>OZ012740.1:352301020-352908520 GCA_963859935.3 Lathyrus sativus
ATGTCCACTCAGTTTTGCATATGCATTAAAATTTTATTTTAGCATGAATTACATTCCATCATGTGCGCATATGCATGCCCTTCATCCAGAGATCAAATTGCTCACATTATCCGCCTCCGCCTTGTAGCAAGACAATGACTTGGTATCGCTATTTCACTCGCTCAAGCAAGTCCAAGACCATGGGTGATATTGAACAAGAGAATGCTGCCTACAAGGAGACTTTGGCTCAGTTTCAGGGTCGGATGGATCAGATCTAGACCAACATGGATGTTATTATAGAGTTCCTTCGTGCTCAGAAGGATGCCACTTTTGCTACTTATGTTGTTGCAACTATTACTAATGCTATTGTTATCACTCGTGTGATGATTCCTCCTCCTATTGTTACTTCTTCTCCTGTTGTTGTTGAAGCACCGGTTGAGACTGTTGTTCAACCTACTATTAACCTACCAAGTGCTCAGCCTGGTCTGAATAGAATGCCTGGTCTGGTTCCTAATGTTGTGCTGCCACAGAAGTTCAAGATTCTAGAAATGCCAAAGGATAAAGAGTTGAGTTGTCCTGGCAGTCATGTGACCATGTACTGTAGGAAGATGGCATCCTACATTGACAATGATGAATTGCTGGTTCATTGCTTCCAAGATAACTTGTCTTGAGCTTCTTTAGATTTGTATATGGGATTATAGCATAGCATAAATTCGCTCATGGAGAGACTTGTCAGAAGCATTCTTGAAGCAATATAAGTATAATCTTGATTTGGCTCCTACCATATTGCAATTGCAGAATCAGGCTCAGCGTACAACTGAAACCTTCAAGGAATATGCACAGAGGTGGCGAGAAATGGCCTATCATGTGCGACCTGCTATTTCTGACACTAAGCTGGTTGATATCTTTATGGGCACTTTTCAAGGGATGTACTATGAGAAAATGGTGGGCAATTCTTCGTCAAACTTTGCTGGTATTGTGACTATTGGTGAAAGAATTAAGAATAGGCTGAAAATTGGTAGGATTGCTGGTACAGTTGGTCAACAATCAATCAAGAAACCTCAGACAAGTTATTCGAAGAAGAAATAAGGTGAAGTGAATGTTGTGATGGCAAAAGCCTCTCCTCAATATCAGGGTCCTATGGTTCCCATGCCATATTATCCTTATCCTTATGTCACTGCTGCCCAGCATCAACAATCGTCATATCAGTATCATCCGCAACAACAAGCTTAGAATCCTCAGAATCAACAACAACTGCAACACAAACAATCCCAACAAAATAACAAAAATCAACAATATCAGAATAAACAGATTAAAAACAATCAGAACAACCGCAAGCGTCTAAATTTTGACAGAATTCTCGTACCATATATAGAGTTATTTCCTTATCTGATTCATCAAGAGGCAATTGTTCCCAAGGAGATTACGTCTGCAGTTCCTCCTTGTGGTCCGAAGCATAATTCGAATGCATCTTGTGCTTTCCATATTGGGTACATAGGACATGCTACTAAAGACTACGTTGTTCTCAAGGCCAAGGTTCAAGAGCTTATCGACTAGAAAATCCTAACATTTTCTGAAGAGTGTCTTAATATATAAACTAATCCCTTGCCTACTCATGGTGGACCTAGAGTTAATATGATTGAGGGCGATCAAGAGGCTGAGTTGATCAGAGATGTCGACAAAGTGAAAACTCTAATGATTGTTATGATTAAGAAGTTGAAAGACATTAAAAGGTCTTCATGGAAAATGCCAGATTTGTGATGATAATCCCAATTAGTATCAAAGGTTGAAAGGTTGTGTTCAAATCTTAATGAACTGAGGTGTGTTTCAGTTTTCCAGAGCCAAGTATATGGAAGAGGTAGCTACCATCGAGCTGTTCACGATAATATATAGGAAGGTTCTTGTGGAAGCTCCTAAGAAGAAAAAACAACCTATCACTGTTTGTGCGCCAAAACCGTTTTCGTATCAAAATTCAAAAGAGGTTTCTTGGAAGTATGGTCCCACCGTGTTTTCTGGGGGTCGAGAGATTCAGTTTTCAGAATCCAAAATTGTGAATGTAACTGCTACTAGAGGGATGACTCATAGTAGATGAGTGTTTGCTCTGAAGGTCACATTTAAGCCAGTGCAAGTTCCAACTGTTGTTCCTCCCAAGGAGAAGTTTGTTTCTATTGTGCTACAAGGGGCATCTACTGCTGCTTCAGTTCCAGTCACTCTGTCTATGGATGTTACAAAAATTAAGGAAGTAATAGATGATCAAGAGTTTCTCAAACTGATCAAGAAGATCGATTTTAAGATCGTGGATCAGCTGGGACAAACTCCTTCAAAGATTTCAATCTTGTCATTACTCATGAGCTAGCCTGTGCACATATCAGCTTTGTTGAAAATTTTGAACATTGTTCATGTAATGCATGATACTCTCATAGAACGTTTTGATGATGTAGTTGCAAATATAACTGCAAGTTGGTATTTGGGTTTTAACAAATCAGAATTACCTCCTGAAGGTACTGCCCATAATAGAGCCTTGCACATATCAGTAACTTGTATGGACTCTTTGCTATCTCGTGTTCTTACAAATACCGGTTCTTATCTCAATGTGATGCCTAAGGGAACATTGAGTTAACTACTGGTAGAAGTGAGCGAGATGAGGCCAAGGGCTTTAATTGTCGGAGCTTTTGATAGTTCTCGAAGGCAAGTTATTGGTGAAGTGGATCTACCCATTAAGATCGGGCCGCATTTGTTTACCATTACTTTCCGAGTGATGGATATTAAAAATGCATACAGTTGCTTATTAGATCGACCCTAGATTCATGTTGTAGAGGAAATTACTTCCACATTGCATCAGAAACTGAAATTCATGTTCTATGATCAAATGGTAACTGTTTGTGGTGAAGAAGATTTGCTAGTAAGCGAGTTATCATCCTTTCGATATGTCAAGACTGATGAAGGCATAATTGGGGTGTCGTTGCAATGTCTTGAATTTGAAGATGTCATCTCCGCTTCTGTCAATCCAAGTAGATCACCGGAAATGACCATGTCATCTGTCAAGAGTGCTAAAGAGACCATCGAGAAAGGTGCCTTTCTTGGTTGGGGGGAAATCCTGAATGTGGTTGAGAAGCATGATCGTTTTGGATTGGGTTATTTCCCTGATCAACAAGCTAGTTCACGTGGTCAGCAGAAGTGCAACTTGATCAAGTTCAGCCATCGATGATGTTGTTCCTAGCAACCGAAGTGCAAGCTTTGTACGCAAGTGTCCACCTGGCTTCAAGCTCAACAATTGGACATCTGCTATGATTCCTGTGGTTTTTCCCACAAACATGTAATGCATTTTGCTTTCTTATTCCCTCGTCCTCGCTCGAGACGAGTGGATAGCTTGTAAGGGCCTCCCACTTTTGAAACATTATGTGATCAATAAATAAAAGTATTTTTTGCATTCAAATCATGTTCTCCTTTCTTTCTTTATCTTACTTTTTCACAATTAACAAATGGCAAAAGTTTCTTTTATTTTTCACCTTTTAAAATAGCTCATTCTAAACATAATTCATAAACATGCAGAACAAATAAATGCATTGATAACAACATGTCAAACAACCATTGTAATTCTAGGATTCTAAATAACTAAGCTGAAGAAGATGGTGAGGAAGATTGTAAATTACCGGCTGAACTAACAAGGATCCTTAAACACGAGCAGAAGGAGATTCGACCACACAAAGAGCCAGTGGAAGTTATCAATCTTGGTATTGATGCTGTCAGAAAAGAGGTCAAGGTTAGGGCATCCCTCGCTAAACATGTACACTCCGACTTGGTCAAGTTATTGAAAGAGTATGTTGATATTTTTGCCTGGTCTTATCAAGATATTCCTGGGTTGGATACCAACATCTTTGAACATCACTTGCCACTCAAGCCTGATTGCCCTCCTGTCCAACAGAAGCTCAAAAAGACTAGACCCAACATGGCACTTAAAATCAGAGAAAAGGTAAAGAAACAGTTTGACGCTGGGTTCCTAGCCACTTCCGAATATCCTGAATGGATTACTAACATCACCCCGGTTCCGAAGAAAGATGGGAAGGTCAAAATGTGTGTGGATTATCGAGATCTCAATAAGGCAAGCCCGAAATATGATTTTCCTCTGCCTCATATTGATGTCTTGGTAGACAATACTACGCAGTTCTCTATCTTTTCGTTTATGGACGGTTTCTCAGGATATAATCAGATCAAGATGTCCCCAGCTGATATAGAGAAGACTACTTTCATCACGCCTTGAGGTACATATTGTTACAAAGTCATGCCATTCGGTTTGAGAAACACAGGGGAAACATACCAATGTGCCATGACAACCCTCTTTCATGATATGATCCATAAAGAGATTGAGGTTTATGTGGACCATATGATTGCCAAATCCATAACTGAAGATGATCATCTGGACCATCTGAAAAAGTTATTTTACAGACTTCGAAAGTTCGGATTATGGTTGAATCAAGTAAAGTGTACCTTTGGAGTTCAATTTGGTAAACTGTTGGGATTTATTATGAGTCAGAAGGCCATTGAAGTTGATCCTGACAAGGTTCAGGAAATTCATAACATGCTTCCTCCCAAAACAGAAAAAGAAGTTTGTGGCTTTTTGGGCCGACTTAATTACATTTCCAGATTCATTTCTCATCTGACGGCTACCTGTGAACCAATATTCAAATTGCTAAGAAAACATCAATTGGTTGAATGGAACAACGATTGTCAAGAAACTTTTGACAAAATAAAAAATACTTGCAAGAACCACCGATCTTAATACCTCTGGTTCCTGGTAGGCCTTTAATCATGTATCTCACTATTCTCGATGAATCAATGGGATGTTATTGGGTCAGCATGACAACACTGGCAAAAAAGAGCATGCAATTTACTATCTGAGCAAGAAGTTCACTGATTGTGACACCAGATAGTCACTCTTGGAGAAAACTTGTTATGCTCTGGCTTGGGCTGCTCGACGCCTGAGACAATATATGATTTGCCATACTACTTTATTGATATCCAAAATGGATCCAATAAAGTATATTTTTGATAAGCCTGTTGTCTCTGGACAAATTACTCGGTGGAAAATGTTTTTAAATGAGTATGACATCCAACATGTGACCCAGAAAGTAATAAAAGGGAACGTCTTGTCTGACTACCTTTCTCATCAATCTGTGGAGGGTTATCAACAAATGAAGTTTGACTTTCCCGATGAAGATGTTCTGATCATCAGAGATTATGAAACTTCAAACCCTGATATAGGACCTGAACCAGAGGCACAATGGACACTCGTATTCGATGGTGTCACCAATGCTAAAGGTCATGGAATTGGTGATGTTCTCATCTCTCCAATAGGCTTTCATCTTCCCTTCACCGCCAAATTATGCTTTGAATGCACCAATGATATGGATGAATATGAAGCATGTATCTACGGAATTGAAATGACAGTTGACATGAGAATTAAGATTCTTGAAGTCTATGGAGATTTTTCCCTGGTGATTGGCTAAGTCAAAGGAAACTTTGCGACTCGGGATTCCAAGTTGGTTCCGTACCAAAAGTAAATCTTGAAATTGATTCCCTATTTTGATGAAATCTCTTTTCATCATATTCCCAAGGAAGAAAACCAACTAGTCGATGCTCTTGCCACCTTGGCATCCCCATGTTCAAAGTCAAGTGGAAGAACGAAGCTTCTTCTATCTGCATTGATCATTTGAATGAACCAGCACACTGCTTAGTAATCGAGGACGAGTCTGACGACAAGCCTTGGTTCTATGACATCAAAAAATATCTGGAAAAACATGAATATCCCGAGGGTATCACTATCACTGACAAGAAAGCTCTCAGACGGCTCTGCACCAAATTTTTCTTGAGTGGTGGTATACTGTACAAGAGGAATTATGATTATGTTTTGCTCATATGCATGGATAGACACTAAGTAGACACAATCATAAGGTCCATACATGAAGGCTGTGAGGGTGTACATGCCAAAGGGCCTGCCATGGCTAATAAGATCCTTTGAGATGGTTATTACTGGACGATAATGGAGGTATATTGTTATAACTTTGGTAAAAGATGTCACAAGTGCCAGATCTATGGTGACAAGATCCATGTGCCACCAACTCCATTGAATATTCTGACTTCTCCTTGGCCCTTCTCTATATGGTGCGTTGATATGATTGGATTGATCGAGCCGAAGGCTTCCAACGATCATCGCTTCATTCTAGTTGCTATCGACTATTTCACCAAATGGGTCGAAGTTGCTTCTTACGCAAACGTTACACGACAAGTGGTTTCCAAATTTATCAAGAAAGAGATAATTTGTCGCTATGGTATTCCTAGAAGTATTATCATTGACAATGCAAGCAACCTGAACAACAAGATGATGAAGGAGTTGTGTCAAGAATTTAAGATCAAACACCACAACTCTTCACCATATCGGCCCAAGATAAATGGTGTCATCAAAGAAACAAACAAAAACATCAAGAGGGTTATCCAGAAAATGGTCAAGACTTATAAGAATTGGCATGAAATGCTTCCCTTCGCATTACATGGCTAAAAAACTCCAGTTCGTACTTCCACTGGGGCAACTCCATATTCACTTGTGTATGGTATGGAGGTTGTTCTACCCATCAAATTCGAAATTCCTTCGCTCAGACTCGTCATGAAAGAAGATCTTGATGAAGCTGAATGGGTCCAATCTAGATACAACCAGCTGAATCTCATCAAAGAAAAATGACTGACAGCCGTTTGCCACAGTCAATTGTATCAAAAGCATATCAAACGAGCTTTTGACAAGAAAGTTCTCCCTCGAGTGTTCCACGTTGGCGAACTCATGCTCAAGAGGTATTTCCCTATTCACTTGGATCTACGCGGCAAGTGGACTCCCAATTGCGAAGGACCCTTTATTGTCAAGAAGGCCTTCTCATGCGGAGCTCTGATCCTCACCACCATGTATGGGGAGGAGTTACCACTACCCGTGAACTCTGACGCTGTCAAAAAATATTATGCCTGAAAAAATGATGAATAAATAGCCCACTAGATTGACGTCCGCAAGGACAACCTAGGCAAAAATGGGCGTTCCGATGGACAAAAAAAAAAGAAATGTCCATGCAAAGGTTAGGGACCAAGCAAAAAAATAATAGCCCGCTAAGTTGAAAACCCGAAAGGGCGACTTAGGCAAAAATAGGTATCCCGGTGAACGAAAAAATTAGAAAATGTCCAGGAAAAAATTAGGGATGAAGGCATTTTATTATGAACACTTGAGCTTATCTTTGTCATAGCTGGACCTCAGACGATAAATGATCAGTCAAATCATCATCAACAGACACAAAGTGTTGGAACTAAGACTTACAATGAATGGTGGTCAATGTTGTAATCAATGCGAAATCTAATTTCCCATTGCCATTTACTTTGTTTTTCAATTTATTATAAATTTCCTCATCAAGGATTTTTGCATCCTTGTACACACCTTATGTACAAATCTTTCCATATTCAATAAAATTCATCCTTTGATTTCTCATTTGTCTCTTTTTAGTATTTTATTTGCAAAATGAACAATTATTTGTGATCACATAGTGTTATAAATAGTTGAGAATAATAAAAAGTTAAATCAACCAGGAAAGAATTATGCATTGCAAGCTTTACCGAAAATCCTTAAAGGATGATCGGTAGTCTCCATTGCATGTTTGATCCTCAATAGGTACCGTTATGGTTCTTTGGAAGGGTTGTTTACCTTTCATTTCCCCAGAAGAACCATGATTTCCCTAAGAAAAGACATGTTTTCTCTTTCCCAGCAAGAGCGGGATCCCTCGCAGCATCCTCAAAAGATCGAAGATATCATTTCCCGACAGTAGTGGTGTTTTGTTTTTCTTCTATCTCACGCAATAAAAATCATTATGGCCTTGTTCTTCTCTAAGAAGATTCGGTTATTTGAAGATCACCCATGGTTCCTTCATTCCCCAGACGAAGTTAGCTACGGTTGAAATGTTCCTTCATCTCCAGCAGCAGTCTTGGTCCTGGAAGTCTGAGATCTCTAGGCTCTTTCCCCAGCAGCGGTGTCATCATCCGTGGATTTCTTTTCCCCAGCTAAGGATGTCGAGTTTGTTTTGCTACAATCTCTGCCTACCTACAACATAACATCTCAACCTATATCGTTGCATAACATGATATCAAGCATCATGTAAGATCAAGCATACATATCATATGCATCAAGCATACTCCCCTTTGACTGACTTATCTCCCCAGTGAATCAAAACCAAACCTTTCTCTTGAACATATCTCTATACTTTCACCTTACCATCTTTTATCGCCGTTGACCAAATTTTCGAGCTACTCTTTTATTTAATCCCCTTCCACCTCAAATAATCGAAAAGCTGACGTAATTCGAGCATTTAGGTCCAAGGAGATTAAATAGGGGCAGATGTCGTAACCCGAAATTTGAATTCCCCTTTTGTCGCTTGCGCGAAAATAAGGTGCCGGCATGACAGAAGAGTCGCCACCTTTCGTTATTTATCCCTCAGAGCGGGAAAGGAAACGATCGGAAAAAACCTGACGAAAAAAGGGTAAGACAAGGTCATCGCAACCATTGTCTGGGTTCGGGAGTCGGTTACGCAAGGGGAAGGTATTAGCACCCCTCACGTCCGTCGTACTCGACGGGATCCTCGCTTGTTTGTTTACTTGGACGGGTTGGTTATAATCTATCTACCTATCAAGGCTGGCTGAAAAAGAAAAGAAAAAATGACTCGGCAAAGCGTCGCGCTTTATGCCTACGTATTCCCATCAGAGAATGAGAAATCAGAGTCAACGTAGTTCGGCTAACTACGGGGGAACGGGGAAAGGTTGGTTGGGTTGCTCGCTAGGATATCGCATCCTATGCCTACGTACTTTCATCTGGTATGAAAGATCAGAGCAAACGTAGTTCGGGAAACTACTGGTTAAAATGGCTCAACTAGGAGGGAGGCTATCAAGTCCTACTGTTATCATGCCATGGATTCATCCTATGGTTGAGGTTTGAACAGGGAACTCCTAGATGTTGTCATGCATAGGTTTCAACCTAAAAGTCTATCATCAAATCCTCATCAAAGGAAATGAGAGTCCTAAGGGATCATGTCAAGGATACACCAAAACAGACAAAAACATCAGCTTTAACAGTAAAATGCATGCAATGCAAGTGAGGGAGGAAATGTGTGTGGGGTTTCAGCCTCCACAAGCTCATCTCGACCTCAAGCCAGTCATGAAATAACAGTAATCATACTGAAGATAAACAACATACTATCAAGCAATGAACAGATAAAGGGGATGAAGTGCCAACAGGCAAACAAAACACACATGCTTGAGAAAGAAAGAATCTACTCTCTAATCCTAACCCTAATCACAGAATCTGAATCAAATCTAGGCACTAAAACAAGACCCTAAGCAAGAGAAACAATCCCAGTCTTCTAGCTTCAGAACAAGCTTACCAAAGAAAGGGAGCTAAGCAAGCAGACTCATAGTGTCTTCCTCAGGAGAACACTAGGAGGTGTATACTCAGGAGTCATATCCTATATGGCTCAACCACTGTGATCAGTTTATATTCCTCCTCAGGAGAAATTAAACTCACAAGCAGGCTCCAACATCACTGGATATTTAGGAAATCCTATCTGAACTAGTGGAACTAAGTGAATAGACTCATAGGACCTTCCTCAGGAAAGTACTAGGAGGCTTCCACTTAGGAGTTGTATCCTATGTGGCTCAACAACATGTGATCAGTTTACATTCCTCCTCAGGAGAAATTAAACTCACAAGTTGGCTCCAACATCATTGGATACTTAAGAAATCCTAGATAAACTAACGGAACTAAGTGAATAGACCCATAGGACCTTCCTCAGGAAAGTACTAGGAGGCTTTCACTTAGGAGTTGTATCCCATGTGGCTCAACAACATGTGATCAGTTTACATTCCTCCTCAGGAGAAATTAAACTCACAAGTTGGCTCCAACATCATTGGATACTTAAGAAAGAGGTGAGAAGAAAGAATGAAAGTCATTCATAGTGCCTTCCTCAGGAAAGTACCATGAACTTCCTTCAAACTTCGGGATCTCAAACCTCACAGACAGGGGACAAGCCAAGCTCTGGGTCTCTGAATCTTGATCTACAATCTTCACTTCATGATGCTCTCCATCAAGGTCTTCAAGGCAACACAAGCCCCTCAACAAATTCCCCACAATGAACCCCAAAGATGGACAGATAACCACAGGGGAGACAAAACCAACAGGCAACTTAAGAAAATACCTAAAAATACTAAACTAATGGGGAAAAATCTAACAATTATTCACAAGGGTCTACAACACCTACTCATAACATCCACATAGGCCTCTACCTAAAAATCAAGACAAAACTTATCAAAGAAAGGGAATTCTTCACCTAAACACAACCTAAACCCTAATTAGGATACCCTACATCTAACCTAATTAAACTAATCAAAATTTAATTCTAAAATTCTAGAAAATATCCTATGGGGAACTATGATTCATCATCTAATTGCACAAAAAAGAATGGATTAAAAAGACTAAAGGAAGGTCCTAAAACAATTCCTACAAAATCATGCATCAACTAAAAGAAAGAAAATACACTATATTAAAGAAAAATCTATTAAAAATACTAAACTTAAAAATAAAATCCCATTTTTATTTTTAATATTTTCTACACATTATTATCTACTCATAGAAAGAAGAATGGCCAAAAAAGAGTTATTTTTCAATTTTTAATGAATTTTCTAAAACAGAAAAATATTAAAACAATATAAAAGAAATTAAATCAATTAAGGGGAGGGGGGTATGAATAGCAACACGCGCCAATTGGTTTCAGAATGGGCCAGATAACAGGGGGTGGGGATAGCGAAATAAGCCCAGAGCGCTGGTTTAATGAAACGACCGCGTTTCATTTTTTGAATCTTTCCCTCCCTTTCTCAGATTGAACCACGACCGTTGGATGAGATTACATTGTCAAACTTGGGGACTAATCCAACGGACCATCTTCATCGTCCCAAACATATCTAGGGTTTTCAGAAACCCTCTCCTCCATGCACTCATCTTTCTCTCCCTCGTTCTCCCTCCACACGCCATGATTTAACACGATTCAAAAATGAAAATTGCAGTACTCAATGAGAGGAACAAGATGGTACGCGTGGATTTCCCTAATTCATCCTCAATAATTCCAACAGAGGGCTTCAATGTCATGGTCCAACTAAACATCACTTGTTATCAACTGGTATCAACCTTCACTAAGCTTCAATCTAATGGTTTACAGAGCTTCTACAAGCTAGCCTAAGGATTCTAAACCAATCTTTACTCGTTAAAACTAACAAACTAACTAAATCTTGAAAATCAAAGATTCTTGGCTCTGTTATGAACCTTCACAGATCGTGCCCTAATTCATGGGAAAAAGTCATCTACCCTAGTGCATCAATTATCTACCTAGAAAGCTATCTAAGACTGCATAATTTAGGAGATAGAGAGAAGAAAAGGAACCTGTCAAAGAGGTGTGGAGGGAACTCGTGTGGGTGGATTCAGAGCTTGTAATGGCTGAAATGTGATCCTTAGGGGGTGAGCAAGCTTCTGTTTGCACTTGTATGGAAGGAGAATGCTTGTAGTGGATGAAATTCAGAGTTGCTTGAAGTTGAAGGAAGTGCTTCAATGGATGCTTCTCTCTCTCTCTCTCTCTTGAAATCTCTCTCTATCACCAACCTTGAACTCTCTTCATGGCCCTCTTCTTATAATGATCATTGGATGTTTCTAGATTCATCTAGAACATGGTGGAAGTTTCTTGAAAATCTCATGTGGTGACATATTGAAAATCTCACATTCCATGCCTCATGCCTTGCAATGTGGTCTTAAAATATCTTTACATGAGATATTGAGTGTGGATGAGTGAAAAACAAGCTCATCCTTGGCTTGTGTAAGGTTTTTCAACATTGCCTTCTTTTTCAAGTAACAACTTTTCAAAGCATCACCCATTTTAAAGCTTCAAATCAAAATTCTATCTAAACCAATGTTCTCAAAATGATGTTTCCAATCAAAATGATATATTGGATGACCTATTTTGGATTTGTGGATCTTCCAAATCAATTTTCAAATTCAACTTTTCAAACTTATATGCCATTTTTAGTTCATTTTTGACCAATCATGTAATCTCATGCTATGAGCTTTTCCAACAATTTGTGACCTTCTTTCTAGACTTAAAATCACATTTTGAACAACTTTCATGTTTTGAGTTTTTCCATTTGAGGCTTGGAAATAGGAGTTTTGGGCATTGGCTAAAATGACCTATAACTGACAAATGACCAAAATACCCCTGTCTTGTTCAAACCATAAGTTGAGTTCCACAAATCCAATCAAGGACTTCTACCACTCAAATTAAAGCTAAGAAGATGCTCTTCAACATTCATGTTGACCAAGAAATCATAGGAATCCTCCTACTAGGGCAAAAGTTGTCTGCAAGTTGGGTGACTTTCAAGGACCCAGATTCACACACCTCTGCTGACCTGTAATTTGTCAAAACCATAACTTGGGCTCTGTAACTCCTATCAAGGACTTCCACCACTCAAATTAAAGCTTAGAACAAGCTCTACAACATTCATGTTATGGGTAAAGTGAGATATCAATCACATCTTGGGCTAAAACTGCCTGGAAGATAGGGATCAAATTAGGGTTTTTCACTGACAATCCTTGGGGACCCTGACTTGAAACTTCTCAAATTCCTCACTCATGATGAGTTAGCCTAGGAATCATCCTTATAACATCTCAATGTATCAATCCATGATCACATGGCTCTTGGACTAGGTCTCAACCTTGCTCAAATCTTCAGTTATCCTAGGGTTGACCCAGTCAAAACCCTAATTCCATCATTCATGGTTGAATCTTCTGAACTCCTGCATAATGACTTCTCTGGGCTTCATGAAGGCTATCCAGACATCTCATAGGCTTTCCCAAAACATCAAATTCATTCTCAAAGTCTCAGAACCATCTGAGGAGCACCCACAACTTTCAAACTGTGAAGCACACAACCCTGGTTTCAAACCACTTCTTCTGAGGATCTCTTGAACTTTTTGATGAAGGTATCCACTTTCAAACACTCACTGAATAAATAATTGTTGGTCAAATTTTAGGGTGCAACAGCTGCCCCTATTCAAACGGCTTGAACCTGACTGGGTGAGAAGCGAACGGCTCTCAACCAATCAAGGCACGAGACGGTTGAATATCGGTAAACCCGAAAATTTGCCAACTGCACGAGCACACAGTACTCTGCGGGGAACAAATCTTTGATTACTGCAACACTAGCTGCTCATCAACTAGCTGGAGAACCGAATCTGACATCACTGTCGGACGATCGAAGTACTCTGCATCACCACTGGAGAAACATCTTCGACTTCAATCAGAAGACATATCCTTCATTTGATCGCAATCAATCATCACCTCAGGATAACTGACTTGGTCTTCAGACTCACACGAATCACTCTGTTGTATCTACAACCTCCGGAACCTTATCTTCAGCCACCCGTTGATTCATCCACACGGAAATCTGGCTTCACAGGAACCTTCTGATATCGCCTTCGGGCGCTTACGAAATCCATCTTCAGATTAGACATCATTGTTGGAGCAGACATATCATGCTGCTCTGGATTTCAAGAATCAACTTGAACAAACAGATCCGTCGGGCATCTTCAAGAATCGTCCTGAACTGATAACCTTTCCGGAGCAAACCTTCTGGTTGGGTATTTCAGGAATCTTCCTGGGCAACTCTTGCTGGAGGCGCTATTGGGGAGCTCAAGTATCATACTAGGAGAACCACTCGGGAAGCTGTACTGGGGTCTTAAGAATCGTCTTAAGCAAATGGCCCTGCTGAGGAATTCGAGAATCATCTTGAACCGAAGACTTCGCTGGGGATCTCAAAAATCATCTTGAGCGAGCGACCGTGGGGATTACACCGGGGTCTTTAAGAATCATGTAAGAAAACAACCTTGCTGGGGAGAACATCAAGAATCGTCCTGAGTAACCGGTCTTTCGGTAGTACACCTGTACAACAAGGATGATAATGACCTAGATCATGCTTATGATGCATATGCTTCGGCGTCATGCCCCACACAGTGGAAATGCTATGCGTTTATGCTAAATACCATGCAATCATGCACAATGCTATGCAATCATGCACAATGATGCGATCCCGTCAGCAAAATAAATGCCGAAGGGGGAAATCCTCCTGTCAAGGAGAAAGAACCGCTCAGATAGAGGAATCATCCTGCTGAGGAGAACGTGAACACGCCAATATCAATCAGGCTCTGTCTGGGGAATTGATCTTCCGCGAACTGCTGCAGGGGAACAACTTCAGCTGACTGCTGCAGGGGACGAAGCTCTACGAGAACTTGGATCTGCTGATATCAATCGCGAGAATGAACTGCGCGGCCGTCTCGGCTACTCTTCTAGGGATGACCACTCTGAGGGGAACCAACTTCAGCTGCTCAACACTCCGCTGAGGAAAAACCAATCATGATCTGATCAACTTCCAAGGATTCGGATCTCTTGGATATCTGCGAACTCGGCTGAGGAAGGAGAAATCATTCTGCTTTGATGAAGAGAGTGCGACTCTGGGGAAACACAGCATTAGCTGCCCCACGCTCTGCTGGGGAAAGTCGATCATGACCCGATCAGCGTTCAAGGATTCTGCTTTTCTGCGGACTCAGCCGGGGGGAGAAATCATTCTACTGCGCTGGAGAGTGCAACTCCGATGAGGAAACTCAATTTCGCCGAGGAAGAAGGAATCATCTGACTTCGGGGGAGAGTACAACTCTGCAGGGGAATACAACATCAGCTGTTCCAACACTCTACTGGGGAAGAGAGAATCATCGAACTTCAGGAGAGAGCCTGACTCTGGTGAGGAATCTCAATTCCACTGGAGACTTCAGCCTGGCACCATCAGTTACTGCATCCTTCGGCATACGAACAACCTCCTGCGAAACCTGCACTTGTGACCCGGTGCGGGGGAGAGATCCTGCTTCGGCGACTTTACTGGGGAAAACATGAGCTCCAGTACCCAAACATTTCTATGAACTCTGCACTTGTGACCCGGTGCTGGGGGGAGACGACATCATTCTTCGGTGCTTGACTCAACCGATGATGTGACATTCCTTCAGGATGCGCCTGCTTGGGGAAGAGAATCACCTCTACCTGGGGAAGACATATCAATGCTCACCATCTTGCGTTTAGATTCTCCGGAGGAGAGACTACTGAACTCTGCTGGAGAAGGAGGGCTCGCCCTGCTTCGGGGATACGCACGGCACATCTTCTGGCAAGTGCTACACCTGCAACAACACAAACAAACAGACAAGATACCCTCCTCAAAGGGGCCTATCAGGGTTATTATCTCGTGACAATATTCAGTTAATTAGTTGTTTCAACAATCAATGGGCTTAGGCCCGCAAGTTTATGTATACGCATTTTATCAAAAACACATCGGCGTTCTCATCCGCAAACAAAACAGATAAATGCTAAACAGACAAGCAAAATTGCTGAATAATGTGCATTTTATTGATGATGAACCCCTGAACGGGCAAAAATGTTTTACAACAGAGGCAAGCTCCTGGAATGAGGAAGCCGCGCAAAAGAAAACATAAATATACATCAGTATATACAAATGTCGGCAATCGAGGCGTAGACGAACACCATGAGTTGATCCCTCTAAGACCCACTCGACTTTGATACCTCTCCGATGCTTCAGCTTTGGAAGAGATTGATTCAGATAAACGGCCCTCAGGTCTTCCGAACCACTAAACAATGAAAGTCCATACGCGGAACGCAGTCATTTGCTTATTCAAATCCCTAACTCTTGCGTGAACCGCCCTTTCGGGTTTTCAGTTCACCGGGATACCCTTTTTTGCCGAAGCCGCCCAGTGTAGGTTTTCGACTTCGCGGGTGTACATTTTTTCAATATATCCCTAATTTTTGCCCGAACCTTTTATTCTGTTTTTGGTTCGCCGGGATGCCCCTTTCTTGCCTGGACTCTTTCTTTTTTGTCCAGCGGGTCTCTTTCAAGCAAAGTATTTTTTAACTGCGTCCGCGTTCACCGGGGATGCAAAATCTTCACCATCCATCGTGGATAACAACAAAGCTCCTCCTGAGAAGACCTTGCTGACGACATACGGCCCTTCGTAATTCGGAGTCCACTTGCCCCGGTGATCGGAGTGTGGCGGAAGAATCTTCTTCAGGACGAGATCACCCGTCTGAAAGCTTCTAGGACGCACCTTCTTATCATAAGCTTTCTTCATTCGGCTTTGGTACAGGCGACCAAATGCAATCGATGCTAGCCTCTTCTCGTCCATCAGGCTGAGCTGGTTCAAGCGATTCGTAATCCATTCTGCCTCATCAAGTTTCACATCAACCAAAACTCGCAAAGAGGGAATCTCCACTTCTAGCGGTAGGACAGCTTCCATACCGTACACCAAGGAGAAAGGAGTTGCCCCGGTCGACGTACGCACCGTGGTACGATAACCGTGCAAGGCAAACGGCAGCATCTCGTGCCAATCTTTATACGTCACAACCATCTTCTGAACAATCTTCTTGATGTTCTTGTTGGCCGCTTCAACAGCGCCATTCATCTTCGGCCGGTAAGGAGATGAGTTGTGGTGTTCAATCTTGAAGCTCTGGCACAGCTCCTTCATCATCTTATTATTCAAATTCGAACCATTATCAGTAATGATCCGCTCGGGAATTCCATAGCGACAGATGATGTCCCTCTTTATGAACTTAGCTACCACCTGCTTGGTCACATTAGCGTACGAGGCTGCCTCCACCCACTTGGTGAAGTAGTCGATAGCTACCAGAATGAAACGATGACCATTGGATGCAGTGGGCTCGATCTTGCCTATCATGTCAATGCCCCACATGGAGAACGGCCAAGGGGAGGACATGACATTCAATGGGCACGGCGGCACATGAACTTTATCAGCATAAATCTGGCATTTGTGACATTTCTTCGCGAATCTGAAGCAATCCGACTCCATAGTCAGCCAGTAATACCCTGCTCTCAGGATCTTTCTCGTCATGGCATGCCCGCCGGCGTGCGTACCAAAAGTGCCCTCATGGACTTCTTCCATGAGCATACTTGCCTCTTTCTCATCTACACATCTGAGTAGCACGAGATCGTGGTTTCTCTTATACAGCACTCCATCAGGGTTGAGGTAAAAGTTTCCAGATAGCCTCCTCAGAGTCTTCTTATCCTGGGTTGAAGCACCCGCAGGATACTCCTTGGTCATAAGGAAGGTCTGGATGTCGTGGAACCATGGCTTGCCGTCAGTGGCATCTTCGATTGCGAACACAAACGCTGGTCTATCAAGCCGCGAAAGCACAATTCTTGGAGCCTCATTCCAATAATTGACTTTATACATTGAAGCCAACGTGGCTAAAGCATCAGCCATTTGATTTTCAGCCCGGGGTACATGATGAAGTTCTACTCGGTCAAAGAACGGAAGCAGCCTCCTGGCATAATTCATGTACGGCACTAGATTCGCTTGACGAGTTTCCTACTCCCCTTTGATCTGATTGATTACGAGCGCTGAGTCACCATATATGTCTAGATTCTTGATTCTCAAATCAATTGCCTCTTCTAGACCCATAATACACGCTTCATACTCGGCTTCGTTGTTGGTAACTGGAAACGTCAGTCTTGCAGTAAACGGGATGTGGGATCCGTGAGGAGTCGTGATGATAGCCCCGATACCACTTCCATAGGAATTAACCGCTCCGTCGAATATCAACTTCCACTGAGACTTCCTATCCGGCCCCTCATCGGGCAATGGCTCATCGCAATCCTTTGCTTTGAGAAACATAATGTCCTCGTCAGGGAATTCGAACTTCATCGGCTGATAGTCTTCGATTGGCTGTTCGGCAAGGTAGTCAGACAATACGCTCCCCTTAATGGCTTTCTGGGAGACGTACTGAATATCATATTCTGTTAACACCATCTGCCATCTGGCAATCCTGCCCGAAAGAGCCTGCTTCTCGAAGACGTACTTGATCGGATCCATCTTCGAAATCAGCATAGTGGTGTGGTTGAGCATATACTGTCGTAGACGTTTGGCGGCCCAAGCTAATGCACAACACGTCTTCTCCAGCATCGAGTATCGAGATTCACACTCAGTGAACTTTTTACTCAAATAATAAATGGCATGCTCCTTTCTGCCCGTCTCGTCGTGCTGACCGAGAACACACCCCATACTATTCTCCAGAACTGTCAAGTACATGATTAATGGCCGTCCAGCCACTGGGGGTATCAAGATTGGAGGTTCTTGAAGATACTGCTTTATCTTATCGAATGCCTTCTGGCAATCTTCATTCCAAGTAATCGCCTGATTTTTCTTTAACAACTTGAACATCGGTTCACAAGTGGCCGTGAGCTGAGAGATAAACCTTGCAATGTAGTTTATTCGGCCCAAGAAACCACGAACTTCTTTTTCTGTTCTCGGCGCTGGCATTTCTTGGATAGCTTTTATCTTTGCAGGATCAACTTCAATACCTCGTTCACTAACGATAAACCCCAATAACTTTCCGGACCGCACTCCGAAAGTGCACTTGTTAGGATTCAGCCTCAGCCTGAACTTCCTAAGCCTTTCAAACAGCTTCAATAGGTTGACCAGATGCTCTTCCTCCGTTTGGGACTTTGCAATCATGTCATCAACATAGACCTCGATCTCATGATGAATCATATCATGAAACAAAGTTACCATTGCTCGCTGGTAAGTGGCCCCTGCGTCCTTCAGACCGAAGGGCATTACCTTATAGCAGAACGTGCCCCAGGGGGTAATAAACGTCGTTTTCTCCATGTCCTCCGGCGCCATCTTAATCTGATTGTAACCGGAGAAGCCATCCATGAACGAAAACACGGAAAACTGGGCTGTATTGTCGACCAACACATCGATATGAGGCAACGGGAAATCATCCTTAGGGCTCGCCCTATTCAAATCCCGATAATCGACACACATGCGTACCTTACCGTCCTTCTTCGGTACCGGCACTATGTTGGCGACCCACGGAGGGTAAGTAGTAACGGCTAGAAATCCTGCGTCCAACTGCTTCTGGACCTCTTCTTTGATTTTTACAGCCATGTCTGGTCTCGTCCTCCTGAGCTTCTGCTTGACTGGAGGGCAATCCTCTCGCAACGGCAAGCGATGAACCACGATATCTGTGTCAAGTCCGGGCATATCCTCATATGACCAAGCAAAGACGTCACTATACTCTCGAAGCATCTCGACCAGTCTATGCTTGACATCCTTCTGCAGCGCAGCCCCTACTCTGACATTTCTGACGAGCTCCTCAGAACCCAGATTTATGATCTCAATATCCTCTTCATGAGGCAGAATAACCTTCTCCTCTTGTCTCAACAATCGGGCCAACTCTTCCGGAAGGTCTTCGTCTTCATCAATCTCATCCTCGGCTTGATAGATCGGGCAATCAAAGTCGTAGTGAGCCGTAGAGGGTCCAGAGTCGATGTCATCTGTTACGTGGATCCTGCAATAACAAGGGTTAAGTTTAAAGCAGGAATATGCAGGTTAGCACGAACCTCGTTGCCATTTTGCTGTTTTTCGAAACAAACATAAAGCATGAATAACAGAGAACGCAATATTTGATTACGAAGAAAACGCCTTTTATTTATTAACAAAATGCATACACATAATCCAACAAGGCCCTGACAATAAAACCACTATGCCCCGGGCAGGACATAGGGTTGTACAGAGATTGTAAAAAGCAAATCATTACTCTTCACTTGTCAGCTTGATAATCTCCTTGATGGTCCAATTGTGGAGGCGCTCGCCTGGCTTGCTCGGTTGAATCCAGGTGTCAAGATCACAATCACTGTCCCCGCTGTCCTCTGACGCAGCGTTGATACTCTCGAAGATTACTCCCCCCTTGGTGAATAAGATCGGCCCTTTCCCACGAGACGAACTGCCAGAAGAAGATGAAGCTTCAGCTCCAGGAGAATACCCTAATCCAAACTTATCCTGTTTGATTGGTATATCCAAGACATGCCCCCAGCCTGGGGTGGAACCAGCTTCGACAACGGCCCTAGCTTCCTTAAATGAGGAGAGGTTCAACTCTTGCTTCTCTGCAACAACGGGAGCTACCTCCTTCACCCTGACGGTTTCAAACGCTTGGCAAAGAGTCTCATGGATCTCACCATCCATTTCGACATATTTAAAGGACGACAGGTGGCTTACCATGATGTCCTCCTCTCCACAGACTGTCACTATGCTGCCCCCAACAGCATATTTAAGCTTCTGATGCAGCGTGGATGTCACGGCACCAGCAGAATGGATCCACGGCCGACCTAAGAGGCAACTATAGGCGGGCATGATATCCATGATATAGAACACCGCATTGAACGTCTCTGGACCAACTTGAATTGGCAGGGTCAATTCTCCGAAGACGTGGCGCTTGGTTCCGTCAAAGGCCTTCACGACCAGATCACTGGGCGTGCACAGCAGTCCACGGGTATCCAACTTCATCAGTGCCTTCTTCGGAAGCACGTTAAGCGAGGAACCCGTATCTACTAGGACATGTGACATAATCGTGCCTCTGCACTCTATTGAGACGTGCAGGGCGCTGTTGTGATCTCTTCCCTTAGGAGTCAGCTCCAGATCTGTAAATCCCAGCCCATTACCCGCATTGACATGGGCTACTACTTCCTCAAGTTGATTCACTGATATCTCCTGCGGCACGTATGCAGCATTCAATACCTTCAATAATGCGTTGCGGTGCGCTTCAGAACACAGCAACAGGTTAAGAATCGAGATCTTTGACGGAGTCTGGTGAAGATGATCTACAATCTTGTAGTCACTTTTCCTGATTAGTCGCATGAACTCTTCTGCATCTTTAACCAGCAAGTCTTTCTCTGCCCCTGCAGGGACCTCCTCAACAGCTTTACCTTTACCCTTATCCACAGCGTCAGCTCGGACCACTTTCTCTGCTGCACCCTCTGCCGGTGCGAATACTCTTCCGCTCCTAGTGATACCACTGACCTCAGTAAGATTCTGCGCAGTCGATCTGGACGGCTCAAGCTCTATCTTCTGACCATTACAATACACTTCGGCGCCGTAATGCCATGGGACGGCATTAGTGCTCTCGAATGGGATTGGTCCGGCCCTGGTGATGGTGATAGAAGGCGGACGGGACGCAGAAATAGTAATAGGGTGACGAGGAATAGTAATGGTAGCAACTTCGTCCGCCTGCTTCAGCACGACTTCCCCTGACGCATTCTCAATGCTTCGACTGAACTGCAAAATACCCTCGGCCATCAGACTTTGGATACCTTCGATCAACTGCTCACACCCGTCAGGAAGTGTAGCACAAGCCACGCATAACTCTCCACATCCGGGAAAGAAGCCCTTCTTCAGCAACTTAGCCTTGACAAAACTCAACGGCGTCTTCAAATCTTTGACATCAGTCAGCAAGTCTGAATTCTCTTCAGTGATAACAGCATTCACTCCGCCTCCCCTATGATGAGGCATTGGATTCTTGGTGACGTTGGGCACGCTGTCAGAAAAGTTGATAACCTTGGCGTCGACCAAGTCCTGGACTTTGTGCTTAAAAGCCTTACAATTCTCAACCGTATGGCCAGGTGCCCCAGAATGAAATTCACAAGTAGCATTAGCATCATACTCTGGTGGTGGTGCCCCTGTCAAGGGAGCCATTGTCCTTTTATGAACTAATTGGAGCTGAAGCAACGTCTGCAGAAGCTGTGCATACGGCATAGGAGGAGTTTCCAAATGACGGTTTGCCAGGGGACCCCGATTCTGATATCTCTTATATCCCGGATTATTCTGTTGCTGGGGCTGCTGCTGCGGCTGCGGGGGTGCAGCTGGGATGTTTATGCTAGCGATCTGAGACTGAGGGCCCTTGCCCTTTCTCCTAGCATTAGTGACAGCACTAGCATCTCCCTCTCGACGCTTGCCAGTATAGGGTTTCCTGCCAGCTCCTCCAGCTGAGGATGATTCGCCCTGAATTTTTCCGATCTTTATACCGTTTTCAACATGCTCGCCCAAAGTGATGAGGGCCGAGAATGTTCCAGACATGCCACTGATCAGCTTCTCATAATAGACTCCAGGAAGGGTAGCCACGAACATTTGTACCAACTCACGCTCAACCATCGGTGGTTGGACCCGAGCAGCCAATTCACGCCACCGCTGGGCGTACTCTTTGAAGCTTTCATTGCTCCGCTGCGAGAGATTCTGAAGCTGAACTCGGTTGGGAGCCAAGTCGCTATTATATTGATAGTGGAGAACAAACGCTTCTGCAAGATCTTTCCAGGTGCGCACAGCAGCGGGCTCCAAACCCATATACCATTCGAGCGATGGACCAGAAAGACTATCCTGAAAGAAGTGCATCAGCAGCTTCTCATCGTCAGAATAAGCGGACATCTTTCTATAATAAGATCGGAGGTGAACACGGGGACAAGTAGTGCCCCTATACTTCTCAAAGATAGGCACCTTGAACTTGTGAGGTACTTTAAAGTCAGCAATCAACCCGAGCTTGGCCATGTCAACGCCCAATGCGTTCTGATTTTCTATGTCTCTCATTTTATCTTCCAGCGCCTTGAACCTGAGTCGAGCTTCAGCAGTCAACTCCGCCTCTACACCTCTCTGAGAGAATATGTCATCTTGATGGTCCTCCAGCCACGGCTGAGGCACCACCATATTTCCTGCACCAACATTGCCGTTGACCGGCCCCATGTTAACATTGGCTCCCAAACCACCATTGCCGGCGCCCGCCGCATTAAGTCCGAGATTAGTCATAAGATTGCCGTTAGCACTACCGTTGCCCCCGGCAGCAGGAACAGCGTTCTGTGGAGTATCCCCTTGAGGAGGAGTGGGCACGGCCCCGCCGTGAAGTATTCCATTACTGTCAACCCTGGAGATGAGAGGTTGAACCAAAGTACGAAGCTGGTCTTGCCCATTCGCAACTACTTGCATCAGCTCCATAAAACGATCCATCCGTTCACGAAGCTCTTGAACATCTGACTGTACCTGGTCCATGATTCTCGTCTGATTAGCGCGAGTTGAGTAGCGGTGGATGAATCTTTGATCAATCCTAGAGATCGAAAGCAGCTCGGAACCTGAGTACCTGAAAAACCTGTCAACATCAAAGGTTAGGAAAAGGTAACAGAATGTATGTCATGCAAGAATGCTTCATGCAAATGCATGCGTGAGTCTGTGTGCTTGAGAGATTATCCCCGATCCTGGCACCTGCTGACAATAATAAGGAGAGGAATCTGGGCCCAATCATGGAAATAGTAACCTCACATAGCAATAGTCAGATTCGACACATCAAGGACCGAGAACTCGTACGCAACAGTCCTCCTGAGAGAGGCTGCAGTAATACAATAAGAGGCGAGAGATCCTGGATCGGGGAAACGGTACCTGTCACAGACACACGCTAATGGAATGATTATGCAAGCTAATGCACAATGCAGGTATGCAACAATATATCCAGGTGGCTGCTGTGGAGATTCGATGTCAACAGTCACTGATGAGAAGGAAACCCCGGTGTAAAACCACTGATCTGATCTGCTGTGAACAACCATCTGATAGGATCGAGATCAGCATTCTGCCCTGACAAGAACGAAGGCCTGATAATAAAGACCCCGGATGCAAGATCAAGGAGTATCTGTTGATGAAGTCTTCGGACCCCAAATCACAAATCTGCCCTCTCTAGAACAAACACACAGTTGCTGATGAGATCTTCAAACCCCACTCAAAATCTGCCCTATCAAGAACAAAATAACAACCGCTGACGAGATCCTCAGATCCCACTCAAAAATCTGCTCCATCCAGAACAAACCTCTGATAACAATACTCTGATCGGAACCTGCTCTATCAGGAACAGACAAACACCCGATGACAAAATCCTCTGATCAAACCCTTGCTCTATCAAGAACATCTCTGCAACTGAGAACCCAACATAACTGATTCACTGTCAAGAAAACCAGGTAGTCTGGAGGTCAAAGTTTCCTGCAATATCCCAACCCCACTCACAGGTATGATGGACCTAATCCACGGACAAAGGTACGGCATCCTATGCGGTTGTCAGCGTCACAGACTTTCATGAGTGACAATACGATTCCCAGAAGGAGTGGCATCGTCAAGTCATGAAGAGGCCTCTCTTAGCTGACTTACAATGAATGGTGGTCAATGTTGTAATCAATGCGAAATCTAATTTCCCATTGCCATTTACTTTGTTTTTCAATTTATTATAAATTTCCTCATCAAGGATTTTTGCATCCTTGTACACACCTTATGTACAAATCTTTCCATATTCAATAAAATTCATCCTTTGATTTCTCATTTGTCTCTTTTTAGTATTTTATTTGCAAAATGAACAATTATTTGTGATCACATAGTGTTATAAATAGTTGAGAATAATAAAAAGTTAAATCAACCAGGAAAGAATTATACATTGCAAGCTTTACCGAAAATCCTTAAAGGATGATCGGTAGTCTCCATTGCATGTTTGATCCTCAATAGGTACCGTTATGGTTCTTTGGAAGGGTTGTTTACCTTTCATTTCCCCAGAAGAACCATGATTTCCCTAAGAAAAGACATGTTTTCTCTTTCCCAGCAAGAGCGGGATCCCTCGCAGCATCCTCAAAAGATCGAAGATATCATTTCCCGACAGTAGTGGTGTTTTGTTTTTCTTCTATCTCACGCAATAAAAATCATTATGGCCTTGTTCTTCTCTAAGAAGATTCGGTTATTTTAAGATCACCCATGGTTCCTTCATTCCCCAGACGAAGTTAGCTACGGTTGAAATGTTCCTTCATCTCCAGCAGCAGTCTTGGTCCTGGAAGTCTGAGATCTCTAGGCTCTTTCCCCAGCAGCGGTGTCATCATCCGTGGATTTCTTTTCCCCAGCTAAGGATGTCGAGTTTGTTTTGCTACAATCTCTGCCTACCTACAACATAACATCTCAACCTATATCGTTGCATAACATGATATCAAGCATCATGTAAGATCAAGCATACATATCATATGCATCAAGCATACTCCCCTTTGACTGACTTATCTCCCCAGTGAATCAAAACCAAACCTTTCTCTTGAACATATCTCTATACTTTCACCTTACCATCTTTTATCGCCGTTGACCAAATTTTCGAGCTACTCTTTTATTTAATCCCCTTCCACCTCAAATAATCGAAAAGCTGACGTAATTCGAGCATTTAGGTCCAAGGAGATTAAATAGGGGCAGATGTCGTAACCCGAAATTTGAATTCCCCTTTTGTCGCTTGCGCGAAAATAAGGTGCCGGCATGACAGAAGAGTCGCCACCTTTCGTTATTTATCCCTCAGAGCGGGAAAGGAAACGATCGGAAAAAACCTGACGAAAAAAGGGTAAGACAAGGTCATCGCAACCATTGTCTGGGTTCGGGAGTCGGTTACGCAAGGGGAAGGTATTAGCACCCCTCACGTCCGTCGTACTCGACGGGATCCTCGCTTGTTTGTTTACTTGGACGGGTTGGTTATAATCTATCTACCTATCAAGGCTGGCTGAAAAAGAAAAGAAAAAATGACTCGGCAAAGCGTCGCGCTTTATGCCTACGTATTCCCATCAGAGAATGAGAAATCAGAGTCAACGTAGTTCGGCTAACTACGGGGGAACGGGGAAAGGTTGGTTGGGTTGCTCGCTAGGATATCGCATCCTATGCCTACGTACTTTCATCTGGTATGAAAGATCAGAGCAAACGTAGTTCGGGAAACTACTGGTTAAAATGGCTCAACTAGGAGGGAGGCTATCAAGTCCTACTGTTATCATGCCATGGATTCATCCTATGGTTGAGGTTTGAACAGGGAACTCCTAGATGTTGTCATGCATAGGTTTCAACCTAAAAGTCTATCATCAAATCCTCATCAAAGGAAATGAGAGTCCTAAGGGATCATGTCAAGGATACACCAAAACAGACAAAAACATCAGCTTTAACAGTAAAATGCATGCAATGCAAGTGAGGGAGGAAATGTGTGTGGGGTTTCAGCCTCCACAAGCTCATCTCGACCTCAAGCCAGTCATGAAATAACAGTAATCATACTGAAGATAAACAACATACTATCAAGCAATGAACAGATAAAGGGGATGAAGTGCCAACAGGCAAACAAAACACACATGCTTGAGAAAGAAAGAATCTACTCTCTAATCCTAACCCTAATCACAGAATCTGAATCAAATCTAGGCACTAAAACAAGACCCTAAGCAAGAGAAACAATCCCAGTCTTCTAGCTTCAGAACAAGCTTACCAAAGAAAGGGAGCTAAGCAAGCAGACTCATAGTGTCTTCCTCAGGAGAACACTAGGAGGTGTATACTCAGGAGTCATATCCTATGTGGCTCAACCACTGTGATCAGTTTATATTCCTCCTCAGGAGAAATTAAACTCACAAGCAGGCTCCAACATCACTGGATATTTAGGAAATCCTATCTGAACTAGTGGAACTAAGTGAATAGACTCATAGGACCTTCCTCAGGAAAGTACTAGGAGGCTTCCACTTAGGAGTTGTATCCTATGTGGCTCAACAACATGTGATCAGTTTACATTCCTCCTCAGGAGAAATTAAACTCACAAGTTGGCTCCAACATCATTGGATACTTAAGAAATCCTAGATAAACTAACGGAACTAAGTGAATAGACCCATAGGACCTTCCTCAGGAAAGTACTAGGAGGCTTTCACTTAGGAGTTGTATCCCATGTGGCTCAACAACATGTGATCAGTTTACATTCCTCCTCAGGAGAAATTAAACTCACAAGTTGGCTCCAACATCATTGGATACTTAAGAAAGAGGTGAGAAGAAAGAATGAAAGTCATTCATAGTGCCTTCCTCAGGAAAGTACCATGAACTTCCTTCAAACTTCGGGATCTCAAACCTCACAGACAGGGGACAAGCCAAGCTCTGGGTCTCTGAATCTTGATCTACAATCTTCACTTCATGATGCTCTCCATCAAGGTCTTCAAGGCAACACAAGCCCCTCAACAAATTCCCCACAATGAACCCCAAAGATGGACAGATAACCACAGGGGAGACAAAACCAACAGGCAACTTAAGAAAATACCTAAAAATACTAAACTAATGGGGAAAAATCTAACAATTATTCACAAGGGTCTACAACACCTACTCATAACATCCACATAGGCCTCTACCTAAAAATCAAGACAAAACTTATCAAAGAAAGGGAATTCTTCACCTAAACACAACCTAAACCCTAATTAGGATACCCTACATCTAACCTAATTAAACTAATCAAAATTTAATTCTAAAATTCTAGAAAAAATCCTATGGGGAACTATGATTCATCATCTAATTGCACAAAAAAGAATGGATTAAAAAGACTAAAGGAAGGTCCTAAAACAATTCCTACAAAATCATGCATCAACTAAAAGAAAGAAAATACACTATATTAAAGAAAAATCTATTAAAAATACTAAACTTAAAAATAAAATCCCATTTTTATTTTTAATATTTTCTACACATTATTATCTACTCATAGAAAGAAGAATGGCCAAAAAAGAGTTATTTTTCAATTTTTAATGAATTTTCTAAAACAGAAAAATATTAAAACAATATAAAAGAAATTAAATCAATTAAGGGGAGGGGGGTATGAATAGCAACACGCGCCAATTGGTTTCAGAATGGGCCAGATAACAGGGGGGTGGGGATAGCGAAATAAGCCCAGAGCGCTGGTTTAATGAAACGACCGCGTTTCATTTTTTGAATCTTTCCCTCCCTTTCTCAGATTGAACCACGGCCGTTGGATGAGATTACATTGTCAAACTTGGGGACTAATCCAACGGACCATCTTCATCGTCCCAAACATATCTAGGGTTTTCAGAAACCCTCTCCTCCATGCACTCATCTTTCTCTCCCTCGTTCTCCCTCCACACGCCATGATTTAACACGATTCAAAAATGAAAATTGCAGTACTCAATGAGAGGAACAAGATGGTACGCGTGGATTTCCCTAATTCATCCTCAATAATTCCAACAGAGGGCTTCAATGTCATGGTCCAACTAAACATCACTTGTTATCAACTGGTATCAACCTTCACTAAGCTTCAATCTAATGGTTTACAGAGCTTCTACAAGCTAGCCTAAGGATTCTAAACCAATCTTTACTCGTTAAAACTAACAAACTAACTAAATCTTGAAAATCAAAGATTCTTGGCTCTGTTATGAACCTTCACAGATCGTGCCCTAATTCATGGGAAAAAGTCATCTACCCTAGTGCATCAATTATCTACCTAGAAAGCTATCTAAGACTGCATAATTTAGGAGATAGAGAGAAGAAAAGGAACCTGTCAAAGAGGTGTGGAGGGAACTCGTGTGGGTGGATTCAGAGCTTGTAATGGCTGAAATGTGATCCTTAGGGGGTGAGCAAGCTTCTGTTTGCACTTGTATGGAAGGAGAATGCTTATAGTGGATGAAATTCAGAGTTGCTTGAAGTTGAAGGAAGTGCTTCAATGGATGCTTCTCTCTCTCTCTCTCTTGAAATCTCTCTCTATCACCAACCTTGAACTCTCTTCATGGCCCTCTTCTTATAATGATCATTGGATGTTTCTAGATTCATCTAGAACATGGTGGAAGTTTCTTGAAAATCTCATGTGGTGACATATTGAAAATCTCACATTCCATGCCTCATGCCTTGCAATGTGGTCTTAAAATATCTTTACATGAGATATTGAGTGTGGATGAGTGAAAAACAAGCTCATCCTTGGCTTGTGTAAGGTTTTTCAACATTGCCTTCTTTTTCAAGTAACAACTTTTCAAAGCATCACCCATTTTAAAGCTTCAAATCAAAATTCTATCTAAACCAATGTTCTCAAAATGATGTTTCCAATCAAAATGATATATTGGATGACCTATTTTGGATTTGTGGATCTTCCAAATCAATTTTCAAATTCAACTTTTCAAACTTATATGCCATTTTTAGTTCATTTTTGACCAATCATGTAATCTCATGCTATGAGCTTTTCCAACAATTTGTGACCTTCTTTCTAGACTTAAAATCACATTTTGAACAACTTTCATGTTTTGAGTTTTTCCATTTGAGGCTTGGAAATAGGAGTTTTGGGCATTGGCTAAAATGACCTATAACTGACAAATGACCAAAATACCCCTGTCTTGTTCAAACCATAAGTTGAGTTCCACAAATCCAATCAAGGACTTCTACCACTCAAATTAAAGCTAAGAAGATGCTCTTCAACATTCATGTTGACCAAGAAATCATAGGAATCCTCCTACTAGGGCAAAAGTTGTCTGCAAGTTGGGTGACTTTCAAGGACCCAGATTCACACACCTCTGCTGACCTGTAATTTGTCAAAACCATAACTTGGGCTCTGTAACTCCTATCAAGGACTTCCACCACTCAAATTAAAGCTTAGAACAATCTCTACAACATTCATGTTATGGGGAAAGTGAGATATCAATCACATCTTGGGCTAAAACTGCCTGGAAGATAGGGATCAAATTAGGGTTTTCACTGACAATCCTTGGGGACCCTGACTTGAAACTTCTCAAATTCCTCACTCATGATGAGTTAGCCTAGGAATCATCCTTATAACATCTCAATGTATCAATCCATGATCACATGGCTCTTGGACTAGGTCTCAACCTTGCTCAAATCTTCAGTTATCCTAGGGTTGACCCAGTCAAAACCCTAATTCCATCATTCATGGTTGAATCTTCTGAACTCCTGCATAATGACTTCTCTGGGCTTCATGAAGGCTATCCAGACATCTCATAGGCTTTCCCAAAACATCAAATTCATTCTCAAAGTCTCAGAACCATCTGAGGAGCACCCACAACTTTCAAACTGTGAAGCACACAACCCTGGTTTCAAACCACTTCTTCTGAGGATCTCTTGAACTTTTTGATGAAGGTATCCACTTTCAAACACTCACTGAATAAATAATTGTTGGTCAAATTTTGGGGTGCAACACCTTTTTCCTTTTGCATAGGCATGTGCATTCACATCGCTGGCATACACATTAGCACTTTTTCTCTGTGGTTTTTGTTGCAGGAATATTCAGGTTTTCCAAGCTCGATTAGTTACATCCTCACAAAGACACTACATCATCATTAGAAGCACAAAACAAGGGTTTCTATACCTATTCATCAAAGCAAAAGGTTGAAAATTGGAGTTGTGGCTATAGCATCATTTTTCAAGCAAAATGGGCAAGTTTTACCTGTGGTAATCAATTACCACTTTGCTATGAAAAGTAGGGTAATCGATTACCCTGTGCAAAAAAGCAGATTTTGCTGCATTTTTTTATGACAACAACTTTTCATCTACTATTTTGGGGGTCTACTTGATTTTAGCATTGTGTGAACATTCTAGACAGCTCTAAACATTTCAAGACATTCTAAAGCGTTTATTCCAATACATCATTTCCAATTGAGACCACCATGTAACTTCATTTTCAAGCATGAGAACCCTTTGATTTGAACTTGCATTAGGATTGCTACCAAGTTAACTACCTAACTAATTGAGTCAACTTCCGACTCAGTGAGTCAAGTGCAACTAACTCCAAAGCTAGTTCCAAAGAAAACTCTGAAGCACATTCCAAACCTAGCAACTCCAAACCTCTACTCTATATAAACAAATATTCACCATTTCACAAGGACCTTCAACCATTTTCACAATTCTCTCTCAATCTTCACTCTTCACTCTCTCATTTCTCTCAATTCTCTTTGCATTTTCTGCAACTTCTTCACATTCATCTTCATCTTCTTTCCAAAACCACACTAAAGCTCAATTATCATCATTGTAGAGTAGAAATTTCACATTGAAATTGCTTTTCTCTTGAGCTTAAGCCTTCATCTCATTGCATTTCTTCTTGGATCTCTGAAACTACAGCAACTTCTTACATCAAATCAAGTAATTATCTCAAGTTTCTTCGGTGCAAATTCGAATTTGGAAATTTTGTTGCATTTTGCTCGATTTCTCTACGATCCGGTTGCAATTGCATAATTCTCTGGTTTTCTTGGCTCATTCTCATCACATATCAATAGCAACAATCACCAAGGCAATCCTCCACCTTATAGGTTGGTAATTCGCACTTAATTTACTGTTTCGATCACTTTTTACGCATTTACGATGTAGTTTCAGTAGATTTTTGGTGTTGATTAATCATGTGATTGTTTGATCTTTGATCTTCATATTTAATGCTTTCAATTGATGTTTAATTGCTCCTAATTGATGTAATTTTGTGTCTAAATGCATACTAGAACATGTGGATGATTGGATAAGTGTTTTAGTTGCTGGAAGTGCTTCTTGAAAAGCTGTTTTTTGCCATTGTTACAGTGATAATCAGTTACCTATTTATGGGTAATAGATTACCCTGCCTCTTTTTCACGTTTTTTGCAATTTTCAAGCTAGTAACTGATTACCTGCATGTGGTAATTGATTACCACTATGACATAATGTCATTTTTATGTTTTTTTCAAGCTTGTTTGTTATTCTTTCCTCATTTAACTTCCATGGCTTGAGATGCTTGGTATTTAGGGATGTTTTATGAGTTGTTTAATCTTTATTTGAAGCATGTATGTAAACTTTTAATGCATGATTTTTTGATTCTCGATTATTTGCATTTTGTGACACTTGTATGATCATGACATTCTTGCACCTTTATTCACATGATAACATGATAAGAATTGCATACTAATTGATGTTTGGTGCTGCCATTACATTTCTTCTTGATTGCATTAAGTTTGTTCTTCATTTGAATGAAATTAATCTTGTATAATCAATAATCCTCACATGTGCTTTGATAATCTTTTGACTTGTTTGAAAGATTATTGGCTTGTTCACTTCCTTTTGATTAATTGATCAAAACCTTGTTTCGATTAGTTGATCTCCCCTCTTTCTTCTCTTTTAGAGCCGTTTTCTCGTCCCCACACGGAGTTGAAGGTCTGCACAATGCATTGAAGCACTGTACAACTTGCATCATTTCTTTATCGGAGTTTAACATTACACTTTGGGTTCTAGAGAAAGAATGAGGATGGGAATTTGTCTTATCCTCATTCTAACTGTTTCTGGGAAAGGGTGTCTGACCCTTAGACCTGGGATAAGTCACCTCTATTTCCCAAGCTGTGATGTTTCCTGATCTTTGATCACTTGCACCCTAATCTTTGTCTCTTGGTTTGAGTTCCTCCTTTCGATTCAACACTCCTTTCTCTTTTAGCCAATCATTATTCTTTGATTCCCTCAGAAGATTTGTAATCACCCCTTTCTTTGGTTAATCAACACTCTATGGTTAAAGCCAATTTTTCTTCTTCCCCAGTGAAGTCGCAATCCTTTTTCGGTTAAGCACAGTCTGACTATCAATATTGAATCCATAGTGGAGTTCGCAACCTTTCTTAGTCCTCTCTCCTTCTTGTTTGGTTAATCACTGCCCGTTAGTTAAAACACCAATTTGCTTTTACACTCAGTTTTCTTTGGGTTAATCACCTTCTTCCAGTTAATCACACGTTCTTTGGTTAATAACAGTCTTCCTGTTAAAACCAATCTCTCTTGAGTTAATCACCTTATCTTGGTTAATCACTCATTCTTTTCGGTTAATCATAGTCTGTTTGTTAAACACTGAATCTCTTGTAGTTAGCAACCTTTCTTTGGTCTAAATACTTGCACCTTTGGGTTAGTAACCTTTATTTGGTTCAAATACCTTTTTCTTCGGTAAAGTATTGCTTGTTCAGCCAGTGTGTCGTCCTTCGAGTCACAACCTTCACATAGTTCCACACCCGTCCTTTAGGTCACAACCTTTGCTTGGTTCCACATCTGTCCTTTTGGTTGATCACCATCTATCGCTTAAAGCTGACTCCTTTCTCTCTTTGGTTAACCACTATTTATCAGTTATCACACCTAGTTCTCCAGAGAGTCAAACACCTTCCCTTGATTCAATACACGCATGCTGGTTCATCACAGTCCATTTGTTGACACTAATCTTTTGCTTTCCCAATGGAGTCTTAATCTTATCTTTCTTCGGTTAATCACTGCTTGCCAGTTAATGCACCGAGTCCCATGTGGATATTACCTTTACCTTGGTTTTTATCCTTTATACATTTATTCTCCTGGTTTCGACACCATTCTTTTGTTTTTATCCCCAATGGAGTTATCACCTTTCTTCTTCATCCCTCAGCAGAGTCTTCCTTTGCCTTTTCTTATTGGTTTTGACATCATTTCCTTTTGCATCCCCGGTAGGGTCTTGCTTCTTAGTTTTGACACTACTTCCTCTTCCTTTTCTTTCTTCGTCTTAGTTCCCCGAATTACGTAGGCTCTGAATTCCTCATTGCACTATGAGGGTACGTAGGCACAATATTGCGAAATCTTTGCGAGCCATCTTCTTCCATTCTTTTTCCATTTTTTCTGGTTCCATGAACTGCAGAGCTTTGAATTCCTCATTGCACTATGAGGATACGTAGGCACGAGGGCCTTAATCCTCCGCAAGCACTTTCTTTCTTTCTTTCTCTCTCTTTTTCCTTTCCCTCTTTTTTAGCTAGAAGCCTTTAGATAGATAACCCATCTCAGTGTAGAAGCAAGCAAAATGGTTCTCGTCGAGTACGATGGATGCGTAAGGTACTAGTACCTTCCTTTCGCATAACCGACCCCCTTATCGTTTCTCTTCCCTTGGGTTTTATCGTTATTTTCTCTACCTTTTGGGACTAAATAAATTTTGGTGGCAACTCTGTTGTATCTTTGAGTATACGATTCACTCAGGTATAATCCCGTTAGCCTCAATAGCAATTTTGTTAAAACAAGTATCACAACAATATGTTGAGCAAGATTTCTTGATGTGTTGTTTAGACATCATTTCAGAGATGTCAAGCACGACGTCTTGACATGTTATACCAGGTTTTAGTGTTTTGCTTCTTGGAAGATTTGTTTTATTAAATGTGAGATTATTTATGGTTTTAGTTCACATTATGTCATAGTCCAAGAAGGGTTATTTTAGGAACATTGGTTCTATATCAGAATTGCATTTGTTTCATAAAAAGGGACTTGGAGACTTTTTAGGAAATATTATATTTTGTTCCTATTTTTATGCATAAGATTATGAAGAATATTTGCAGCTGCTGTTTTGGATCGTTGCGCTCAAAGTCCATGCTTACCAAAGGCTATTTTAAGAGGACGATGTTAAACCTAATTGACACAAGAAAGAAATGCGATTGAGTTTATTAAAATTAGGGTTTAGTTGTTCTTTGTTATTTGTCATCCACTCTTATATCATTCTTGATATTTGAGTTGGACTGTGTTAATTTGTGAGCCATTCATGTACCTCTTAGGTGCTTGAATTAGATTGTGTTTAAGTTGTAATCACTCATAAGCTTTTAAGCAATAGTGTGTTTTGTATCATTGGAAGTGTGTCTTCCGTTCTTCATTGTCATAAGTTCTTATCATTGTTTTGTGATTAAGGGGAAGTGAGAGGAGTCTTATATCTAGTAGTGTCTTAGATAGAAATAATACGAGTAGTCTTCAGGTGAGAAGATTGTAAATTGAATGTTATTTACATAAGAGCTTCAAACTAATACTATTATAGTGGACTTCCTTCCTGGATTGGTAGCCCCCAGATGTAGGCGATGTTGCACCGAACTGGGTTAACAATTGGCCGTGTATTTATTTTTAGCCATTCACTTTAACTGCAAAATTGTTTCTTTTGAGTTATTGTCCTGATCCTAGTGTCGTGACATCTTATTCGACATCTGGTGTTTGAATGCCAAAATTTCAATTGGTATCAGAGCAGGCACCATGTTCTATTTAAGGTGAGCTCCAGGGAAGATACTTTCTGGTACTATGGGAAAGGAAGGAGGAGGAAATGTTAACAACCCCCAGTCTTAGATGGAACCAACTATGACTATTGGAAGGCATATATGGTGACATTCCTAAAATATATGGATAGCAAAACTTGGAAAGCTATCATCAAGTGTTGGGAACATCGTGTTGTTAAGGATAAAGATGGAAAGGAAACTTTGAAGCTAGACGAGGAGTAGTCTAAGGAAGAAGATGAAATTGCTCTTGGAAACTCCAAATCCTTGAATGCCCTATTCAATGAAGTTGACAAAAACATGTTTAGATTAATAAACACTTGTACTATGGCCAAAGATGCTTGAGATATTCTCAAAACCACTCATGAAGGCATATTTGAGGTGAAGATGTCTAGACTTCAGCAGCTCACTACCAAATTTGAAAGTCTGAAGATGAAGGATGATGAGAGCATTCATGACTTTCACATGAATGTTCTTGAAATAGAAAATGCTTTTAGTGCCTTGGGAGAAAAGATATCAGAAGAAAAGCTGGTCAAGAAGATTCTTCGGTCTCTACCTAAGAGGTTTGACATGAAGGTCACAACCATTGAAGAAGCCCAAGACATAATCAAACTGAGAGTGGGTGAACTTGTGGGTTACTTCAATCTTTTGAATTGGCTATTAGTGACAAATATGGAGAAAAAAAGCATAGCCTTTGTCTCCAACACTGAAGATGAAGAGGATCAATGTGACCTGGATACTGATGAAGGAATGTCTAATGCTATTATACTTCTTGGAAGACAATTCATCAGGGTGCTAAAGAGAATGGACAGGAAGTTAAGACCTAATATCAAGAACATCGTATCTGACATCAGCAAGAACTATGATTCTCAAAGGAAAGCAAGGATAAATGAGTGGTCCAATCAAAGCAAAGGCATTAAATGTCATGAATGTGAAATCTTTGGACACATTATAGCAGAATGCCGTACCTACCTCAAGAAATAACATAAAGGGTTGTCTATTTCTTGGTCTGATGATGAAAGCGAACCTGAGGATGAATCTTCTAAATATGTAACTGCCTTAATTGAGAGGTGGGCTTCTCATAAAGACTCATGTGATGAAGAAATTTCATATAAGGAACTGGCTGCCTCTTACAAAGAATTATGCATTAAAAGTGAAAAGGTTTGTCAACTAGGAGAAAAGCATAAGGAAATTATATCTTAATTGTGGGTTAAAAAGGAAGAATGTTTATCTAAGATCTCTGGTATACATAAAGAAGTAACCTTGTTGACCTAAAGACTTGATAGCATAACCAAGTCAATGAGGATGTTAAACAATGGATCTAATGTGTTGGATGGGATACTTCAAGTTGGAGAAAGAGGAAGAATATTTACTGGTATAAGGTTTGATTATCAATATTTAAATAGTCAAGGAAAAATCCATGTGACAAAATTTGTTCCTCCTAGAAATAAGGTTAAGCCAATGATGTCTGATCAAATGTCTCAACATCGTGCCAGATATCAGAATACTCAAACTAGAGGAAAGTTCTCACATTGGAAATTCCATTACTATGATAAGTTGGTCATATAAAACCTTTTTGTTTCAAACTATATGGCTATCCAAAAGGTCCAACAGAGCCTAGGGTTAATCAAGTAGTGGTTTAAACTAGAAAGGAATTGATACCCAAGGAAGTTACTACTTGCCTTATTGCTCATACTTCTCTAAGAGTTTCAGCTAAAGAAGACTGATATTTTGACAGGGGTTGTTCTAGACATATGACTGGAGTAAAAAAGCTCCTGGTGGACATTAAGTATCATTCCACCAGTTATGTCACTTTTTATGATGGTGCCAAAGGTGAAATTAAAGGATTTGAAAGACTAGCTTGTATATGATTCCCTAGTCTTGGTAATGTTCTCCTTGTAAAAGGTCTTAATGCTAATTTGATAAGCATAAGCCAGTTATATGATCAAGGTATGAAAGTTAACATCACTGAGTTTGAATGTTTGGTCACTAATGAGAAGAATGAAGTGCTAACGAGGGGAGTCAGGTCCAAGGATAGTTGTTACTTATGGACACCTTAATCAGCAAATTGTGCCTCCACATGTCTGTTATCCAAGGAAGATGAAGTCCAACTATGGAACCAAAAACTTGGTTGTTGCACCCCAAAATTTGCCCAACCTTTTTCTTTGGTTGGCTTGTGTTTCATTTCATTTTCTTTCTAGCATTTGCATTGTATATCATTTTGCATTAAACAGGGGATCAAGAGGTTGTGCATAGCAAGAAGAGTCTACTCATAGTGTTGAGCCTAAGCAAGGGGTGTTACTCAATTTTGAATGGTCATCAGGTCATCTAGAAGTGGTCAATGGTCTGGTGAAAGGATGGATGGATGGATGTGGGTCAGCTCCTAACTTGGAGGCCAGTTGAAGAGCATCAGAGGATTGTGAATGCATGGTTCTGATATGAGATGTTAAGAGAGCTCATTGAATGCTTTGAGAGCCATTTGTAGCTTATTCAATTTGTTGTGTGAGGTGGAACAAGCCACAGTCAAGAATGTTACATCTAGGGTTTTCATCTGGTAAATCCTCAGTTAATTGTGACATTGAAGGAGATTAAAACTCAATTCCAAGTATTTATGGTCATGGAATGTTGTGTTAAGATACATGAGATATCATTCCAAGATCAATTCATCAAGGATCAAGAGTGTGAGAAGTTACTAAATTAGGGTTATCAGTGCAAAATCCCTTGTTTAGTGCCTAACTTCAAGACCACCTATCTCAAGATACAAGTTTCATCTCAACTTTTGACCAACATGGAACTTGTAGAGCATGTCCTTAGATTTCTTTTTAGTACTAGAAGTCCTTGATTAGATTTATAGAACTCAAGTTATGATGCATACAAGTTACAGGTCATCAGATGAATGTGATTTTGGTCAACAAAAGTCAACCAACTTCCAAGCCATTTTTGACTTAAAAGGATGTTTCTCCTCAACTTCTGGAAAACATGAAAGTTGTTCCTCATGGTCTTAGCTTTCCAAATGGTACTAGAAGTCTTTCATCGGATTTGTAGAACTCAAGTTATGAGCCTTGCAAGTCAGGGGTATTTTGGGAAAGCAGGATTATAGGTCATAAAATTATAGGTCCATTTCACCAACTTGCACACTTCAAATGGAAATCTTTTCAACATGAAACTTGCTCAAAATAAGGCCATTTGCATTACCAAGTCATCTTTTGTCATGGTTGGAGCTTGGATTGAAGAGTTGGTATTTGAATTTTTCATGAAAGAAGCTTAAAATGAGAAAATTGGATTTAAATGATTTGGAACTTTTTTAAGGCAAATGTATGCATTTTTTGAGTGCAAATGATGTTCTAAATAAAATGTCAATTTTACATTTGCAATTTGAGGTCATTTGGTTGGTTATTTTCATGGTTTCTTCACCATGAAGTAACAAATAAGAAATCCACCATAGGATCAAAACAAGGGCTAATTGATGACCCTTTGATCAACTCAGGCCATGTGCAATTGATTTGGAACAAATTTGAGGCTTGTGCAGTTGGTAATTCACGAGTTTGGCAAGCAAAAAGTGAAGGAAAAATTGAAATTCCATTCTCACAATTTAGCCATAATTGGGCCTCCATTTGATGCTAAGTCCAACATATAAGTATTTTAGATGAAGAATGGATGAGGAATCAGGTCATTTCGTGCCTAGAGAGCAAGAACACATGAAAAAAAAGTGAGAGCAAGGTGAAACAGGATTTTGGAGCTTCAGCCATTTTCAGACCAAATTGAGCATTCAAACATCTTCAGGGAGGTTCATTGAGTGATTCTGGTTTATTTCCAGCAAGCTTCATCAAATATTCAAGGCTCAGTGGAAGTTCTCCACTAGGTAACTTCGAATCTCCATATCTCTCTATTTATGATGCCATTGCTTGCCATTTTTGTGTATTTGTGAACTATGAAAATGGTATATCGTTTCTAGTATGATTTGGTAGTTGTTTATGAACTTTCATGTTGAGAGCACCAAACTTGTTGTTTGCTTTCTGGCTTATTCTTGGGGTTTTAAGCTTAATGATTCATGGATTTGAATTCTATGCAACATGTAGATGATTTTTGGTTACTTTTAAGTGATGTTTGAGAACATTTTTGTTTTGAGCATAGATTTGTTTGGCTTCGATTTGGATTTGTTATGAAGAATTAAGGAAAACTAGCCATGGATTCGTGATCCTCATGAGTTGTATATCAATTTTCATATAAGGTTTGTTAAATTTGGACTTGTTTTGCCAACTGTGTGGTGTTGTGGTGGCCGGAAAATTGAAGAAGATGACCGGAACTATTCACCGGCCACCATCTGTTTGTTCCCGTTTTCAAGTGAAGAAGACGATCTCGTGGCCATACGATGAGATTACTTTTGCATTCCACAGTCTTGATTAAGAAACATGATATACCTCCTTTGACTGCACGCACTTGATCCATTTTGAATTTCATTTAATGTGTTGGCGTGCTCTAATCCCCTTGATGAGATTACCAAATGATCATGCGCTTCACAATGAGTTCCACCGTGCGCTGCCTTTGACTAATTGCACAGGATGATTGTTTAGCCTGAGATTTGTTTGATGCACCCTGGGCCTTAATTGCTATTCGTACCCCTGTTTGAGCCCAATCCTTTTTTTCCAACTGTTTTTTTATTGCTATTTGCACTGTGGCTTGATTTATTTTCTTTTTTTTATTTTCATTTTATTTTGTTTTGCTCTTGTTTCAAATTAATTCAATTTAAAATACTTCCCATATTGATAAAATTCACAAAAAATATCTCCCAGATAGTTTGAGGTGTCTTTTATTTTTGGTTTATTTTTATTTTTATTTTTGAATTATTTTTCATTTAAAAAAGAATTAATCAATGGGAAGTGTTTTATTTGGACTAAATTGTGACATGTTTTGTTCTTTGAATTGTTTCTCTTATTTCCTTTGGGTCCAATGACTAAAATTAAATCCTCATATCCTTGATGAGTTGATTAAATTTTGAGGACCATTTTTCCCCTAGTTGGTTGACTTTAGGGATGACTTTGGTGTCTTTTCTTTTGACCCTCGATTCTCCCATTACAAAGTGGTACATCTTGAATATTATTTTCTTTTGATGGTGCTTTGAGGGGATATTGGCCTTGTGCTTTTGGCTTCTATTTGCCAACTTGTTTAGCTTTCTTGTCCATTTTATTTGGTGATTTTTTAGCCTTTTTCCTATTTTTGAGATGACTTGCAAGTCAAGTCATTTCCTAAGGTAGCTCATACAAGTGCATGACCTAGTTTGAATTGGAAATGACCTTTGTGGATCCATTGAGCTCTCAAATCTTCTTGTTTCACATATTAGACACGTTGATCTTGCTTTAGGTTCATTTTTTAGGTTAAAATTATGTTCATTGCTCGTTGATTGATGCATTGCTTTATAGGCTTTCCACTTGTGCCTTAAGTGTTGAATGTGTGTAAAACTTTGGTCTTTCTCCTTGCCTTCTCTTGCATTTCTTTGTTGTGTTTGTGATACTTATCTTGAGCATTCTCTTATTTTCATCTTTACCTTCTGTCCAATGACCTTGGAGTGTCATTTAAGGTAGCTTGGTCCCTCCTTAGGAGGAACTTGAAGCTTACCTAAAGTGATGAATCCATGAGGACGTTTTCTTAGTGACTTTGTCACACTTATTTGTTTGCTTTTGATGTGTCTCTCTCTCTTTTCTATTTGCATCCTCATATGCATGCTTGGTTGAGATGAGCTTGTGGTGGCTACTGCCCCACACATGTTTTCCTCCCACTTTCATCATACTTGTGCATTCCATGTATGCATTCTCTCATTTGCATGTTTCCTTTCTTCTTTCTTCTTCTTCTTTTGTCTTCCTTCCCTTAGGGTTTCTAATCTCTCTTGTTTAAGAGAGGTTATGATAGACATTAGGGTTCTAACCATGCATGAAAAAATTAGGTAGATGTTTCCCTTTTGTAATCCCAACTTTAGGAGCACTTTGCATGACAACTTCTAGGGTTTGGTCTAGTCCCCCTTTAGTTTGTCCCTTTCTCTTCTCATCTTCAAACAACTTCAATCCACTTAATAAAGATAATGAATGTTGTGCCATGAGCCTTATACTTGGGAAATGGTGATTGGGTGGCTACCTCTCAATTGCCTAGAGTGTTTAGTATATGTCCTTAGGACGATATGCGACGCATTCGATCCTAGGTTTTAGATTTTGTTACAACAAACATTATGAACACTCATAATTCAAAACACTTCTTCTCTAAAAAACACAAAAACACTTCAAACCTTTTTATCTTTCGGGATCTTAATCAGGAAAATATTTTCAGAAAAAAAAAGTGTTGTTAACTCTTAGTTTCTATTGCAAACGGTAACGCCTAAGTCTCCAATGGTCGAGCTGCATACACCAACTGCTAGAACTACTTGTTAACCCTACTCGGGCCTAAAAACTTTTAAACCAACCTGTGGTCCTTTTAGCCCGAACTACGTTTGCTCTAATCTTTCATACCAGATGAAAGTACGTAGGCATAAGACGCGATGTCTTAGCGAGCAACCTTCTCCCCTTTTTTAGCCGTAGTTAGTCGAACTACGTTGACTCTGACTTTCCCATTGCACGAGGGAGTATGTAGGCACAGAGCGGCGATGCTCTGCCGAGTCAGTCCTTTTTTCTTTTCTTTTGTCCCTAAGCCTTTAGCTAGATAGTTTCAACACACCCTTTTAGATAGATAGCAATGTGTGGATCCCGTCGAGTACGACGGACGTGAGGGGTGCTAATACCTTCCCCTTGCGTAACCGACTCCCAAACCCAGACATGGTTGCGACAACCTTGTCTTTTCCTTTTCCGTCAGGTTTTTCCGATCGTTTCCTTTCCCTCTCTGTGGGATGAATAACGAAAGTGGCGACTCTTCTGTTTTTTCCGCCAGTTGTTTTTCGCAGTAGCGACAGCTGGCGACTCTGCTGGGGACTCTGGTTCCCTATGCGAGTCAATCCTAGCGCTTGTCTGTTTATCTTTGGGTGTTGTATATATGTGCTTTATTTACTTTCGCATTTTACTTTCCCACGTTTATTTTCCGCATCATATATAATTTGTGTTGTGCTGTGGGGGTGGGAAGTTCTGATGAGTGATAAGCTAGACCCAGGCTTGAGTACATGCCTAGCATTAGTAGTGGAGACTAGTGGGGGCCTGTTTGCTTAGCAGACACAGTTCCCCATGAAATTCACACTCAGACGAGATTCTCTTTGATGACTTCCCAACTGGGCCTTAGGGCTCAGCAGGATGTTGAATATGAGGATTCTCGACTCTAGGAACCGATCATTTGTGAGTCAGCTAAGTGAGGCTTCTTCAGGCGATAATGATGCAAAACCAGAAATGGTGAACATATCATCAATTCTTGGAAGTCTGTGACGCTGATGAACGCATAGGATGCCATACCTTATCAGTGAATAGGTTCATACCTGTGACTGGGACTGGGGTTATGCAGGAAACTTTTACCTTTGGATTACCCGGTTTTCTCTATGGTTTGAATCTGGATTATTGGTATCAGTTGGTTTCTATCAGAGTAGTGCTTTGTTCTTGTTGAAGCCGAGCTTTGATCTTTCTTAGTTTACAGCACATCAGTCTTGATCCCTTGTGTGTGCATTAGCATTTAGCATTGTTTGCATTTGCATTTCATTTTTGCATATCCATCCTCAGCCGGAACAGGGAGCTCACCCGTCTTTTGTCAGCTTCGTTAGTTGGTTTCCCGACATTCGTATTGGATTTGAGTTAGCTTATGGAAAGATCATGAACTCAGGAGAGCAGAACTTGGTTGTTACGAGGGCAGAGTTTGAATTGATGAAGAATCAGTTGAGTTAACTCGTGGAAGCCATGCCAGCTATGACTAGAGGAGAGACCGGTATTCAGAGGACTCCAGTGAACAATGATGCTCAAGCTCAGCATGTACCGATCCCTGTTGAAGAGCATCCCATTGCCAGAGATAGAGATTTTTCTTCCCTCCATGACACAGAATATCAGAGTTTCAGTTTCTCTGTGCCAGATTCTCAAAGGACTGTTCCAGAGGCTAATGTTGAAGACCCGCAGACTGTTGAATTTATGGGAAAATGTCAGTTGGAAGAAAAGCTTGATGCCTTGATGAGCCAGGATACTTTTGATCTGAATGCTGCGAGCATGTGTCTGGTGCCAGGTCTTGTGATGCCTCCGAAGTTCAAAATGCCAAATTTTGAGAAGTTCAAAGGAGATAGTTGTCTGAAGCAGCATGTGGTAATGTTTTGCAGGAAAATGACCTCACATGTTCACAATGACAAGCTTATGATTCACTGTTTTCAGGACAGTCTAAGTGGAGCATCGTTGAGTTGGTATGTGCAGTTGGAGAGTGGTTGTATCCGATCATGATCAGATTTAGCCAATGCCTTTGTGAAGCAATACGACTACAATCTCAACATGGCTCCTAGTCACGTGTAGTTACAAGAATTATCTCAGGCGGAGAATGAATCCTTTAGAGGATATATGCAGAGATGGAGAGAGTTAGCTGCTCGTGTTCAACCTCCACTTCAGGACAGAGAGTTGATTGATATATTCTTTGGTACCTTGAAAGGCCATTACTTTGACAAGTTGATCAGCGGTGGAATGTCAAACTTTGTTGACTTGGTGATAATCGGTGAACGTGTCGAGAGTGGAATCAAGAGTGGAAAGATTCGAAACATCCCCTATATCTCAGTTGAGGAGAATGAGTCAGTTGTGAGATCTCAGGAAGAATGGGAAAAAGGAAGTGATGTTCTTTCAGAATTCCCTATATCTCAGGCTCAGTTTTTAGATACTTCGAGTGTCCAGAGTCAGCAGTCTGTTGGGTCTATGTATCAGGTATCTATCTCCCGCCAGAGTCAACAGTCTTATCGTCGTCAACCGCGTCAGCGCGCTAGACGAAGACCCAGGAAACCAGAAAGCATTTTACTCAGTTGCCGGTATCGTATAGTCAGTTGTTGCCGGATTTTATCAGAGGTGGGTTGATAGTACCGAAGAAGATTAATCCAGAGATCCCGCCATATCCGCTAGGATTCGATGTCAACACCCACTATGAGTACCATGCTGGGGCACAGGGGCATTCAACGGAAGATTGTAAGGTGCTTAGGAGCCAGGTTCAGGCTTTGCTGGTTTCCAACAAGATCTCAGTCACGTGTCAGGGTGTTCAAATCAATCATCCTCTCTTATCCAGTCAAGCAAGTGTGTCAGCTCATGTTTCGGAGGAGTTCACCGAGAGTATTTGTTCAAAAGAGTATCAAACTGAAGACTCAATTGAGGGTTGTATCCCTGTGTAGAATTTGTTCATTACTGTGTGCTGGTCATTCTATTTGTATTCAGTTACTCCTATGTGGAATATATGTGTGATGGTTATCCTTGTTTGGATCTTAGGTTCCTTGTTGCTTTGGTGTTATTCTGAGATTTTCCTGTGGCATGCTTGTTTGCATTTTGCATATTATGTTTTGTGTAACAGGTACCTCGGAGTTGTTAATCTGACTTCATGTACTCCACTAGTTTGTTGCAGGTTATACAATCAGATACAGGAATTCTTGCAAAGTCATGGAACAAATTCAAGCAGATCTGAGAGAAGTTAAGAGCCAGATGGGGCAGTTCATCGTGGACATGCAAGCTTTGCGCTCAGATCAGACTTCACTCAGAGAGGAGAACCAACAGTTGAAGACTCAGGTGGGCTTAATGATGGAAGCTATAAGGGGTGTGCTCAGGAAAGAAGGTGATCAAGTGCTTGAGGATGCAGCGAAAATGCTTGCGCCACTTTTGTCTAAGGAGCCTTTACCAGAGCGTAATGTATGTCAGAAATCTTTTGTACAGCCAGAGGTTCCGAAATTTATGTGTCATCAGCTACATCCTGTTTCTCAGGAGAACCCCAGGATTAGAAGATTTGGTCAAAGGATAAAATCACAAGATAGAATCTTCGATCAGATCCCCATGGATTATGCTCAGTTGGTGCAACTCTTGCTCCAACTTTAGCTGGTTAAGCCTCGGACTTTGGCTCCACTTACTGGCCAACCACCACCGGGCTTTGATGTCAATGATTATTATGATTTCCACTCTGGGGGACAGGGGCACAACGTCGCAAACTGTAAAGCTTTTAAGCATAAGGTTCAGGACCTGATTAATTCGAAGACAATTGAATTCACCCCGAGCGGCATGAAGGTATCAGGTGAGTTTGCTCCCTGTCGTGAAAAAGAGATGGATATTCATATTCCCATTCCTGAAGCTGCAGTCGGTCAAGAGTATATCTTACAATCTTTGGTGTCAGAATCCCCCTGCCCACAGTTGCTGCATGTTCCTGGATCAAGTTTAAGGCTGAAAGCGCCTGAAAAGGAAGAGTCCTCAAGAGTCCAAACCCAATCACCGGGTGTTTTGTTGTTCAGAGTCCACGACCTTTTGGGTCCCTGCAGCAAAGCTATCAGTACCAGAATCCGAATGGGCCTCACAACAATCTGAAAAGAAGGAATGCTTCTCTGCATCCGGTGCCTATGTCACGTCGTTCGTCTGATTGAGTTTGAAGACTTCAAGGGTCGCATCTCCCTAAACAGCTAATCAGTGTGAAAGCCCAGTTCCCAGAAGCTGGCAATTTTCGTTTTATCCTGTTATTTCTTTATGTTTGTAATTCTCTTTCTTGTTTTAAGCGCAATCTCATTTGTAAAACTTGTTGTTTTCGATTGATATTAATGAAATGAATATGCATGTTTTGATTTAATCCATTCGTGTTCACTAATTTCTTTTTACAGATGATATATGTCACACGCTTGTTTAAGCGGAGTCTGGGGAGGATGACAAAGTTTAAAGACGCGCAGGCTTCCGATTGTATGCTTTTGAAATAAAACCTGCTGATGATGTACAAGCATTGTTTCAAATTCCCAAACACAGGAGATATAAGGATGATAATCCCTTGTCAACCCCTTTGAGCCTAGCAATAGGAGTTTCTTTCTGAAAACGAAAAACCTTCAATCTTAACCTGAGGCCGGGTAGGTGTCAGCTAATTTCGGCCAAACATCCAAATTGTAATAGGAGTTGTTCCCGTTCGAGGATAAATCACACTTGTATAGGTCGTGCCTAAAGAACCACAATGGTTAAACCTTACCGATAAGGAGTGAAACAGTCACGTTATTCCCTAAAAAGTCGGACAAGCCGGTGTCACACGATTTGTTTGAAAAGAAAAAGAATTAAAAGAAAAAAAGAACAAAGCCCGCTAAGTCGAATCTTGAAAAAAAAGCGACTTAGGCAAAAATTAGGGCATCCCGCTGGACCTTGAAATCAAAAGAAGCTCAAAAGAGCCAGTCCAGGCAAAAGTTAGGGAAATAAAAAATGATGATGAAAAACAAGTCGTGTGATTCAGGCACCAAAAGACGAAAAAGTGAGTGACTGTCACTCCAAAAAACTTGTGGTTTCCCGAACCATCACTCATGTCCTTAACCTTTGAAAGGTGAGCGCTAGTGTCGAATTAGTTGAACATAGGATCAGAGAACATCATGGAGAATGGGTGGGTTACAATAAACTTTGAGCCTTTATCCTTTCCTTGTAAATCGTGAACCTGACCAAGCTACAACCTAAAAAAGTCCTAATTGAAGCAGGTTTGTTTCGAAAGCATACTTCGGTAAAGATCGCATCGAAACTGACTCCTAAAAGGATTCCTCTTACAGCATTATGTTAATGTTGACATGTTGATAAATGATTTATTCACTTTATGTCACAATTTTTTCCAGTGAACAGTGCCCCTATTCAAACGTCTTGGACCCGACTGGGTGAAGAGCGAACGGCCTTCAAACAATCGAGGTACGAGACGGTTGAATACTAAGAACCAGGAAATTTGCCAACCGCAGAAATAAACTGCACAAACTGCTTGGAAAATAACATCCGCTGACTGGATCCGGTCGTTACGGCAACAAACTGATCAATCAACGCCCGCTGGGGATTATTTTTATCAGCCCGAAAAAAGATTCTATCACCGCGAGGATAGAACTTTGTCCATGTTAGGACGCTATATTCTGTCAGCACAGCAACATCCTGACGACTTCACTGGAGAAACAATTCTGTATGAACATTCATCCGCCTGCTTCATACGGGAAAACACATCTGCCTGATTCATACAGGAAAGTTCTTCCGCCTGATTCACACGGGAAAGCACATCTGAATATTGTTTCTCTGCCTACCTCTGCAGTGGCTACCTTCGTCGGTCCCAACCTACAAATGACTTTGAAGAGGACTCTACTAGGGATAGTAACACGAGGAAATCACAGCGACTTCCTTGGGGAAAATACTTTTGTCAACTATCAGAACATAACTCACATACTCTGTCCATCACGGGATCATCATCTATCTGGATACCGGAAAGTTCATCCGCCTGATTCTTACGGGAAACATAACACGTCTGCCTGATACATATAGGAAAGTTCTTCCGCCTGCTTCATACGGGAAAAGATAACACATCTGCCTGATACATACAGGAAATTCCTTCCGCCTGCTTCATACGGGAAAAGATAACACATCTGCCTGATACTTATAGGAAAGTCCTTCCGCCTGCTTCATACGGGAAAATACAACACATCTGCCTGATACATACAGGAAAGTTCTTCCGCCTGATTCTTACAGGAAAATATAACACATCTGCCTGATACATACAGGAAAGTTCTTCCGCCTGCTTCATACGGGAAAAGATAACACATCTGCCTGATACATACAGGAAAGTTCTTCCGCCTGCTTCATACGGGAAAAGATAACACATTTGCCTGATACTTATAGGAAAGTCCTTCCATCTGCTTCATACGGGAAAAGATAACACATCTGCCTGATACATACATGAAAGTCCTTCCGCCTGATTCTTACGGGAAAAGATAACACATCTGCCTGATACATACAGGAAAGTTCTTCCGCCTGATTCTTACGGGAAAAGATAACACATCTGCCTGATACATACAGGAAAGTTCTTCCGCCTGATTCTTACGGGAAAATATAACACATCTGCCTGATACATACAGGAAAGTTCTTCCGCCTGCTTCATACGGGAAAAGATAACCTTGGATATAGTTTCCTAGCCTGTTCGCGATAGTAGCTAACTCCACTGGGGATATTCTGAAAATAACTGCCCGACACCCGTTCTGACAACAAGTGACCACTTCTGAAATCTTGATTTATGAAACCCTGAACTGCTGCCGCAACAGCAAACCTGAAGAAAACACTCCGCTGGTCGGATAAAAGACACTTCAATTAGTAACTCTGTGGGGAATAATAACAAGAACTGCATCATCACATGTCTCACGGCGAGACCTCGATCATCTGGAAATAGACCTGCGATAGAACCCCATACTCCTGTTGAGAGACACACCTGAAAAGCAAAAGGTTAACCAACCTGATTTATGTTTTAAAATGCGTATATTTGGCAATGGCGTAATGCTCCATACGGCATGGAAATGCTACGCGTTGGTGGGTAGATGCAAACATGATAATGTATGCAAATGCAGGTTCAGGCTGCTGGGGAAGCTCTGACAAGCTTGCTTCAACACGACTATTGAGGACAAATACCACCCTGTTGGGGACGAACGAATATCGTGAAGTATTCTGGCAAAATAAATGCCGAAAATACAACCAACTCTGCCGGGAAGAGATCACACATCAATTTCCTCTGGAGGAAAGAATAACACCTGCTGGGGAGATTATCTCAGCTAGGGGAGAATCAACCCTTCTGGGGGACAACTGTCTGGGTACAGTTTACGAACTCGGAACTACCACTCCGTTGGGTATAATCATCCTGACGAAGGCATGACGTCCTGCGGGGAGAAAGAAAACCATCCTCGGTGGGGATAACGCTTCTGAACTTATTATCTTGGTTGTGCGCCATGGAAGTCCTTCCAGCTGGGGATTGAATGCGCACATACTCGATTCTCTGGGGAGTATAAACTCTACATGGGACACTGATTCTGTCTTGCTGGAGGTTACCCGTGGGGGATAAGCTGCGACTAGCTGGGGAGAGTGATCCCTCTTCGGTAAGGGGTAACATTATTTCACCCTCTGGGGATGAGATGTGACCTGCATGGGGATTAGCATCACACGAAGTCAAGTCTTTCACCACGTGCCTCCGGCCGGGGCCATAATTTTCTGATCATTCGCTTCAAAGGTGAAAACCCTGCAAAACACAAACGAGACAAAACAAATCTATACAACCAAATCTATACGGGTTAGTGTCCGCGACATTGCTTCAGTCAATTCGAAATTTTAGCAATTATTGGCAAGGGCCAGCAAAGTTATGCATATGCAAGTTCATCGGAACATTGGCGTTTTCCACATACAAAACAGTAAAGCACAAACATCAAATACTGAATAGCTTGTTCTATTAATAACAGGCCTCTGAATAGGCAAAGTTTTGTACATCGGATGCAACTCCTGAAAAGAGGAAGTTACGCACACACACATACATATATGTACAAAAGCATAAAAATACAAATGGAATTTGTACACATGTCGACAACATGGTGCAGACAAACATCGGGAGCTGATCCTCCTATGACTCGCCTGACTCTGGCGCTTTCCCGGTATTCAATTTTTGGAAGAGATTGTGTTGGATAAACGAACCCCCAGGTACTCCCAAACCACTAGGCAATGTTGTATCAAATCCGGACCGCAGTCATTTGCTTTTTCAATCCCTAACTTTTGCGTGAACCGCCCTTTGCGGGTTTTCAATTCACTGGGATACCCTTTTTTTGCCGAAGTCGCCCAATGCAGGTTTTCGACTTCGCGGGTGTACATCTTTTCAATCTTATCCCTAACTTTTGCCCGAACCTTTTATTCATTTTTTATGGTTCGCCGGGATGCCCCATTTTTGCCTGGACTCTCTTTTTACTGTCCAGCGGGTCACTTTCAAGCAAAGTATTTTTTAACTGCGTCCGAATTCACAGGAGACGTAAAGTCTTCACCATCGATGGTAGATAGTAGCAAGGCTCCTCCAGAGAAGAATTTTCTGACAACGTAAGGCCCTTAGTAATTAGGGGTCAACTTGCCCCTATGATCTGTTTGTGGCGGGAGAATCCTCTTCAGCACAAGGTCGCCCGTCTGAAAGCTTCGAGGGTGTATCTTCTTATCATACGCTTTCTTCATCCGACTCTGGTACAATCGACCGTATGCTAGAGAAGCTAGCCTCTTCTCATCCATTAAACTCAGCTGATTCAACCTGTCTTTAACCCATTCTGCCTCGTCAAGTTGGACATCTCGTAAAACCCTCAGGGAAGGAATCTCAACCTCCAATGGTAACACTGCCTCCATTCCGTACACCAATGAAAATGGGGTTGCCCCGGTTGATGTGCGTACCGTCGTACGATAACCGTGCAAAGCGAAAGGTAGCATCTCATGCCAGTCCTTGTAGGTCACAACCATCTTCTGAACAATCTTCTTTATGTTCTTATTGGCCGCTTCAACAGCGTCATTCATCTTGGGTCGGTAAGGGGAGGAGTTGTGATGCTTAATCTTAAAATTTTGGCACAGCTCTTTCATCATCTTGTTATTCAAATTCGAACCGTTGTCGGTGATAATCCGCTCAGGGATTCCATATCTGCAGATAATATCTCATTTGATAAATCTGGCGACCACTTGCTTGGTGACATTGGCATATGATGCTGCTTCCACCCACTTGGTGAAGTAATCAATTGCCACCAAGATGAATCGGTGTCCGTTGGATGCCGTAGGCTCGATCTTGCCAATCATATCAATTCCCCACATCGAGAACAGCCACGGTGATGACATCACATTCAGAGGACTTGGGGGTACATGGACCTTGTCCACATAAATTTGGCACTTATGACACCTCTTTGCAAACTTGAAACAGTCTGTTTCCATAGTTAGCCAGTAATAACCTGCCCGCAACAGTTTTCTCGTCATAGCACGCCCACCAGCATGTCTACCAAATGTGCCCTCATGTATCTCTTCCATGAGCAACTTCGCCTCTTTCTCATCTACACAGCGTAGCAACACCAAGTCGTGGTTTCTTTTGTATAGGACACCGTCAGGATTCAAATAGAAATTTCCAGCCAATCTCCTGAGAGTCTTCTGATCTCGACTGGATGCCTCAGCCGGATACTCCTTGTTCTTCAGGAAGTTCTGGATGTCAAAGTACCAGGGTTTACCATCGGGAGCCTCGTCGATGGCAAATATGAAGGCAGGCCTATCAAGCCGAGAGATAACAATCCGGGGAGCCTCGTTCCAGAAGTTAACTTTATACATGGAGGACAATGTCGCCAGGGCGTCAGCCATTTGATTTTCTGCTCGCGGCACATGATGCAATTCCACCTTGTCAAAGAAAGGCAACAATCTCCTTGCATAATTCATATAGGGTATCAAATTGGGCTGACGTGTCTCCCATTCTCCTTTAATCTGATTCACCACTAGAGCTGAGTCTCCGTACACCTCCAGATGCTTGATTCGCAAATCAATAGCCTCTTCCAGACCCATGATGCAAGCCTCATATTCAGCCTCATTATTGGTAACGAGAAAGGTCAATCGGGCAGTAAAGGGGATGTGTGACCCCTGAGGAGTGGTAATAATTGCACCTATTCCGCTACCATAGGAATTTACAGCTCCATCAAATATCAACTGCCATTTGGAACCCAACTCTGGTCCTTCGTCCGGCAACGGTTCTTCACAATCTTTCATTTTCAGGTACATGATATCCTCGTCAGGAAAATCAAACCTCATCGATTGGTAGTCCTCAACAGGCTGCTCCGCAAGGTACTCAAACAGAACGCTACATTTAATAGCCTTTTGCGAGACATACTGAATGTCGTATTCGGTTAACACCATCTGCCATCGGGCAATTATTCCGGAGAGGGCTTGCTTCTCAAACACGTATTTGATTGGATCCATCTTTGAAATTAGCATGGTTGTATGATTCAGCATGTATTGCCTCAAACGTTTGGCGGCCTAGGCTAGCGCGCAACACGTCTTCTCGAGCATCGAGTATCGAGACTCACAGTCAGTAAACTTCTTACTCAAATAATAGATCGCATGCTCTTTACGTCCTGTCTCGTCGTGTTGACTGAGAAGACAACCCATACTTTCCTCAAGAACCGTCAAATACATAATCAAAGGTCTCCCGGCCACTGGGGGTATCAAAACAGGAGGCTCCTGCAAGTATTCTTTTATCTTGTCGAACGCCGTTTGACAATTTTCATTCCAGGTCACAACCTGGTCCTTTTTCAACAACTTGAATAACTGCTCGCATGTCGCAGTTAAGTGAGATATGAACCGGGCGATATAGTTCAACCTCCCTAAGAACCCACACACTTCTTTTTCTGTTTTAGGCGTCGGTATTTCTTGTATTGCTTTTATTTTCGCAGGATCAACCTCTATTCCTTTTTCGCTCACAATAAACCCTAGTAGTTTACCCGATCTCACCCCGAAGGTGCACTTGTTAGGGTTCAGTCTCAACCTGAACTTCCTAAGCCTCTTGAACAGTTTCAACAGATTAACCAAATGCTCATCCTCCGTCTGGGATTTGGCAATCATATCATCAACATAAACCTCGATCTCTTTATGCATCATGTCATGAAAGAGAGTCGTCATAGCACGCTGATATGTTGCCCCAGCGTTCTTCAATCCGAAGGGAATCACTTTGTAACAAAATGTTCCCCAAGGAGTAATGAAGGTAGTCTTCTCCATGTCTTCCGGAGCCATCTTGATCTGATTGTAACCCGAAAAGCCATCCATGAAGGAGAATACAGATAACTGAGCAGTGTTATCAACCAGCACATCGATGTGAGGAAGTGGAAAGTCATCTTCCGGGCTCGCCCTATTCAAATCACGGTAGTCTACACATATTCGCACTTTACCGTCTTTCTTCGGCACTGGCACAATATTAGCGACCCATGAGGGATATTTTGTAACAACCAGGAAACCAACTGTAATACCCCAAATTTTGCCCTAAGATTTGTCGTCGCATTTCATTGCATTTAATCAATTACTAACAAATTTGTGTAGTCGTTTGACTTTTTGCAGGTAAATATCATATGGCATGTATTTTTTTTTCTAAAAAGTAAAAATGGCACAATTGGCAGGAGGACATGTGGGTCAGAAGGTTTTCTTCAGAAAAGAGGAGAGAGAAAGGGAGAAACAAAGGAGATCCCCAGAGAAGAAAGGCGGCCGTTCCCACAACTCGTCAGAAGGATTGGAGCTCTCCAGTGTTCCCTTATTCAAACCTTTTTCACATTTATCGAAGCAAACCTCCGCTTCGTAGGTTAAATTACTAAACCTTTTGCCTTTTCATGTTTATATGCATATTTTGCCATGTTAATGTGTTTAGGTCCGTTAAATTACTAAACCTTTTGCCTTTTCATATTTATGTGCATATTTTGCCATGTTAATCTCCATGTGTGTTTAGGTCTGTAGATTTTAATATCAAAACCCTTTTTTAACAAAACCTTTTTTTTTTAAATCAAAACCTTTTTTTATTTATTATTAAAACCTTTTTTTTAGTAAGACCTTTTTTAAAAACTGAAAAGCCTTTTTGTTCCGAAGAAAAAAAAAACCTTTTTGTTCCCAAAAACCTTTTCCCAAAAAAAACTGAAAAGTCTTTTCCCAAAAAACTGAAAAGCCTTTTTTTGGGGATGAAAAGCCTTTTTGTTCTAAAAAAAACTGAAAAGACTTTTCCCCAAAAAACTTTTTTTTATAATTTAAACTTAATTTTTTTTTATAATTTTAACTTAAATATTTTTTATTAAAAAATTAAAACTTTTTTTTATAATTAAAATATTAAAAAATTAAAACATTTTTTTTATAATTAAAATATTAAAAAATTAAAACCTTTTCGTAAGGAACTCCTGATGTTTGATGTTTGTCGTGTCATTTTATGTACCCTTTTATTACTTTTCTTTCTTTGGGCATTTCATGTGCATGCTCGAGGTTGAGATGTGCTTGTGGTGGCCACAGCCCCACACTATTTTCCTCCCTCACTTCATTCTAAGTGTCATTACATATTTTCATATTCTTCATATTTTCAGAAATGTTTCTTTGTTTCTTTATACCCTCTGCCTTTATTACTTTTCTTATTTCTGTACTTTAATTATTCCTCCATATAATGATTTGTCATATTTTCACATTTTTTTACAGTTTTATCCTTCCGAAGGATTAGGTCCAGCCTTTTGGCCGCCGAGTCAATAGCCTTACCCCTTTAATGGATCAAACCCTGTTTAGCCTAGGTGTCCCGCCGTGGGCAAAATTGCTTTTATCCTAGTGTTAGGCCAAAAGAGTCGCCGTACTCTGTTTTAAGGTTTTCCGCCGTGGAATCCCTAATTTAACCCTAATTCATTAACATTTTTACAACTTAGAAACAGGAGTTTAGGACTCCACGTAAGCATGTCCTTAAGATGTGTTTACTTCCCCATTGAAACCTTGGCCACAGTCAAGACGTTTCTAACCTCCCTTTTGAGGGGAACTACAGTTACTCTGATTCCATTCCCGTAAGGATATGTAGGCACAAGATGCGATGTCTTGCCGAGTAAACTTAGAATTAACCCCTAGGTCTTTTTTTAATTTTCAATCCTTTGTATATACCCAAAAGCAAAATAATTAATGAAATAAATAAAAAAAAATAAACAAAAGGTTCCCGTAGAGTACTACGGAAGTTTAGGGTGCTAATACCTTCCCTAATCTTAACCAACCCCCGAACCTTAGATCTCTCCCCTTTAGGTTTTTCCTTTCTTTAACCTTTCCTTCGGATAAATCAAAGACCGGTTGTAAATGAATTAAGATTCAAGTTAATCAATAGCTTGACATCCAAATTTCACCGCAACACCAACATCCCACTGTTTTTGAACTTCCTCCTTAATCTTCACAGCCATGTCCGACCTAGTTCTTCGGAGCTTCTGCTTAACAGGCGGACATTCCTCTCGCAGTGGCAGACGGTGAACAACCATATCCGTATCCAACCCAGGCATATCTTCGTACGACCAAGCAAATATATCACTATACTCTTTGAGCATCTCAACCAAACTTTGCTTGACGTCGCTCTGCAGCGCAGCCCCTATACGGATATTTTTCACAAACTCTTCCGACCCCAAATTGATAATCTCAATGACTTCCTCATGAGGCAGAATGATTCTTTCTTCTTGTTTCAATAACCGGGTCAACTCTTTTGGTACGTCGCCATCTTTAACAACCTCTTCCTCAGCCTGAAATACCGGGTGCTCGAAGTCGAAGTGAGTCATAGGCGGTTCATAGATGTCATCTGAAATGGTAATCCTGCAAAGGAAATGGTTAAATGCTTCAAAAACGCATACAAAGCAAATAACCACGTTGCCATTTTATTGTAAAAGATAAAAACAGGAAAAACAGGGATCACAACATTTGTATATGAAAAAAAACGCCTTTATTTCATGATTAAACAATGTAATGTACATAACCAAATGGCCCTAAGCAAAATCACTATGCCCCGGGTAGGACACAGGACTATTCAACAATTAAGAAAACAAATCATTACTATTTAGTTGTCACAGGAACAGTTTCCCGGATAGACCAATTGCAGAGACTTTGTCCTGGCACGCTTGGCTTGATCCACGCGTCCATATCGCAGTCGCTATCTCCTTCTTCGGAATCGGAAACAGCATTGATAGCCTCGAAGCTCACCCCATTTGGTGTAATGGTTATCGGTCCTCTGAACTTGGGCGCTCCTGAAGAGGATGTTGACAACGAAGGATGATATCCAAGCCTGAACCTGTCATTCTTCACGGGAATTTCCAATACCTGCCCCCAGCCCTTGCCTTTGCCTGCCTGCACTAGAGCCTAAGCCTCTTTGTAAGACAACACTACCATATCTGATACTTTACTTGGCGTCGGAGCTTTGTCTTTAATTCGCAACCCCTCGAAGGCTTGACAGGGTGTTTCGTGTATTTCTCCGTCGACTTCCACATATTTGAACGAAGACAAATGGCTAACCAGAATATCTTCTTCTCCACAAACAGTGATGACACTATCCCCCACCATATACTTCAGCTTTTGGTGTAACGTGGACGTGACTGCCCCGGCAGCATGGATCCATGGGCGCCCCAGAAGGCAACTATACGCTGGTTGGATGTCCATTATATAGAACTCAGTTTCAAATATTTCAGGCCCCACCTGCAACGGTGATGTTATCGATCCAAAAACTGACCTTTTCGTTCCATCGAACGCTCTCACCACTAAATCACTGGGCGTGCAGATAATCCCCCTGATATCCAACTTCATCATGGCTTTCTTCGGTGGCACATTCAGGGAAGATCCAGTGTCTACTAAAACATGGGACATGACCGTGCCCCGGCATTCAACTGACACATGCAATGCCATATTGTGCTCTCGCCCTCTTGGAGTTAAATCAAAATCTGTGAAGCCCAAACTATGCCCTGCATTGACATGCGTCATCACCCCTTCTAACTGATTAACAGAGACCTCTTGAGGAACGAATGGTGTGTCTAGAATCTTCAGCAAAGCGTTCCGATGGGCCTCAGAACATAACAGCAATGATAGGATGGAAAATTTTGACGGCGTTTGCTGGAGGTGCTCAACGATCTTGTAATCACTTTTACGAATGAGCCTCATAAACTCCTCCACATCTTTAAGCGACGTTTCCTTTTCATTCGACTGAGAAGGACCACCCTCAGCTACCTTGGCTTTACCCTTGGCTAATCTTTCCGCCTCTACCTCGGGTGACGTGAAGATTCTTTTGCTTTTGGTCATACCCCCTGTTCCGACAACATTATCTACAACCCCAGCTGGTTGTCCATTGACTTCAATTTTCTCACCATCACAATATACCTCCAATCCATAAGTCCACGACACTGCTTTAGTACTCTCAAAAGGAACTGGTCCTGCTTTGGTAATTGTGATCGTCGGCCGCCTGGCGGGTGCCGTTATCGTTATTGTTTTTCTCGGAATCGTCACCGTCGCAACATCGCTCTGCTCCTCACACAGTGCTTCTGCAGGCTCTTCAGCCACGGTTCTATCAAACTGCAAAGCACCTTCATCCATCATAGCTTGAATACCCTACTTCAACTCGTTACAACCCTCTGGCTGTATCCAACCATCCAAGCAAAATTCATCACAACCCGGGAATACACCCCCTTTTAACAACCTGCTTTTAATCTCACCCAACGGTGTCTTCAGCTCATTGACATCTGTCACTAGATTCAGATTCTCCTCTGTCAAGATGGCGTTTGCCCCGTGATTGGGCATAGGCTGTTATACTATATTTGGACCTGCCTGTCCAAAGTTAATAGTTTTGCTATCCAATAAATCCTGAACTTTGTGTTTAAAAGCCTGACAAGCTTCTATATCATGCCCGGGTGCCCCGAAATGAAATTCGCAATGCTTGTTGGCGTCGTATCCGTAAGGAAGTACTGCCCCTGTAGGTGGTGCCAAAGTCCTCTTTTCAACCAAGTTCAACCCTAACAAGGTCTGGAGGAGTTCTGCATACGTTGAAGGAGGCGCTTCAAATACTCTTTTCGCTCTCGCGTTCTGTACCCTTCTCTGGCCAGGATTCTGTCCTTGTTGTTGTTGTGGTTGTTGTTGCTGTGGTTGCCTCTGTTGAGGAAGCGGGATAGTTACACTAGCTATCTGTTGCGGCTGAACATACTGATGTCTTCCTCGGCCCCTGCCCCTGCCACCAAACACGGCACTAGCATCACCTTGTCGTCTACCACCAAATGCTTTTCTAGCACCTCCTGTTGAAGTAGACTCACTTGCTTGGAACCTTCCAACTTTAATCCCGTTTTCAATCATCTCCCCCATCAGAATCAAATCTGAGAAACTGCTCAATGACACACTAAACAATTTTTCGTAGAACACCCCCGTAAATGTCCCAATGAACATATCATTCATCTCCCTTTCAATTAAAGGAGGATGCACCCTCGCTGCCATGTCGCGCCACCTTTGCGCATACTCTTTAAAGCTTTCATCGTTCTTTTGTGACAAACCCTGTAATTGGACCCAGTTTGGCGCCAGATCGCTGTTGTATTTGTAATGGGTCACGAAAGCATCAGCCAACTGCTTCCAGGTTTTAATCTGCGTGGGCTCCAGCCCCATATACCATTCAAGTGAAGGTCCTGATAAGCTGTCCTGAAAGAAATGCATGAGCATCCTTTCGTCATCGGAATATGCTGACATCCTTCTGTAGTAAGAGCGGACAAGGACTTTAGGGCAGGTGTCCCCTTTGTATTTGTCAAAAGTGGGAGCCTTGAATTTCAACGGCACCATCATCCCTGGTACTAAGCCCATTGTAGTCATATATAAACCGGTGGAGTTCTGATTCACTACCCCCTTCATCTGTTCTTCAAGCATTCTGATCCTCTGCACAGGGTCGACAGGTCCTTTAAATCCCACACCTCTCCCAGAAAAGGCATCCTCCTGGCAGTCTTCGCCCCAATTCACATTTCCATTTCCATACCAGTCGTAACCAGTGTTGCGACCAAACCCTTGCTGATTGATCATGGGACCTCGTCCCCCGTTACCGAAACCCTGGTTGACTCTAACAGGTCCAAACCCAGTGTTGACAGGAATCAACCCAGCACCATTCATATTACCAAATCCACCATACCCCTGATTAGCATTACCAAGACCGTCATAACCGAAACCCCGAGTGTTGAAGCCGAATTTCCCGTCCTGATTGACGTAATCAAATCCCTGATCATTGTAGCCGAAACCATTGTTGCCAAAACCATTACCGCCATTGTTGTTACCACCACCTTGGTTGGCATCCCCAAATCCAACATTGTTAACAACAGTCTCATTTCCATTCCCTGCGTTGTCATTGCCAGCGCCAGCGTCATTGTTTACAACCACAATAGGTGGGGTCACTACAGGTGGGACCACGGGCGTAGGGGGCCCATCCTCCAGAATAGTTTCAACATGCGCAGAATTGTGGTCATTGTTACCATTCCCATTGGCCCGCGTCAGCAGCGGCTGTACCAAAGTCTGAAGACTCTCTTGGCCTTTAGCAATGTTCTCCATTGCTTGCATGAACAGGTTCAACTTTTCGCGAATTTCCTGCATCTTCACTTGGACTTGATCCATGATTCTCTTGCAGTTGTTTCGGGTTGAGTAGCGGTGAACTCTTTGGTTGTCAATCCTGAAAACCTGAAGATGCAGGAAATAAGATACAGGTTCAAGAATACCTAGTCATGCAATATGAATGCAAATGCAATTGTGTAAATATGCTACAGGTTATATTCCCCCCGATTCTAGTCTCGGAGAGGAGGTCATCACGACAATGGAGTCCCCATCAAGAAAGCAAGAGATCAGAGAATCCTCATATATAAACAAATGCCAATAGGCTGAGTACAAGAGCACAAATGAACATAACTGAAGAGACCTCGGCCAACAAGCCTGGCGATGGTCAAAATACAAGTGCAATCAACAGCAAGGTAAAGATAAATCAGGCCAAATGGCGTGCTCTGACGTCTTCCAATATCCTTAACGTCTCTGAATGCCCTAGTCGGGAGATCAGCTCCTGTATCAGTAAGACATGCCGCTCGGTAGTGGATCTCAGCTTTTTGGCGTCGTCCTGGCAGGTTCCTTCGCCCGAACTCTCGTCAAGTTTGTACCTCTTGGAACCGGCCTTCACTTCATAACCTTTCGGCTTCTCGTTCCGGTCACTTACTCTGAGCTCAGCAGCGCTTCTAAGTGATGTCTCTTCGGCGATCTTTGCGTCTTGGGCTCTAATTTGTGCCTCTAGCGTGGCAATCTGCAGCTTCAGTTCATCTTCACGCTCCTTCCGCTTGGTAAGCATGGTATTCCACAAATCTTCCCACTTGCTGAGATGGGAACAAGCTTTGCTTAGAAGTTCCTTCTTAGAAGTAAGCACCTTGCTGACACCGTTCAAGGCTATCCCCACTTTTTCTTTCTTGTTGGTCGCTTCTGTCAGCTCTGAACCCAACCTGTTAATCAATTCAGTATGTTCCTTCACAGTGAAGGTAGCTTCATTCTTCTCACGACGTAACTGGAAGATCTCCTTCTCTAACTCATCATTGGCTCTCTTCAATTCTTCGTTTTCAGCCAACAATCTGTTATACTTCTCACTCTCTTCTGAAGCAGATACCTCAATCAACGGAAGATACAGGGGTTCCGCAGCAGGATAAGGCATTAAGGAAGTACTAGCTCTCTCGTGAATCCAAGCCAAGTAAGGATCATAAGCTCTGTTGTTGCTCTTACCGAGCAAAGCTTTCCCTCTCCTATGGATGTTAGCCCATGCATGTCTCAATCTGATCAAAACAGCCGTGTCTAATAAGCCCGTGAGATACAGAGATTCCTATATCTCCTTCTCAATAGGAGCGTCCTTCAAAGCATAACCGAATTGTCTTACCAGCAGCGAGGGGTTATAGTTGATACAGCCTTTCCGTCCAATCAAAGGGACATTCGGAAAGCCACTGCAACTATATATAATATTAGTGCCAAGCATGCTCCGATCAAACCACATGATATTCTCAGCAGACAGCCTCATCAATCGGGAAGACCAATCCAAGGTATCAACAACATTAACAAAAGGCCTTGTCTTCGGAAGATGCCCCTAGAACCACCTGTACAAGAGAGGAAGACAGCAGGAAACATTCTTGCCTCGACGTTTCTCATTCTTGTAGTGAATGGAATGATAAACATCGCCCAAGAGAGTAGGAACTGGATTCTTCAAGGCAAGAATCAAGAAGGCATCTGAGTCGACAAAATCTGGCACATTAGGAAACAAGACAATCCCGTAGATGCAGACAGCTAGAATGGCACTGAAGGCAACCCAACATCCACTCTTCGCACACTGTGTAGCCTTCTCAACCAGGACAGACAAGTGAAAACCATAAGCTCCGTTCAGCTTGACCAAACCTCCGGGAAACTCAGAAGCGTCCAGATTGACAATCTCAGCGAGTGTAGCTAACTCAGGTTCAGCATCAACATGTACAAAGGGCATCTGGTCCAACACAGGGACTCCCAACATAGCAGAATACTCCTCCAAAGTGGGTGCCAGAATATAGTCGGGAAATAAGAAACATCTCAGCTGCGGCTCATAAAACTGCATCAAAGTATATACCCCAGTCGTCTCGAATGCCGAAGGTCTGTACAACAAACTAAGCAATCTCCCATAAGATACCCTGAACTCAGCCCTCACTCTCTCATCTGCTAGAGCAACTAAACCCAGCAAGGAACTGATATCTGGCGAATGCAACCGGTAAGCAACTGTCCTCTTCAGAGACTCCATGTCTGGCTAGAAGGTATACTAGGATCAGAGGGGAATGATCACCTGCAACATAAATACATGTTAATGAAATGCAGTCATGAAAATGCACATGCATATGCAAACAAGGGATCAAGTGCAATGCTGATGAACTGTGTTGCTTTGTACTGAAGCCTGAGGACCATCAAATCTTCATCTCAAACCAAACACTCAAATGAACCCTGTAACCATATCTCACTTCCAGCGATAAACCAGGTATTCTAAGGTCAAAGGTTTCCTGCAAACAGCCCTACCTACCCCTCACAGGTGTGTACTTAATTCGCAGACGAGGTACGGCATCCTATGCGGGTTCAACGTCACAGACTTTCAAGAGTGATGATACGATACCCAGAAGGTATGGCATCATCATCCCTTGAAGCGGCCTCACTTAGTTGAATCCCAATTGATAGGTCCCCAGAGTCGACAATCCTCGGGTCAGACAACTTGTCGAGCCCTAAGGTCCAGGCAAGAAGCATCAAAGAGAATCTCGTCCGAGCGTAAATTTCACGGCTAGCTGGTGCGAGCTAAGCAAGCAGGCTAACCACTACTCTCTACTTCTAAGTCTATGTGTAACCTCGGGCCCAGGTCCGGCTTATCTCTCAACAGATTACCCCCTCCCCACAACAGCAATAACAATATAAAGCTGATAAATAAGATGTGGAAAGTAAGGACAGAAAAGTAAATCTAATCAACACCCACGACGGGAAAACAAGCGCTAGGATTGACTCGCGTAGGGGGTATTCCTGTCCCCAGCAGAGTCGCCAGCTGTCGCTACTGCGAAAATCGGCGCCGGCTATGACAGAAGAGTCGCCACCGTGCGTTATTTATCCCAAAAGAGGGAAAGGAAACGCTCAGAGTAAACCTAACGCAAAGAGGGAAAGGAATGGTCACCGCAACCAAATCCTGGATTCGGGAGTCGGTTATGCAAGGGGAAGGTATTAACACCCCTCACGTCCGTTGTACTCGACGGGATCCACGCTTGTTTTCTATCTAGGGTTTGTTTATCTATCTACTCTAAAGGTCTGGGTGAAAAAAGAAAAGAAAATGACTCGGCAAAGTATCGCACTTTATGCCTATGTATTCCCGTCTAGAACGAGAAATCAGAGTCAACGTAGTTCGCCTACCTACTGGAAAGGAGGGGAAGGTTGCTCGCTAGGATACGGCATCCTATGCCTACGTACTTTCATACAGCATGAAAGATCAGAGCAAACATAGTTCGGGCTACGGAAGACACAGATTTGTCTGACTGTTTTTTATCTTTCTGAAAAGGTTTTCTCCTGATTACGGGTCCAAGCGGACAAAAATGACACTTTGATGTTTGTTTTCAGTCTTTTACGCAAGAACTGTTTTTTTATGATGTTCACAATCTCTGATGCACTAGAGACTATGATTTGAGAGTGACTACGTCGTATGTCACCTTAAGGGTAACACACTAAGCAGTCAGATTACTGAAGAGTGACCCTCCAACAATCCTCTCTCAAATAGCTTAAGGCTCGTAGCGTATGACATCGATTATCCTTATTACTGTGTTTTGAATTATTCTGAGATAGAAGAGAAAAACTCTAAAAACCTAGGGTTTGAAAAGGGAATCAAAACTATCCTAATGTTGTCATGCATGGATTACAACCTAATGTCTGTCATAATTCCCTCCCGCACAGAGGAAATCAGAGATCCTAGGGGATAAACAGAAAAGAAACAGATATACAGTAAATAGTAAAATGCATGAGATGCAGCAATACAAGCGAGGCAAGGGAGTCCCACTCAACCTCGAACCTGGGAAAACAATAGGCAAAGTGAAACAGCTTCACTTCAAACCTAAGGGGCAAGCTGAACAAGTCAACAAACAATACAGAAAAAGAAATAAAACCCAACACCAGCTCTGACAGCAACACCAGCTCCTACAGTAAGCAGTTCTGACAGCTACAGTTGATTAACAGCAAAAGGTTGACAGTAACACCTTCAAGTAAGACCTCATCTTCACTCTTCAATGATCCCCAAGCTTTAGATAAGCTCTTATCTCCAAAAATCTCCAGCTTTAGCAAGCCCTGAACCCCAACAAGTAAACAGCTTCAAACAGCAGCAAAACCCTAGTCTTCAACAAATACTCATCTTTGACAGGCACAGGTTTTATCTTCACCAATCTTCAACGAACTCCATCTTCAATAGGCTTCCATCTTCAAGGCAAGCACTCACAGGAGAGAATCAATTAATACATGAAGTTGGAATGTTAAGAGGCTCAGTGACAACCCAAGGAAATCACTAAGATCTTAACACAGCCAGTGAAAGGTATCCTCAAGGTTCTACCCAACCAAAGCAGGTTCTACATCCCTCCTAAGGAGATATGGAACTTCTTTAGGGGACCTTGTGTCATGGGATAGAATAGAGGCACAGGAAGCTCTCTATGTTTGAAAAAAGAAATCAGTCCAATCTAAAGCTCTCCCTATATCTCTTATCTCCTAAGTCTTCAAAAGCAATCTTCAAGGATGAGAATCTCATGCTCCAAGCTCCATCCTTTGTCTCCAATCATCCTCAAAGTCTCCATAAACTCCACCAAGCAAAGCCCATGCCCAACACCCAGTTGAAATACCCAAAACCCATCAAAAAAACAAAATCCCAAGGGGGAAGCACAACCATAACAACCAATTTGCAAAAATCAGATAAAATGGAAATACTCATCATAAAATCCTAGATTAATTTCTAAGGGAACCTAACTATGTACCCTATACCCCATATAAACCCCAAGGCCTAAATCAACTATTAAACCCCACAACTATGTGTCAAAATTACCCCTATGTGTTGAAAAACCCTAATCCTAGCACCCTAAAGTTCATTACTTAAAACTAACCTAAATTTCATCATAAAAATATGATAAAAATCTCTAAGGGAGCATGGGTCTCTAATCTAATCAATCCAACAAGAATCAACTCAAAAACATTCACCAATTTCTCATACTAAATTCAGCAAAATAAGGTATCAAACAAATGCACAATAAAATCAATAAAATTGTAAAATATGCCAAAAATATAAAATGCAAGGAATAAATATTTTTATTGTTTTATTAAATCCTAGAAACCCTAATGAAAATAAGGAAAAAAATCTCACCCTAAAATGTTCATTTTTCAATTAGTTATGATTTTTTTAATTAACCTAAAATAATATGTGAAATAAAAGAAAAATAAAAGAAAATGGAAAAGATGCGTGTCAAATAGCAATTAAATGAAGTTTAAAACACCAGATGGGCCCAGAGGGGGTGCGTATAGCCAGACGCGCTAGGCCCAATACCAGCTCAGAAAATAAAATAAAAACAAGGAAAAAGGAGAAAAACTTGGTGCGGATAGCAAGTAAATCCCGTGTATTTCTCAATTGGGCCTCAGCAAGGGGTGTTGATAGCAAAATGTATTTAAGCCCACCCAAAGAAGTTAAATGAAACGATGTGTTTGGTCTTAGACTCAGAATCCTTCATAAATTGAATTGCGCTCGTGGCCGTTAGATGATCCCTCCAGTCAAAGTCCTCTCATGATCCAATGGTGATAAGTTCATCTTCTTCATTTGAATCTTGGAGGGAGAAGGAAGCCATGGCCGAACAGAGCTTCAACCTTCTTCTTCCCCAAACCTCAGCTCCACTAATCCTCATCAAAACCCTAATGTAAACACATCATCTTGTTCGTTTTTTCCCAAGGAATTCAACCTTAACCTCCATTTGTATTGAATCATCTTCTTCCTCAAAAAACACGAAGAGAGGTTCAGAAAAAGCTCAAACCTCAATTCTCACCAAACTCAAAATTGAGAAGCCTAAAATCATCACCACCTCACACTGAGCAAATTCCACTAACACACCATGATTATACCATCAAGAACACTAAGTTATCAGCAAGAACAAAAATCATGTCACTTAAGTTTTGGTCTCTAAATCGATCCTAAAGCTACCAGAAAGCTTCCTATGATCATCTACATCCTATCTAACCACCTAAAACCTAATGATCATGCACATATCAAGCCATGGTTTGAAGTTTACATACCTGACAATTTGAGATGAACAGAGTGCTTGAACCTTCAAATCAATCTTCCACAAGCTCCAGATTCCTTCACTAGCATATAACCAAGCTTCTGTATGCAAAAAGATGAATTGAAATGGCTTGAATCTTGGAATCCGATTTTGAGTTGCAGGTTGAGAATTTCAGATGCTAACACATGATTCCTCCACAATCTTGCCTTGAAATCTATATGGAATCACTCACCAACACCAGAGGAAGCTATTGAACACAAAAGAATGGATTGAAATGGCTTAATTTGTTGTAACCGATTCTGTTATGCACATGGAAAACTCAAGATGCAATCTCTCAATTCTCCCTCAATCTCCACCAACCCATTCTTTAGATCACTTCTAAATCTTATATAGAATGTGTATGATCAATCTAGAAACTTCTGGAAAGCTCTAATGAGAAATTCACCATCTCTTGCTCTTGAAAATGTCATGAGAAATTCACCTATGGCAGCTGAGTTTCAAGCTTGCATTTGCACCCCATTCTGACCCAAATTCTCTCTTAATGACAAATTCAATGTGTTAGGATTCACTAGAGCCTTGGTTATGCCTTATAAAGTGGTTTTGCATATGTGCCTTATGATGTAAGTAACCCCTTTACAAAGCAAGTCATTGAATTATCCCTCAACTCAAAAATGTGGCAATGTCAATGTTCTCAAAATGAATTTTCCAATCAAATTGGTATGTCATATGGCTTGGTTTGGACTTGTAGATCAAAAATCCCAATTTTCATCCTTGATTCATTTAAAATTCACCCTTATTTTAGGCCATTTTTGTGATTTTGTGATGCAAGCCATTCCAAGCCCTCATGACCTCTTACCTAGCCCAAAAACATTATTTTGAACACATCTCATGTTGAACATTTTTTCATTTGAGGAGTGGAAGATGGAGATTTTGACCTATGTTGAAAAATGACCTATAATTCAACTTTCCCAAAATACCCCTGGATTGCCAAGACCATAACTTGAGTTCTACAAATCCTCTTGAGGACTTCTAGTACTCAAATTAAAGCTATTATCAATATATACAACGCTTATGTTGGCCAAGAATCCATTTGAAAACTCCTTGATGGGCAAAAGTTGCTTGGAAGTCAAGTGACTTTCACAGATAAATTGCAGTGTCCTTTGATGACCCATAACTTGCAAGAATCATAACTTGAGTTCCACAAACCTCCTTGAAGACTTCTAGTACTCAAATTAAAGCTATTGAGAATATCTACAAGTTTCATGTTGGCCAAGACTTCATTTGAAACTTTCATTTTAACTTATCTGGCTTGTAAGTTAGGCCTAAATTAGGGTATTTTACACTGAAACCCTAATTTAGTAACTCCTCCTCCTCTTGATTCTCTTTGATTTATCCTTGGCACAACACCACACATGAATCAACATATCAATTCATGAATCCCACATCCTTCAATTAGGCCTTGATGCTTTTCAATCCCTCAGTTGACCTAGGGTTGACCCAGGTGAAACCCTAGTTGACTGCACTTCAACTGTGGCTCTGGTACTTGAATCAATGACTTGTCTTATCTCAATATGAACCTCTAGGCATTTCATAAGCTTTGTACACATTCCATACCCTTAATTCATAGCTCATTGATGACCCTCAATACACCTCAGCTTAGGAGAGAAATCCACTGGTTGACCCTCAAACTTCTCAAAGCTTCAAACATGACTTGATGACTTGGATGATCTTAAAAACCCTTGATGCTTCTTCAGATAAGAATGGCACTTGATCCCTTGTTGGATGCCTTGCTATGCTAGGCTATGCAAATAATCAGATTATGTACATGATATAACCATGCAAATGGTAATGCAATTAAAACATAAACCAGGTGAAATAGGTTGAGCAAATTTTAGGGTGCAAAAAACAGGCTTGGATTTCGAAAATTGTCATATGCATTGCATTTAATATATCTTTTATGTAGGACAACTTGTTTTACTTGCGAGTAAGCACTTGACAGCAAGAGAGTGTCCACAGTGGAAAGATTGATCAGGATAGAATGCAGATTGCTTGAATACTCCGTCGAACTGGGGCAAGTTATGTCAAATGATGATCATAGGAGTTAGCCATCCAGAAGTCAATTAATCTGAAGTAGTCAAGTCGAGATTCGGTGAATCTCTCGCAGCCCAGAGACACTTTCCCCATAGATCAGCAAATCAGGGGCAAAGTCATTGCAGACTGGGGCACGCCACCCTAAGAACACAGAAGCTACTCCTTATCCGTGGGGCAGTTAGTGTGAAGCACCTCTTCGAGGTTCAAGATGCTTAGTCAGTGCATATCAAGACATCGGGGCATGAGATTTCAGATTTCCTTTTGAGGAATATCCCCACAGAGATTCCACGAGCTGGGTCAAATTTGGAAGCGCAGGAATTGTTCCTCTTCATGTCTTCAAGAGCTGTTCAGGCAGGGTCAACTAACCTCGCAAGTGCAAGATGAATGTCGGGAAGTCGTGTTACTATCCCTTGACCCTTCAACCAAAAACCTTTGAGTTCAGACAGGATATTTTTCCAGCATCAGTCGTACTTGATCCTTTGCAAATCCAATTCCCTTTGGTACACAGGAAGACTTCGTTTATTCTCTCCAGCAAAAGTCCAATCATCATTGGCACGTGTAAGCTATCCCCAGTAGAGTCCAATCATACTTGGCGTATCTGGTTATCCCCAGCGGAGTTGGCTTCACCTTTCCATCATTTATTTTGCTGGAGTTATTATGTTGTTTCCAGTTTTCCCCGGCAGCCTGAGCATGCATCTGCATCTTTGCATATATTTATCATATTTGCATCATCTTTGCATTTCATCCTCAAATGCGTAGCATTTCCATTTCGTATGGAGCATTACGATATATTCAAACATACGCATATGCATTCGAAGCATAAGCCGGTTTCTGTTAGCCTTCCGTGGCAGCTTGAATCACTTCGCAATCAATATAAGGGCATTTATCTAGGAGCTTTATTCAGACAACTCAACGGTTTATTTGGGTTTCAAATCATACGATGGTTATGCTTTGTCCATCAGTCCTCTGATGATGACATCCCCAAGCAGAGTTCCTTTGTCCATTAGTCCTCTGATGCCGACAGTTCCTCTTTCCATCAATTCCTATTGACGATGTGGTTCTCCGAGCAGATTTTCTTTCCGTCAAGAATGTTGCATCTAGGATTGCATCTAGGGTTTTCATCTGGTAAATCCTCAGTTAATTGTGACATTGAAGGAGATTAAAACTCAATTCCAAGTCTTTATGGTCATGGAATGTTGTGTTAAGATACATGAGATATCATTCCAAGATCAATTCATCAAGGATCAAGAGTGTGAGAAGTTACTAAATTAGGGTTATCAGTGCAAAATCCCTTATTTAGTACCTAACTTCAAGACCACCTACTCAAGATACAAGTCTCATCTCAACTTTTGACCAGCATGGAACTTGCAGAGCATGTTCTTAGATTTCTTTTGAGTACTATAAGTCCTTGATTGGATTTATAGAACTCAAGTTATGATGCAGACAAGTTGCAAATCATCAGATGAATGTGATTTTGGTCAACAAAAGTCAACCAACTTCCAAGCCATTTTTGACTTAGAAGGATGTTTCTCCTCAACTTTTAGCCAACATGAAAGTTGTTCCTCATGTTCCTAGCTTTCCAAAGAGTACTAGAAGTATTTCATATGATTTGTAGAACTCAAGTTATGAGCCTTGCAAGTCAGGGGTATTTTGGGAAAGCAGGATTACAGGTCATAAAATTATAGGTCCATTTCACCAACTTGCACACTTCAAATGGAAATTTTTTCAACATGAAACTTGATCCAAATAGGGACATTTGCATTACCAAGTCATCTCTTGTCATGGTTGGAGCTTGGATTGAAGAGTTGGTATTTGAATTTTTCATGAAAGAAGCTTAAAATGAGAAAATTGGTTACTTTTGAGTGATGTTTGAGAACATTTTTGTTTTGAGCATAGATTTGTTTGGCTTCGATTTCGATTTGTTATGAAGAATTAAGGAAAACTAGCCATGGATTCGTGATCCTCATGAGTTGTAGATCAATTTTCATATAAGGTTTGTTAAATTTGGACTTGTTTTATCAACTATGTATTGTTGTGGTGGCCGGAAAATTGAAGAAGATGACCGGAACTATTCACCGGCCACCATCTGTTTGTTCCTATTTTCAAGTGAAGAAGACGATCTCGTGGCCATACGATGAGATTACTTTTGCATTCCACGGTCTTGATTAAGAAACATGATATACCTCTTTTGACTGCACGCACTTGATCCATTTTGAATTTCATTTAATGTGTTGGCGTGCTCTAATCCCCTTGATGAGATTACCAAATGATCATGCGCTTCACAATGAGTTCCACCGTGCGCTGCCTTTGACTAATTGCACAGGATGATTGTTTGGCCTGAGATTTGTTTGATGTGCCTTGGGCCTTAATTGCTATTCGTGCCCATGTTTGAGCCCAATCCTTTTTTTTCCAACTGTTTTTATTGCTATTTGCATCGTGGCTTGATTTATTTTCTTTTTTTTTTATTTTCATTTTATTTTGTTTTGCTCTTGTTTCAAATTAATTCAATTTAAAATACTTCCTATATTGATAAAATTCACAAAAAATATTTCCTAGATAGTTTGAGGTGTCTTTTATTTTTGGTTTATTTTTATTTTTATTTTTGAATTATTTTTCATTTAAAAAAGAATTAATCAATGGGAAGTGTTTTATTTGGACTAAATTGTGACATGTTTTGTTCTTTGAATTGTTTCTCTTATTTCCTTTGGTTCCAATGACTAAAATTAAATCCTCATATCCTTGATGAGTTGATTAAATTTTGAGGACCATTTTGCCCCTGGTTGGTTGACTTTGGTGGCTTTTCTTTTGACCATCGATTCTCCCATTACAAAGTGGTACATCTTGAATATTATTTTCTTTTGATGGTGCTTTGAGGGGATATTGGCCTTGTGCTTTTGGCTTTTATTTTCCAACTTGTTTAGCTTTCTTGTCCATTTTATTTGGTAATTTTTTAGCCTTTTTCCTATTTTTGAGATGACTTGCAAGTCAAGTCATTTCCTAAGGTAGCTCATACAAGTGCATGACCTAGTTTGAATTGGAAATGACCTTTGTGGATCCATTGAGCTCTCAACTCTTCTTGTTTCACATATTAGACATGTTGAGCTTGCTTTAGGTTCATTTTTAGGTCAAAATTGTGTTCATTGCTCGTTGATTGATGCATTGCTTTGTAGGCTTTCCACTTGTGCTTTAAGTGTTGAATGTGTGTAAGACTTTGGTCTTTCTCCTTGCCTCCTCTTGCATTTCTTTGTTGTGTTTGTGATGCTTATCTTGAGCATTCTCTTATCTTCATCTTTACCTTCTGTCCAATGACCTTGGAGTGTCATTTAAGGTAGCTTGGTCCCTCCTTAGGAGGAACTTGAAGCTTACCTAAAGTGATGAATCCATGAGGACATTTTCTTAGTGACTTTGTCACACTTGTTTGTTTGCTTTTGATGCATCTCTCTCTCTCTCTCTCTCTCTCTCTCTCTCTCTCTCTCTCTCTCTCTCTCTCTCTCTCTCTCTCTCTCTCTCTCTCTCTCTCTCTCTCTCTCTCTCTCTCTTTTCTCTTTGTATCCTCATATGCATGCTTGGTTGAGATGAGCTTGTGGTGGCTACTGACCCACACATGTTTTCCTCCCACTTTCATCATACTTGTGCATTACATGTATGCATTCTCTCATTTGCATGTTTCCTTTGTTCTTTCTTCTTCTTCTTTTGTCTTCCTTCCCTTAGGATTTCTAATCTCTCTTGTTTAAGAGAGGTTATGATAGACATTAGGGTTATAACCATGCATGACAACATTAGGTAGATGTTTCCCTTTTGTAATCCCAACTTTAGGAGCACTTTGCATGACAATTTCTAGGGTTTGGTCTAGTCCCCCTTTAGTTTGTCCCTTTCTCTTCTCATCTTCAAACAACTTCAATCCACTTAATAAAGATAATGAATATTGTGCCATGAGCCTTATACTTAGGTAATAGTGATTGGGTGGCTACCTCTCAATTGCCTAGAGTGTTTAGTATACGTCCTTAGGACGATATGCGACGCATTCGATCCTAGGTTTTAGACTTTGTTACAGCATACATTATGAACACTCATAATTCAAAACACTTATTCTCTAAAAAACACAAAAACACTTCAAACCTTTTTATCCTTCAGGATCTTAATCAGGAAAATCTTTTCAGAAAAAAGAGTGTTGTTAACTCTTAGTTTCTATCGCAAACGGTAACGCCTAAGTCTCCAATGGTCGAGTTGCATACACCAACTGCTAGAACTACTTGTTAACCCTACTCGGGCCTAAAAACTTTTGAACCAACCTGTGGTCCTTTTAGCCCTAACTACGTTTGCTCTGATCTTTCATACCAGATGAAAGTACGTAGACATAAGACGCGATGTCTTAGCGAGCAACCTTCTCCCTTTTTTTAGCCGTAGTTAGTCGAACTACATTGAATCTAACTTTCCCATTGCACGAGGGAGTACGTAGGCACAGAGCGGCGATGCTCTGCCGAGTCAGTCCTTTTTTCTTTTCTTTTGTCCCTAAGCCTTTAGCTAGATAGTTTCAACACACCATTTTAGATAGACAACAATGCGTGGATCCCGTCGAGTATGACAGACGTGAGGGGTGTTAATACCTTCCCCTTGTGTAACCAACTCCCGAACCCATACATGGTTGTGACGACCTTGTCTTTTCCTTTTCCGTCAGGTTTTTCCGATCGTTTTCTTTCCCTCTCTGTGGGATGAATAACGAAAGTGGCGACTCTTCTATTTTTTCCGCCGGTTGTTTTTCGCAGTAGCGATATTGGTCATTTGCGTCTAAAAGGGATGAAGAAGGTTGTGGCTACAAAATCTATCAAAGGCATTCCTAATCTCAAATTTTAGGAAGGAAGAATCTGTGGTGAGTTTCAAATTCGAAAACAGACCAAGATGTCGCACCCAGAGATCCAGCATCTGACCACTTCAAAAGTTCTAGAACTTCTTCATATGGATTTAATGATACCTATGCAAGTTGAAAGCCTTGGTGGGAAGAGATATGCTTATGTTGTTGTTGATGATTTTTTAAGATTCACTTGGGTGAACTTCATCAAAGAAAAATTAGATGTTTTTGATGTTTTTCAAGAGTTATATCAAAGACTACAAAGAGAGAAGGAAAATGGAATTGTTAGGATTAGAAGTGACCATGGAAAGAAGTTTGAAAATATAAAATTTGTTAATTTTTGCTCATCTAAAGGTATTAGCCATGAATTTTCTTCTCCCATCATTCCTCAACAAAATGGAGTGGTTGAGCGCAACAACATGACTCTACAAGAATCAGATAGAGTCATGCTTCATGCAAAGCGTCTGCAATATCATTTTTTGGCTGAAGCAATGAATACTGCATGCTATATTCACAATAGAGTTTACCTTGAGAACTGGTACTTCTGCTACACTCTATGAGTTCTGGAAAGGAAGGTAGCCTACTGTCAAATACTTTCATGTTTTTGGAAGTAAATGCTACATTTTGGCTTATCGTGAACAAAGAAGAAAGATGGATCCCAAAAGTGATGAAGGAATATTTCTGGGTTACTCTATAAACAGCAGAGCCTATGGAGTCTCCAATACCAGAACCAAGGTTATTATGGAATCTATTATGTTATGATTGATGATTCAACAATAGAGAAGAATATAGATGTCAAAGACGATGTTGAAACATAATCTCAGTTGAATGATACTTCAGAAAATATGGTTGATCCTGAGACCAACAATGAAGTTGGAGCCATTGAGGATGATAACAATCAAGCCAACAAAGGTCCCTCTATCAGAGTTCAGAAAGATCACCCTAAGGAACTCATCATATGAAACCCTAATGAAGGGATTGTCACTAGATCAAGGGAAGTTATATCTAACTCTTGTTTTGTTTCTAAGATTGAACCCAAGAATGTGAAAGAGGCTTTAACTGATGAATTCTTAATCAATTCCATGCAAGAAGATTTAAATCAGTTCAAGAGGAACAAAGTTTTGGATTTTGTTTCTAGGCCTGAAGGAACAAATGTCATTGGTACAAGGTGGGTCTATAAGAATAAATATGATGAGAATGGAGTGGACACCAAAAATAAGGCCAGGCTTGTGGCTCAAGGATATACTCAAATTGAAAGAGTATATTTTGATGAGACTTTTGCTCCAGTTGCTAAACTTGAATCCATAAAACTATTGCCAGGAGTGGCATGCTTACTAGAGTTTAATATGTTTTAGATGGATGTGAAAAGTGCCTTTTTGAATGGGTACCTATAATAGGAGGTATATGTTGAACAACCAAAGGGGTTTATTGATCCTACTTTTCCATATCATGTGTTCAAACTAAAGAAAGCTCTTTATGGTCTAAAGCAAGCTTCTAGAGATTGGTATGAAAGTTTGATCAAATTTTTTATCAGTAATGGATACGGGAAAGGAGGAATAGACAAGACCTTGTTTGTTAAAGAACAGGATGGCAAACACATGATTGCTCAGATATATGTTGATGATATTGTGTTTGGAGGGATGTTAAACCAGATGGTCTAACATTTTGTCAAGCAAATGCAATCTAAAGTTGAAATGAGTATTATGGGTGAATTAACCTATTTTCTTGGACTTCAAGTAAGACAAATGGATGATTCTATCTTCATCTCTCAAAGTAAGTATGCCAAAAAGATAGTGAAGAAGTTTGGTATGGAGAATGCTAGTTACAAGAGGACACCTGCTGCAACACATTTGAAGCTCTTTAAAGATGAAAAAGGCGTTGATGTGGATCAAAGTTTATACACAAGTATGATTGGTAGTTTGTTGTATCTTACAACTAGCATATCAAACATCACCTTTGTTGTAGGAGTCGGTGCAAGATATTAGGCTGAGCCTAAAATAAGTCACATTACTCAACTAAAAAGGATCCTAAAATACATCAATGGTACTAGTGATTATAGAATGTTGTATTCTCATAGTCCAAATTCCATGATTGTAGGGTATTGTGATGCAGACTGGACAAATGATAGAAAAGTACTTCTGAAAGATATTTCTTCTTGGGAAACAATCTTATCTCTTGGTTCAGTAAGAAGAAAAATTGTGTGTCTCTATCTACAACTGAGGCTGAGTATATTGTTGCAGGAAGCAGCTGCTCTCAATTGATTTGGATGAAACAAATTGTAAAGGAATATAATGTCGAACATGATGCCATGGTATTATATTATGACAATCTGAATGCAACCAATATATCCAAGAATCTCATCAAACATAGTAGGAAAAAGCACATTGACATTTATCATCATTTTATCAGGGATATAATTGAAGACAAAATTGTTACTCTTGAACATGTGGCCACTTAGAAGCAATTGGTTGATATTTTCACCAAAGCTCTGGATGCAAATCAGTTTGAGAAGTTAAGGGATGAACTGAGAATTTGCGTTTTTGAGGAATTATAGCAATTAGTCTTGTTGTTGAAGGAGATAAGGAAGTGGAAGATGTTGCTGCTGAAAATGTCTACTTTATGTTTTTGTTTGTTGTTGTCTAATTTATGGCTAAAAAGGGGAGTAATATTGTTTGGTTGTCATATGGTAGTAGTAGTATGCGTTTCTGGGTTGCTGCTTTAATATGCATTAGTGGTCTTTGTGTAAGGGGGAGAACGATTAAGGATGAGCATGAGCATGATTTGTGTCTTATTGGATGTCGAACCACATGTTATGACATTATGCATTGGTTGGGTTGTATGGGAGAATTTATTTTTCTCTGCAGAATGTCTGCTTTTTTCTTGGTGATTATCTTTAGGGGGAGCTATGTGACAAGGGGAGTAGGATCTATTTTGCTGATCTTGCCTTTAAGGGTGAGTGTGTATGCTTAGGCTCTCTAGGTGTGTCTTCTATGATTGCGAGTGTAACTGTGATATCAGATAGAATGTCATGACATTGTTTTTTAGTTTTTTTTGGAGTATCTTGTGTGCGAGAATTGTTTGTCTCTGTGTGTGTTCTTTTTGTGAGGTTGGGTATTTTCTCTTAGTGTTGCTGCGTGTGCCTTTGATTTTTTTTGGTGTTATACCAAGTGTGTGTGTGTGTGTGTGTGAAGTTTTTGTTTGTTTCTTGTGGATGTTGCTGTTGTTTTATTTTTTTTCTCTAATTCTTTTTGCCAAGGTTGTTTTAGCCAAAATTTGCCAAAAGGAAGATTGTTAGTTCTATATTTTTGGGATTGGCAGCAATTTTGTTAAAACAAGTATCACAACAAGATGTCTTGACATGTTGATCAAACATCGTTGCATAGATGTCATGCACGGCGTCTTGACATGTTATACCAGGTTTTAGGGTTTTGCTTCTTGGAAGATTTATTTTATTAAATGTGAGATTCTTTATGGTTTTAGTTCACATTCTGTAGCAATCCAAAGAGGGTTATTTTAAGAACATTGGTTCTATATTAGAATTGCATTTGTTTCATATAAAAGGACTTGGAGACATTTTAGAAAACATTATATTTTGTTCCTATTTTTTTGAAGAATATTTACAGTTGTTGCTATGGAACTGTTGCACCCAAAGCTCATGCTTACGAAATGTTATTTAAAGAGGACAATGTTAAACCTAATTGACACGAGAAAGAAATACAATTGAGTTTATTGGAATTAGGGTTTAGTTGTTATTTGTTAATTGTGATCCACTCTTATATCATTCTTAATATCTGAGTTGGGTTGTGTTTATTTGTGAGCCATTCATGTACCTCTTAGGTGCTTGAATTAGACTGCATTTGAGTTATAATCACTCATAACCTTTTAAGCAAGAGTGCATTTTGTGTCATTGGGAGTGTGTCTTACATTGTTCATTGTCATAAGTTTTTATCACTGTTGTGTGATTGAAGGAAAGTGAGAGGGGTCTCATACCTAAGAGTGTCTTATATAGAATTAGCACGGGTAGTGTTAGGTGAGAAGATTGTAAATTGGAGGTTGTTTACATAAAATATTCAAACTAATACTATTATAGTGGATTTTCTTCTTGGCTTGGTAGCCCCCCAAATGTAGGTGATGTTGTATCGAACTGGGTTAACAATTGATTGTGTTATTTACTTTCAGTCGTTCACTTTAACTGCATAGTTGTTTGGTTTGAGTTATTATCCTGATCCCAGTGTCGTGACATCTTACTCGACATCTGGTGTCTAATTACCAGAATATCAATACTTAAGTATGCATGTCCTGCGGCTGGACCAACCAGCATCTCTGCCACGGGCATGGGGTACTTGTCTTTAGGCATAACATTATTTAAACCCCTAAAGTTTATGCAAACTTTAAGCGTACCATTTTTCTTTATAATCGGAACAAGATTGGCTAACCATTTGACATATCTGGCCATTCTTATGAATTTACTCCAGAGCATCCTTTTAATCTCTTCCTTGATTTTTGACATTATTTCTGGCATGAACTTCCTTGGTAACTGCTTCACCGACTTTTTTCCAAGTCAAATTGGTAGTTTCAATTCCACCATGTCTCGATATAGCCCTGACATTTCGCTGTAATCCCATGCAAAGCAATCTTATTATACTTTGAGCAACTCGACCACCTTCTTCTTTGATACTTGGATATATCCTGATACTGATGTATGTTGGCCGTTTTGCTGCTCCTTCGCCCAAGTCTATCTCTTCTAAAGGATCTTGGGCCTAAATTTTCTTTTTAGTTTCAATTGGATCTTTTTCAAACCCCAAAGGCTAGTTGTCATAAATGAAATCAAGCCTCTGGATTTCTGAAGATGTTGTCTGACCCATAGGGCCACCTCCAATGTTCTTGGAGCTTTGGACATTAGCTCCAAAAGCCAAATTCTGAGACATCTCATCCTATAGGGCCGATTTTATTCTATTTTCAGCCATATAGGATAAAGTCTGAGTCAGAGATCTTGACTCAGAAGTCATCTTTGTTGACCAATGTTCATCTTGTGGGGGGTATACTTCCTTCCTCGACATGCTTGCTCCCTACCTGTTCCTTATCCCAGATAAACCCATATAATTAGGGTTTAGGTTCAAGAAGTAGGTCGAGTCTTCCCCAAAGGTATACACCTCTTCTGCAGCAGAACATGACAGTATATTCTCCAAATTCCTGTCAAAATATTTTTGTCTGACCTCGCCTATATCGACTTTATATAGCTTTGGTTGGGCTCTATGTTCTCGACGATCCCATCTTCCTTCCAGATGGCCACCCTTTGCTGCAGTGCCGAAGGCACTGCTCCAATTCCATGTATCCACTATCGTTCAAGCAAAAAATTGTAATTTGTTTTGGACTTGATGACCATAAATAAAGTTGGTCTGGACGTCGAACCAACTGATAGGTCTACCTGGATCATGTGTAGTATGTTATTGGTCTTTCCCTCATAATATGAGGAAACGTATGCGTCGGTTGCTCGACTCGAGACTATATGCCTTCTGCTTTCCTTCGCTTGTGCGAAAGATTTCAAATCATTTCAAATGGATGTAAAAAGTGCGTTCCTCAATGGATATATAAATGGAGAGGTTTATGTTGCCCAACCTTCCAGGTTTGAATCCCATGAGTATCCTGATCATGTATACAAATTAAAACGTGTTTTGTATGGACTCAAATAAGCCCCTAGGGCTTGGTATGACCGTCTCAACAAATTTCTTCTTGATCAATGTTACTCAAGTGGAAAGGTTGACACAACTCTTTTCACTAAACGTCAAGGAAAACACTTAATCTTGGTACAAATATATGTTGATGATATTATTTTTGGATCAACTAACATGAATATGGTAAGGGAGTTTTCTAGATTAATGCAGGGAGAGTTCGAGATGAGCATGATGGGGGAGCTCAACTATTTTCTCGGATTGCAAATCAAACAACTGAAAGAGGGTACATTTGTGAGCCAGACAAAATATTGCCTTGAGCTTCTCAAGCATTTTGACATGACAAACTCCAAGGCTATTGACACTCCAATGCCTACGTGTACGAATCTCAACCGAGACGAAAATGGTAAGGATGTAGAGGTGAAAAAGTATCGAAGTATGATTGGATCTCTCCTCTATCTTACCGCTTCTAGACCCGACATTATATTTAATGTTTGCATGTGTGCGAGGCATCAATCATGTCCCAAAGAATCTCATTTAAAAGCGGTAAAGTGCATACTTAGATACCTCTCTGGTACTCCAAAGTATGGGCTTTGGTATTCTAAGGGTAATGATTTCTCTTTGGTTAGATTTTCTGATTCTGACTTTGCTGGATGCAAATCGAATAAGAAAAGCACGAGTGGCACGTGTCATCTGTTTTCAAATTCTTTGGTGAGTTGGCATAGCAAAAAGCAGGTTTATATTGCTTTGTCAACAGCCGAAGCGGAATACGTTGTAGCTGATAGTTATTGCGTGCAAGTCTTATGGCTTAAGCAACAATTGCTCGACTTTAACCTAAAATTTGATCGTGTTCTGATCTTTTGTGATAACACTAGTGCCATTAACCTAACCAAGAACCCCGTTCTACATTCACGCACCAAACATATTGAAATACGCCATCACTTCCTTAGGGATCATGTGGAGAAGGGCGATGTGGTATTTGAGCACATCGATACTAAAAATCAACTTGCGGATATCTTTACAAAACCACTCGCTACAGAGCGTTTCTTTCACATCCTTAGGGAACTCGATGTTCTCGACATCTCGGATCGTGTTTAGGAAGTCACTATCGCATGCTTTATATATATATATATATATATATATATATATATATATATATATATGTGTGTGTGTGTGTGTGTGTGTGTGTGTGTGATTTGTTCATCTTTTATCTAACAAATGGAGAAGTATAGAGCCATATGTGAGGGCATTAGCTATCAATTGAAGTTGAGGTACTATATTTCCTTATTTGCAAACTCTCGCACTCACCTCGTTTGTGTAAAGTAATGTATCAAGTTGTGTGTTATTGTTGATGTTTATTCCATGATTAAGCATATTTCATCCCTTTGCATGTTTTAAATATAGATAAGTTATTTATTTATGTCTCTTTGGATGCTTGTTGAACAAAATTAATGATTTTTTCTATTTTTAACTGTATGAGTCGACCTACGTAGGATTCCAGTCGACTCACAAAACTACAATTTTTCATGTTTGTAAAGCGGGTCTGTTCAGGTCGACCTTATGGTCGATGCAAACCCTAAGAATTTCTCATTTCATTGTGTGTTCATTAACATCTATTGCTGAATTCTTCTTGTACTTACTTGCTTTATGAAGACATGCTTATTGTTGGTTATGAAATAGTGATTATTGTTGTTCTTTTGATTTTCTTTCTATTTATCCATTTATATGCTTTCATTGACTGCATTATATATGAATGTGCATTGATGTTTAACCTAGTGCAAATGGCTTGAATTTGCTTATCTCTTTTATAATATGCAATACATTAACATCTATCTTCTTTCTTTTTGATGTTGTTAAAGGGGAAGAAGAATATCAAGCAGAAACATCACTTGTAAGACTTATTGAACATGCAGATTATGTACAGACAAATGCATCGAGTAAGGGGGAAGACGATACAATGCATCGTACACCAAGTTTCTACCATTTTGCCATCATAAAAAAGGGGGAGTATGTGAGGGCAAAGTTCCTCATAGTTAGCTATACTTGTTTTAATGATGTCAAAACTTAGATAGGTAGAAAAATGTACTTTGGACAGTATCATTGTGTCACATATGCATACCTTATTCCTTTTGAGTCAAACATCGGTCAAAATCATTTTTAGATACATATAGAAATTGTACAATATATGCTTCATATAGGTTTGATCATGTTGGTCTAGCTTGCAATATGATAGAATATCTCAATTAAAACTAAATACATGAAAATATGCATCTTTGCTCATTTTGTTTCTTTGAGTCGACTCAAACATTGTTCTGGTCGACTCATACAGAAGGTATTTTGCATGGTTTACTCTCAGGAGTGCTCGCGTCGATCCTCCGGTCGACTCATACTGTGTCCATTTCTGTCTGTCTAATTTTGTATGCTTTACGTTGACGCATGACCTGTTTCGGGTGATGCACAGTGCTGTTTTATGCATAATCTGAAATTCGGGTGAGCTCAGATCGACCATTCCCTATGTATAGGTCGACCGCTGGCGCGTTTTTGGTTAAATTTCTGTTATGTGAAACTGTCTAGGTGTTTGTTAAGTTGGTTAATTGTGTTTGACTTGTATATATAGTGAGTTAGCTTATTCTTCAAACAACAACAAAAAAGTGAAAATAAACACTGATTTTGTTCTCATTATCTTCATCCTCTTTCTTGCATTTTCTTAAAAACTACACATAATCATTTTTGTTGTGCATTCTGCATTTTAGAAGTGATAACGTCTAAATATAGGATTGATATAATTGGGTTTGGGTTGAGAAATCAGTGGGCTTTTATTGAATAAAACCGTTAGGGTTTTGTCCTCCAAGATCTTGGATTTTTGGGGGTTTTTGCACGAATCGGTCCATCATAGATTCAGCCGAGCGAAGGTAATCGAAGAACGGGTGGTTCTGTCGGTTTAGTAGCGGTAACCAGAGGATTGTGAGAGGAAGATTCAGGTTTGAAGCATTGGTGATTGAAATCAGTCGGGCAAGATTTGAAGACCGTGGGGTTGTTTAAAGGGTGTGTCGTAATCAGAGGTTTATTCATCGCGTTCGAAGGACTTGATTCAGCTTGAATTAAAGGAAGGAAAGGAATAGGCTCTGCATCAACAATTGGGTTTGATCGTTTGAATTCTATTGCTTCTCTTGTAAACATTTGCAAACAAGTTATATATATATATACAAGTCTCAATTCTATTTTCAGAATTGAGGGCAGACGTACCCCGAGCGAGGACGACGGGGAAACTGTCTCAACAAATTGGTGTTCTCTCTTTATTTTTCAATTGCTTAATTTCTGAGTTTGTGTGCAAACAATTTAGTTGATCAAAACTCTGATGTGTGTAGTGCTGAACCATTTTTAGAAGCTTATTACAATCCTTTATTGTAATTGAATACTTAAGCACTTCACTCACATATTGAAATTCACTTGTGGTGCCTTGCACACTGTTGCACCCCAAATTTGTCCTACCTTTACATAGTTTCTAGTGCCACTTTATTTCGAATGAATAAAATGGCACAATTGGCAAGAGACCGTGTGTAAGTAGTTGTGAGTGTGAGAGGTCAAGAGTTCGAATCCCACCTTTTTCACTTTTTGTTTTATTTCTTTTATTTTTATTCTAACTTTTCTATTTTCATAAAAAAAATATCAAAAATAGTTTTTTTATTATTTAATTATTATTTTCGTATTTTATTTAAATTATTTTTTAAAAAATATTATTTTTTCACTTTTTTCTATATTTTTCATAAAAACATCCAAAAATCATAAAATTAAAAATATTAGAAAAGATTTTATTCTTTTAAGTTTGTTTTAGTTTGTTTTTTTAGCTTTGACTAATTATTTAAGTTGGGCTTTAAAGTGGGCATTAGGTTAGAGTTAACTCTAATTTGTTACCTATATAAACATGAGTTGCATTTGAGAAAAGAGGGAGGAGACAAAAGAGAAAAACGGCGGCCGTTCTCACGATTTATCAGAAGAGGGAGGATAGCTTCATCATCGCCAGAGGACGAGCATCAATACCTCTATCAAATTTCATTACCGCCAATCGGCCGAAAGGTATGAGTTTTAAAATTCTGAGTTTAGTAAGTAATTATTTAGATAATTAAGAGAATAGCTATTAATTAAAAACACATTTTTATTAACTTTCACAGTTCTCTTCTTTAGAATAAAACAAAAATTAAAAAAAAAACAGTTTTTTAGTAAAATACAAACTTCTTTTAGACTATTTTTTAATTAGCGTAAGTTAATTAACCCTTTTTTTTTCTTTTAAACAAAAAAATTAACATTTTTTGAAAATTAATACTAATCTTTTTAAATTAAACTTTTGCTAATCAACTCTTTTTTTTAACACTAAACCTTTTTTTAATATTTAGGCTAGAACAATTTTTTAAAATTAGAATTAAATTCTTTTTTAAAAAAAACTAATTTTTTTTAAAACTAAGATTAAAATTAAATTAAACCTCTCTTTTTATTAAAACTAAAACTTCTTCTTTTTTTTTTAAATTAAAATTGAATCTTTTTAAAATTAAAACTAAAACATTTTTCAAATTAAAACTAAGACATTTTTTGAACATGTGACAATTAAACTTTTTTTATATAGTAAAATTAAACCTTTTTAAAAATTTAAAACAAAAATTCTTTCTTTTTAATTAAGACAAAAATCTTTTTTTTTCAAAGTTAAAACCGAAATCTTTTTTTTTAAAAAGAAATAAAACAATATCAAATTAGCAGCTTTCTCTTCACTATCTCATTATCCGCTTTATTTCTGTCTAATCCTATTAACATTCTCCGATTTTTTTTCAGCTGATTGAGTTTAACTTCATTTATCATTAGTTAAATATTTCATTATCATATTTGTATTTTGTTCCATGGATGTAATTTACGCGAGGCCATGGTCGCGGTTTTATTTTATCTTTCTTTTTTGGGGATTTGTAATTTACGCGAGTGATCGTCGCGATGCTTTCTTTTACCGCTTTCTTTATTTTTCCGCACTTTAATTCTGCCGAATAGTAATTTGCCGTATTTTGCATGTTTTTACCGTTAGAATCCCTCCGAAGGAATTAGGTCTATCCGTTTGACTGTTGAGTCAATAACCCTAATTTTTGACCGTTTCAAAAACCCTAATAGCCTAGGTGTCCTGCCGTGGACGAAAATGCCCTTTACCCTAGCATTAGGTCAAAGAGTCGTCGTACTCTGTTTAGGGTTTCCCGCCGTGGAATCCCTAATTTCAACCCTAAATTTTCAATTAACAAATTCAACATAGAAATAGGAGTTTCAAAGACTCCACGTAAGCGTGTCCTTAAGGTATGTTTACTCCCCTTGAAACCTTGACCACAGTCAAGACATTTCTAACCTCCCTTTCGAGGGGAACTACAATTACTCTGATTCCATTCCTGTCAGGATATGTAGGCACAAGATGCGATGTCTTGCCGAGTAAACTTAGGACTAACCCTTAGGTCTTTTAGGTCACTCTATCCCTTAGCAATATATTTCAAACAGATAAAAAAGCATACAATAAACAAAAGGTTCCTGTAGAGTACTACAGAAGTTTAGGGTGCTAGTACCTTCCCTAAGCTTAACCAACCCCTTACCTAGATCTCTCCCCGCATTGTCTTTACGATGCAAAATTAGGTTTTCCTCTTTTGACCTTTTCCTTCATATAAATCAAAGAGCGGTTGTGAACTAAAGATGCGATTCAAATTAATTAATAATTTGATATCATATTCTAACCGCAACAGAAAATGGCGACTTCACTGGGGATCCTCCTAATTTTTAAGGGTTACCCCTATTTTGTTTATTGTATGATATTTTATTAATTATTTTTATATATCATTGTACCTTGTGGGGATACCTGTTATTGTGAGATAAGTCCTAACCCGGACTTGAGTGACCTTATTATAGGAAGGTGAGATATTCGACGAGGCTTGCCGGGAGTGAGTCCCGACCAAGTCAACTCGAGAATCACCGCTCAGTTGAGACCCTTTCGAAAATGGTTCGGTTGATCGAGTGCAGTCGTGAAAACTTTTACTATTTTCAATTGGAGTCTGTGATACTGGGAACCGTAGTACCTTAACACCACATTGGCCTTATATAGGACGTAGTGCGGGAACTTGTGGGAGTAGTCCTACAATAGTTGCTACGCGATACTACACTCAAAAGAGGTTCTCTCGAGAATATTATCGACCTCCGAGTTAGTTGGAAAGTTGATAATATCCGAAGGATGGACTGATGACTTTGGGCACTGATTTAGAACCCTTGTTCTACAGGTACAATTAACCTATAGTACTTACCTTTTGGGAAGGGTAGACCTTAACTCCATTCGATGTCCTCTAACCTAGGCCCTTTGTGTGTGTATTTGTGCTTTGCATCCATAAAGCATCATATCATTTCCAGTTTCAAGGAATTCAACAGTCCTTTGCAAATTCAAAAAGGTCCTACATTTTAGAGTAAAAAAAAAAATTTCTTTCCAACTTTCCTAAAAGGGAATATTTGCAATCGGCCGTTGAAATTCTTGGAACCATTACATGGCATTAGCATCACATTTTTGCATTACATTTTCCCCTGGTTTCTCATTCTCGGTTCTCTCGTCTTCCAGTGTACCTTTGAGTCGTCAAGCTGAGTCCTCGACACAGATGTCAGACTAGGGCTAACTATAGACATAAGATGTCAGAGCAAGAGACATACAATGCAGAGATCCGAATGGAAATCAATGAGTTGAAGTCAGACATGACTAAGCTCACTGAAATGCTTCAAATACTAATTGCCAGAGGACAGCCAGCTCAGACTCCTCAACGCCCAGTTATCAGACAAAACCAGAAATGGAACAGAAGCCACTTTGATCCTATTCCCATGACTTACACCGGGCTATATCTTGACTTGGTTCGACGAGGACTGATCACCATAAAAGCTTCGCCACCTCCTCCTAATCCCCCTCCGGTTGGGTTCAGGACCGATCTCCATTGTGTTTTTCATGAGGGTGCCCCAGGCCACGACTTGGAACATTGTTTTGCGCTGAAGGCTAGAGTGCGTGAATTGGTTAGAACCGGAATACTTGATTTTACAAACGGTCATCCGAATGTTCAGAAGGATCCCTTGCCAGTGCATCAGAAATGAAGTTTTATCACTAGGCCTTTTATTCCTTGTTGTTTGCATTTTCCTTATTTCGTATTAGTTGTTTGCTTTCAAATTATGTTTGTACTTTTACATTAATGAAATGAGCATTGCGACTTTTGATTCAATTCATTTTGCCTACTATTTGCATCTTTATGCTTTATTTTCAAATATTTACTTTTTGTCCAAATTTTTGATATGCTAAGATTGGAGGGGGGAACTACAATTACTCTGATTCCATTCTCGTAAGGATATGTAGGCACAAGATGCGACGTCTTGCCGAGTAAACTTAGGACTAACCCTTAGATCTTTAGGTAACTCTATCCCTTAGCTCAATATATATTAAAGCAGATAATAAATTTAAAAAAAAGCATACAATAAACAAAAGGTTCCTGTAGAGTACTACAGAAGTTTAGGGTGCTAGTACCTTCCCTGAGCTTAACCAACCCCTTACCTAGATCTCTCCCCGCATTGTCTTTACGATGCAAAATTAGGTTTTCCTCTTTTGACCTTTTCCTTCGGATAAATCAAAGAGCGGTTGTGAACTAAAGATGCGATTCAAATTAATTAATAATTTGATATCATATTCTAAACGCAACACACACCAAGTGTTTGACTAATTGTGTGAAAAATAAACGCTTGTGCTATCTTTTCAATTGGGTTATAATTTTCATGTATTGGAAATAGTCCAACCTCATAGTGAATAAATTTTGGTTGATGCATGTTCAAATTAGTGATTCTTAATCTCGTTTTTATCGGATTCCATAGGCTTTGCGTATATCCAGTCTTTTCGATAAATGTTCGTTTTAGACGAATATAATTCCTCAGTCGCTTCTGCCTAAATAAACTTTTTTAAAACCAAATATTGGTAGCACCAACTCTGTTTTTAACAAGTGATCTATTCAACTCCTTCTAGATCTGCGCCATCATCTAATATCGCTAACTCTTTCAAACTAATTTTCGATTGCCCCATATAAAAATGTTCATGGAATAACCTTTCTAACTGACTCCATGATTGGACAGAGTGTGGAGGGAGAGTTGTGAACCAAGTGAAGGCATTCTTTGTCAAAGAATTTGGGAAGTATTTCATATTCAAATTCTCGTTGTTTTCTATGTCCCCTGCCTCAATTTGATACTGGGCAACATGCTCTACGATCGACTCGTTGGTGTCTCCAGCGAATTTGGTAAACTTTGGGACTTTCCATCCCTTGGGTAAATCCAATTGTCGAACATATTTTGATAAAAGAGATATAAAGTCTGGTCGATGGAAACCCATATTAAGGTCATTATGGGCCAAAATTTGTTCAACCATATTTGCTATATTATTCTGCCATGCAAAATTGTTTTGCTGGACATACCTGAGCACTTGGTCAGCATTCTGATTTCTATGAACCATTAAAGGCCTATGGTTGTTTTTTTCTATTTGGTATGCCTCTTCCATGTTTGGGGGAGGTTCTGGTTGTAACCTTTGGTTTTGGCCTACAACGGTCTGGGTTGTCCCATTCTCAGGGGTTTCGACTATTCTAACGTTAGATATTTGCAGAGTAGGCCAAACTTACACTGGGGCATGCTAAAGAAATCAGTAATACACTCCATTTGATTTGTCAATACTTCATAAGTTTGGTTCGTATTCGCAATCAACAGGTTAAAAATAGTCCTCATTTGTTGGGTGAAGGTATTCACTAACTCTAAATTACTTTCATCGATTTGTTGCCTCAATGCCATCATAGAAGTTGTGTTCAAAGATGGTGTGTTCCGGGGGATGTAATTTATACATCCTAGTCATGCCATATTATTTATGGTCAACAGTGAGGTGTTATAGGGATTGTATAATGGCGTTATGGTCATCACATTGTCACTAAAGGTTGACATGTTTGGTTGAAGGTTAGCCATCATAGAAGTTGACATACCATAAGGGTAGTCTCTACCAGTTTGTGGCATTGAGAACCCAGATAAAGGTCTCGCAATTATAGGGTTATTAAGAGAATTTCCCGACTACGGTGGGGGTGTAGCCCCCTGTGACGACATCATTGTCACTGGCGCCGTTGATACCACCAGAGCATTTGTCCTAACTGGTGTCGAGAGAACTAGCTTCTCAACTGTCGACACGGATGGTTGTTTCACTACATTTTGAGGATTATTCTGGGGGTTAGTATTATCTACAAAAAGACGTGACATTCTAGACAAAGCCTTACCACTCCTTAATTGCATATAAAATACCTAGAAAAAACTCTTAAAAATAGAACATTATTTAAAAGAAAGAAGAAAACAAGACAATATGTAAAAAGATAGGAAACTTAGTACATGTCCCATTAGGCGTGCCAATTTGTTTACGTTGAAAAATAGTAAACAACCGCCAGTCTCCTAATTAAAGCTCACTTGCATGATCAACCAGTGGATTCTAGGACACAGTGTCAAATTACGCCTTGTTTTTTATTCTCTTGCGTTAAAGTGACTGTTGTCGACTTGGACGAAATATAATCTTAAGTGATTAAAATAACACGTACGACGTCAACTACTTTTAGAAATGTACAAAAAAACGATAAAGACTGAAAGTGCTGAATGAAATAGCTTGAACATTATTAGAAGTTAATGAAATAAAGCAAAACGAAAAAGATAAAATAGAAACATTGCATTGAAAGTAAATGATGGTAATTCATTGCTCATACATCTTCTCAGCCATATCTCGTTTCTCTGCACGATGGTACTTTGAGTTTTGTGTGAGATTTCTATAATTAAATGAACACCCCAATTCAATAGAATAGACTTCTATATATACAAGTATGAAATAATTATTTCTAACATTTCTATCTTCAGACTTCGCCACGTGAAACTCTGCATGCAATCCATCTTTGTGTTTTTTCCACGTATCCTTTCAGAAAGAAACCTACAAGCAATTATTAGTACTCGAACGCAATACTGCACGCTCAAATAACCACCTTTTTAACCTATTTGACACTGTCGTAAGTACTATGTGGTCGATACTATCACACGATCGAAATGTTCCTTGCAATATTCCAAAAAAACACTAAGTCTACATTTTGGTAAAAAAAACAAGACTCTTTTGTATACATCATCTATATACCTTCGCCTCTACCCTTTTTTGCTGAGGTTTTTTCCCTGTCGAAAATCCCAGCTAACAAGTACTGTCGCGGTGAAATTTGGATACCAAACTATTGATTAGTTTGAATCTTTAATTCATTTTGCAACCGAACTTTGATTTGTCCAAAGGAAGGGATAAAGATCAAAATTCCCACAATGCAATGCAAATTCAAGCTAGAGAGTTATAGGTTCGGGGGTTGGTTAAACTTAGGGAAGGTACTAGCATCCTAAGTTTCTGTAGTACTCTACAGGAACCTCTTATTTATATTGTTTATTGCTATGTGTTTATCTGCTTAAGGTTGAAAGACCTAGGGGTTTATATCTAAGTATACTCGATAAGATGTCGCATCTTATGCCTACATATCCTTACGGGAGTGGAATCAGAGTATCTGTAGTTCCCCTAAAGGGTTGGAGGAGTTCTTTGACTGTGGTCAAAGTTCCTACGGGTTTGGGATAGTTGGTTGATTGATTTTAGGAGAAAAAGTGAGTTGTCATTTTAAGAGAGATTTAACCGCCACAAGTTGTAGGAATGTAGTTTTTGCATCATCTTAAGAGAAGGGCTCAAGTACTCGGATAGGGATCAACGAGGTACGCCTCTCTTAAGGTAAAGTTCCTACGAATTGATTGTATTGTTGTGGGGTGGAGATTCTATCTCGCTTAAGATGATTAACATCTATTTCTCTATCGTGTTTGAATGTTTGAATATTGTATTGTGTTGATTGTTTTGTTTCTATGTTGTAAGATAAAGGTTCTTCCTATGGGGTAGGTCCTAAACTTAAGAAGATCGACTTGAATGGGATCAAGGATCATGGGGAAATGATGCATGTAACAGCCCAAATTTCATTAAATAATTAATTATAGTAATTAATTGATTTAGTGGGATTTTTATTAATGTTAGAAATTAATTTTTATTAATTGGAATTAATAGAGAATTGAGGAGGAAATTGGAAGGAAGGAAAATGAAGGAAATATATAAGAGAGAAAGAAAGAAAAGAAAGTTAGAAAAACATTTGGAAGGAAAGAGGAAAGAAGAAGAAAGGAGAGAAAGAGAAGAGAAGAAGAGGAAAAGTGGAAATCATCAAGAACCAACATCAAAGCTCCGATTAATCGAGGTAAGGGTGAGAAATGTTTCTATGTGATCATTGTATGATGTTGTGTATGTTGGGTTGGGGTTTTGGTAGAGTTTTCATCACTTTCCATTTAGGGCAAAATGTTGGATAATCGGTAGATTGATGATTTAATCGGTTGAAAATGAGTAATAATGTCGTAGAATAGTCGGGTAACATGTATTGATGCTGTTTGTACTGATTTTGTTGTGTGAGAAGTTGGATGATGGTGGATTGTGGAGGAGGAACAGAATAGGGTTCTGTTCTGCGCAGGTTCGCTGGCTCTCGCCAGGCGAGCGAAGGCGAAGCTTCGCCAGGCGAAGCCTAGCGAATGTTGGCGAATAATTATATTTAAGTCCCAGTGGACTTCGCTGGCGAGTTCGCCAAGCGAAGGTGGATAGCGAAGGTTCGCCTAGCGAAGGTGCTGGCGAATGGTGGCGAATGAAGTCAGTAGCTACTGACTTGGGTTCGCTGGGAAGTCTCGCCAGGTGAAGCCTAGCGAGTGTTCGCTGAGGGAGTTCGCCAGGCGAAGGTTCGCTGCGAGGGTTCGCCAGGCGAATGTGGGTGAGTTTGACAGCATTTTTCTTTTGCTGTGTTGATCATGTGGAGATGGTTTGGTTGTTTCACATAGATGGATACCTTATGATATGAATATAGATATGATCTATTGTGATAACATGTGTTGTGGGTAGCCTTCGGGCGTGAATCCTAGAGTTGTGATATGAAGGATTAATTGTAATCGGTTAAAATACATGTGAACATAATAAGTGATTATGTGTGTATTATTTAATGAATTTGCGAATGCTTGATGTGTATATAATTATGTAATGAGTATGCATGAGAACATTTTGAATATGTGTGCATAACTTATAATTGTATGATTGGTATTGTAATGAGAATACCTTGATTGTTGTGATAATTAGAGATACATGGGAATACAATGAGAAATGTATGTGTATCGTCTAATGAATTGTGAGTGCATATATGTATACGATTGTGGTGTGAATGCATGGGAACATATGTGATATGTGTGCATTGTTGTTGAATATGATGATGTGTGAAATGAATACATTGATAAATGTTTGATATATGTTGTATGTGCAATCATGATGAAATTCTCGAAGGGGTGAATTATTCGAATGCATGAGATTAAGATGTCGGTCTTAAGTGCATTTGTTGTGGTTGATTGTATATGCATCATTTAGTCAAGAGGCAATGTCTGTTAGTTTCGTGGAAACTAGTGGCTTGTCCCAAACCTAGAAGTGTGGGTTTGAAGGCTTAGAGGACGGGCCTTTATGGTTATCGGTCTAGAAGTGTGGACCCGGTTTAATGTAAAAAACCGAAAAAAAGATAACGGGTTATCGGTCTAGAAGTGTGGACCCGGTTTAATGTAAAAACCGAAAAAAGATAACGAGAATCGGTACCGCATTTCATGAGTTACATTGAGTTGTTGAGTCACATTAATATATAACATATGCATGAAGTGATGCTTATGTGTGAATGATGAGATTGTGAAATTGTGAGAGTATGCATGATGTGGACATGCTTTACAAATATTCGTGTTGTTATTATATGTGTGGCAAATATACATAACTAAGAAATTGAAGTGTGGTGAGAAATGTGAATATGTGTTATATGATACCTATATATACATAATCTTATGCCTTGATTATTATGGTTATATTTCTCACCCTTCTGCTGTTTTATAATGCTCTATGAGGCATTGCAGATTAGGATGCTGGAGTCCTTTTGTGAAGTTAGTCTTCATTCTTTTGAGTCGGCTGCTCTGATATGTAACACCGGGTAGTTAGACTAGTATAGTCATTCTTTTGTGATACATTGCGATGTATCAGCCGATGTGGTTTTGTAATCTAACTGATATGATGTATTAATCTGGATGACTTATGTGCATTTGAATTAATATTTTGGAACTGATTAAATGATGTTATCTTCCGCTTAAATTAAATGTTGAAATGTGATTTCTAAAACTACGAAAACGTTACATATTTTATGGAGCAAAAATGTTAAAGTGTTTTATTGGTAAAGTTGTGACATTCTTCTTTTATACCTTATTCTAAAACTTTTACTCTGATGAATTTGTATATGCTTAATTGTTTTATATGCATTTATTTGGGGTATAGAAGGGGGTGTTACAATGCAAATAATGTGCATGCGCACGATTGTTGAGATCATGCGCAGATTCTTCCTTTGGAGGGAATGCAGTGCGAAAATATGAATGCGATAATATTTAGATTGCAGAAGATAAAATGCTAAAAGGTAAAGTCATACACATACGCATGAAAGCGCTGAAGTGTGTGAGAGTGAATGTGAGTGTGCGCGATTGAATTGGTTTTACGATGTTGGTTCATTTTAGTCAAGATTGATTTTAAGGGAGGAGTTGAATTAGATTATACGAATCGATAAATTAATTGTATTAGTTTTAAGTCGATTGATTGATGAAATTGATTTTTTAAAAATGTTGAGTTAATGGTGAGATTAAGTTTTATAAGAAATTATTTTAAGAGGTGAATTGATTTTGGGAGGAATTATATCATTTTGATTGGTTTTAGGAAATTAATTTTAGATGATGCTAATCTAGAAGGGTGAATCAGTTTGTAAGAAAATGTTATATTAATTTTAAATTAAGAATTTAAATTAAGTTGATTAGTTTTTTTTTATATATAAAAAAAATTTCAATTATCTAAATTAAACAAAGGTTACTATTATTAATAAATAAATTAATAGATTATTATAAAATGGGTTTTTTGGTTAAAGATGAATAAAAGAGTTGTTATTGTTTTTAAATAAAAGATAATTAAATTATGAAGAAGAGTTTTTTTTGGTGATATGAGAAAAGGGTGATGATTAAAATTATTATTGATAAAAAAAAATAGATAGAAGATTAATGAGTTAAAAGGTTATTAATTAAAACAAATAAGTTAATAAAAAAAGTTTCACTAATTCATACTAATTAAAAGATGAAAAATTAAAAGTTAATTAATAAGAGGTTGATGATTATTAATTAAATGGCAGATTAGGTTTAATTAATTAAAATTAGTATTTTAAGTTATAATTAGGTTGATTAAGGCGGATTTAAATGGTTAATTAAGTGGTGGAAAACGATTCGGTGTGGGATAGCCCCTGAGGGTTTACGGTGAGCTGCGCTACGGTGTGTAGGATGTGTATCCGTTGGAGATCCACGATTTGTGTGTGAGGTGCATAATAATAATCGTGGGGAGCATACATGGGATCAAAACAAAACAAAATCGAAACCCATAATCCCTAGTTTCTCTCGACTCGTCTTCTCCCCTTTTCCGATTCCATCGCCTCTCCCTCTCGCCATTTTCGCTTCTTCTCTCCCGCTCTCTTTTCCTTGCTTTGTCTTCCTTCTTCTCCGCTTGCTTGATTTTCTTTCCCCTTCGTCTTCTCCGTTCTTCTCACTTCCTACTCCACCATTCCTCTTTCGATCTTCATCAATCCCTCTTTTCCACTTTTCTACAAAAAGGGGCAAACAAAACACATCAAATTCAGAGTAAACAAAATGGAAAGAAAACTCACCATAGCAGGTTCCTCGGAGTTTGTCGAAGGTTCAACGGTGTTGGTTGGGGTTCGTGGATTCGCGGCGAGGGTGGCAAAACTCCAAGATTACGAAAAAGATAAGTGTTTAGATTTCCCTCTTCACCAAAATGTTAGGGTTTCTGGACTTTGGAATTTTGGGGTTTTTTAGACGTGTGGATTTTCTGTGTTTTGAGAATGGCCCCTTTTCTTGTTGCGAATGTGAGTTCTTATATAGGGTGAAGCAAAATTAATATGCAGATTTGCTGTTATCTCAATTTTGGAAAGGATATAATCATTGTGAGTTGATTCGAGATTCTTTCCATTCTTGTTTTGGAAGAAAAATCAACATGTCTAAACGTGTTGGGTAAGTTTGGAATTGTTCTGTTTATGTCTGGAACCTGATTAAGGAGTGAATTAATGCCTTTAATTTCATTCCTATTGTGTCTCTTCTTGAATCAATGTTGATGCTTGTAATTGTAAACTATGGTTGTTTCTATTGCAGGAAAGGGTGGGCTCTTGACAGTATATTCAACATACGAATTATGGATGCTTTAAGGATTCCCGAAGATCACCAACTCTAGGATGAGTGTCCGAGATAATCAATAATCCAGAAGGAGCTCCCCTCTTGGCAGTGAGGAACCGGAGCTCATCCGTTGCTATAACCGCTGTAGGCGTGTAAACATTATTCTCCCTTTAACTTAGTTGTTTTGCTGTTGAGAATGTCTGATATTGCCTTGTCTCTGCAGCTTTTGAAACTCAATTCACCATCTTGTGTGGCCAAGTCTTAAATACAGATGCCTCGTGCCTTCAAAAACGTGGGGATTCAAATGGGGCTTCCTATGCATGATTGCCTTGCTGCTGCAGTTCTGATATAAACTTGCGTGAACCGGCTTAGGAATAGGCAAAAGCTTCCATGTGAATCCGTGACAGGGAAGTTTGAAGAGTTGTTTCAGTTTCCAAACCAACCTTATTCCTTTGTCTTACTTTGATCAAAAATTGCATGTCTGGGCATGAGCTATTTTGGGGCTGATTGTTTTATTGAAGTTGGTGCTGATTTTTTTGCAGGTCTTACTTCTCGAGTTTTGAACGCATTATGTTCACGTGAAGACTTTTCCGGACGAAACATTATGTCTTGAATTTGAAAGACCATACATCCCAAATTTTGTCACTATTCTCCATGTCTTGGCCACAAAACAACTTCAGGACACTTCACTTTGAACTCAAAGAGAGGCGTTATGTGTTTGCTTTCCAACTTGAGATTACCGAGCAGGTGAACCGGCGAAGATCCTGAACACTTGATTTCTTTGTTGATAAACTCAGAAGTGATACCAGAATCCTTTCCAATGTTCGGCAAGTCATTCAGCAAAAATTTGACGAGTCCTGTTGCTTATAGTCTCTGATGTCTCCTTTTTTCCTTTTATTCATGGTTATTAATCATGTATGCCGGCTTGGTTTGCAGGCTGTTCTAATTAACGTTGTATGGCTTTCACAGGTTGTGGCATTGCGCAAACTGGCGGCAGGGTGCTTGATTCCCGCGGGGCATACCAGTTAACAGGTTGGATTATCGTAGACTCGAGATGAAGCCGATATTTGTTGTTACAGTATATTCTTCACATTTGTAACCCTGTGTTTGAGGTCTTGCAGATATTATCATTGGTTACTAGAGAGGTTTGCTGAAAAATCATTTGCTTTAAGGACCTGGCCCGTATTGATGCTGCGTGAGAGCTTCTCGTAGTGCAGGATATTCTCCCCTACTGCTTGATTAATGTTGGCCTTCGGATTGCCGTGGTCAACTTCGAACACGGTGAGGTACTGCCATCTCCGCTTTAGTAAGGGCCTTACAATTTCATGCTTTAAATTCGCTTTACTTATGCTAAGACTTCTTACTAGTGGGAAACACGACACATGTTATCTGTCTCCATGGTTTTATGCAGGCTGTAGGATCCTTGCACATCAACTGATACCGGCGACCACTTGGTTGGTTTTGCAAAAGAAGAAGGCGCGGAAATTGACAATCCTTGACGTGATGTTTGAAGATTACCATAAGCTATTAATTGTTGACATGCTGTGACTTCCCCTCAATGAATGCTTAATGAGTTTATGGTTGCATTTGTGACTCCTCTTCTTGGTTTTCATGTAGGTCATTGTCCCATTGCTACTTAAATAACGAAAACAACTTCTGCTAACAACTTCCGTCATAACTCTTATGTCGTTGCAGCGTTGTTGGACGTGTTTTGATCTCTCTTTGACGACCACTCTCGATTCTTTCCATAGTCACGACTGATTCTATGCGGTTACCATGAACTCTGTTGATTGCCCTTTAATTCTTTGACAAGTCCCAAGGTGTGATTATGACTATAATTGCCTGCTGTAAAGCTAGTGTGAATGCGGGATTGGTACTGACTTTGGTTTTCCGCTTGTTTTGACAGGTTGTATGAAGTGGTTACAGGGACCTTCTTCAAAGCCAATCTAAAGGTGGTTTATTCGCATATCCGACAGTAAGAAGGATATCACCGATAATGCCGGCAGACGGCAACATCTTAATCAGGCCTCTCGTAGCTGGTGTGTTGAAGATGCTACTAGGAGTGGCTCGTTCATATAGCCTGTAGAAAGTTAGGAACTTGGTTTTAGAAATTAGTAGGGTCTATAAAATATCTTGTGTCTAATGGAGTCTTTGTAATAAGCATTTGAAACTTATACAAATCTGAAGAAGCAAATTCAGATTGGGTTCAATGGAGTAACAATATTCCTCGTAAGAAACATAAAGACTTTTGTATATCTTAAACTTGATGGATTCTCTTGGATCTGAATTTCATGACAGGCTTATAATAATGAACTTCAAACACAAGCCATCTATGACCTCCGTTAAATATTGATACGATTTTAGATAAAATGGTCTATGGGAATTTGATGAGCCCATATATTCCACTTGCGGACTTACTCAAGAAAATTGAATAAACCTGCTAGCTTTTAATTGAATTTAAGCATCATCTTAAATCGTAGAAATCCAAAGCTAAGTACTTGAACCCATATGGCAACTTGGATTTGATTCTAGTAATTTCAATTTGAGCCTTGTGATAGACAAAATGAACCTTGATCCTCGGAAGTAAAATTGATAAAAATCATATAAGGACCCTTTCCTCTTATAACTTAAATTTCATGCTTTTAAGCTTTTGATGGATTTTCACCGATTGATCTTAAAGTGTGAATTGTCCACCTGCAACTTTGAACTCAAAAATGGTATGTTTGGATGGCGGAGGCTTTTTGATCATTTCTATCAAACCACGATTTTGTGAATCTTGACCTTTGAACACGAACGAACCAAAGAAATGGATTTAAGGTCACAGTAGAAACCTTAGGACCACTTCGAATTAGAACAAATGGTCGTGCCTGGAAATGCTTGTCCCTAAGAATAAGCATCAACTGCATTTGAAACTCATGTACCTGCACAAACTTGTTAATCACAATGAAATATAAATTCAAATTACATAAGAAAAGAACAGAGGAGGTGGGATCTTATGGTCAAAAATTAGGGTGCAACAGATGCCCCTATTTAAGTTACTCCTATTAGGAGATATGGAGATTGAAATCTCCGTCTCGACGAGATAGGAGGGACTTAAATATAAACACTGCACGAATTTTTGGTCCTAAGAGGCCACCGTATGCAAATGATATGCAATGATATGAGAATGCAAGACAGAGAGGTCCTGTGGAGAAATGGCGCCACAGGGGGGAAACTAGACACAACGCACGGGAAGAAATAGGCTCAGTAAAGCGAGACTCCATGGGGGGGAAGATTGACAATCACAAAATATCTGTTAATATGTTGTGAGGAAACTTGGAAGAGAAATCCTCTTGAGGAATCTACTGGATATGTCCAATGTCATTGATTCAAGATATCATCTGGAGATGTCTACCGCCAAGACTTGTAAATTTGATAGTGAGGATACTTTTGTCAAAGTATTTACTGTTAAGAATCTACTGTCGAGATTCTGTGTTGAAGTCTGTTGGAGAAATACTTCTGACGAAGTTTTCTGGAAATCTACTGCCGAGATTCTGTGTCGAAGTCTTCTGGAAATCTACTGCCGAGATTATCCAGAAAAATGAAATAGAACTACCCACTGTCGAGGTCTTCTGGGAATCTACTGCCGAGATTAACCAGGAACTGTAATGGAACTACCTACTGCCGAGGTCTTCTGGGAATCTACTGTCGAGATTAACCAGGAACTACCTACTGCCGAGGTCTTCTGGGAATCTTCTGCCGAGATTAACCAGGAACTGTAATGGAACTACCTATTGCCGAGGTCTTCTGGGAACCTACTGCCGAGATTAACCAGGAACTACCTACTGCCGAGGTCTTCTTGGAATCTACTGCCGAGATTAACCAGGAACTACCTACTGCCGAGGTCTTCTGGGAATCTACTGCCGAGATTAACCAGGAACTGTAAAATGTTTGAATGATTGTCGTTGCAGACTGTAGTTGTCGTTGTAAACTGTAGTTGTCATTGTAGACTGTAGTTGTCGTTGTAGACTGTAGTTGTCGTTGTAGACTGTAGATGTAATTTGTTGTAAATGTAGAGCTTCAACGGGGATCTTTGGAAGAGATGTGAGCCAGTTGTACGTCTTCTCAAATAAAGAGAGACTATTGTGATAAAATTCTTCGACTTCTCCGGGGAGATGTCACTGCTGGAAGTAAACTCGTGTGATGAACTCGCTGGGGAATAAATTCCTGGGGAGTACCTTGGTTGTTGTAAAAATATGTGAATTCTCAAATGAAGAGAAATGTCTGTAACTGTCTTCTCTGTTGAATCAATAATGTTTGAAGGACCCACTGAGGGTAAATGAACTATCTTGTAGGAATCGTCGTTTGTCGTTTTGAATAAGATCTTGATCAAAACGAGTTGCTCAAATAAAGAGATTGTTATAGTCTAAATGTAGATGTTCGAGAAAAATTGTTGAAGAAATGTCTATCTTCATGAATATTCTTCCTGGGGAATAGGGTGCAAAATAAATGCACACTTGATCCATGTTCCGAAGTTGGAGATGTCCATGATGTGATTGCCAGAAACGAAGTTCGATTCGGGAAGTAGACGAAAAGAAACTGTCAAGCAAGACTTGACCATTGAGGTGTGAACTCAAATAGAATTGTACTAAAATAACCATCTTCCATGAGGATTGAACTCCATGGGAAAAAATGAAACATTGTGCTTTTTCTGCCTAGGGTTGACAAATCTAATTGGAGGGATAAGACGCACCCAAACACCTAGGGATAACTACAACCAAAGTGACAGAATAAAATAAACACAAAGAATGCAAACAAATGCACATGCCATGCTGTCTACTTATATGCTACGTGTATGCTTATGCTGACAAAACAGACAAAAAGAGGCGACCGGAGGTGAAATAAACATCTCGGGATCGACATCTCGACCAATCTTCGAAGATAGAAGTACCACTGGGGATAAACGGAGAACCAAATGTGGGATCACACTGTCGCTTTCGCGAAAATAAGGTGTCGGCACAACAGAAGAGTCGCCACCTTTCGTTATTTATCCCTCGGAGCGGGAAAGGAAACGATCGGAAAAACCTAACGAAAAAGGTATAAGACAAGGTCATCGCAACCATTGTCTGGGTTCGGGAGTCGGTTACGCAAAGGGAAGGTATTAGCACCCCTCACGTCCGTCGTACTCGACGGGATCCACGCTTGTCGTGTTTACTGGACGAGTTGGTTTATCTATCTACCTATCAAGGCTGGCTTAAAAAGAAAAGAAAATGACTCGGCAAAGCGTCGCGCTTTATGCCCATGTATTCTCATCAGAGAATGAGAAATCAGAGTCAACGTAGTTCGACCTACGACGGGTTACGGGGAAGGTGGCTCGCCAATACATCAGTATTGTGCCTACGTACTCTCAACAGATATGAGAGATCAGAGCTTACGTAGTTCGGGATACTACGCATTATGGGAGTTCAAATTCATCTGTTTTACCGAGTAGGGTTAAACAACAGTTCCAGCAGTTAGGGGCAAAGCCTGTTTGTGTTGGCGCTGAAGTTTAACGACACTCTTTTCTTCAGAAAAGCTTTCCTTTGAATTATGGGCCCACGGGGCAAAAAGGTTTGAAGTTTGTTTTCTGTCTTTTACGAAAGAAGTGTTTTTTATTGTTTGCAATTTCAATCGCACTAAAGACTATGACCTGAGAGTGAATGCGTCGCATGTCACCCAAAGGGTGCCATACTAAACATCCAGACTACTGAAAAGAAGCTCTCCAACAATCCTTTCTCAGATAGCTTAAGGCTCGTAACGTACGAAAGAAATCATTCATGATTACTGTATCTTAAGCTGTTTTGGGATGAGAAGAGAACAGGCTCAACTACGGGGAGACTATCAAGTCCTACTGTTGTCATGCCAAGGATTCATCCTATAGTTGAGGTTTGAAACAGGGAACTCCTAGAAGTTATCATGCATAGGTTTCAACCTAAAGTTCTATCATCACTTCCTTATCAAAGGAAATGAGAGTCCTAAGGGATCATGTCAATGATACACAGAAACAGATAAAGCATCAGCTTAACCAGTAAACATATATACAGTAAAATGCATGCAATGCAAGTGAGGGAGGAAATGTGTGTGGGGTGTCAACCTCCACAAGCTCATCTCAACCTCAAGCCAGATATGAATAACAGTAATCATACTGAACAGTAAACAACATGCTATCAAGCAAAATACAGTAAACTGCAATCATACAGAGGGAATAGAATCATGCTATCAAGCAAAACAAACCACATGGGCAAGGGAGCAGGGCTCTACCGAATACCCGCAAGCAAAGCCATACAGTAACAATACAAGCAGAGGGAGCAACTCAACCTCTAGTGCAATCATGCTCCTAGATTAAAGCTAGTCTAGATATGGACTTATTCTAATGCATCAAGCAAGTCAAACAAGGCATATCAATACAGAAAGACAGACAAGAAAGCAGATCAACTCCTCTGACGGCAACTCAGTCTTCAGACTTCAATCACTCTTGACAAATATCCATTTGCTTCTCCAGGTTTCAACCCTTCAACATAAGTTTCAACTTATTCTTCTTCTTCAAGCCTTAGCTCCTTAGTCAGTTCCACCTTCAGGCTTCACTCTTAACCACAAGTATCAACTTTGATTCTTCAGGATCTCCAAGCTTCAGCTCTTCAGTCAATCTCAATTGAATCCTCTTCATAAGTGTCAACTCAATCTTCAAGCTCTCAAGCTCTCTCTGCTTTACCAGTCTCAACTTGGTCTTCTCTTCCTACAAGCTTCAGCTTCTCAGAGTAGTCTTTAATCATTTGGGAGTGTCAACTTCATCCTTCAGTCTTTAAGCATCAGCTCTTCATTCAGTCTTTACTGGTTCTTCAAGTATCAACTTGCTCTTCTTGCTCTTCAAGCTTCAGCTGAAATGGCACTGCTCAGGGAATCATCCTCTTCCATACTCTTCAATGAAGTCTTCATCTTCACACTCAAGCCCAACATCTCTCAAGATACTCAAACCAGAGGAAATCACTTAACTGGATAAGCTAGGATATTAAACTGCTTATTGACCACCAAAGGTGACCTATAAGGGTTCAACATCAAAAGAATGGTTCCCTCAAAGGTTCTACCTCCTAGGTACCATCACTTATCCCTCCAAAGGAGGGAGGTGAATACCATGGAAGGACCTTGAATCATGGGGAAGAATGGAGGTGAAAGATACCATCCATGTTTAAGAAAGGAATCAACTAAGTCTAAGTTTTTCCTAATCCCTAACCCTAAAACAACAACAAAACAAACAAGCTCTCAAGCTCTCAAGCTCCTTCTTCAATCTTCAAGTCTTCTACTATGCTCCTCAAAGCTCCACAAAGCAAGACCAAGCCCACCAAGCCAAGCAAAAAACCCATAAAGCAAGGCAAACAAAATACAAGCCCACAAGGGCAACACAAACAACAATCAATTACAAAAATCAATTAAAAATAGTATACTATAATATTAAAACCTAATATAATTTCTAAGGGATCCTATATACCTATCCTTAATACCCTATATGTCCCAACATCTATCTTGACCTAGAAACCCAAAATTTTAGTGTTATTATGGACCTATGTTAAGGATTGACCTAATTCTATACAACCTAGAGTCATCTAATCAACACTAATCAAATATTCATCACAAAATTATGGAATAAATCCAGAGGGGAGCTAAGGTCCTAATCTAACTATCCTGAAAAGAATGGCCTAAAAATATGAAGGGAACTAGCTAAACAAAATTCTACAAATCTATGCATCAACATAAAAGGAATTAAAAGCTATTAAAAGAGAAAATACACAAAACATAGTAAAAATGCATGAAATGCAAATATTTTGATTTTATAATTTTCTAGACATTAACATGAAATGGGAGAAAAAATCCCCATGCAAAACTCATCATTTTTCTATTTAATATGATTTTTTCAAAGATTAAATAAAAATGGAGAAAAAGAAATTAAAATATGAAAACATTGGTGCAGATAGCAATAATATGCAGTTCAATTCATGACTGGGCTCAAAATGGGGGTGCAGTTAGTATAAGCGCTAGGCCCAATTATTAAATCAGAAAATCAATTCAGAAATCATAGAGAAAAAGAAAAGGACACGGTGCATAAAGTAAAGAAACTCAGTTCATTATTCAGATGGGCCAGGAATTGGGGTGTGAATATCAATTAAGCCCAATATCCCATTTAATGAAACACTTCGTTTTGGTGTGTCTTCAGACTTCTCTTCAAACGTGAGATTAAACCACAGCCCTCAGATCTGACCCTAGTCAATGAGTCCACGCATGATCAAACGGCCATGTCTTCATCTTCTTCCTTCAGCCATGGAAGTGGAAGGAAAGCTCCATAGTTGCAGAGCTCCAATCCCTAATTCGAACTCCATCCAAACTCAACCAAAAGCTATAATTCAAAGCCCTAATCTACTCTAAATTCAACCCTAGATCCAACCATATCCTTAGAATCAATTGACATGCCCTTAATCTCTAAACCCGATCCAAGATCAAAACTATGCTCAAACTTCAATTCTAACAATTCTTGAAATTGATTACCTCAGAATGATCACCACCTCACACTGGTTAATTCTTGATATCAAACTCATGCTATATCTCAATATCCATCGTGTTCTTGATCACAACAAAAATGGTGTCACTAACTCAAACTTCACCAATTGCTCTCAAACTTTCCAGAATCCATCTCCTACTTGTCTCTAACCATTCTAACCTAACAATTCTACCTAATTATGCTTAAATTAGGGTGTAGAAGAAAAGTTACAAACCTGATAAATCTTGAATATCAGATAGGTCAAAGCTTCACTTCAACCTCTCAAACTCTTCAGAAACCTTCCTTGATTGATGATAAAGCTTCTGTTTGCAAAAGATTTGATCAAGAAAGCCTGAATCTCCAAACTCGATGGTGACTTGCAGCTCCCAAAATTCAAATGCCAACTCTTCAATTCTTCATGATCTTGCCCTCAATTTGGTATGCACACATTCAGTGTGATCAATGGAAGGTGTTAGGATTGAAAGAAGCAATGGAAATGAAGCAGAATGTAGAATTTGATTTCAACTTGCAATGGAAGCAATTGAAATGGCTATCTCACTCTCCTCCCTAATCTCTCACCAACCTTGCATCTGAGCAAGTTCTAATCCATATATAGGATGGTTCAGACCCATCCAGAAGTTTCTGGAATCATCCAATGAGAAATTGGGATTCTCATGCCATGAGTTTTTGATTTCAATCCATCTCATGTATCATCTCATGCTATGCCTCTTGCAGCAACTTGTTCTGACCTGAAAATCTCCTTAGATGAGATATATGGCATGTTGGGATACTTAGCTAGCTTGTACATTGAGTTTCCTTGTGTTTTGCATTTGTACCTTAATATGCAAGTAACCATTTTCCAAAGCAACCCAATGATCTAAACCTCAAATCAAAAATGTGGCTGAACCATTGTTTCTAAAATGTTCTTTGGAGTCAAAATGACCTATTACATGCCATGGTTTGGATGTGTAGCTTGGAAATTTCAATTTCCAACTTTGACTTATTTAACTTATGCCTCCATTTTAGGTCATTTTTACCACTTTGAGCTACAAGCCTTTTCAACATCTCATGACCTCATTAATAGCCTTAAAAATCATTTTAAGCAAGTTTGATGTTGAATATTTTTCCATTTGAAGCTTGGAAATGGGAGTTATGGCCTTATGCTTGAAATGACCTATAATCTCCAAATGACCAAAATGCCCTTGACTTGTCAAAGCCATAACTTGAGTTCTACAAATCCTATCAAGGACTTCTAGTACTCTATAGAAAGCTAAGAAGATAAGGAACAACATTCATGTTGACCAAAAGTTCATAGGAATCATCCTTCTTGGGCAAAGGTTGGATGCAAGTTGGGTGACTTTCAAGGCCCCAGATTCACATACCTCATATGACCTGTAACTTGTCAAAGTCATAACTTGAGCTCTACAAATCCTATCAAGGACTTATAGTACTCAAATTAAAGCTAAGATCAAGCTCTACAAAATTCATGTTGGGGGTAAGATGAGATGACAATCACATCTTGAGCTAAACTGCCTTGAAGATAGGGATCAAACTAGGGGATTTTACACTATCAAGCCTTAGAAACCCTAGCTTGAAACTTCTCAAACTCCTCAATCATGATGAGTTGATCTTGGAATCATCCTTATAGCATCTCAATGCATCAATCCATGATCCCGTGGCTCTTGGATTAGGTCTCAACCCTCTCCAAATCATCAGTTGACCTAGGGTTGACCCAGTCAAACCCTAACTACACCACTCATGGCTGAGTCTTCTTTAATCTTGCACAATGACCTCTCTAGGCTTCATGATGGCTTTCAAGACATCTCATAAGCTCTCTCAAAGCTTCAAGTCCATCCTCATAGCCTCAAAATCATCTGAGGAGCTCCCACAACTCTCAAGTTAGGAGGCACACAACCTTGGTTTCAACCAATCTCTCTGAGGATCTCTTAACTTCTCTGACAAAGATATCAACCCTTGAACACTTGAATAACCTTCTTGGCTAGCTTCAAACTCTTGTGGTGCTCTTGATTGGTAATCCTACCTCTTGATCTACTGCATACATGTCAATGAAATGCAAGTGATAATGCTAATGTGAATGAGATGAACCACAAGCTGGGTAAAGAAATGTTGGTCAAATTTTGGGGTGCAACAGCTGCCCCTATTCAAACGGCTTGAACCTGACTGGGTGAGAAGCGAACGGCTCTCAACCAATCCAGGTGCGAGACGGTTGAATACCAACAAACCCGCAAATTTGCCAACTGTACAAGTACACGATACTCTGATGGGAACAAATCTTCGAAAACTGAAACATTAGCTGCACGACAACTAGCTGGAGAATTAGTCACACGGTAACCGGTAATACATGGTCGATCATGCCGTCAGGCATCCAAAGAAAACTTTCGGGCATCAGCCGAACTTCATCAGTAAGTCGGGACTAGAATTCTCGGTCAATCATGAACCAATTGGGGATATCCAAACTTCTGCCATCAGGCACTCCGCATCAGCTGAGAGAACTGCTTCGTTAACACGGTCGGACTTCAATCATCAAGTCTTCAGGGGAAGTTTCAACTTCGTTGTTCAGAAACATGCTGGGGATGACACATCTCCGCCGGGATTCTGGAGAACTATCAAGTAACTCTGCTTCGGGGATCCAGAAATCATTCTGGATGAATCAACTCTGCTGAGGACTTCAAGAATCATCTTGGACAAATAACTCCATCGGGGACTTCAAGAATCATCCTGAACCGTCAACCATGCTGGAGATTTCAGGAATCATCCTGAGCAAACACTTTGGTGTGGACTCTAAGCATCAACTTGAGCAACCACTCTGACGACTGCACCGGGGATTTTAAGAATCATCTTAAGCAAACGACCTTGCTGGGGAATTCAAGAGTCATCTTGAGTAAGCGACTCCGTTGGGGAGAATTCAAGAATCATCTTGAGCAATCAACTCTGCGGTGGGACACCTGCAAAACAAGAACGTTAACAACCTAGATCATGTTTATTATGCATATGCTTCGGCAATGGCGCAATGCTCCACACGGTGGAAATGCTATGCGTTTATGATAAATGCTATGCAGTCATGCAAAATGATGCGATCCCGTCAGCAAAATAAATGCCGAAGGGAGCATCCTCCTGTCGAGGAGGAAGAACCACTCAGATAGGGGGGAAGAAATCATCCTGCTGAGAGGAACACGGTCATGCCAATCTCAATCGGACTCCGCATGGGAAACAAACTTTAGTTGACTGCTGCGGGGGAAAAAGCTCTACGAGACCCTGGACCTGCTGAGGGAAGCGATGTCAATCGCAAAGAATAAACTGCACGGCCTTCACGACTACTTCCCTGGAGATAACGACTCCGGCGGGGAAACACAGCATCAGCTATTCAACGCTCTACTGGGGAAAACCAATCATGGCCTGGGCGGCTTCCAAGGACTCGGTTCTCTTGGGGATCTGCGAACTCGGCTGAGGAAGAAGAAATCATTCTGCTTGCTGGGGAGAGTACGACTCTGTGGGGAATCTCAATTCTGCCGGAGACTTCAGTCTTGAACCATCAAACTGCTGCACACTTCGGGGAATCAGTTGGGGAGACAACATTCCTTCAGGATGCATCTGATTGGGGAGAGAATCTTCTCTGCCTGGGGAGACATATCAATGCTCACAATCTCGTTCGGACTCTGCGGGGAGAGGCTGCTGAACTTTGCTGCGGAAGGAGGAATCATCCTGCTTGGGGATACGCACGGCGCACTGTCTGGAATATGCTACACCTGTAACAACATAAACAAACAGACAAGATACCCTTCTCAAAAGGACCTATCAAGGTTATCATCTTGTGACAATGTTCAAGTAATTCATTGTTTCAACAATCAGTGGCCTAGGCCAGTAAGTTTATGTATGCACATTTTATCAAAAACATCGGCGTTCCTTTTCGCAAACAAAACAGATAAATGCTAAACAGGCAAACAGAATTGCTGAATAGTATACATTTTATTGATAACGAACCCCTGAATGGGTAAAAATATTTTACAATAGATGCAGGCTCCTGGAATGACGAAGCCGCGCAAAAAATAAAACATAAATATACATCAGTGTATACAAATGTCGGCAACGAGGCGTAGACGAACACCATGAGTTGATCCCTCTATGACCCACTCGACTTTGATACTTCTCCGACGCTTCAGCTTCAAAAGAGATTGATTCAGATAAACGGCCCTCAGCTCTTCCAAACCACTAAACAATGAAAGTCCATACGCGGAACGCAGTCATTTGCTTTTTCAAATCCCTAACTTTTGCGTGAACCGCCCTTTGCGGGTTTTCAGTTCACCGGGATACCCTTTTTTGCCAAAGTCGCCCATCCGGGTTTTCGAATTTGCGGGTGTACATTTTTTCAATTTATATCCCTAATTTTTGCCCAAACCTTTTTCCTTTTTTATGGTTCGCCGGGATGCCCCATTTTTGCCTGGACTCTCTTTTTACTGTCCAGCGGGTCGCTTTCAAGCAAAGTATTTTTTAACTGCGTTCGCGTTCACCGGGGATGCAAAATATTCACCATCCATCATGGATAACAACAAAGCTCCTCCCGAGAAGACCTTGCTGACGACGTACGGACCTTCTTAATTGGGAGTCCACTTGCCTCGGTGATCGGAGTGTGGAGGAAGAATCTTCTTAAGGACGAGATCACCCGTCTGAAAGCTTCTAGGACGCACCTTCTTATCATAAGCTTTCTTCATTCGGCTTTGGTACAAACGACCATGCGCAATCTATGCTAACCTCTTCTCGTCCATCAGGCTGAGTTGGTTCAGTCGGTTCGTAATCCATTCTGCCTCGTCGAGTTTCACGTCAACCAAAACTCACAAAGAAGGGATCTCCACTTCTAACGGTAGGACCGCTTCCATACCGTACACTAAGGAGAAAGGAGTTGCCCCGGTTGACGTATGTACCGTCGTGTGATAACCGTGCAATGCAAATGGCAGCATCTCGTGCCAATCTTTGTAGGTCACAACCATCTTCTGAACAATCTTCTTTATATTCTTATTGGCCGCTTCAACGGCGCCATTCATCTTCGGCCGGTAAGGAGATGAGTTGTGGTGTTCAATCTTGAAACTCTGGCACAGCTCCTTCATCATCTTGTTATTCAGATTCGAACCATTATCAGTAATGATCCGCTCGGGAATTCCGTAACGACAGATGATGTCCCTCTTTATGAATTTAGCCACCACCTGCTTGGTCACATTAGCATATGAGGCTGCCTCCACCCACTTGGTGAAGTAGTCGATAGCTACTAGAATGAAGCGATGACCGTTAGATGCAGCGGGCTCGATCTTGCCTATCATGTCGATGCCCCACATGGAGAACGGCCACGGGGAGGACATGACATTTAACGGGCATGGTGGCACATGAACTTTATCAGCATAAATCTGGCATTTATGACATCTCTTTGCGAATTTAAAGCAATCTGATTCCATCGTCAGCCAATAGTATCCCGCTCTCAGGATCTTTCTCGTCATAGCGTGCCCGCCGGCGTGCGTACCAAATGTGCCTTCATGGACTTCTTCCATGAGCATACTCGCCTCCTTCTCATCTACACATCTGAGTAGCACGAGATCATGGTTTCTTTTATACAAAACTCCATCAGGATTGAGATAAAAATTTCCAGACAGCCTCCTCAGAGTCTTTTTATCCTGGGTTGACGCACCCACCGGATACTCCTTAGTCATAAGGAAAGTCTGGATGTCATGGAACCATGGCTTGCCGTCGGCGGCTTCCTCAATTGCAAAGACAAATGCAGGTCTATCAAGACGAGAAAGGACAATTCTTGGAGCCTCATTCCAAAAATTGACTTTATACATCGAAGCCAACGTGGCTAAGGCATCAGCCATCTGATTTTCTGCTCTGGGCACATGATGGAGTTCCACTCGATCAAAGAACGGAAGTAGCCTTCTGGCATAGTTCATGTACGGCACCAAATTCGATTGACGAGTCTCCCACTCCCCTTTAATCTGGTTAATCACAAGCGCCGAGTCACCATACACGTCTAGGTTCTTGATTCTCAAATCAATTGCCTCTTCTAGACCCATGATGCATGCTTCGTACTCCGCCTCGTTATTGGTGACTGGAAACGTCAGTCTCGCAGTGAACGGGATGTGGGATCCGTGGGGAGTCGTGATGATCGCCCCAATGTCACTTCCGTAGGAATTAACCGCCCAGTCAAATATCAATTTCCATTGGGATTTCCTATCTGGCCCCTCGTCGGGCAACGGCTCATCGCAATCCTTCGCTTTGAGGAACATAATATCCTCATCAGGGAATTCAAATTTCATCGGCTGGTAATCCTCGATCGGTTGTTCGGCAAGGTAATCAGACAATACGCTTCCCTTGATGGCCTTCTGGGAAACGTACTGAATATCATATTCCGTCAACACCATTTGCCATCTGGCAATCCTGCCCGAAAGTGATTGCTTCTTGAAGACGTACTTGATCGGATCCATCTTCGAAATTAGCATGGTGGTGTGATTGAGCATGTACTGTCGTAAATGTTTGGCAGCCCAGGCTAGTGCACAACACGTTTTCTCCAGCATCGAGTAGCGAGATTCATAGCATGTGAACTTTTTACTCAAGTAGTAAATGGCATGCTCCTTTCTGCCCGTCTCGTCGTGCTGACCGAGAACACACCCCATACTATTCTCAAGAACTGTCAAGTACATGATTAATGGTCGTCCAGCCACTGGGGGTATCAAGATTGGAGGTTCCTGAAGATACTGCTTTATCTTGTCGAACGCCTTCTGGCAATCCTCATTCCAGGTAATCGCCTGATCTTTCTTTAAAAGCTTGAACATCGGTTCACACGTGGCCGTGAGCTGAGAGATAAACCTTGCATTGTAGTTTATTCTGCCCAAGAAACCACGAACTTCTTTTTCTGTTTTGGCACTGGCATTTCTTGTATGGCTTTTATTTTCGCAGGATCAACCCCGATGCCTCTTTCACTCATGATAAACCCCAGTAACTTTCTGGACCGTACTCTGAAAGTACATTTGTTAGGATTCAACCTCAACCTGAACTTCCTAAGCCTCTCAAAAAGCTTCAACAAATTGACCAGATGTCCCTCCTCTATTTGGGACTTCGCAATCATGTCATCAACATAGACTTCAATCTCCTGATGAATCATGTCATGAAACAAAGTTACCATTGCTCGTTGGTAAGTGGACCCTGTGTTCTTCAGACCGAAAGGCATTACCTTGTAGCAAAATGTTCCCCAAGGAGTGATAAACGTCGTTTTCTCCATGTCCTCCGGCGCCATCTTGATCTGGTTGTAACCGGAGAAGCCATCCATGAACGAAAACACGGAGAACTGGGTTGTATTGTCGACCAACACATCGATATGAGGCAACGGGAAATCATCTTTAGGGCTCGCCCTATTCAAATCCCGATAATCGACGCACATGCGTACCTTACCGTCCTTCTTTGGTACAGACACTATGTTGGCGACCCACAAAGGGTAAGTAGTGACCGTTAAGAAGTCAGCATCAAGCTGTTTCTGCACTTCTTCTTTGATCTTAACGTCCATATCTGGTCTCGTCCTCCTAAGCTTCTGCTTAACGGGAGGACAATCTTCTCGCAGCGGCAAGTGGTGGACCACGATGTCCGTATCAAGTTCGGGCATATCTTCGTATGACCAAGCAAAGACGTCATTATACTCTCTCAGCATCTCGACTAATCTCTGCTTGACATCATTCTGCAATGCAACCCCTATCCTGACATTTCTGACGAGTTCTTCAGAACCCAGATTCACGATCTCAATCTCCTCTTCATGAGGCAGAATAACTTTCTCCTCTTGTTTCAACAAGCGGGCCAACTCTTCAGGAAGGTCTTCGTCTTCATCAATCTCTTCTTCGGCTTGATAGATCGGGCAATCGAAGTCGAAGTGAGCCGTAGAAGGTCCAGAGTCGATGTCATCTGTTATGTGGATCCTGCAATAACAAGGGTTAAGTTTAAAACAAGGATGTGCAGGTTAGCACAAACCCCATTGCCATTTTACTGTTTTTCAAAACAAATATAAAACAGGAATAACATAGATCACAATATTTGAATACGAAGAAAACGCCTTTGATTTATTAACAAAATGCATGTACATAATCCAACAAGGCCCTGTCAACAAAACCAATATGCCCCGGGTAGGACATAGGGTTGTACAATGATTGGAAAAAGTAAATCATTACTCTTCGCTTGTCATCTGGATGATATCCTTGATGGACCAGTTGGTAAGGCCCTCGCCTGGCTTGCTTGGCTGGATCCAAGAGTCGAGGTCACAGTCGCTATCTCCGCTGTCTTCAGACACCGCATTGATGCTTTCGAAGATCACTCCACCACTGGTAAACTGGATCGGCCATTTACCTCGAGACGCACTGCTAGAAGAAGAAGTAGCTTCAGCTCCAGAAGAGTATCCCAACCCAAACTTGTCTTGCTTGTTAGGTATCTCCAAAATTCGCCCCCAGCTTGGGGTAGATCCGGCCTGAACAACAGCCCGAGCTTCCTTGAATGAAGAGAGAGTCATCTCTGGCTTTTCAGTGACTACAGGAGCTACGTCCTTCACTTTGACGGCTTCGAACGCTTGGCATAGAGTCTCATGGATTTCGCCATCCATCTCGACATACTTGAAGGACGACAAATGGCTCACCATTATGTCTTCCTCGCCACACACGGTTACGATGCTTCCTCCGATAGCATACTTGAGTTTCTGGTGCAACGTGGAGGTCACGGCACCAGCAGCATGGATCCATGGCCGACCCAAGAGACAACTGTAGGCAGACATGATGTCCATAATATAAAAGACCGCGTCGAACGTTTCCGGACCAACTTGGATTGGCAGGGTCACCTCCCCGAAAATATGTCGTTTAGTTCCGTCGAACGCCTTCACAACCAGGTCACTGGGTGTGCAAATCACTCCACGAGTATCCAACTTCATTAATGCCTTCTTCGGAAGAACATTAAGCAACGAACCCGTGTCCACCAGCACGTGCAACATAATCGTGCCCCTACACTCTATCGAGATGTGCAGGGCGCTATTGTGATTCCTCCCCTTCGGCGTCAGCTCCAGGTCAGTGAAACCTAGCCCATTTCCAGCATTTACGTGGGCTACGACCTCTTCTAGCTGATTCACCGATATTTCTTGCGGTACGTATGCGGCGTTCAACACCTTCAGTAGCGCGTTGCGGTGTGCTTCAGAACACATCAATAAGTTCAGAATGGAAATCTTCGAGGTCGTCTGATGGAGATGGTCTACAATCTTGTAGTCACTCTTTTTAATCAACCGCATAAACTCCTCGGCATCTTTAACAAGTAAGTCTTTTTCTGCCCCACGAGGGACCTCTTCAGCGACTTTACCTTTACCTTTATCGGCCGCATCAGCTCTGACCGCTTTATCCGCCACGACCTCTGGTGGTGCAAACACTCTCCCGCTGCGAGTAATACCACTGATTCCCGCAAGATTCTCCACAGTCGACCCAAACGGTTCCAGCTCCAACTTCTGGCCATTGTAGTAGACTTCATCCCCATAATGCCACAGGACAACATTAGTGCTTTCGAAGGGTATCGGCCCAGCTTTGGTGATAGTAATTGTGGGCGGTCTGGGCGCAGAAATAGTTATCGTCTGGCGAGGGATGGTGATGGTGGCGACCTCATCATCTTGCTTCAGCACTACCTCTCCTGATCCACATTCGGCCCTCCGGCTAAACTGTAAAATCCCTTCAGTCATCAGACTTTGGATTCCTTCGACCAACTGCTCACATCCATCAGAACGTGTAGCACAGTCCATACATAGCTCTCCGCAACCTGGAAAGAACCCTCTTTTCAGCAACTTAGCTTTAACGAAGCTAAGCGGCGTCTTCAGATCTCTAACGTCAGTCAACAATTCCGAACTCTCGTCTTCGATAATGGCGTTCACTCCACCTCCCCTATGATTCGGCATAGGGTTCTTCGTGACATTTGGCACATTATCGGAGAAGTTGATGATCTTGGCATCCACCATGTCCTGCACCTTATGCTTGAAGGCTTTGCAGTTCTCTACTGTGTGGCCTGGTGCCCCTGAGTGGAACTCACAAGTGGCATTCGCGTCGTACCCTGGCGGAGGTGCCCCTGTCAAGGGAGCCAGCGTCCTCTTCTGGATCAATTGTAGCTGAAGCAAAGTCTGCAGGAGTTGCGCGTACGACATGGGCGGTGTCTCGAGGTGACGGTTCGCCAAAGGTGCCCGATTCTGATACTTTCTATATCCCTGTTGATTCGGTTGTTGCTGCTGCTGCTGCTGTGGAACTGCCGGGATAATTATACTGGCCACCTGCTGGTGAGGACCTTTACCCTTCCTTCGAGCGTTGGTCACAGCGCTCGCTTCTCCTTCTCGTCTTTTGCCAGCATAAGGTTTCTTTCCGCCTCTAGCTGAGGATGAATCACCTTGAATTTTCCCGATCTTGATCCCATTTTCGACGTGCTCACCCGTGATAATGAGATCTGAGAACGTTCCGGACATACCGCTGATCAACTTCTCATAGTAAACCCCTGGGAGGGTGGCTACAAACATCTGCACGAGCTCACGTTCAACCATCGGCGGCTGAACCCTGGCTGCCAACTCACGCCACCGCTGGGCGTATTCCTTAAACCCTTCATTATTCCTCTGCGACAGATTCTGCAGCTGGACTCGGTTCGGGGCCAAGTCGTTATTATATTGGTAGTGGTGCACAAACGCTTCAGCAAGATCCTTCCATGTGCGCACACTAGTAGGCTTCAGACTCATGTACCACTCGAGGGATGGCCCGGAAAGACTGTCTTGAAAGAAGTGCATCAGCAACTTCTCATCATCAGAATGAGCTGACATTTTCCTATAGTACGATCTCAGGTGGACACGAGGACAAGTGGTGCCCTTATATTTTTCAAAGTCAGGTACCTTGAACTTAGGAGGCACCTTGAAATCAGCAATTAGTCCCAACTTGGACATCTCAATGCCCAAGGTATTCTGATTCTCGATATCTCTCATCTTATCTTCAAGTGCCTTGAATCTAAGTCGTGCTTCAGCATTCAGCTCTCCTTCAGCACCTCTCTGAGAGAACACATCGTCCTGACGATCCTCTAGCCACGGCTGAGGCCCAAACAGATTCCTGACGCCTGCATTGTCGTTGCCTAGCCCGACATTGACATTAGCTCCCAGACTCCCATTACCGACGCCCGTCGTATTGAGTCCCATGTTGGCCATCACATTGTCGTTGGCACTGCCGTTGCCCCCGGTCACGGGAACACCATTCTGTGGAGTTTTAACTGGTGGAGGAGTAGGCACAGTCCCACCATGGAGTACGCCGTTGCTATCAACCCTTGAAATCAAAGGCTGAACCAAGGTTCTGAGCTGATCCTGGCCATTGGCGACTGCTTGCATGACCTCCATGAAGCGATCCATTCTTTCGCGGAGTTCCTGAACATCAGCTTGCACTTGCTCCATGATCCTGGTTTGATTAGCTCTGGTCGGATAGCGGTGAATAGGTCTCTGATCAATCCTGGAACCACCTGAGACAACCTGAAACAACCTGAAACACAAAAGGGTTAGGAAAAACAACAAAATACCCGTTATGCAAATGCTTCATGCAAATGCAAACGTGTGTCTATGCGTTAGGGAGATCTCCCTCGATCCTAGTGCCTGAGTGTCAGTGCTGATAATAAGAAGAAGTCTGAGTCCAATCATGGAAATAACAATCTCATATATAAAGAAAGCCCATCAAGGCAGTACACAACATCAGCGAGTACAAGATGAATCAACAGCGTGACCTCAGCCAACAAGCCTGGTGATGGTCAGCATACAACAATGATCAAAACAAAAGGAATACAAACAGTCAAGTACGGCCACGGGCGCGATACTTTTCTAACAACTCCTTCGTTTCTGGATGATCAGGCAGAGTGAGCAACCCCTCGACGAGTAATTCCCTCTGCACAATGGTGTACTGAAGTCCTTCGACCGAACCTTCCCATGCTCCTTCGCCGAAACAATCTTCTAACTTCCGCTTCTTGGACTCAAACGTCAGTTTGCGCTCCTTCAGGTTAGCGAGAGCCCTGTTGAGCTGGCCTTCGGCGGCGTATCTGCGAGCGGTTTCTTCATCAAACCTCTTCTCATTGTCCTTCATCTGGGCTTCCAGCTTGGATATCTGTAGCATCAGCTTATCCTCCCTCTCTTTTTTGGTGGCTAAGGAGGCCTTCCAGTGCTGGTTGAACTTGGATATCCTCCGATACGCTTCGTCCAAGTGCTGCTTCTTCGTAGCCAGTACGTCGTTGACAGCTTTGAAGTCTTGACCCATGCGTTCACGCTCGGCTATCTGCTTAGTCAGGTCCATACCCAACTGGTTCACCAGCTCTGTCTGCTTCTTGAAGGAATGAACGGCTTCGTTCCTCTCGCTTCGGAGCTGAGCCAATTCTTTCTCCAATTCCTCATTTGCCCGCTTCAATTCATCTCGCTCAGCTAACACCTGATTATGCTGCTGAATGGGCACAGTAGTAGGCTCTTCAATCGTTGGAGGGCTTTCCGGCTTGGCATGAGGAAACGGCATCCCTATAGCATCTGCTCTGGCTCTGATCCACGTCGTATACGGAGGGTAGGCTTGATTATTACTTCTCCCCAGCAATGGTTTTCCCCTCTTACTGATGCCATTCCAGGCGCGCTGAAGCTTGGATAACAGATCCCCCTCTAGAAGACCAGTGAGGTACAGAGATTCCTGTACCTCTTCCTCCCTCGGCGGAGCTCTCAAAGCATACGCGAACTGTCGGACCAGCAAAGACGGATTATAGTTTATACAGCCCTTCCTGCCTATCAAAGGCACGTTTGGAAACCCACTGCAGCTGAAGATAACCTCGGTACCCAACCTATCTCTGTCAAACTAGTCGATATCCTCTGCAGATAAACTCATCAGACGCTCGGACCACTCAGCTGTGGCTGCAGACGAAACAAAAGGACCCCTCTTGGGCAGATGACTATCAAGCCATTTATAAAGCAAGGGTACACAGCATGAGACATTCTTGCCCCTCCTGTTCTCGTTCTTGTAGTGGACCGAATGGTAGACATCTCCTATCAAGGTAGGGACTGGATTCCCTAAAGCAAAGATATGAAATGCGTCGAAGTCTATAAAATCGGGTATATTGGGGAACAGAATGATGCCATATATGCACAGCGCGAGGATGGCGTTGAATGTGACCCAACATCCGTCTTTGGTGCACTGCTGAGCCTTTCCCACTAAAAACTACAAGGAGAAGCCAGGGACCTTGTTCCAACTAGTCAATACCAACCCGGAGGCATCCAGATGAAGTGAAGGAGCTAGACCAGCCAGATCAGGCTCAGCATCCATGTGAACAAAAGGCATCTGCCTCTTGATAGGCACACCTAGCAAATCAGCATATTCTTCTAGCGTGGGTGCGAGAACAAAATCCTGGAAAGTGAAACATCTCAACGGAGGGTCGTAGAACTGCAGCAGAGCGTGCAACCCACTCAACTTGAACGCAGAAGGTTTACGAACCAAACCGAGCAACTTGCCATAAGATTTTCTGAACTCATCCCTCACAGAATCATCTGCTAAAGCAATCAAACCCGTCAGCTGAACCACATCAGGGGCAGGGAACTTGTAAGCCACGGTCTTCCTCAGAGAACCCATAACAAATACAATAGGAGGCAAGAAATCCTGGACCTGGGAAAATGGTACCTGCAACACAGACACACGTTAATGAAATGCAAATGAGTATGCGAAGCAATGCAAAATGCAATCATGCAGCAGGAGATCAAGGCAACTGTGCTGTGGAGATTCTGTATCAACAAAACCATAATCCTGCTCTATCAAGAACAACCACTACATCTGATAATAAGAAAACATGGGTATCGGACCACAAATCTGCTCTGTCAAGAACAACCATCTGATAGGGCCATATACATAGGACCATAATTCTGCTCTGTCAAGAACAAACGTCTGATAATAAGGACCTCTGATACAGGACCAAGAAACTCTGCTCTGTCAAGAACAAACGTACATCTGCTGATGAGATCTTCAGACCCCAATCATAAATCTGCTCTGTCAAGAACAAACAACTGATGACCAAAACTCTGCTCTATCAAGAACAAACATCTGGTAATGAGATCCTCAGACCCCAGTCATAAACCTGTTCTGTCAAGAACAAATACACATCTGATGATAAGATCCTCTGATCAAAACCTGCTCTATCGAGAACAAATGCACATCTGGTGATAAGATCCTCTGATCAAAACCTGTTCTACCAAGAACAAATACACATCTGATGATAAGATCCTCTGATCCCCATCAAAAACCTGTTCTGTCAAGAACAATCATATATCTGATGATGAGAACCTCCGGTACCAACAAAACTGATTCGCTGTCAAGAAAACCAGGTAGTCTGAAGGTCAAAGTTTCCTGCAATAAACCCAACCCTGCTCATAGGTATGGACCTAAACTGACTCAAGTTCGGCATCCTATGCGTTCATCAGCGTCACAGACATTCAAGAGGGGTGATACAATACCCAGAAGGTGTGGCATCACCAGCTCATGAAGCGGCCTCACTCGGCTGAATCACAAATGATCGGTCCCCAGAGTCGACAATCCTCCAAACCGGCAACCGTCTCAACCCAAAGGGTTGAAAGAGAAGCCAACCGGGAGAACCTCGTCTGAGCATGGATTTCATGAGACACTAGTGCCTGCCAAGCAAGCACGCGCCCACTAATTTCCACAATTAATGCTATGTTCACTCAAGCCTGGGTCTGGCTTCTCACTCATCAGAATGCCCCTCCCACAACGACACAAATAATCATATCATACTGAAAATAAAGTGCGGGAAATAAAAATGCGATAAATAAGCACAACCCGACAAGTAATCATACAAGCGCTAGGATTGACTCTCGTAGGGGAACCGGAGAACCAGAGATTCTGGGTTCGATCCCCAGCAGAGTCGCCAGCTGTCGCTTTCGCGAAAATAAGGTGCCGATACAACAGAAGAGTCGCCATCTTTCGTTATTTATCCCTCGGAGCGGGAAAGGAAACGATCGGAAAAACCTAACGAAAAAGGTATAAGACAAGGTCATCACAACCATTGTTAGGGTTCGGGAGTCGGTTACACAAAGGGAAGGTATTAGCACCCCTCACGTTCGTCGTACTCGACGGGATCCACGCTTGTCGTGTTTACTGGACGAGTTGGTTTATCTATCTACCTATCAAGGTTGGCTTAAAAAGAAAAGAAAATGACTCGGCAAAGCGTCGCGCTTTATGCCTACGTATTCTCATAAGAGAATGAGAAATCAGAGTCAACGTAGTTCGACCTACGACGGGTTACGGGGAAGGTGGCTCGCCAATACATCAGTATTGTGCCTACGTACTCTCAACAGATATGAGAGATCAGAGCTTACGTAGTTCAGGATACTACGCATTATGGGAGTTCTGATTCATCTGTTTTACCGAGTAGGGTTAAACAACAGTTCCAGCAGTTAGGGGCAAAGCCTGTTTGCGTTGGCGCTGAAGTTTAACGACACTTTCAGAAAAGCTTTCCTTTGAATTATGGGCCCACGGGGCAAAAAGGTTTGAAGTTTGTTTTCTGTCTTTTACGAAAGAAGTGTTTTTATTGTTTGCAATTTCAATCGCACTAAAGACTATGACCTGAGAGTGAATGCGTCGCATGTCACCCAAAGGGTTCCATACTAAACATCCAGACTGCTGAAAAGAAGCTCTCCAACAATCCTTTCTCAGATAGCTTAAGGCTCGTAACGTACGAAAGAAATCATTCATGATTACTGTATCTTAAGCTGTTTTGGGATGAGAAGAGAACAGGCTCAACTACGGGGAGACTATCAAGTCCTACTGTTGTCATGCCAAGGATTCATCCTATAGTTGAGGTTTGAAACAGGGAACTCCTAGAAGTTATCATGCATAGGTTTCAACCTAAAGTTCTATCATCACTTCCTTATCAAAGGAAATGAGAGTCCTAAGGGATCATGTCAATGATACATAGAAACAGATAAAGCATCAGCTTAACCAGTAAACATATATACAGTAAAATGCATGCAATGCAAGTGAGGGAGGAAATGTGTGTGGGGTGTCAACCTCCACAAGCTCATCTCAACCTCAAGCCAGATATGAATAACAGTAATCATACTGAACAGTAAACAACATGCTATCAAGCAAAATACAGTAAACTGCAATCATACAGAGGGAATAGAATCATGTTATCAAGCAAAACAAACCACATGGGCAAGGGAACAGGGCTCTACCGAATACCCGCAAGCAAAGCCATACAGTAACAATACAAGCAGAGGGAGCAACTCAACCTCTAGTGCAATCATGCTCCTAGATTAAAGCTAGTCTAGATATGGACTTATTCTAATGCATCAAGCAAGTCAAACAAGGCATATCAATACAGAAAGACAGACAAGAAAGCAGATCAACTCCTCTTACGGCAACTCAGTCTTCAGACTTCAATCACTCTTGACAAATATCCATTTGCTTCTCCAGGTTTCAACCCTTCAACATAAGTTTCAACTTATTCTTCTTCTTCAAGCCTTAGCTCCTTAGTCAGTTCCACCTTCAGGCTTCACTCTTAACCACAAGTATCAACTTTGATTCTTCAGGATCTCCAAGCTTCAGCTCTTCAGTCAATCTCAATTGAATCCTCTTCATAAGTGTCAACTCAATCTTCAAGCTCTCAAGCTCTCTCTGCTTTACCAGTCTCAACTTGGTCTTCTCTTCCTACAAGCTTCAGCTTCTCAGAGTAGTCTTTAATCATTTGGGAGTGTCAACTTCATCCTTCAGTCTTTAAGCCTCAGCTCTTCATTCAGTCTTTACTGGATCTTCAAGTATCAACTTGCTCTTCTTGCTCTTCAAGCTTCAGCTGAAATGGCACTGCTCAGGGAATCATCCTCTTCCATACTCTTCAATGAAGTCTTCATCTTCACACTCAAGCCCAACATCTCTCAAGATACTCAAACCAGAGGAAATCACTTAACTGGATAAGCTAGGATATTAAACTGCTTATTGACCACCAAAGGTGACCTATAAGGGTTCAACATCAAAAGAATGGTTCCCTCAAAGGTTCTACCTCCTAGGTACCATCACTTATCCCTCCAAAGGAGGGAGGTGAATACCATGGAAGGACCTTGAATCATGGGGAAGAATGGAGGTGAAAGATACCATCCATGTTTAAGAAAGGAATCAACTAAGTCTAAGCTCTTCCTAATCCCTAACCCTAAAACAACAACAAAACAAACAAGCTCTCAAGCTCCTTCTTCAATCTTCAAGTCTTCTACTATGCTCCTCAAAGCTCCACAAAGCAAGACCAAGCCCACCAAGCCAAGCAAAAAACCCACAAAGCAAGGCAAACAAAATACAAGCCCACAAGGGCAACACAAACAACAATCAATTACAAAAATAAATTAAAAATAGTATACTATCATATTAAAACCTAATATAATTTCTAAGGGATCCTATATACCTACCCTTAATACCCTATATGTCCCAACATCTATCTTGACCTAGAAACCCAAAATTCTAGTGTTATTATGGACCTATGTTAAGGATTGACCTAATTCTATACAACCTAGAGTCATCTAATCAACACTAATAAAAAATTCATCACAAAATTATGGAATAAATCCAGAAGGGAGCTAAGGTCCTAATCTAACTATCCTGAAAAGAATGGCCTAAAAATATGAAGGGAACTAGCTAAACAAAATTCTACAAATCTATGCATCAACATAAAAGGAATTAAAAGCTATTAAAAGAGAAAATACACAAAAATTAGTAAAAATGCATGAAATGCAAATATTTTGATTTTATAATTTTCTAGACATTAACATGAAATGGGAGAAAAAATCCCCATGCAAAAATCATCAATTTTCTATTTAATATGATTTTTTCAAAGATTAAAGAAAAATGGAGAAAAAGAAATTAAAATATGAAAACATTGGTGCAAATAGCAATAATATGCAGTTCAATTCATGACTGGGCTCAAAATGGGGGTGCAGTTAGTATAAGCGCTAGGCCCAATTATTAAATCAGAAAATCAATTCAGAAATCATAGAGAAAAAGAAAAGGACACGGTGCATAAAGTAAAGAAACTCAGTTCATTATTCAGATGGGCCAGGAATTGGGGTGTGAATATCAATTAAGCCCAATATCCCATTTAATGAAACACTTCGTTTTGGTGTGTCTTCAAACTTCTCTTCAAACGTGAGATTAAACCACAACCCTCAGATCTGACCCTAGTCAATGAGTCCACGCATGATCAAACGACCATGTCTTCATCTTCTTCCTTCAACCATGAAAGTGGAGGGAAAGCTCCATAGTTGCAGAGCTCCAATCCCTAATTCGAACTCCATCTAAACTCAACCAAAAGCTATGATTCAAAGCCCTAATCTACTCTAAATTCAACCCTGAATCCAACCATATCCTTAGAATCAATTGACATGCCCTTAATCTCTAAACCCGATCCAAGATCAAAACTATGCTCAAACTTCAATTCTAACAATTCTTGAAATTGATTACCTCAGAATGATCACCACCTCACACTGGTTAATTCTTGATACCAAACTCATGCTATATCTCAATATCCATCGTGTTCTTGATCACAACAAAAATGGTGTCACTAACTCAAACTTCACCAATTGCTCTCAAACTTTCCAGAATCCATCGCCTACTTGTCTCTAACCATTCTAACCTAACAATTCTACCTAATTATGCTTAAATTAGGGTGTAGAAGAAAAGTTACAAACCTGTTAAATCTTGAATATCAGATAGGTCAAAGCTCCACTTCAACCTCTCAAACTCTTCAGAAACCTTCCTTGATTGATGATAAAGCTTCTGTTTGCAAAAGATTTGATCAAGAAAGCCTGAATCTCCAAACTCGATGGTGACTTGCAGCTCCCAAAATCCAAATGCCCACTCTTCAATTCTTCATGATCTTGCCCTCAATTTGGTATGCACACATTCAGTGTGATCAATGGAAGGTGTTGGGATTGAAAGAAGCAATGGAAATGAAGCAGAATGTAGAATTTGATTTCAACTTGCAATGGAAGCAATTGAAATGGCTATCTCACTCTCCTCTCTAATCTCTCACCAACCTTGCATATGAGCAAGTTCTAATCCATATATATGATGGTTCAGACCCATCTAGAAGTTTCTGGAATCATCCAATGAGAAATTGGGATTCTCATGCCATGAGTTTTTGATTTCAATCCATCTCATGTATCATCTCATGCTATGCCTCTTGCAGCAACTTGTTCTGACCTGAAAATATCCTTAGATGAGATATATGGCATGTTGGGATACTTAGCTAGCTTGTACATTGAGTTTCCTTGTGTTTTGCATTTGTACCTTAATATGCAAGTAACCATTTTCCAAAGCAACCCCATGATCTAAACCTCAAATCAAAAAATGTGGCTGAACCATTGTTTCTAAAATGTTCTTTGGAGTCAAAATGACCTATTACATGCCATGGTTTGGATGTGTAGCTTGGAAATTTCAATTTCCAACTTTGACTTATTTAACTTATGCCTCCATTTTAGGTCATTTTTACCACTTTGAGCTACAAGCCTTTTCAACATCTCATGACCTCCTTAATAGCCTTAAAACATCATTTTAAGAAAGTTTTATGTTGAATATTTTTCCATTTGAAGCTTGGAAATGGGAGTTATGGCCTTATGCTTGAAATGACCTATAATCTCCAAATGACCAAAATGCCCTTGACTTGTCAAAGCTATAACATGAGTTCTACAAATCCTATCAAGGACTTCTAGTACTCTCTAGAAATCTAAGAAGATAAGGAACAACATTCATGTTGACCAAAAGTTCATAGGAATCATCCTTCTTGGGCAAAGGTTGGATGCAAGTTGGGTGACTTTCAAGGCCCCAGATTCACATACCTCAGATGACCTGTAACTTGTCAAAGTCATAAATTGAGCTCTACAAATCCTATCAAGGACTTCTAGTACTCAAATTAAAGCTAAGAGCAAGCTCTACAACATTCATGTTGGGGGTAAGATGAGATTACAATCACATCTTGAGCTAAACTGCCTTGAAGATAGGGATCAAACTAGGGGATTTTACACTGTCAAGCCTTAGAAACCCTAGCTTGAAACTTCTCAAACTCCTCAATCATGATGATTTGATCTTGGAATCATCCTTATATCATCTCAATTCATCAATCCATGATCACATGGCTCTTGGATTAGGTCTCAACCCTCTCCAAATCATCAGTTGACCTAGGGTTGACCCAGTCAAACCCTAACTGCACCACTCATGGCTGAGTCTTCTTTAATCTTGCACAATGACCTCTCTAGGCTTCATGATGGCTTTCAAGACATATCATAAGCTCTCTCAAAGCTTCAATTCCATCCTCATAGCCTCAGAATCATCTGAGGAGCTCCCATAACTCTCAAGTTAGGAGGCACACAACCTTGGTTTCAACCAATCTCTCTGAGGATCTCTTAACTTCTCTGACAAAGATATCAACCCTTGAACACTTGAATAAACTTCTTGGCTAGCTTCAAACTCTTGTGGTGCTCTTGATTGGTAATCATACCTCTTGATCTATTGCATACATGTCAATGAAATGCAAGTGATAATGCTAATGTGAATGAGATGAACCACAAGCTGAGTAAAGAAATGTTGGTCAAATTTTGGGGTGCAACACACACTCCTGTTTCAGGGCTTCAAAATTTCTTTGGGAAATAGAGATCAATCTATTTGGGATGTAACATCTTGATAAGTCTGAAAGGTTGTACGGGGTTGTAGACGGAGGTACCCAAACTGAAGTTTCATAGGGGATAAAATAAATATCCTGGGTCATCACGGTTGTTGATCATGTCGGAGTTGAGCTTCCTGAGGATGAAATAAACATCCACTCCACTTAAAACTTCCAATGCCCCAAGTCACATGGTGTAGAAAAACATCTCGAGAGGATTTTATAGAAAACATGATGTCCAAATGCCCCACTGTTTTCAAACTCTCTAGAGAGATTCACCGAATCTCGACGTAATTGCCCCTGATTGGTGGTATAACTGAGTCAGCCAAGACTGGTACGGATCAAAACCTCTTGAAAAATAACTTTCCCCAGGTTGGCAAAGTCTTCAAATCCATCAACGTTCATATATAATCTTTCTAAGATGTCAAGCGCATTTAGCAAGTCAGAAATGTTAATTTCGAAACGGGTAATGCACCACGTTTGTCTTGAAGTTTTTTTGGAAAGAGATATCGCAATAACTTGTGATCGAAACCACTAGTTAGGATATAAATTAAAAATTATTTATAAAGCCGATTTAATTTAGCATAGCTCAAGGAGTCAGGAAACAATATCTCATCGAGTATGCTTTCAAACTAAACCTTACTTCAATTAGGACTTTGAAGGTTGTATATGGGCTTAATTTATGACTTGTAAAGCGGAGGAATAAAGGGTTAGTATATTTGTGCCCACCCAATTTTTTTTTGAAAGATGTTCATTATTTTTTTGATATTATCCTGCCCTAGGCCAAAAACGCGGTTTCGGTTTGGGAGAAAAAACAAATCTTTTCTCAAGGCTTAAAAAGAGGGTTTAACTATGTTGGTGCTTAGACAGTTGAAATAATGCGTTACATCATCAATAGAGTTCTTATTCGAAGCATACAATAAGAGATCATGTGTTTTACTTCATCATCCTCCTTCTAATTATTCACCAAAGTGAGAGAATTGGGTATAGTCGGCGTTATGAATAATGAAAAACATTTTACGAGTGAAACGAATGGGTTTCTTCAAGACAAACGCTTATCGCACTACTTATTCAAAATAACATGTTCTTACATGCCAATTGTGCTTTTAATCAAAGAAATAAAACACATAAGCGAACGAAAATAAATAGGTGATCAACATAACAGTGCTCCATTCACGGTCGGGCTTCCTCCCTTGAAAGTCAGCATTTCATCATCTATCATTTCTTGCACTTTCTCTTGAAAAACTTTGCACTCTTCAATCGAATGCCCCAACACTCCATCATGAAATTCACAACTAGCGTTTGGTTTGAACCACGGCGGGTGAGAATTCATGATTCTAGTCTTTCTAGGAGTCATTACTGAGTTTCTAGCAAAATGAGACCATAGTTGACTATAAGTCATTGGGATAAGATCAAACCATCGAGTTTCTACTTTTGGAACACTTAGAGGTGTCTTCTGATTCTGAAACCGTCTTCGAACCTGTCGATCTTGATGTTGATCTGGAGAGGTCATTCTTCATTTACGAGGTAGTCGTTGCTTGCGTTGAACAGGCGCTTCATGTTGAGGATAAGATACTGGAACCGGATCTGACAGGACTTGAGAGGAATCCCAAACTGCATTAACATTAATGCTTCTTTCCTCTAGGGAATCATCAATTGAAACTTCTTCATTAGCTTGGTCATTCAAGTTATCCTGAATTCTTCCACTCTTGAGTGCATTCTCGATGTTTACTCCGACTTCTATAATTTTGGAGAAATCTGATGGTACAACGCCTACCATCCTAACATAATAAGAGTCTGACAGCGTTCTTAGAAACATCTTGGTTAAATCTTTCTCTGGAAGTGGTGGATGAATTTGGGCTGCCAACTCTTTCCATCGCTGAGCATATTCCCTGAAAGATTCATCATTATTCTTACTCATTCCTTCTAGTTGATCACTGTCCGGAGCCACGTCCAAATTATAATTGTATTGCTTCACGAAAGCATCGGCTAAGTTTCTCCAAGACTGAATGTGATTCCTTTGTAGCTTCATATACCACATTAAGGACGCCCCAGATAAGCTTTCTTAAAAGCAGTGAATCATCAGTTCATCATTGTCAACATGAGCAGACATCTTTCGACAAAACATCGTCAAATGGTATCTTGGACAACTAACACCCTTGTAAACTTCAAAGACAGGCATCTTGAATTTTGGAGGAAAAATTACGCCTGGAACTAAACATAAGTCATGAGCATCTAGATCAAATGCATTAGCTTCTTTCACTATTTTCAATTGTTCTTTAAAATCGCATAATTCCTTTTTCCATTGCTATAAATCTAGGATCGTCCACCTTCATCTTAGTACGAACATTCTGAAGATTAGGTATATGCTGTGGAAACTGGGAAACTCTTTTATCACCTTGAACAACCAAGTTATCTTGCACGGGCTAAGGTTGCGTAGGGACATTCACTTGTTGAACATTGTCATCAGAAGGAAGATCAAATAATGGATTAGTCACAACTCTGAAGTCGGCCATGGAATCCATATCCTTCGTTTTCTTTACTATCTTTCGGTAGTACTTCAAGCTTGGTCAGATGGTCGAGATGTCAGCTGATAGATAAAGACAGAAGACCGGATGAGCCACAGAAGAGGAGAGACACATGCACATGCAAAATGTTAAATGAAGTATGCTAATGCAAGAATGCAAAATGCAGAAAAGAAAGATTTCATGGAACTCAAGTATTTATAGACGTTATAGAATACCAAAGAAAATAAACCATTTATTATTTTTTACTATTGTATTTTTTTATATTATGATGTCGGATTACAAGGAAACAGCCTTATAAGAGTCCTTACTTAATAGCTAAATAAAAGCTAAGAAAGCCTTAAGGAAGTCCTTCATCGTGATTGTTGATTTGCTCTCCTACTTGGATCTTCTTAAATATACATAGTCAATGATCAACGTCTAAAGATTAGTTTGATAGAGGAAAATAAATCCTCCATCTTTTCTTTTGTTCTTGTTGGAAGTAAGGAGGGAAATCCTTTGTTCACTTGGATCTTCGATGATAGTCTTTTGAACTTCTAATGATCCTCCACTATAAGGGAAACCTCTCGTATTTATGTTTTGAGTTTTCTTCAATTTGAACTCCTACTTCCTTAGGCCATCTAAGTTAGGACTCTTAAAAGAATATCTCAAAATATTTTCTTTTGTAATCCCTATTGGTTCTATAATGTTTATATATAAACTAGGAATTCCATGAAACCAATGTAATATGATGCTATATGAATGCAACAAACACAAGTAAGCACATAGATAAACAAGGATAACAAACAAGGGGGACCCTAGGTTTGCAACGAGCATGGAGCAAAGTTATACCCATTCCCAAAGGTTGTGGACTAAAGGTTGTTTGTACCTGCAGAACAAGGTTCTAAGGGGACTCAAAGTCATCAGCCCGTCTTTCGGATATTATTCATTTCTCAACTAACTCGAGGATTAATAATATTCTCAAGAGAACTTCTTTTGAGTGTATCTTCGCGTAGCACTATTTCGGGAGTACTCCCTCATAGTCCCGCACTACGTCCTAATAAAGGCCAAAGTTGGGTTAAGGTAACTACGGTCCTCAATATCATAGGCTCCAAGGTCGAAAATAGCAAGTGTCTTCACGATTACTCGTTCAACAGTACTATTTCGAGAGAGCCTCAATTGAGCGGGATTCTCGATTTAACTTAGTCGGGATTCAACTCCTTATAAGCCTCCTCGAATATATCACCATCCTATCTTAATTTCTCTCAAGTTCGGGTGTAGAAATTTATCTCACCACTCAAGGACAATAATCCCAAAAGAATAAACACAAGAGAAAATAAATATTTAAGCAGGTAAACAGATATATAAAGCAATAAACAAAATAATAAGATAGAGAAACCGACTAGGAGTTCCCCAATGAAGTCGCCATTTCTGTCGCGGTGAAATTTGGATACCAAACTATTGATTAGTTTGAATCTTTAATTCATTTGGCAACCGAACTTTGATTTGTCCAAAGGAAGGGATAAAGATCGAAATTCCCACAATGCAATGCAAATGCAAGCTAGAGAGTTATAGGTTCGGGGATTGGTTAAACTTAGGGAAGGTACTAGCATCCTAAGTTTCTGTAGTACTCTACAGGAACCTCTTGTTTTATATTGTTTATTGCTATGTGTTTATCTGCTTAAGGTTGAAAGACCCAGGGGTTTATATCTAAGTATACTCGATAAGATGTCGCATCTTATGCCTACATATCCTTACGGGAGTAGAATCAGAGTATATGTAGTTCCCCTAAAGGGTTGGAGGAGTTCTTTGACTGTGGTCAAAGTTCCTACGGGTTTGGGGTAGTTAGTTGATTGATTTTAGGAGAAAAGTTGAGTTGTCATTTTAAGAGAGATTTAACCGCCACAAGTTGTAGGAATGTAGTTTTTGCATCATCTTAAGAGAAGGGCTCAAGTACTCGGATAGGGATCAACGAGGTACGCCTCTCTTAAGGCAAAGTTCCTACGAATTGATTGTATTATTGCGGGGTGGAGATTCTATCTCGCTTAAGATGATTAACATCTATTTCTCTATCGTGTTTGAATGTTTGAATATTGTATTGTGTTGATTGTTTTGTTTCTATGTTGTAAGATAAAGGTCCTTCCTATGGGGTAGGTCATAAACTTAAGAAGATCGGCTTGAATGGGATCAAGGATCATGGGGAAATGATGCAAATGATGTGCATGCGCACGATTGTTGAGATCATGCGCAGATTCTTCCTTTGGACGGAATGCAGTGCGAAAATATGAATGCGATAATATTTAGATTGCGGAAGATAAAATGCTAAAAGGTAAAGTCATACACATACGCACGAAAGCGCTGAAGTGTGTGAGAGTGAATGTGAGTGTGCGCGATTGAATTGGTTTTACGATGTTGGTTCATTTTAGTCAAGATTGATTTTAAGGGAGGAGTTGAATTAGATTATACGAATCGATAAATTAATTGTATTAGTTGTAAGTCGATTGATTGATGAAATTGATTTTTTAAAAATGTTGAGTTAATGGTGAGATTAAGTTTTATAAGAAATTATCTTAAGAGGTGAATTGATTTTGGGAGGAATTATATCATTTTGATTGGTTTTAGGAAATTAATTTTAGATGATGCTAATTTAGAAGGGTGAATCAGTTTGTAAGAAAATGTTATATTAATTTTAAATTATGAATTTAAATTAAGTTGATTAGTTTTTTTTTTTTATATATAAATTTTTTTTTCAATTATCTAAATTAAACAAAGGTTACTATTATTAATAAATAAATTAATAGATTATTATAAAATGAGTTTTTTGGTTAAAGATGAATAAAAGAGTTGTTATTGTTTTTAAATAAAAGATAATTAAATTATGAAGAAGAGTTTTTTTTGGTGATATGAGAAAAGAGTGATGATTAAAATTATTATTGATAAAAAAAAATAGATAGAAGATTAATGAGTTAAAAGGTTATTAATTAAAACAAATAAGTTAATAAAAAAAGTTTCACTAATTCATACTAATTAAAAGATCAAAAATTAAAAGTTAATTAATAAGAGGTTGATGATTATTAATTAAATGGCAGATTAGGTTTAATTAATTAAAATTAATATTTTAAGTTATAATTAGGTTAATTAAGGCGGATTTAAATGGTTAATTAAGTGGTGGAAAACGATTCAGTGTGGGATAGCCCCTGAGGGTTTACGGTGAGCTGCGCTACGGTGTGTAGGATGTGGATCAGTTGGAGATCCACGACTTGTGTGTGAGGTGCATAATAATAATCGTGGGGAGCATACATGGGATCAAAACAAAACAAAATCGAAACCCCCAATCCCTAGTTTCTCTCGACTCGTCTTCTCCCCTTTTCCGATTCCATCGCCTCTCCCTCACGCCATTTTCGCTTCTTCTCTCCCGCTCTCTTTTCCTCGCTTTGTCTTCCTTCTTCTCCGCTTTCTTGATTTTCTTTCCCCTTCATCTTCTCCGTTCTTCTCACTTCCTACTCCACCATTCCTCTTTCTATCTTCATCAATCCCTCTTTTCCATTTTTCTACAAAAAGGGGCAAACAAAACACATCAAATTCAGAGTAAACAAAATGGAAAGAAAACTCACCATAGCAGGTTCCTCAGAGTTTGTCGAAGGTTCAACGGTGTTGGTTGGGGTTTATGGATTCGCGGCGAGGGTGGCAAAACTCTAAGATTACGAAAAAGATAAGTGTTTAGATTTCCCTCTTCACCAAAATGTTAGGGTTTCTGGACTTTGGAATTTTGGGGTTTTTTAGACGTGTGGATTTTCTGTGTGTTTTGAGAATGGCCCCTTTTCTTGTTGCGAATGTGAGTTCTTATATAGGGTGAAGCAAAATTAATGTGCAGATTTGCTGTTATCTCAATTTTGGAAAGGATATAATCATTGTGAGTTGATTCGAGATTCTTTCCATTCTTGTTTTGGAAGAAAAACCAACATGTCTAAACGTGTTGGATAAGTTTGGAATTGTTCTGTTTATGTCTGGAACCTGATTAAGGAGTGAATTAATGCCTTTAATTTCATTCCTATTGTGTCTCTTCTTGAATCAATGTTGTTGCTTGTAATTGTAAATTGTGGTTGTTTCTATTGCAGGAAAGGGTGGGCTCTTGACAGTATATTCAACATACGAATTATGGATGCTTTAAGGATTCCCGAAGATCACCAACTCTAGGATGAGTGTCCGAGATAATCAATAATCCAGAAGGAGCTCCCCTCTTGGCAGTGAGGAACCGGAGCTCAGCCGTTGCTATAACCGCTGTAGGCGTGTAAACATTATTCTCCCTTTAACTTAGTTGTTTTGCTGTTGAGAATGTCTGATATTGCCTTGTCTTTGCAGCTTTTAAAACTCAATTCACTATCTTGTGTGGCCAAGTCTTAAATACAGATGCCTCGTGCCTTCAAAAACGTGGGGATTCAAATGGGGTTTCCTATGCACGATTGCCTTGCTGCTGCAGTTCTGATATAAACTTGCGTGAACCGGCTTAGGAATAGGCAAAAGCTTCCATGTGAATCCGTGACAGGGAAGTTTGAAGAGTTGTTTCAAGTTTCTAAACCAACCTTATTCCTTTGTCTTACTTTGATAAAAAATTGCAGGTCTGGGCGTGAGCTGTTTTAGGGCTGATTGTTTTATTGAAGTTGGTGCTGATTTTTTTGCAGGTCTTACTTCTCGAGTTTTGAACGCATTATGTTCACGTGAAGACTTTTCCGGACGAAACATTATGTCTTGAATGTGAAAGACCATACATCCCAAATTCTGTCACTATTCTCCATGTCTTGGCCACAAAACAACTTCAGGACACTTCACTTCGAACTCAAAGAGAGGCGTTATGTGTTTGCTTTCCAACTTGAGATTACCGAGCAGGTGAACCGACGAAGATCCTGAACACTTGATTTCTCTGTTGATAAACTCAGAAGTGATACCAGAATCCTTTCCAATGTTCGGCAAGTCATTCAACAAAAATTTGATGAGTCTTGTTGCTTATAGTCTCTGATGTCTCCTTTTTTCCTTTTATTCATGGTTATTAATCATGTATGCCGGCTTAGTTTGCAGGCTATTCTAATTAACGTTGTATGGCTTTGACAGGTTGTGGCATTGCGCAAACTGGCGGCAGGGTGCTTAATTCCCGCGGGGCATACCAGTTAACATGTTGGGTTATCGTAGACTCGAGATGAAGCCGATATTTGTTGTTACAGTATATTCTTCACATTTGTAACCCTGTGTTTGAGGTCTTGCAGATATTATCATTGGTTACTAGAGAGGTTTGCTGAAAAATCATTTGCTTTAAGGACCTGGCCCGTATTGGTGCTGCGTGAGAGCTTCTCGTAGTGCAGGATATTCTCCCCTACTGCTTGATTAATGTTGGCCTTCGGATTGCCGTGGTCAACTTCGAACACGGTGAGGTACTTCCAGCTCCGCTTTAGTAAGGGCCTTACAATTTCATGCTTTAAATTCTCTTTACTTATGCTAAGACTTCTTACTAGTGGGAAACACGACACATGTTATCTGTCTCCATGGTTTTATGCAGGCTGTAGGATCCTTGCACATCAACTGATACCGGCGACCACTGGGTTGGTTTTGCAAAAGAAGAAGGCGCGGAAATTGAAAATCCTTGACGTGATGTTTGAAGATTACCGTAAGCTCTTAATTGTTGACATGCTGTGACTTCCCCTCAATGAATGCTTAATGAGTTTATGGTTGCATTTGTGACTCCTCTTCTTGGTTTTCACGTAGGTCATTGTCCCATTGCTACTTAAATAACGAAAACAACTTCTGCTAATAACTTCCGTCATAACTCTTATGCCGTTGCAGCGTTGTTGGACGTGTTTTGATCTCTCTTTGACGACCACTCTCGATTCTTGCCGTAGTCACGACTGATTCTATGCGGTTACCATGAACTCTGTTGATTGCCCTTTAATTCTTTGACAAGTCCCAAGGTGTGATTGTGATTATAATTGCCTGCTGTAAAGCTAGTGTGAATGCGGGATTGGTACTGACTTTGGTTTTCTGCTTGTTTTGACAGGTTGTATGAAGTGGTTACAGGGACCTTCTTCAAAGCCAATCCAAAGGTGGTTTATTTGCATATCCGACAGTAAGAAGGATATCGCCGATAATGCCGGCAGACGACAACATCTTAATCAGGCCTCTCGTAGCTGGTGTGTTGAAGATGCTACGAGGAGTGGCTCGTTCATATAGCCTGTAGAAAGTTAGGAACTTGGTTTTAGAAATTAGTAGGGTCTATAAAATATCTTGTGTCTAATGGAGTCTTTGTAATAAGCATTTGAAACTTATACAAATCTGAAGAAGCAAATTCAGATTTGGTTCAATGGAGTAACAATATTCCTCGTAAGAAACATAAAGACTTTTGTATATCTTAAACTTGATGGATTCTCTTGGATCTGAATTTCATGACAGGCTTATAATAATGAACTTCAAACACAAGCCATCTATGACCGCCGTTAAATATTGATACGATTTTAGATAAAATGGTCTATGGGAATTTGATGAGCCCATATATTCCACTTGCGGACTTACTCAAGAAAATTGAATAAACCTGCTAGCTTTTAATTGAATTTAAGCATCATCTTAAATCGTAGAAATCCAAAGCTAAGTACTTGAACCCATATGGCAACTTGGATTTGATTCTAGTAATTTCAATTTGAGCCTTGTGATAGACAAAATGAACCTTGATCCTCGGAAGTAAAATTGATGAAAATCATATAAGGACCCTTTCCTCTTATAACTTAAATTTCATGCTTTTAAGCTTTTGATGGATTTTCACCGATTGATCTTAAAGTGTGAATTGTCCACCTGCAACTTTGAACTCAAAAATGGTATGTTTGGATGGCGGAGGCTTTTTGATCATTTCTATCAAACCACGATTTTGTGAATCTTGACCTTTGAACACGAAAGAACCAAAGAAATGGATTTAAGGTCACAGTAGAAACCTTAGGACCACTTCGAATTAGAACAAATGGTCGTGCCTCGAAATGCTTGTCCCTAAGAATAAGCATCAACTGCATTTGAAACTCATGTACCTGCACAAACTTGTTAATCACAATGAAATATAAATTCAAATAACATAAGAAAAGCACAGAGGAGGTGGGATCTTATGGTCAAAAATTAGGGTGCAACAGGTACGAAGATGCATCTCTGTAAACCCTAAACGAAGATGCATCTTTCGAACAATAAACGTGTAAAATGCCTTTTAGATTGCAATGTATGGTGTATGTTTCAAAATATTACAGAGATACATCTCCTAATTAGTTAACGTTTTGATTTAAAACAAGGTGCATTCGGAGATGCATCTTCGAAATCTGAGAGACATTTTGCATTTTACAGAAGGTGTTTTTTCACCCTTTAAGGTGAGATAAGAAATTCCCAAAAATAATTTTAAAATTTGAACTAAATAATTTAAAATGTATTTAAAAAAAAAATTAAATAAATAAATGAATTTATTATGTAAAAAATATTAAATAATAAATGGTCATATTTATCAATGTTATATCATTAAAAAAATAATTTTTTATGGAATTAAAAATTAAAAACCAAAAGACCAAAATTACATTTAAACTATGTTTTTTTTTTTCTTTGAAGATTTTGTTTTCCCCTAAACTTGCTCCCAATCACAAGTTGAATAGGGCGTTCCTCGCGGTGGCGAGTGAAATGGGGTTTCATCTCAGTAAATTTAGCTTCGATTCTTCGCCGTGATTCTCCTATACCATATCTTCAACTTCAAACTTTATCCCTCTCGCAAATTCCAAATTCGCATAACAAAAAATGAATAGCGCCTTCAAAACCACTTTAACCCACACAAACCCTAATCGTCTTTCCTTCACCCTCAGACTCTTCCATTCCACTCCTCCATTGGAACGCAAAAGAAACAGATTTTCGGAATCTGTTAGTTCATTTCTCTTATCAATTGCATTATGGATTATGGATATTCCCATTTTTATTGATTTTATTTAACATATGATTTTTGATTTGGTCATTTTCTGATTACTGTTGAATGAATGAACAATGTTGAGTAATTGTGTATTTATGCTGGTGTTTGTGTTTATCGTTTCCTATGACATGAGATAAGAATTGGTTTATGATGAAGTTGATTTGATTGCAGAGATGTAACCATTACTCGAGAAGATTTAGAAGGATGCAGGCGAAACAATCGTTGCTCCGGAATGTTAATGCTTATGCAGAATTCATGTTTCAGGTTATTGATGTTTTGTATGAATAGAACTATATGTCTTTATCTCTTGTTGTGTTATGTTATGTTATGTTATTCTTTCTTGCGGTGGTTTTTCAGCAATGTACAATAATAATGAGAAAAGAAGAAAAAAATGGAAAAACATAAGGTTCTGTTTACTCTGTGAAAATAAATGGAGCCTAAAATTTTGTTTTTAGGCATGTAATGAGCTGTGTCCCTTAAATGGTTTTAGTTGGGAACTATATCTGTTTTTGCTAAAATATAGATTTATAGCTGATTCGATAGATATAGACTAGTAATTATTATGTTTTGATGTTTACTTTCAAAATTAGCAACTTAGCATCAAATTCTAATGATAAAATCCTGTTTAAGACCGGTCAGTGCATCTTCCTTCCCATATATGAGTTTTAGTACAGTGCCATAACGTCATTAGTTCTGGATTAGATGAATTGTGGGGTGTTTTGGGGCTGGAAAAATATCATGGGTTTTAGAAAATTACTTTGGAGGGTTTTGCACTCTTAAAGCTGTGCCAATTATTCCATTTAATCATTGGTAGGCTTTTTAATTTGGTCATTTTCTTTTGTTAACATTTGACATGAAAACACTGTTAGTCATTTGACTTGTTACTATCTTCCAAGAGAATACTTATGAATGATAGTTTGAACAAATAGTAGAGAATACCTTTTCCTTTTCAGAAGATTTAGTGAGTACTTTATTTTGTTCTATGTTATACTTCCTCAAGGACCACTTTTCCATAAGAGAACATAGTTTCTGGTGGGCTTAAACTCTTCCAATGTAACTACTTATGCATCTGTGAGATCTAGACTTTAGCTTTTTGTCTCCTCTTATTGGGTATTTTCTACTTCTGAATGCTTCGAGACAGAAGAAGTCTGTCTTTGTTCACTGTGTTTCTCATAAAATTCTTAGGCCTTATTAATGTTTGCAATTTAGACACGGTTTGCTTATGCTTCTCTCCAATAAAGACTCATGTGGTATTTAGGAGTCCTTTGTATTAGTGTATTTGACTTTTGTTTAAGTCATGTGATGTTGTATTGGATAGAATGTTGAGCCATAGAGTCAGCAAAAAGTTTAACTCGATGGGGGCAGATATAAGAATTTTACAATGGATGAATGGACACACAATACAAAATATAGTAGATAGGAAAATATTACAGTGGAAAAGATGATAATGTGTCTTCAGTGGTGATTTTTCTATAGAAGCTCCAGTTACGGGGGTAGACTAGACGAATGATAATTCAATAGTTAGAGGTGAAAGGAGACTGAGAAAAACAACTATGTCATGGCATTGAATCAGATTTAGATTTAAGTAGTTTGTCATGGGACAGGGCATTATGAGTTTGTGACACCCTTTGATGCATGTAGCTAACTTAATCTATTGGAAAAAAAGACTTCTTGATGTTCTCTATAAGTACTCTTTTGTTGATAGATCTAGACAATTCCCCTTCCTTCATTATTCCCTGGTTTACTTGTTTCAAGATGTTGCACCTTAAGTGTTTTGATCCTAAAATGCATTACTTTGCGATTTTATTTGCCCTAAACAGTTTATAGTTCACGAAGAATCCGATTATGTTGGAATCAAGTGTGATTGCATTATTTAATTGTTGACTGATATGAGCTGCTATTTGTTTTTTCTTTTTGGAAGTTCTGGTTTGGATCATGCTTTATCCCATGGCGCACATATTTTTGTTAAAAAGGCTCCATTTTGCACTAGGGTTAGTAGAAACAACCCGTTCCAGCATGCATGGAGTAGAAATATCCCTTTCCATAAATAGTGTTTTGGGGTTAAAAATTATACCTTTTTTTTGCAACTCATTTGTTTGCAATTCACAAGTCACAACCACAGGTTTTTCTCGGGTCTCGCTGTCACATGACTGAAAGCTTCTCTTGCAGCCCTTAGCTATTGTTATGTGCGCAAGTTTTTCTCTGTTTCTGTTTTCTAGCTGACCAAAGGATTTGTTCTATCTTTGTAAGGTTCTTTGTCCATGCAGTCAGTTTCTGTTTTGTTGTCTTTGTTCTAAAAAAATCTAGCCGCAAAGCTCTCACAAACTAAGTGCTGAAAAATGAGAAATGGCAGGTTTGAACTCGCACCCCAACAAATCAAATGTCTCTGCAGTCTTTTATTTTACTATCTGACATGTACTTACGGGACTGTATCTTTATTACTGACCAAATGGCTTCAAATTCAAAATGCCGCTATTGGCTAGGGATCCACTCCAGAGTGGATTATGGAAAGAAGTTGAGAAAATCATGATTGCATGAGTGATTATGACTTTCAATTCGATTTAATTTCTTGGTGTTTTTACTAGCTTTCCTTGTTTTGATTATGATTTATGAAGTTGAGTTTCGAGTTTGTATGACTTATTGACTTATCCTTACAAGTTTAATTTGAGTTAAGTGTGATAAAGGTTTTCTTTCTCTTACTTGTGCTATTTTATATGCATCCTTTGGTGTAACTGGTTATTCTTTACCTTGGGACCAAATTGGTTATTGGGCAGTCAAAATTGTAACAGGTGTACCCGATGCTATTCCTGTAATAGGATCCTCGGTGGTAGAGTTATTGCGCGGCAGCGCTAGTGTGGGACAATCTACCTTGACTCGTTTTTATAGTTTACATACTTTTGTATTACCTCTACTTACTGCCGTATTCATGTTAATGCACTTTCCAATGATACGTAAGCAAGGAATTATATATATATATATATATATATATATAAGTATATGCATCTGTAAGAGTTTCATGAGTTTGGTATAATCTTATGATTAGTTTTACAATTTCACGTTTTATGATTTTACTCCCCCTTTGTAGATTTAACTACCTTGGTGCTTATGCTTGTGTTTTTCTTCTTGGTTTAGAACTGGAAAGAAGATATTGGTGAGGATGACCCATCTTCAAGCCGAGACACCTCGTGGTTTAAAAAACAATATTCTCCTAAGAACTCTGGAAGGCACAATAATGACAATCAAGGAAGATATCGATACAGAAGTAAGGATGCTTGCAAAATTTAGCTTGCAGTACTGATTATCTTGGTTAGAGTTTGTGTAAGGTTTTTTTATTTTTTTCTGGGAAACCTTATAACTGCATATTATCTGGAACTTTTCATGCATATACTTTAGCAGGGTTGGTGGTTTTTAAATAGTAATGATCGTGGAGCTGATTTGGTTTTATGCGGCATAAGTTTTCTTAAATAAATCACCTATGTTGTGTTTATTATTTATTTGGCAAAGAAGATTCTGGGTATCTATAGAGCATATTCTGAATTCGAAAATGAAATTTCAACAAATTTGATCTCTTTCAGGATATCGTGAGTTTTGTGAAGATGATATTGATGTTGAAAACATTTTCCGCTCTGCCTTTGGTGGGAATCGAGTCTTCTATTGGTCATTTATAAACGAGGAAAATCCTCACTGGGGGAGGTCAGGAGACTTTTCTAATTATGGTAAATCTTGGAAGTGGAAACGTCAGAGTGACAATGGATACGGCTCCTCAACTGGGTCCGAGTCTGAGTCTGAGTCTGATAGTTTGCGTTCAAATTTAGTCTCGGATAGATTAGCCCTTGGATTGAGAGCTTCTGGTCCTCTGAAACTCGAAGATGTGAAGATTGCGTGAGTTCTTTTCCAGTTATTAAACTTTACGAACTTTGGAAGCCACTACTGCTGGTTTCATCTTTAGCTAGAATTTAACTATTTTACCAAATCAGGTACCGCGCATGCGCCCTTAAATGGCATCCTGATCGTCATCAAGGCTCTTCCAAGGTACTGCCAAGCTCTGACCCCACCGCTTAGTCCTCCTTTCTTGTTCTATTGTTTTAGATAAATGTCTATAAATTGTTGTAAAGCTTGCTAATTATAATAATTATTATGCATGATGATAGGTTATAGCAGAGGAAAAGTTCAAGCATTGCAGTGCAGCTTATCAATCATTGTGTGATAAATTGGCCATAAATTAACAATGAGTATGCTTTTTCTACAAGTAATCAACTCTCAACAGTCATTTGCGCATACCGATTAATTTAACTCACAGCTTGCTTTCATTAAATTATAGTTTTTGTAGTTATTTTAATGTACACTATTGGAAATAATATATATACTGCTTCACATTTAAAATTTAGTTTTAGTTCATTACCATTTCTTTCCTCACAGCTTGCTTTCATTAAATTATAGTTTTTGTAGTTATTTTAATGTACACTATTGGAAATAATATATATACTGCTTCACATTTAAAATTTAGTTTTAGTTCATTACCATTTCTTTCCTCACAGCTTGCTTTCATTAAATTATAGTTTTTGTAGTTATTTTAATGTACACTATTGGAAATAATATATATACTGCTTCACATTTAAAATTTAGTTTTAGTTCATTACCATTTCTTTCCTCACAGCTTGCTTTCATTAAATTATAGTTTTTGTAGTTATTTTAATGTACACTATTGGAAATAATATATATACTGCTTCACATTTAAAATTTAGTTTTAGTTCATTACCATTTCTTTCCGCAGAAATAAACATGTTCTTAATTTGTATTCATAATGGAGGAGTGAGATCTTTACTCCACCCTATTCATTATACCATTTCATTGAAATGCTGTTAATTTCTCTGTATCTGTTATTTCGCACTGACAATTTATCGTTAAAACTGTTCTCGTGTTTGTTTGCTCCATGCTTTTTGCATCTAGGTTTTTAAACCAATTCTGTCTACCATTAAGTCTTTCAAAAACCAAGGTCTCTAGCAATATCTCATGAGAAACACCATAACCAAAAACATTGCAGCAGTTACAGGTTTTTGTTTAACCCATGAATTGGAAGGTATATGGGCATTCACCATGCTTGATTGCAGAAAACCTATTGCTGACTTGAATTACTCCTAGACATGGCCAGACAAAGATTGTCCTCAAGGAAGTCCAAACACCGTCCATTTGCTAGCAGCGCGTCCATTTGCTAGTTGCGCGCAACGGCCAAATACGTTTGAAGTGCCCTCCCAACTTATGTGACATAATTTATTATTTTGCTTAAGGACATTTGCAGAAACTAGATGAATGTCGCCCTAAAAATAAAGGTGAAATGGGTTTTAGAGAGGCCAAATGATTAATAAAGCCCAAGATAAGGATAAGGATGACTTGGAACCTTATAAAGTAGACTCTCTGGGTGAAACGAGCTGTCAAAATGGGCCCTGGCCTATTGGGCCAATCCGCGAGTCTTATATTTTAGCACAGGTTGGGCTACAAAAAAGTTTTAAGAAATACGACCATTTAATTTGACACCTCCATTTGAACCTGACACCTCTAATTGCATATGAAAAGACAACACTGCCTTTGCAAATTTTTTTCACTTATTTTTGAAATCTACAGTTGCCACGCCCGAATTTTATTTGTCTAGGGTGATATTGGAAATTTTGAATCTTTTACCGGAAATTTTAAAATAAGTATGTTTTATTACTGCGAATGTCTAAATTTTCTGGATTTTGTACTAGAAATTTTGAAATTTTCGGTAGTTATTAAAACTTTATTTTTATTGAAAATTTTAGAATTTCTCAGTAGTTATAAAAATTTTGTTTTTTTTATTGAAAATTCTAAAAACTTTCGATGGTTAATTTTTATATATTTATTTTCCCTTCTTTTGCAGTGAAACACAGAGGCAGAGATGACACTATTGCAAGCAGAGCAATGGATAGAGCGAAAGAGCAGACTTGGCCTACTGAGGCTGAGTCTTTTCAAATACGGGCTGAACTAGTGGTTTCAACTGGTTCACATCAGAAATTGTTGACTGAGTATGGCCAGTTCCGCGTACCTCGTAGCATTTAACGTCGACCAGTATAATCAGTTGAGCAACCCAGAGTTGAGGTGGCAGATGAGGTGGTCCAGCCAGATCCTATTGCAGATGAGGTGGTTATTGATGAGGTGGTTGTTGCTGAGGTGGTCCAACTAGATGTTGTTTTGCCTGATTCAATCTCATATGTTATTGTTGACAAAGAGGTTACAACTCCTTTGACCGAGCCCTCTATGCACACTGATGGAGGATCTCTTAGAGGACCTATTGACCAGTCGTTGTTTACTGAATATGCTGACCATGTGGTGTTACAACTATGACAGGGAGAGGTATATGTCTTCTATGTTTAACTTTAATTTGTTTATTATTGTGCCATGCAAGCTAATTGCTACTTTTTAAAATTTTTTGTTACAGGACTGTATCCTACTAAAGGTGACATCTCACGGGTCGGAGCTGAAGGACTTTCCAAAGATTCTGATGCCCGAGCAGGTCAGACAGATTGTACGGGAGTTCAAGCTCCTTGATTTTACACACTGCTCCCTCACCATGCTCGACGCTCCTCTACTTATTGCGTTTGTTAAGAGATGCCACATGGTGACATCTTCATTTCATCTTCCGTTTGGGGAGATGACTACCGCTCTGGATGATGTCTCCTCATTGTTCCATCTCCCCATCGATGGAAGATTCTAGACTACTCCTGTTCTTAGCTCGTCGCTTGTATGTATGACTGTTGCACGAGATTTGGTAGTTTCTGGGAAGGTCGTGCAGAAGGAGTTTGGCTTTAAAAGGGGAACTCACCTTCGTATGTCTTGGCTTCGAAAGACGTACAACGAGCTTGTTGCAGATGGGAGTTATGAGGCAGTCGCTAGGGTGTACATGCTACATCTAGTAACATGTACTCTCTTTGCAGACAAGTCAGGTGTTTATATCGACGCCCGGTACATGTGCCTGCTCATTAGTCTTGAGGTTACCAGTTGGGCTTTGGGGTTTGCTGCGTTGACCATTCTTTATACAACACTTAGAGTGATGACAATGTTTGAGATCAGACAACTTGTTGGTTATTTGAGTTAGTTACAAGTATACTTGAAATTATTGTTTGTTGTTGATTTCTCCACCATCTATGACAGAAAAGTGCAACATTCCCTAGTGGGGTCCCCACGAGCGAGGAGATGGAGGGCCACACAGTCACATCCCGATGGTGTAGCTGAGTACATGAGGATACTCGATGAGATAACTGTAGATAATGTCATCTGGACATCATACATTGATCATAGAATCCACCGTGAGTTCGACGAGTCTTCATTATATTCAGGTTATATGCGATGGGAGACCATGGTTGCTAGACATTTTCCTGAGAGGTGTCTGTGCCAGTATGGTTATGTTTAGAGTATTCCACGACCAGTTCCAGATATACCATCTGTAACACCCCAAATTTTAATGGAATATTTATTTAATTTATTTAAATAAGAATATTCGCATTTCGGTGATTTTCGGTGGTTTTGTGGAATATTGGGAATTAATGGAATTTGGATTAATTATTTTGAATAATAATATATAATATAAATATATTAATATTATTATTAATTAAAATAAATATAAGTTAAATAAGGGCAAATTGGACAAGTATGGGGAGTTATAAGGGTATTATGGGAAAAACTCAAATGGTGAGGCCCAAATCTAACAAAATAAAAATTGTGAAGGGATTAGGATTCATTTGTTAGACCTTGAAGTGAATTGAGGTCAGAGCTCTGAGGAGGAAGATTGGAGGCAAAAGCTTCGAAAGGTTCCCTGAAAGATTTGAGAAGGCTTTGAGTCGACAACTAAGGTATGGGGAGTATTACCTTCATGATTTTCCATGTGTAAATTCAATGTATTTAAGGTCGATTTAAGGTTTAAGGGATGTTGGGGTTGATTGTGAGAAAAAGGGATTTTGGCCTTCGTGGCCTAAATCTAGTATTGAGATGTTAACCATGGGAATTCATTAGAGTAAAAGGGAAACTAGGCCTTCGTGGCCAAAACTCTAATTTGACATTGGTCTTAACCCTGTAGGGAAATTTGATGGTGAGAACTCTGATGATTGTGGTGTAATGGTAAGTATTCTTGAGAGTTTGAGGGTTGATATGAGAAATAGTGATCTTTGGCCTTTGTGGCCTAAATCTATTATAGGTAAATCTAACTGTGGAATTCATTGGGGAAAAGGAAGGTTAGGCCCTCATGACCACAACCTTGAATTGTTATTTGCCTAACCCTGAAGGGATAGAAATATTAGATAGTGAATAACTCTGATGCCTTTGGGGAAATTGTAGGGAAATTTGTGATTTAGGGTGTGAACATGACACAAGATTGGCCTAATAAACCGTAGGTTTTGTGCCTTTAGCGCCGTAAGACCTTAGTGATGATTTAGGGATGTTTTGGGGGCATTGGGAAAGTGAATCGGGTAGACTTTTGGGTTGGATCAAGTTCTGGTGCGTAGCAGAATTGGCTGCCATCGCACTGTTCGCCTAGCGAACAATGTTGTTCCCAGACTCTCCTAGCAAAAAATCCTTCGCACATTGAAGAAACTCGCCCCAAACTCGCCTATCGAACATGCCACCGAACGCAGTAGAGTTTCGTGAATGTGGATCGTGTGCAGCGATGCTTTGATGTTTGATTATGTGATTTCTTTGACGAATCAACAAGAGTAGGACCGTAAAGTTATGTGATTAATAGGCGATAATATGAGGATTACCGCGAGTATAATTATGAATTAATATGTGATAATATGATAAATTAATATGAGTATGACTGTGAGCGCTACAGGATTTGTACATGATTATATGATGATTTCTATGATGTATGATGATGATTATTGTGATGAGCTATGATGACATGATGTATGATGATGATTATTATGATGAGCTATGATGACATGATGTATGATAATGATTATTGTGATGAGCTATGATGACATGATGTATGATGATGATTATTTTCATGACCTATGATGACATGATATATGATTATGATTATGATGATGAGCTATGATGTTTGATGATGATGAATATGATGAATGATTATGCACCTATGATGTTGTTATGAGGATGGTTTGTGACGTGTGCATCACGCATTCATGTGCATCCGGACCTTGGCCCAGGACCTCGATTACTTTGGCTTCAATCCCATTGTGTGGATGTGAAGTGTTTTGATGTGCTCCGGTTCTCTAGTAGAATTGATCCTATTGATGGGGATCTATGGAGGGTTGATGGCCTAGTGTCCATCGTGTTGTGATGATTGGTACCACATGCATTGAGTCTTGTTGCATTTGCATTTATGAGATGATTTTGAGTAAATTATGATGTTGTGGCCTTTGATGTCCTTTGAGGAATATGAATGTGTTGAATATGAAAATGACGCCATTTATATGTTTATTTTCTACATTGATTATTATGAATCGTTTTACTCACCCTGTCTATTTGAATGTTACCTCCACGTGGGTAACGTGCAGATGACCAGGTTTAGCCGTGGATGCCGATGAGGACTTTTGAAGTTTCGAGTTGTTGGCCTTTGGTCAACTTAGAGGGTCTTGCTCTGATAGTGTAACATCGGGTTGGGGTCTTTGAGTCGAGCTATGTTTTATTGAGTTATTTTGATTACCTTTCCGTATAAGGAAAACTTTGGAATATGCCTTGTGAGTTCCGCTGCCTTTGAGCAAATTTTGATATCTTTTGGGAAAACCCGTTATACACGGAGCATTAACGTATTTTGAGCTTTGAGAAATGTACGCCCTTTAAGGTGATTTATTGTTGAGTTTAACATTTTACTCTGATGACTTTGAATAAATGTGCCTTTTAATTGTGGGATAGAAAAAGGTGTTACATTAGTGGTATCAGAGCAGGTCGGTCCGTCCGGCCAAGTTGTATAATGTTATTTGTTCCCTTGTATGCGACATGTGTGTGAAAACACTGTCGGTACATGTTTGTTTTCTAACCTTTGTCTGCAGAAGTGGGAATGAAAGAAGTGGGGGAGAAGCTTGTGCTTCTCCAGGATGCTTCAAGTGTGGAGTGGTGGCTCAGTGTGTCGATGAACGCTCTTATAGTTTGGTAAAGATGGTGTATGCCCCATCATGATTTTCGGCTGTCTATTGACAAATTGAGGAACTTATCACCCTTAATCTCTTGTTGATAGTGGACAAATTCATGTTTGTGGGGATAGACGTGTCTTGCAAGCTTAGATGGCGTGTGAAATGAATTGTTGAGTTAAGCTAAGGGCTTACGAATTATTTTATGAGTCAGTGCAGGTTGGTGCTGAGATGTTTATTTTGATAGAAACTTTGAGTGTTAATAAAGTGGAGAAGTTAGTGGTGTGCCAATTATTTGTGATTGTCCGGAGGTTTTTCCTGATGAGATAAGTGATTTACCGCCGGAACGTGAAATGGAGTTTGCGATCGACTTAGTTCTTAGAACTAGTCCAATATTGATGGCTCCATATCGTATGTCTGCATTGGGTTTGAAAGAGTTGAAGAGTCAACTTGAAGATTTGCTTGAGAAGAGATTCATTTGTCTGAGTGTGCCACTGTGGGGTGCACCAGTTTTGTTGATTAAGAAGAAAGAAGGTTCTGTGAGGCTTTGGGTGGATTATAGACAACTGAACAAGGTGACTATCATGAATAAGTGTTCACTTCCAAGGATTGATGATTCAATGGGTCAGTTGGTTGTTGCAAGTGTGTTTAGTAAGATAGATTTGAGATCTGGGTATCATCAGATTCGTGTGAAGGCTGAAGATATTCAAGAGACTACTTTTAAAATAAGGTATGAACATTATGAGTATTTCGTGAGGCCATTTGGTGTGAATAATGCACCATGTGTATTTGTGGAGTATATGAACGGTATTTTCCATCCTTATTTGAGCAAGTTTGTGGTTGTGTTAATTGACGATATTTTGATATATTCGAAGAGTAAAGAGGATCGTACTGAGCATCTGAAAATTGTGTTATCAGCGTTGAAAAAGGAGCAGTTGTATGCAAAACTGTCAAAGTGTGAGTTTTGGTTGAAGGAAGTGAGTTCCTTGGCCATGTGATCTCGAGTAGAGTTATTGTGGTTGATATGTCGAAGGTTGAAGTTGTATCGCAATGGGAAGCTCTAAAACCTGTTTTTGATATTAGAAGTTTTCTTGGGCTGGAAGATTATTATCTTTTCCATTGATGTAGTGGACTAGGAAGGTTCAAGATTTTGTTTTGGATGCAAAGTTTGAAGAAAGTTTCAAGGGCTTTTGAGAAGGCTGTCAACAGCTCATGTTTTGATTTTGCCGAATCCGGCATAACCATTTGTTGTATATTGTGATGCTTCGCTGATGGGATTGGTAGGTGTGTTGAGGCAACATCAACAAGTTTTAGCTTATGCTTCAAGGCAACTTAAAGTGCATGAGAGGGATTATCTAACGCATGATTTAGAGTTGTTTGTTGTTGTGTTTGTGTCGAAGCTTTGGAAGCATTATTTGTTTGGTTCGAGATTTGAGGTGTTTAAAGATCATAAGAGTTTGAAGTATTTCTTTGATCATAAAGAATTGAATGCGAAATAGAGGAGATTATTGGGACTTCTGAAGGATTATGGTTTTGGTTTGAATTACCATTTGAATAAAGCAAACGTGGTAGCTGATGCATCGATTTGGAAATCTTTGCATATACCGATGATGATGGTAAAAGAGTTAGAACTGATTGAACAATTTCTTGATATGAGTTTGGTTTGTGAAGAGACTTCCTATGGAGTTAAGCTTTGTATGTTGAGGCTTACTAGTGGTATTCTTGATGAGATTCGAGGAGGTCGAAAATATGATTTGAGTTGGTAGATCGGTTGGATTTGATGAATCAAAGTCGAAGAGCTGATTTTCGGATTAATGGGAATGATATCATGAGACGTAGTGATAGAGTTTGCGTTTCAGATATTGTTGAGTTGAAAAAGAGTAATTCTTGAGGAAGGACATTTAAGTGGATTGAGTATCTATACCAGTGCTATAAAGAGGTACCAGGATTTGAGGAAATTGTTTGGTGGCCAGGGATGAAGAAAGAAGTGGTTGAGTTTGTATATGATGGTTAGACTTGTCAGAAGTTGAAGATTGAACATTAGAGACGTTGGGTCTGATGCAACCGTTGAATATTCTAGAGTGGAAATGGGATAGTATTTCCATGGATTTTGTGTTGAGTTTGCCAAAGACTGTGAGAGGAATATGATTGGATTTGGGTGATTGTGGATAAATTGATTAGATAAGCTCATTTCTTACCAATGAGGATTAATCATTCTATGTTGAATCTAGATGACATGTATATTGAGGAAGTTGCGAAGTTGTATAAGATACCGTCGAGTATTATGTCTGATAGAGATATGAGATCTTCATCGAGGTTTTGGGAGAGTTTGCAGACGCTTTAGGTACCATGTTAAGATTGAGTTCTGCTTATCATCCGCAGACGGATGGACAGACAGAGAGGATTATCCAGTCTTTAGAGGATTTACTGAGAGCTTGTCTATTGGATCAAGGTGAATCGTGGGATAGTCATTTTCCGTTGGTTGAGTTTACCTACAATAACAATTACCATTCTAGTATCGAAATGGCACCGTATGAGGCTTTGTATGGTAGAAGGTGTAGGACTACATTGTGTTGGTATGAGTCAGGTGAGAGTGTTGTACCCGGACCTGAGATTGTGCAAGGGACAACTGAAAAGATCAAGATGATCCAAGGAAAGATGAAAGCGTCGCAAAGTCGTTAGAAGAGTTACCATGATAAGAGGAAGAAAGAACTTGAATTCCAAGGGGGAGATTGCGTGTTTTTGAGAGTTACGTCGGTAACTGGTGTTGGCCGAGCTTTGAAGTCTCGAAAGCTCACATCGCATTTTGTATGTCCGTATCAGAGTGGCGCAGCGGAAGCGTGGGAGGAGTAGCATGTCAGATTGCTTTACTGCCGTCGCTTGTGAATTTGCATGATGTGGTTCATGTGATTCGGATGGATGATGTACAAGTGAGAGATAATTTGACTGTTGAGACATTGCCAGTTCAGATTGATGAACGAGAAGCAACTTCGAGGTAAAGAGATTTCCTTGAAAAAAGGTAGTTTTGGGAGGACCAATTGAAGAAGGTTAGACTTAGGAGCGCGTGAATCAGATGAAGGAGTCGTATTCAACTTTGTTTCCTTAAGGTAATTTTCGAGGGCAAAAATTCTTTTAAGTGGGGGAAAGTTGTAACACCCCAAATTTTAATGGAATATTTATTTAATTTATTTAAATAAGAATATTCACATTTCGGTGATTTTCAGTGGTTTTGTGGAATATTGGGAATTAATGGAATTTGGGTTAATTATTTTGAATAATAATATAATATGAATATATTAATATTATTATTAATTAAAATAAATATAAGTGAAATAAGGGCAAATTGGACAAGTATGAGGAGTTATGAGGGTATTATGGGAAAAGCCCAAATGGTGAGGCCCAAGTCTAGGTTTAACAAAAAGAAAATTGTGAAGGGATTAGGATTCATTTGTTAGACCTTGAAGAGAATTGAGGTCAGAGCTCTGAGGAGGAAGATTGAAGGCAAAAGCTTCGAAAGGTTCCCTGAAAGATTTGAGAAGGCTTTGAGTCGACAACTAAGGTATGGGGAGTATTACCTTCATGATTTTCCATGTGTAAATTCAATGTATTTAAGGTCGATTTAAGGTTTAAGGGATGTTGGGGTTGATTGTGAGAAAAAGGGATTTTGGTCTTCGTGGCCTAAATCTAGTATTGAGATGTTAACCATGGGAATTCATTGGAGTAAAAGGGAAACTAGGCCTTCGTGGCCAAAACTCTGATTTGACATTGATCTTAACCCTGTAGAGAAATTTGATGGTGAGAACTCTGATGATTGTGGTGTAGTGGTAAGTATTCCTGAGAGTTTGAGGGTTGATATGAGAAATAGTGATCTTTGGCCTTTGTGGCCTAAATCTATTATAGGTAAATCTAACCGTGGAATTCATTGGGGAAAAGGAAGGTTAGCCCTCGTGGCCACAATCTTGAATTGTTATTTGTCTAACCCTGAAGGGATAGAAATATTAGATAGTGAATAACTCTGATGCCTTTGGGGAAATTGTAAGGAAATTTGTGATTTAGGGTGTGAACATGACACGGGGTTGACCTAATAAACCGTAGGTTTTGTGCCTTTAGCGCCGTAAGACCTTAGTGATGATTTAGGGATGTTTTAGGGGCATTGGGGAAGTCAATCGGGTAGACTTTTGGGTTGGATCAAGTTTTGGTGCGTAGCAGAATTAGCTGTCATCGTATTGTTCGCCTAGCGAAGAATGCTTCGCCTAGAGAACAATGTTGTTCCCAGACTCGCCTAGCGAAGAATCCTTAGCACATTGAAGAAACTCGTCCCAGACTCGCCTATCGAACATGCCAGCAAACGCAATAGAGTTTCATAAATGTTGATCGTGTGCAATGATTGTTGCGTTGGAATTAGGATATCAAACTGTTAATTAGTTTGAATCACAATTCTTGATTCACAACCGCTCTTTGATTTATCCGAAGGAAAAGGTCAAAAGAGGGAAAACCTATTTTTGCACCGTAAACACAATGCGGGGAGAGACCTAGGTAAGGGGTTGGTTAAGCTTAGGGAAGGTACTAGCACCCTAAACTTCTGTAGTACTCTACAGGAACCTTTTGTTTATTGTATGCCTTTAAATTTTATTTATTATATGCTTTAATATATATTGAGCTAAGGGATGGAGTGACCTAAAAAGACCTAATGGTTAGTCCTAAGTTTACTCGGCAAGATTCGCATCTTGTGCCTACGTATCCTGGATAGGGAATGGAATCAGAGTAATCGTAGTTCCCCTTGAAAGGAAGGTTAGAAACGTCTTGACTGTGGTCAAGGTTTCAAGGGGAGTAAGCATTTCTTAAAGAAACGCTTATGTGGCGTCTTTGAAACTCCTATTTCTATGTTGAATTTGTTAATTGAAAATTTAGGGTTGAAATTAGGGATTCCACGGTGGGAAACCCTAAACAGAGTACGACGACTCTTTGACCTAATGCTAGGGTAAAGGGCATTTTCGTCCACGGTGGGACACCTAGGCTATTAGGGTTTTTGAAACGGTAAAAAATTAGGGTTATTGACTCGGCGGTCAAACGGCTAGACCTAATTCCTTCGGAGGGATTCTAACGGCTAAACGTGCAAAATACGGCAAATTATTATACGACAAGATTAAAGTGCGGGAAGTAAATAAAACGGTAAAGAAAGCGCCGCGACGATCACTCGCGTAAATTACAAATCCCCAAAAAATGCAAAATAAAATAAACCGCGACCATGGCCTCGCGTAAATTACATCCATGGAACAAAATAAACTGAATAAATATTAATCAGAATTTAAGGATAATCTGAGGAGAGAAATAGAGAACATTAGTGAAAAGTTAGACGGAATTCAATGGCAAATAACAAAATAGTGAAAAAGAAAAAATTACGAATTTGGACATTGTTATTGTTCTTAATACTTTTTGAAAAAAGATCTTAATTTTAATTTTTGAAAAAAAAGAAAAAAAGACGAATTTTAATGTTAATATCGAAAGGTTTTTACTTTTCATTATATTTAAAAAAAATAGTTAGTGTTAATTATAAAAAAGAAATTCTTTTAATTTTAATTAAAAAAAGTTAATTGTGGCCAATAATGTTAAATGTTTTTTTGGTTTTTCATTTTTAAAAGAAATCTTTAGTTTTTTCTATTTTAAAGAGAGTTTTAATCCATATTAAAAAAAATAATTTAATTCATATTTTAAAAGGTTTTAAATTATATATATATATATATTTTAAAAAGTTTTAAGTTATATTTTTTAAGAAAAGAAAATTTTTTTTTGAATTATATTTAAAGAAAGCATAGTTTTAATTAAAAAGTTAGGATAACAAACATAATAGTAATAAATAAAATAAAAATAAGAAAAAGAAGTTGGATTTTAACTTTAAAAGTTTTTTAGTTTTAATTTTGCAAAAAAAGAATTTTATTCTTAAATTTAAAAAGGGATTTAGTTTTATATTAAAAAAAAAATGTTTTGGTTTTTAAATTTAAAAGAAATCTCTTTAATTTAAAAAGTGTTTTAGTTTAATTTAAAAAACGTTTTTGTTATTTTGTTTTTAAAAAGGGTTATATTAATTTATAAAAAGAGTTAAATGAATAAAAGAAGGTTATTATTATTATTATTATTTATTTTTAAGGAAATATTAAGAAAAGGAAAAATTATTATTTACAGTTTTTATATTTTTATTATAATTACCAAACAAAAACCATGAGATTTCATAAATCCATACCTTTCGGCCGATTGACGGTGATGAAATTTGATGGAGGTATTGATGCTCGTCCTCTGGCGATGATGAATCTTCCCTCTTCTGATAAGTCGTGAGAACGACTTCCGTTTTTCTCTTTTGTCTCCTTCCTCTTTTATCAAATGCAACTCATGTTTATATAGGTGACAAATTATGGTTAACTCTAACCTAATGCCCACTTTAAAGCCCAACTTAAATAATTAGTCAAAGCTAAAAAAAATAAACTAAAACAAACTTAAAAGAATAAAATCTTTTCTAATATTTTTAATTTTATGATTTTTGGATGTTTTTATGAATAATATGGAAAAAAGTGAAAAAATAATATTTAAAAAAATAATAATTTAAATATAATACGAAAATAATAATTAAATAATAAAAAAACTATTTTTGTTATTTTTTTTTTTATGAAAATAGAAAAGTTAGAATAAAAATAAAAGAAACAAAACAAAAAGTGAAGAAAATGGGACTCTCAACCTCTCACACTCACAACTCCTTACACAGGGTCTCTTGCCAATTGTGCTATTTTATTCATTCAAAATAAAGTGGCACTAGAAACCCTGTAAACTAAAAGAGCGCGCCACATGATATTTTCTTGCAACAATCAAACAACTGCACCACCCGTTAGTGGTTAGTTTAAACGCAATGCACAATGAAATGGGATGCAAGATGAAACGACTAATCTTAGGGCAAAATTTGGGGTATTACAACGATACTTTGATGTTTGATTCTGTGATTTCTTTGACGAATTAACATGAGTAGGACCGTAAAGTTATGTGATTAATAGGCGATAGTATGAGGATTACCACGAGTATAATTATGAATTAATATGTGATAATATGTGATAATATGTGATAATATGATGAATTAATATGAGTATGACTGTGAGCGCTACGGGATTTGTACATGATTATATGATGATTTCTATGATGTATGATGATGATTATTGTGATGAGCTATGATGATGTGATGTATGATGATGATTATTATGATGAGCTATGATGACATGATGTATGATGATGATTATTCTGATGAGCTATGATGACATGATGTATGATGATGAGCTATGACATTTGATGATGATGAATATGATGAATGCTGATGCACCTATGATGTTATTATGAGGATGATTTGTGACGTGTGCATCATGCATTCATGTGCATCTGGACCTCGGTCTAGGACCTCGATTACTTTGGCTTCAATCCCATTGTGTGGATGTGAAGTGTTTTGATGTGCTCCGGTTCTCTAGTAGAATCGATCCTATTGATGGAGATCTATGTAGGGTTGATGGCCTAGTGTCCATCATGCTGTGATGATTGGTACCATATGCATTGAGTCTTGTTGCATTTGCATTTATGAGATGATTTTGAGTAAATTATGATGTTGTGGCCTTTGATGTCCTTTGAGGAATATGAATGTGTTGAATATGAAAATGACGCCATTTATATGTTTATTTTCTACATTGATTATTATGAATCGTTTTACTCACCCTGCCTGTTTGAATGTTACCTCCACGTGGGTAACGTGCATATGACCAGGTTTAGCCGTGGATGCCGATGAGGACTTTTGAAGTTTCGAGTTGTTAGCCTTTGGTCAACTTAGAGGGTCTTAATCTGATAGTGTAACATCGGGTTGGGGTCTTTGAGTCGAGCTATATTTTATTGAGTTATTTTAATTACCTTTCCACATAAGGAAAACTTTGGAATATGCCTTGTGAGTTCCGCTGCCTTTGAGCAAATTTTGATATCTTTTGGGAAAACCCGTTATACACGGAGCATTGACTTATTTTGAGCTTTGAGAAATGTACACCCTTTGAGGTGATTTATTGTTGAGTTTAACATTTTACTATGATGACTTTGAATAAATGTGCCTTTTAATTGTGGGGTAGAAAAGGGTGTTACACCATCTGCAAACATTGATTGGTGGTTTTAGAGTAACATCATCAGCTTTGGTCGTGCCATTAGAGATCGAGCAGTTACAGTACAACATCCCTCGTAACGTGGTGATGGTTAGTTAGAGTGGTACCTCATTGTATCACACCCTCCCATCATTCCACATGTTGAACATACAAGTGATGCTGGGACTTCTGATGCTGGGGTACCTGTCGATGACATGCTGCTGCCTCCTCTTACTAGTGATGCCAAAGATTAGAAGCGCCTCTAGATGATTGTAGTTATTATGGATAATCTCATGGGTTTTGTAAACCTAGATGACTAGGTTTATATTGGATTATCTCGGGCTGCACACATAGCCTATGGGGACCTATTTAGACATATTTTGTATTAATTGTATTATTTGTATATTACTCAAACATATTCATTATAACTTTTTATTAGATAATATTTTTTTTTATCTCCCATTGATGCAACATCAACATTAACTAACATTTGACAATGGAGTACATAACTTAAACAGAACTTAAAAAACGATAATAAATAAGAAAACTTAGACACTACCAGATGATTCTGGACGTTTCATCATCTTAATTATGTTGTTGGCAAATTTTGAAATCTTAGCATCTAACTCGACCGACTCCTTTGTTAACCTCCAGTGAAATGATCTTCACATATCCTTCACATCTTCATCGGTCTTCAACTCAAAAAGATTGTATTTCACCCTTTCGTCAGTATCAATCTAATCTTCATGAAACTCGATCTTTCTCACCTTTATATTTTCGGTATCAGACAATAATTCATTCAACTTGGACGTCAGGCCGACGAGAGATGTGGTGCCATTTGGAAGCTAGAATTCTACAGGAGGTGAAGCTCCGTTGAAGTACACTTATGCCTTAATCAAAAATTGAGGAAATTTTATTTTTTGAGATGTTTTTAACAAATAACATGTGACCCTCCTATTTATACAACTTTGCATTTACTATTGACCACACAAAACTCTCAGTGCAATCACGACCATTCAAAACTGTCAGAAAAATCCTGAGCGTTTAAAATTTCAAACAAATAACACTACTAGAAATGTCACTTTGGTTGAAATTTCCAGTATCAAATAGTAAATTTTTAATTTCTGGTATTAATGCATGTGGTACCAATCATCACAGCATGATGGACACTGGGCCATCAACCCTCCATAGATCCCCATCAATAGGATCGATTCAACTAGAGAACCGGAGCATATCAAAACACTTCACATCCACACAATGGGATTGAAGCCAAAGTAATCGAGGTCCTGAACCGAAGTCCGGATGCACATGAATGCATGATGCACATGTCACAAATCATCCTCATATAATAACATAGGTGCATCATCATTCATCATATTCATCAAACGTCATAGCTCGTCATCATAGTCATCATCATACGTCAAGTCATCACAACTCATACGTCATGTCATCAAAATTCATCATAATAATCCTCACACATCATGTCATCATATTTCATCATAATATTCCTCATACATCATGTCATCATATTCCATCATAATATTCATCATACATCATATCATCATATTCCATCATAATATTCATCATACATTATATCATCATATTCCATCATAATATTCATCATACCTCATGCCATCATATTCATTATAATAATCATCATACATCATAGAATTCATCATATAATCAAGTACAAATCACATAGCACTCACAATGATATTCACATTAATCCATCATGTTATCACATATTATCACATATTATTTCATATTATCTCATATTAATTCATCAAATTATACTCGTGGTAATCCTCATACTATCACCTATTAATCCCATAAACCTCACTGTCATACTCATGCTAATCCATCACAAAAATCACAGAATCAAACATCAAGGCATCGCTGCACACGATCAACATTCACGAAACTCTGCTACGTTCGCTGGCATGCTCTCTAGGGGAGTCTGGGGTGAGTTCCTTCGCTAGGCGAAGCATTCTTCACTAGGCGAGTCTAGGAATACATGGTTCGCTAGGCAAAGCTTCCCTTCGCTAGGCGAACAATGCGATGACAGCCAAATCTGCTACGCACTAGAACTGATTTTTACTCAAATACTCGTACGATTCACTTACCCAATGCCCCCAAAACATCCCTAAATCATCCCTAAGGTCATATGGCGATAACGGCACAAAACCTACAGTTTATTAGGTCAATCTCGGAACATATTCATGTCAGAAATCACAATTTCCCTACAATTACCCGGAAGGCATCATAATTTCTCATATCACATATTCCTATCCCTTCAAGGTCGGACGTATGTCACCCCATAGTTTTTGGCCACGAAGGCCTAAGATTTCCCTTTCTCATATTATGCTCTACTGCCAGGGATACTTACCAACTCCAGAGTTCCCAACACCAGATTTAGGCCACGAAGGCCAAAATCCTTTTTTCCCCAATTGAACCACGACTAGATTAACCTATAATCAGTTTAGGCCATGAAGGCCAAAGATCGCTATTCTCATATCACACCTCAAACAGTCAGGAATACTAACCACTAGCCATAACCTCAGAGTCTTATCAATTTTCTTACTTTCCCACCATCAACCTAAAATCCCTTAAATCTTAAATCAACCATAAACACATCGAAAGGCATACATGGAAAATCATGAAAATCTATACTTCCCATACCTTAGCCGATTCAAAGATTTCACGATTATCTCCGGGATCTTCCGAAGCTTTTGCCTCCATTTCCCCCTCCTCAGAGCACTGGCCTCCATTCTTTTCACGGTTAACAAATGAATCCTAAACCTTTAGAGTTCTATTTTGTCAACTTGGACTTGGGCCACAAAATTGGGCTTTTCCCATAACACCCTTACTAACTCCTTATAATGCCCAATTTACCCTTATTCCTCTTATATTTATTTAATTCATAATAATATTAATAAATCCATATTACATACTATTATTCTAAAATAAATACTCCAAATATGCATAATTCCTAATAATCCACAAAACCACCGAAACCACCAAAATACGAATATTCTCAATTAAATAATTAATTAAAATATTTCGATTAAATTTGGGGTGTTACAGGTGGGGTTAAGTTAAATTATAAAAAATGGCCCAACTCATTAGACCTATGTTTTTCATTGGCCGGTCCGGGCCGCCCTAGAGGGATTCACGCTGGCTCATTAAAAGTAATTTTAGTTAATTTTAAAGAAAAAAAAGAATTAGCTTAGCTATGATTACGTAAGTGTGTTTTCAAGTAAAATAAAAAAATAAAAAGAATGAAGATATGTTTTTAAGATGATGTGATCAAAGATATGGTTGTAAGATGAAGAGAAAAATTGATAAATATTGGAGATAATATTCACTTACTCTCTACTTTTAGATAGATTTTTTTATGGTGTGTGTGTGTCTATATATATATATATATATATATATATATATATATATATATATATATATATATATATATATATATATATATATATATATATATATATATATATATATATATATATATATATATATATATATATATATATATATATATATATATATATATATATATATATATATATATATATATATATATATATATATATATATATATATATATATATATATATATATATATATATATATATATATATATATATATATATATATATATATATATATATATATATATATATATATATATATATATATATATATATATATTGCATCCTATATGTTACTTAGACACCATATGAAAATACTTAAATGCCTTTAGATTTCGGAGAGGCATCTCCGGACGCACCCAATTCTCAATTAACGTTAAAATCTCATGCAGATGCATCTCCGGAACGTTTCGGAGCTTAAATCGCGCCAAAACCCTTGTCCTTCCTCATTTCTGATATTTCTCAAAACTTCTTCAAACTTTCTCAATTTTTTCCATCACCAAGTGCAAAATCAAGCAACCATGGTCAAAGTATCTTCAATCAACATCAGAAACATCATCCAACACTGAAGCAAAATAAAAAATTGTATTTTTTTTTAATGTTTTGAAAAGCCTTTGATTTTTGTGTGTAAATGAGTAGAAATTAATGATTAAGGTAAGAAATGAGTATATATTGCAAGATTGATAGTTTAGATATAGTGTAAAACATATTTGTTGGCTAAAAACGATGATCAAACAAATATTTGTCGTGTTTTCATGTCTGCATTGCTGTCATTGATGCACTTGCTGAGTTGCAGAAAATTTTGGAGATGTATCTCAGAAATTTTTCAACGTTTTACTTTCCCAATAACTGGAGATGCATCTCTGGAATTTTCTCAGTCTTTTTTTTTGTTTTTGTTGTGGTGTTGCTTGCTTGTACTAATTTTCTGGTTTAATTTAACTTGCAGACATTATGGCTGATATACACAATAGGCTGAGACACGGGAGGATTGCACAACATGCATCAGTGCAGTGGGAGAAAAGTCAGGTTTCAGAGGTTCTTGTTCCCTCTGGCCATGTAGAGCCATCTACTTCTGGGGAACATGCTTTAACTCATGCTTCTACATCTTCTTCTTCCCATAGGAGATGAGTTTCACCTACCGACGCATCACTCCCACCATCCTCCTGCAGGCGCCATATTTCACCTATTCAGGCGCCTGAGATACTCGAGCCACCAATGGTACCTTCTACTAATGATGATGTTGAGCTAGTGCCACCTCCAGATGGTGTGGTTGTTGAGGATGCTAAGCTAGAGGCTTTTGGAGGAGGCCCTGTAGATTTTCCACTACTGCCTCTGTACCCAGACCATGTTAGAACACAGATTGGTTCTTAATAATATCTCTATGTTTTGATGACAACTATTATGAAATTTTGTAATTAAGAATTATATACTCTAAAATTTTCTTGAGAATTTTTACTGCAGATAGTAAAGAAATAAACACTCCAGAAGCAAATCAGAATTGAACATAAGAAATTAGCTAGACTCTGAAGCTCCAGATGCATCCATTAGAAGATTCTGATTGCTGCCAACAAAAGATCCTGAGCGTAGCCTCCAGAAGATTCTGAAGCAGAAGCTCCAGAAGGATCTGAAGCAGAAGCTCCAGAAGAATCTGAAGCAAGTCAGAAGCATCTGAACCAAAGAAGAATTCTGTATGAAGAGTTTTTCAAAGCATAGTTACTATAGAAGATTCTGAAAGTACTAAAGCTGCCAGTACTGAAGATCTGTCTCATATATACTCTGATCTTAAACACGCTAAAAGCACACCTGCTGCAGAAGACTCTGATTCAGCAAAACTCTGATCATCATCAGAAGGCTCTAATCTAATTAGACTCTGATGAATTTGCTGAAAACTGAAGAAGAATTATTCAAAGTTTATATCCGTTGGAATGATCCAAACGACTCTTTCCTAATTTATGCTAGACACAAGAACACAGACAAAAAGAATTTTTCTGTGCTTTCTTCTTCTAGGAAAGGTCACTTGATGTGAAGACAAAAAAGGCTCAGACCTTTTTGGACACTCTTCTCAGCGTGAAGCTCACCTTGGATCAGCTGCCTATAAAAGCAAGACTTCACCAATTTCTTCAGTTGACGTTTTATCCAAAAAGAAATCAACATTCAAGCTCTCATACTATTCATATTCTTTCTAAGAATTAATTTCTTTGTTCTTAATAGTTAAGTGTAAAATCACAGTTGTGATAAAGCTTTATAGAAGCAAATCTTAAACACTTGTATTTGTATTACATTTGATTGTAAACCTTAAGAAGATCCAGTTAGGATCAATAGTTCTTGAGAAGACTTTGAACAGTTGTTCTAAGTGCTTACTATTGTAATTTGTTGATTAAATAGTGGGTTAAGTCCTTGATTGAGAAAGGCAAATCACTCTAGGAAGGGTGGACTGAAGTAGTTGAGTTCAACGAACCAGGATAAAAATACTTGAGTTTTTATTTCTAAGTTTTAATCTTCATACTTATTCACCCCCCCCCCCCTTCTAAGTATTTTCTCACCTTCAGTTGGCATCAGAGTTCCGGTTCTGTGTGTGCTACCACTTAACAGTGACAGTAAAGATCCAGAGAGAAATACTTTGATATATATTTGGTTGTTACTATGGCTGATAATACAATGTCTAACATTAACAACAAATATGAAGAAAGGGACAGAATCAACACCAAACCCCCTATGTTTGATGGGGAGAAATTTGATTATTGGAAAGACAGGATTGAAAGTTTTTTCCTTGGATATGATGCTGATTTATAGGATCTGGTCATAGATGGATATGTTCATCCCACTGATGGGAATGGCAAGAAGATAGACAGAAAATCTATGACAGATGCTCAGAAGAAAGAATTTAGAAATCATCACAAGGCCAGAACAATATTGTTGAATGCAATATCCCACACTGAGTATGAAAAAATTACAAACAGGGAAACTGCATTTGACATGTTTGAATCCTTAAAGATGACTCATGAGGGAAACTCTCAAGTCAAGGAAACAAAGGCTCTGGCTCTGATCCAGAAGTATGAAGCCTTCAAGATGGAAGACTCTGAATCTGTTGAAGCTATGTTCTCCAGATTTCAAATACTTACAGCTGAACTAAAGGTTCTGGACAAAGGATACTCTACTGCTGATCATGTGAAAAAGATCATCAGAAGCTTACCCACCAGATGGAGACCTATGGTGACAACACCGAAGATGGCTAAAGATCTGAACAAGATCTCCTTGGAGGAACTGATCAGTTCACTAAGAAGTCATGAAATTGAGCTTGAGGAAGATGAACCTCAAAAGAAAGGTAAATCTGTTGCTTTAAAATCTAATAAATCTGCTAAAGAATTGTAGGTAATAGAGGAAAGCTCTGAAGAATCCTCATCTGAAGATGAACTGTCCATGCTGTCCAAAAGAATAAACAAACTCTGGAAGCATAAAGGAAAGAAGTTCAAAAACTTCAGAAAGCCTGACCAAAGAAAAGAATCTTCTGGACACAGAAGATCTGGCAAAAAGGAGGTTGTCTGTTATGAATGTAAAGAACCTAGACATTACAAAAATGAATGTCCAAAGGTGCTAAAAGAAAAGCCTAAAAGAAAATTTGATAAGAAGAAAAAGGTTCTGATGGCCACCTGGGATGATTCAGATACATCTGAATCTGAATCTGAGTCAGAAGAAGAATGTGCCAATGTAGCTTTGATGGCAGACATAGAAGATCAGGAGGAAGGAACTTCAGGATCTGAATCTGTCTCTGAATCTGACTCTGACGCTGAAGAGGTAATGGCTAAACTTACTAAAGAAGAACTTATCAAAGTGTTATCAGAAGTTCTGAAAAGCTATAACAATATTAAGCTCAAATACAAGAAGCGTCAAAGCAATCTTGTATCTGAGAATAATATTCTCAAATCAGAAGTAGCTGAGCTAAATGAAAAGAACTTAAAATTGATAAATGATTCTGAATTAGCTCAACAAAACTCTGATTCCGAAACTGAATCTGAATGCAAAAATATTTTGGAAAAATATGATTATAGCTTTCAGAAGTTTCTTGCTAAAAGTATAGACAGAAGCAAAATGGCTTCTATGATCTATGGAGTTAGCAGAAACAACAGAAAAGGAATTGGATATGAATCCTCCTCTGAAAAGGATTTAAATCCAAAACCTGTTGATAAAATTATCATCAAGAAAACTCCTTTATATTCACACTTTAAATTTGGTCACTTGAATGATATTGAACAAACACGCTCTGAAAATAATATTCATGTGTTTAAATATAAGGCTAGTCAGAATAAACCTTATGTTGAAAAAAAGAAGTTTAGACAAACCTTCAGAACAACTAACCCTAAAGAACCCAAGAAGATCTGGGTACCTAAAAGTAAAATAATTCCTGTTGCAGATGTTCTTAGCAGCAAGGTCAGGACGCCAATCATGGTACCTGGACTCTGGATGCTCACGACACATGACAGGAGAAAGGTCTATGTTCCAAAGCCTGGAGCTTAGATCTGGAGGTGATGTGAAATTTGGAGGGAACCAGAAGGGCAAGATCATTGGATCTGGCACCATTGGAAATGGTAAACTTCCCTCTATTACTAATGTTTTACTTGTTGAAGGGTTAAAGCATAACTTATTGTCCATAAGTCAATTAAGTGACAATGGTTATGATATTACCTTTAATCAAAAATTTTGTAAAGCTATTAGTCAAAAGGATGACTCTATCCTATTTAGTGGTAAGAGGAAAAACAACATTTATAAAATAAATCTTTCAGAAATTAAAGTTCAGAATGTTAAATGTCTCTTGTCTGTTAATGAAGAGCAATGGGTCTGGCACAGAAGATTGGGGCATATTAATATGAGACGTATATCTCAGATTAATAAACTTAATCTTGTCAGAGGACTTCCTAATCTGAAGTTCACCTCAGATGCTCTTTGTGAAGCATGCCAAAAAGGGAAGTTTTCAAAATCATCTTTTAAATCAAAAAATGTTGTTTCTACTTCCAGACCACTAGAATTACTTCATATTGATCTGTTTGGACCAGTGAAAACTGCATCCATCAGAGGCAAGAAGTATGGATTAGTCATTGTTTATGACTATAGTAGATAGACATGGGTAAAGTTCTTAAAACACAAGGATGAGTCACATTCTATGTTTTTTGACTTCTGCAAGCAAGTCCAGAATGAAAAAGATTTCAAAATTATAAAAGTCAGAAGTGATCATGGTGGTGAATTTGAAAATAAATATTTTGAAAAATATTTTAATGAAAATGGCATTGCTCATGATTTTTCCTGTCCTAGAACTCCACAACAAAATGGGGTTGTAGAGAGGAAAAACAGAACTCTGCAAGAAATGACCAGAACCATGATCAATGAGACAAATCTGGAAAAACACTTTTGGGCAGAAGCAATCAACACAGCCTGTTACATTCAGAACAGAGTGTCTGTAAGACCTCTTCTGGAGAAGACTCCATATGAACCGTGGAAGAACAGAAAGCCTAACATTTCATATTTTCATCCTTTTGGATGTATTTTCTATATGCTAAATACTAAAGAAAATCTGAACAAGTTTGATTCCAAAGCACAGAAGTGTTTCATGCTTGGATATTCTGAATGCTCTAAAGGCTACAGAGTATACAACACTGAGACACAGATTGTGGAAGAATCTATTCATGTTAGATTTGATGATAAGCTTGGCAATAAAAAGCCAAAGCAGTCTGAAAACTCTGCAGATAGAGAAGTAGTCTTCACTGACTCTGAAGTCCCAGAGGCAGACAAAGCTCAAGTGAAGGAACCAGAAGCAACGCCAGATGCTATTCCTTTAACTTCTCAGATGAACAATCTAAACATTTCTGAAGAATCAACTGTTAGAGGATTATCATCCAGAATTAAAGCTTCTCATCCAGAGAATGTCATTATTGGAAAGAAGGATGATCCCATCAGAACAAGATCCTTTCTAAGATCATCTGAAGCATCATTATTTGGACTGGTGTCAGAAATTGAACCATCTTCTGTAGATGAAGCTCTTCAAGACAATGATTGGATTATTGCCATGCAAGAAGAGTTAAATCAATTCACCAGAATTGATGTGTGGGATTTAGTTCAAAGACCACAAGGATTCAATATAATTGGAACAAAATGGGTTTTCAGAAATAAGCTAAATGAGAAAGGAGAAGTTGAAAGAAATAAGGCAAGGCTGGTTGCTCAAGGGTACAATCAACAAGAAGGTATTGATTACACTGAAACTTATGCTCCAGTGGCAAGGTTAGAATCTATACGCCTTCTTATTTCATTTGCTGCACAAAATAACATCACTCTGTATTAGATGGATGTTAAAAGTGCCTTTCTAAATGGTATTATAGAAGAAGAAGTTTATGTCCACCAACCTCCTGGTTTTGAGAGTGAAAAATTTCCAGATCATGTTTTCAAACTAAAGAAATCTCTATATGGTTTAAAACAAGCTCCCAGGGCTTGGTATGAGAGATTGAGCAATTTTCTTCTGGAGAAAAATTTCATCAGAGGCAAAGTGGACACAACACTCTTCTGTAAATCAATTAAGAAAGATCTTCTAATTTGTCAAATTTATGTGGATGATATAATATTTGGATCTACCAATACTATGCTGGGAAAGGAGTTTGCTAAATGTATGCAGGCAGAATTTGAAATGAGCATGATGGGAGAACTGAGATTCTTTCTAGGAATCCAAGTCAATCAAACTCCAGAGTGCACTTACATACATCAGACCAAATATGTTAAAGAACTTCTGAAGAAATTTAACATGACTGATAGTAAGCTGGCAAAAACTCCCATGCATCCAACTAGCTCACTTGGCAAAGAAGAGGTAAGTAAGAAAGTAGATCAGAAGCTCTACAGAGGTATGATAGGATCTCTTCTTTACTTAACTGCTTCTAGACCTTACATATTGTTCAGTGTATGCTTGTGTGCTAGATTCCAATCAGATCCTAGAGAACCACACTTGACAGCTGTCAAGAGGATTTTAAGGTATCTGAAAGGTACTTCTAATATGGGCTTGTGTTACAGAAAATCTGATGATTTCAAATTAGTTGGATTCTGTGATGCTGACTACGCTGGAGACAGAGTGGAAAGGAAAAGTACTTCTGGAAGTTGTTAATTTCTAGGAAGAAATCTAATCTCTTGGTACAACAAGAAGCAACCCACAATTGCACTTTCAACCACAGAGGCAGAATATATTGCTACTGCTGGATGTAGCACGCAGATGCTCTGGATGAAAAGATAGCTAGAAGATTATCAAATATTTGAAAGTAACATTTCTATCTTCTGTGATAATACTTCTGCTATATGTTTGTCTAAGAACCCAATTTTACACTCTAAGGCAAAACATATAGAAATTAAGCATCATTTCATCAGAGACTATGTTCAGAAGGGAATCATAAATTTATCCTTTGTTGATACAGATCATCAATGGGCAGATATTTTCACAAAACCCCTTGTTGAAGATAGATTCAAATTTATTCTGAAAAATATTGGTATGGATTTTTGTCCAGAATGATATTTGTCAGAAGCAAATTTTACAGATGCAAAAATGCCTAATGCTCTGAAGTATTTCTTCTGATTGCTTATTTATTTTCTTTAAATATTTTTTTTTTGTGAAACTCTGAACTAACAATCCTTAGAGGATCTGAACGTTGGTTAACGTTTCATTTCTCAAGAGAATTCAGAACACATGCAAGCAAACACGTGTCACTCCAAATCTGCAAAGGTGGCGTGTACACTACTGAAGAGACGTTTGAGGTGAAGTTTGAATAGTGAAAACCTTGATTTTCCCCCTAAATTGTCAGAAGCAATAAATGCTTGAAATGATTTTTATTCTTTTCATTAAATGCTTTGTTCAAACGTGCTTTATCTGACTGTTTGTATGCCTATGTGTTTTAGTATAAATACATCTATTCTCTTCACATTCACACTTTCCACATCTTAAACATTTTATGCATTTCCATCTTCTCTTATCTCTTCATAAAAACCCTAAGCGTGTGACAAAACCATCTTCAATGGCAACTTCATCATCAACTGCTGCACAATTTCAATCTACAATGGCTGCAGTAACTTCTGCTAATATGGACGTAACTCCTTATACTCCACCTAAAAGAACATTGCTAACACCTATTGAAAAGCTGGAAGTTCTATGTGAATCAATGGTGGAATTTGATTCACTTGCTGAGAATGGGTTTGAATTTTGCTCCATTATAGGTGCTCAAGGATGGGTGAAGTATTTTGACAGACTTTTTGGACCAGTTTACCCCCTTATTGTGAAAGAATTCTGGATACATGCTTCTGTATATCCCAAGTTTATTTTATCTTCTGTTCTGGGCAAAGAGATAATCATAACAAAAGATCTGATTAGAAAGCTCATTGGATATGAGGAAACAGATGGAGTATCACACTTGCCAGCTGGGTGTATTGATATGGATGAAGTATATGAAGAGGTGATGACTGCTGGACAAGCGTCTAATAAGTTTAAAGATCTGAAGCCTGACTACAAGATCTGGGCTAAGATCTTCATGGGATGCATTCATCACAGGAAGTCAACAAACTCTCCAGACTATGTCAATAATGAACAACTCTACTTTATGTATTGCCTCAGTCAGAGCACCAAGGTAGATCTTCCATATATTCTCTTTATGCATCTTTGGAATCATATAAATGCCTCTAGAGAATATGTGAAAGAAAAAGGTCAGAATATCAGGACCTGGATTCCTTTTGGAAGGTTAATCTCAGATCTTCTAACTGAGAATGAACTTGTAACTGCTCTGTACGCTGCTGGAGTCACAGAGGAATTGGAATTTATTTTGGGAAAGCCTCTGAATGCCAAAAGTCTTCAGAGACTTAAAATAGTGGAAGAACTCACAACAGCTCCCAAGAAGCTGAACATTTCTGAACTGAGTCAGAAGAGAACTCCTGTAGATGATTACCCTCTGTTCTATGCTGAAGAACCAAGGGAAATTGTTGTAAGATATATTGATGAGTACAAGAAAGAAGGAAAACCTATTCCTGCCGATATTATAAAGAGAGCAAGACAACCACTACCTGTTGTAGAAGAAGAAGAACCACCAAGAAAGAGGACTCAACCAGAAGCAGAAGCTGCACTTGTTCAAAAGAAGCCTAAGATTGCTGAGAAGCCACAGAAGCTGCTAAAGAGGAAAGAATCTGGAGACACTCCTTCTGTACCAGCTAAAAGAATCAAGATTAAAGGTACTAAAACTTCTGTATCTTCTGCAAATCCTATTGTTACAAATGATTCTAATGTTAAGTCTATTCCAAAACCACCCTCTACACAAAATAAATTTGTTACTGCTCCACCTCATGTTTCTACTCCATCTCCACAAAAATCTTCTAATCCAATTTCCATATCACCTGTACAACAACCCTCTGTACCACAACTAACAACAACAAAACCACCAATTCAAACTCCACAACCAGAAGTTCCAACCAAACAATCTGTACCACAAACACAACCATCAAAAAAACAACCTACAGAACAACAACAAACAACAAAACCATTTGCTCAACAAAAGCCATCTGAACAACAAAAGCAACCACAAGAAAAACAACCAGAAAAACAATTTGACCCCCTACAAGAAAAGGACTCTACACATCAACAACAACAAAAATCATCTGAACCTCAAATACAACAACAAAAGACACAACCACAATCACAAAATCCACCATCCAGCACATCTACACCCACTGCATCTGTTCCAGTTTCATCTGAACCAATAAAAATTTCATCTGATCCACCCACCTGTCGCGGTGAAATTTTGATACCAAACTATTGATTAGTTTGAATCGTTTAATTCATTTGCAACCGAACTTTGATTTGTCCAAAGGAAGGGATAAAGATCGAAATTCCCACAATGCAATGCAAATGCAAGCTAGATTGTTTTAGGTTCGGGGGTTGGTTAAACTTAGGGAAGGTACTAGCATCCTATGTTTCTGTAGTACTCTACAGGAACCTCTTGTTTTATGTTTGTTTACTGCTAAGTGTTATCTGCTTAATGGTTTAAAGAACCTAGGGGTTTATTTCTAAGTATACTCGATAAGATATCGCATCTTATGCCTACATATCCTTACGGGAGTGGAATCAGAGTATGTTGTAGTTCACCCTAAAGGGTTTGAGGAGCTCTTTGACTATGGTCAAAGTTCCCACGGGTTTAGGGTAGTTGTTTTGATTGGGTTTAGGAGAAGAGACGAGTCTTCATTTTAAGGGAGAGATAACTACCACAAATGTAAAAAGGGGGTTGTAGGAAATGGTCTTTGCATCGTCTTAAGGAAAGGTCTTACATGCTCGGATGGTCGCCAAGTATGCCTTTGTCGCTCTTAAGGAAAAGTCCCTACATGTTTGATTGTATTGTTGTGGGGGTGGAGATTATATCTCACTTAAGATGATTAACATCTATTCTCTAATGTTGAAAAGTTTTGTATTGTTGATTGTTTTGTTTCTATGTTGTGAAAGAAATAAAGACAGGGTCCTTCCTATGGGGTAAGATCTATCCTAAGCGATCAACTTGAAATGGACTCAAGGATCGTGGGGAGTATGATGCTTATGAGATGCAACTACACACAACGTTGAATTATGTATAGGTTTTTCCTCTGGACGGATGCGATGCGAGGAAAATAAATTGCGATGATGTAAATTGCTCATAAAGTAAATTGCGGAAATGAAAGCAGATAATGTAAATCACACATATACGCATGAAAGCGCTGAGTGAGTGAACGTGTCGTGGGGTGCACGAATTGAGTTTTACGCTGTTGATTACTTGATTTTATTTGAATTTTAGGGAGGTTGAATTATTTTGATAAAAGTTGAATTAATTAGGTGAGATTTTATTTTAGGCGGAAATAAATATTAGTTTTGTGAGTTGATTAAAAATTATGAAATAATATTATGAAAGATTATTGTTATTAAAATTCAAATTACTTTAAAAGATTTTTGCAATAAACACAAGTTATTATGGAAAAGTTTCTTATTGATATATGGTTTTTTAAATAAGTAAAAGTCACCTTAAAAAGTTTTTTATTAAGAAAAACACAAATAAATTTAGTTGCAAAAATATGAGTTATTTTTTTTAAAAGAACATGAATAATATATTTAATTGTTTAAAAGACTTATTACAAATTAAGTAGGTTTTTAATTTCTTTTTTTTTAGATTAACTAATTAATAAGTTATTTTTAAAAAAGGGATTAGTTATAGTTAACAGTGATTAACGGTGAGTGTAGTGGTTAGTGAATGGTTAGTGCAATCATATGGCAATTACAGACAATTAAAAGAAAATGAGGAACGAAAGAGGAGGCGGAACCCTAAAGACCCTCTATCCCCAAATCGAAATACGTCGCCTCCCTCAACCACTTCTTTCGATCCGACGGTCTTCGTCTCTCCTTTTGCCTTCATCTTTATTTTCAATCAAAAACCTGCAACAACACGCCAGAGCATCAATAGTACAAGAAGTTTCAACGTGAATGGTGGTCTTACCGGAGTTTAGGAGCAACGATTAGTGATGAAGCTCCGATTGGTGCTGGCGGCGGCGGGTCAGGGGCGATGGAGACTCGAATGACAATGGCTCCAAGATTCTGATGATTGAGACAGATGAGTTTTCCTCTTTTTCTCTTTTAGGGTTACGACACTTAGGTCTTTTTTGATGATTCTCGATTGCTCTTATATAGACTCCAATTATGAATTAGGTTAATCATCAAATTAAATGTAGATTTGGACCTTCTGTTTTGGTTTTGACAACTATTTGAAATCTTTCCTTTCCTGTCTGATTTCGTTTAATGCTTTGTTAAATGAAATTTAAATCTCTGACATTGTGTATCGAATCCAGGTTCAATGTTTTGGGGATTTGGGATATTAGAATCTTGCGGTGGAATATTCTCCAATGGATTTACTAATTTGATTTGGTATCTCTGACAGGTGTGGATAGTGGCTTGTTTTGGGCCAAGGAGGGTTAACAACCCATAATGGTAAACTTGCATCTGATACATTTTACAATAAACTCAACCAACACGATCTGTGGTGAGCTGCAAACACTCCTGATACTCTTTGGTGAGGGATCCCGTAAAAAATGTTGGTGGTGAGGGGTAACAATTCTGAATATCTCCCTTGTGAGTAAACTGGATGCGAGATATGTTGTCTTATGAAGTAAGGGTGTTAGCAGCTACAATCACGTGAGCGAGGAAGAGCAAGGTTGTTGTTCTTCTCTCTCAATTCCAATTTCTACTCTTATTCTCAGGCCAAACTGAATGCGTATCTGACATTGCCTTCTGTTTTTTTCATGTACTGGATGATGGTGTGTGGGGATAATTGGTGGTTTAGAGCTTCGAGTCAGTTAACCCAAGGGGTGTTCCCGCGGTATCTGTTAATTCTTCTATTGTGGAATTTAACCGTAACCGAAAACTGTTGCAGGTTTGGTATGATATACACGGCGGGCAAGGAATACGGTGGAAGATTCATCACGGAACAGTTTTGAATGTCGGTTTCTTGCGCTAACTGCTGAGTTTGCTTGCAGGTCATCAAGGGGACGGTTGCATAAGTAGCTCTCGTTAGCACCAGGGTCTCAATCGTAGGTAGATTCCTATTTGTGTAACTAGGTTTAATAATGTTTATGGCAAATTGTTGACATGTTGTGACGGTCTTCAATGAGCGCTTGATGAGTTCATGGTTTCATTTATGACTTTTCTTCTTGGTTTTCATGTAGGCTGTTATCCTCTAATGAAAGCTTCAAAAATAGAGGCAGTGTTTGCAAGTGGTGCAGTGGAAGTAGTCGACTCAGATTTCAAGCTACTTAAACTAGGAGGTGATGGAACAACTCCTTTATCACTAAGATGGGATTGGGCAACATCAGAATGCATTTGGCTAGAATTAGAACGAATCCTTGTATCCTTTTCCTCATTGACAGAAACATCCTGGCCAAATTTGTCTAGGTCACTTTGCTTATCAGATTCATTGTTTACACGTATTTGAGTTGATAAACTCACAATGGAAGAGTTTGTTGAAGGGGTCACCAAACTGAAGCCGGAAAAATCTCCTACCCTGCTTTCATTATTTCCTTCACTAACAACAGAAATGGTATTTTCCACTGCAGGAAACATAGATGCCTCTGACTTGCTTGATAAAATCCCCGTATCCATACGGTCACCTCCAATGTTTGATGACTCGTTTTCCTCAACTACCTCAACTACCTGCCCGATAGAGACGAGATCATCTTTAGCTGAAACCATTGGCGATGTACGTGTACCTGATATAGACTGATCATCCATCACCGTATCTTTAAGAGAGACTGAATTTCACTTGCTTTGGCATCTTCACTGCGCCTTTCTTCTTCAAAGTTACTGCTGCGAGGTTGGGTTTCTATTTCATATAGATATGTTCAAAACATATTCATTTGTTACGTTTGACTATGTTTCGAGGACATGATGGTATGGATTGTTGTGTTTTTTAACAAATATCTCGCAGTCTTTGGTGCAGATGGTGATGCCATTTGGTTCCTTCTTTAAACATGTATTGGTTGTTTTGCTGAATTTACACAAATGCTCAATTTTAAAACTTTGTGCTATGTACTCCCATATTCTAAACCGCTTGGTTTTCTTGCAGGGGAATTCTATGCTGTTACGTTCTTGGCTCATGACGACTTAGGATTTGTGCTGATAATCGGTGCGTCATTATGTGTTATTGATGAACTCTCCATTATTTCTAACACACTCTTGCAGGAAGACAAAATATCAATTCGAAAGCGTCCTTGGGAAAGGTTATAGCCGACAACAGGATTAGCAACATGTTGTCGTTTTCGCACACTTCGTTCCATTTTGTTAGTCAGCTCGTCTTGCGTTGGGAAATTCATGTGTCACGTAGCTTGGCAATGTGTAGAAGATGAGGCACAGAATTCTGCTATGGATGGAGGATGGAGCTTTTTCTTTCTCGGAGAGTGTTGTGTTCATCTTTTTTTTATGCTTGTGGAGAATGTTGTGTCATGTTGTTGGCCTCAATATTAGGAATTATAGCAGCAAATCTTGTAAAAGGAAATTGGCTTCCTGGTGCGTTAATGTATAAAGAATTTGTTGAATGCATTCGTTTTTGTACATCAACGTGCTGTTATTGCCTTAATCATGTGACCATGCCATTAATTCACCATTATTGATTTCAACGTTTCCATCCTGTTTTTGCCGGAACCTGAACTTACGTACATGGGTCCTGGAACGTTTTGTATTTTTGTAAAAGAAATGGGCTTTGAAAATCCCTTAACACATACTTTCCTCATCATGAGAACATCGTCAATCCAATGTTTGCGATCTTGATTTGTGTTACTTCTTATAACCGTGTGCGGAGGCCTACGAGCTTGGAACTATCTCAAATTGAAGCATAACTTGACTTTAAATCCAAACTTCACGAGGACTAACGGATCTTGGTCTTTAGTCATATAAATTCAACATGGAGATTCTTCGATTGGATTTCGAGTTTAATAAACCACCTGAAAATTTTATGTAACTTGAACCTCCGAGTTTGAACTTCGAATGAGTTTGAGATTACACCTCGAATAGATGTGGAAACCTTGCGCTTTCGCTTTGCATTCACAATTTGGATTAGTTGACAAACTCATCATAAGCAAGAATCTTGAATCAACCGATGATCTTAAATAACACCTCTCACAAAGCAAAATAAATACCGCGGTTAAGATAATTAGTAATATGGATGATTGATCACGAGAGTGGATGTTATTTCCACTCAATATTACCGCGCCTGCACAAACTGGTTAGTCACATAAGTATTAAATAAAGTCGAGTATCAATAGAAAATGCGCAAAAGGGAGGTGGCATCTTATGGTCAAAAACTAGGGTGCAACAGATGCCCCTATTTAAGTTACTCATATTCGGAGATATGGAGATTGAAATCTTTGTCTCGACGAGATAAGAGGGACTTAAATACAAACATTGCGCGAATTTTTGGGCCATAAGAAGCCACCGAATGCAAATGACATGCAATAATATGAGAGTGCAAGACAGACGAGTCCTGTGAGAAAGCGGTGTCACAGGGGAACAAACAGACACAACAAGACTCCGCGAGGATGGGAAACCAACGTCACTAGGGAATACTCGGAGGTAAAACAGCATCTCATACACCGAGGACGTGGTGATGGGAAATAAACTTTTAGTCGAAGGATATGCTTATTATCACAATGTTGCGGTCGGTAATAATCCCGATGAATTGAGTTGATGGTTCATCCTTATTATTTTCCTTTTTTGTTTTTCTGTATATCTTTTCTTTCGGAACTCGACTTGAAATGATAAAATGTATGACTTCCCCGAACATCATGATAAGGATACCATGAGCTGGTCTCGGTCTCTGTCTGAAATGTCAAAACTTTGTAGATGTAATCACTGTAGATACAAATGTCGTTGTAGATGTTGTAGTGGTAGAGCTTCCCCGAGCATCATGATATGGGAGTCATGAGCTGGTCTCGGTCTCTAATGTCGAACTTCCCCTTGCATCATGGTGTGGGAACCATGAGCTGGTCTCGGTTCATGATGTCGAACTTCCCCTTGCATCATGGTATGGGAACCATGGGCTGGTCTCAGTTCCTTCCCGAAATGATGAAAACTCGTGAGAGCACCTTCATAGGGGGTTGTGGTTTGTAGATTGTAGATGTAACTGTAGTTGTAAATTGTAATGTTGATGTAGATGTTTGGCTGTGAGCCATAGTGTCATTGTAGATTGTATGTTGTGAATTGTAACACCGTATAATTGTTGATGTAAATGTTGTCGATGTAATCTGTAATTGTAGAATTTTGTAGATGTGATCTTGTACTTGTAATTGTAACTTGTAGATGCAGTTTGTATTGTATTGGCAATTTGTAGAATGTGCACCGGGGATCTTCAGATGAGCTGTAAGCCGGTTGATTTGTGGAGTGGCCTCTTGTAAGGAGATATGTCATTGATAGTACTCGCAATGAACTCTCTGGGGAAAAAATCATTTGAGGAGTATCCTTGTTGTAAACGTAAAAATATGTAAGATTGTTGTAGCAGAAATCCTCAAATGGGGAAGTATCTGTAATGTACTTTGTTTTGACTTGATAATCTTGAAATAATCCGCTGGGGAAGGACAGATTGTCTTGAGGAACTTGTTGTTTGTCGTTTTGAGAATAGATCTGCCCAAAACGAGTTGCTCAAATAAAGAGATCTTCTGTCATTCAGCTGTAAGTTGTCGAGTGGATCTTGTAATATTGCCGGAGAAGTACCACATCTACAATGGTGATCCTTATGATGTCAAAGTGCAAAATAAATGCACTCTTGATCAATGCTCAAACTTTGGGAGATGTTCATAGCGTGATTGTCAAAGACCGAAGTTCAATTCGGGAAATAACCGGAGAGAAGCTGTCAAGCAAGACTCAACCATAGAGGCATAAACTCCAATGGGATAGTGCTGAAACAACTGTCTTCCGCAAGGATCGAACTTCGTGGGGAAATAGAAACATTGAGTTTTTTCTGCTTAGGGCTGACAACTCTATTTGGAAGGAGTAAGACACGCCCAAATACCTAAGGGTAAACGCAACTGAAGTGATAGAGTAAAACATACAAAGGATGCACAAAATGCCAATGTTATGCTATCTACCTATATGATATGCGTATGCTCATGTTTGTGCCGACAAGTCAAGAGGGACACAGTGTTTATGCATGGGGAAATGCTCGAGCCCTGTCTCCGCAGATCCTTCGAACGAGAGTGACCTTCACTCTCAGATGGCATAAGCGTCGATAGTCTAGTCATCTTTCTATGAGTAAGAGGGAGCATTGGCGGTCATCCTTTCGTTATTCATATATCAAGTAGAGCAAATTTGAAAAGGTTTAAATCAATTAGGATTTTGCTATCAAGATCACAAATTTAGAAAGGGAAAAACTTTTTATTGAACGGCGGGCAGCGGAAAAGCGTGACCCGATATTACAGTGTTGGAAAATGATATCGATTACATAGAGGGAATAATGTCCTGCTTCTCCTAAACAAAGTATTTCTTGACAGCATCCGCATTCACGGGGCAAGTGATCTCTTCTCCATCCATGGTTGCTAACATCAAAGCGCCTCCAGTCAAGACCCTTTTGACTACATATGGTCCATCATAATTCGGGGTCCATTTTCCTCTGATGTCGGTGAGGAAAGACTGGATTTTCTTGAGCACAAGGTCACCTTCCCTGAATACCCGGGGTCGAACCTTTTTGTCAAACACTTTTTTCATCTTCTGCTGATACAGCTGCCCATGGCATAGCGCGGCCATCCTCTTTTCTTCGATTAAGTTCAACTGATCATACCTATTCTGACACCACTTTGCCTCTGATAATTTTGCCTCTACTAAAATTCTCATAGAAGGAATCTCAACTTCTATTGGGAGTACTGCCTCCATACCGTAGACAAGTGAAAATGGAGTTGCCCCAGTCGATGTACGTACCATCGTACGGTATCCATGTAAGGCAAATGGGAGCATTTCGTGCCAATCTTTGTAAGTAACCACCATTTTCTGAATGATTTTCTTAATGTTTTTGTTGGCGGCTTCAACAGCCCCATTCATCTTTGGTCTGTAAGGAGAAGAATTGTGATGCTCGATCTTGAATTCTTCACACAACTCTTTCATCATTTTGTTATTCAGATTGGAACCATTGTCTGTAATAATTCTGCTTGGCACACCATATCGGCAAATAAGCTGATTCTTGATGAATTTGACAACCACATGTCGAGTTACATTAACATAGGAAGCCGCCTCGACCCACTTGGTAAAATAGTCAATGGCTACTAAGATGAATCGGTGTCCATTAGACGCTTTCGGCTCTATCATTCCAATCATATCAATTCCCCACATGGAGAATGGCCATGGTGATGAGATAACATTTAACAAAGTCGGAGGCACGTGAATTTTATCTGCGTAGATCTGGCACTTGTGGCACTTTCTAGCAAACTTGTAACAATCTGACTCCATAGTGATCCAATAGTAACCGGCCCTTAAAAGCTTCTTGGCCATAGCATGTCCGTTGGCATGAGTGCCAAAAGATCCTTCGTGAATTTCCGACATTAACATATCCGCTTCTTGCTTGTCAACGCATCTCAGCAAGACCATGTCAAAATTCCGTTTGTACAACACATTGTTACTCAGAAGGAAATTTCCAGCCAACCTTCTCAAAGTCTTCTTGTCTTTGTTGGAAGCTCCCAGGGGATATTCTTGAGTTCTAAGGAACACTTCGATGTCACAGTACCATGGTTTATCATCCTTAACTCCTTCGACAGCAAAGATGTAGGCAGGTCTATCGAGACGTTTTACTTCGATCCGAGGACACTCGTTCCAAAAGTTCACCACAATCATCGAGGCCAAAGTTGCCAATGCGTCTGCCATTCTGTTCTCATCACGAGGGATATGATGAAACTCAACCCTATCAAAGAACGGTAGCAATCTTCTAGCATAATCCCTGTATGGGACTAAATTATCATGTCGAGTTATCCATTCTCCAGTAATTTGGTTGATTACTACTGCAGAATCACCAAACACATCTAAATTCTTAATTCTCAAATCGATTGCTTCTTCGAGACCCATGATACATGCCTCATACTCAGCTTCGTTATTAGTACATTGGAATGCTAATCTGGAGGTGAATGGGAAATGGGTCCCTTGAGGAGTCACAATAACAGCACCTATCCCTTTTCCATGAGCGTTGACAGCTCCATCAAAGATTAAACCCCACTGAGAACCTGGCTCTGGTCCTTCACCGTGTACGGGTTCTTCACAATCTTTCATCTTTAAGAACATGACATCTTCATCAGGAAAGTCATCATTTGAGGGTTGATGATCCAAAATAGGTTGGTGAGCCAGGTGATCAGCCAAAACACTTCCTCTAATAGCTTTCTGAGTGTGGTACTCGATATCATACTCGGACAATAACATTTGCCATCTGGCAATCCTCCCAGTCAAAGCGGGCTTCTCAAAAATATACTTGATGGGATCCATCTTTGAAACTAACCAAGTAGTGTGGTTCAACATATACTGGCGTAAACGCTTAGCGGCCCATGCAAGAGCGCAACAAGTCTTCTCTAGCATAGTGTATCTGGTCTCACAATCGGTAAATTTCTTGCTCAGGTAATAAGTGACATGATCTTGCTTTCCGGCTTCATCTCGCTGACCGAGTACGCAACCCATTGAATCCTCTAGAACAGTCAAATACATGACCAAAGGACGCCCTTCAACCGGTGGTATCAGGATAGGTGGTTTGAGCAAATACTCTTTGATACTATCAAAAGCCCTTTGACAATCTTCAGTCCAAACGTACCCTTGTTCCTTCCTCAGGAGCTTGAAAATAGGTTTACATGTAGCAGTCATGTTGGATATAAACCTGGAGATGTAGTTCAAACGCCCTAAGAATCCTCTGACTTGTTTCTCAGTGGCGGGAGCTGGCATTTCTCGGATAGCTTTTACTTTGTCAGGGTCCACTTCAATCCCTCTTTGACTGACAATAAAACCCAATAATTTCCCTGATCGTACTCCAAATGTACACTTGTTGGGGTTCAGACGAAGTTTGTATTCCCTCAAACGAACAAACAGCTTAGCCAGGTGTTTAACATGATCATCTTCGGTTTTTGACTTAGCTATCATATCGTCCACATACACCTCAATCTCCTTGTGCATCATATCGTGGAACAAAGTAGTCATAGCTCTCTGATATGTTGTCCCTGCATTCTTTAATCCAAATGGCATAACTTTATAACAAAAGGTGCCCCAGGGTGTTATGAATGATGTCTTTTCTCTGTCTTCGGAAGCCATTCTAATCTGGTTGTAACCTGAAAAACCATCCATGAAGGAGAACACCTCATATCTTGCAGTACTGTCTACCAGGATGTCAATGTGAGGTAATGGGAAATCATCTTTCGGGCTGGCTTTATTCAAATCCCTGTAATCTACACACATGCGAACCTTGCCATCCTTCTTCGGAACGGGTACAATATTAGCCAGCCATAGTGGATATTCGGCAGTAACAAGGAAACCTGCATCAATCTGTTTCTGTACCTCTTCCTTAATCTTCAGAGCCATATCAGGTCGAGTCCTTCTAAGCTTCTGTTTTATCGGCGGGCATCCTGGTTTTAAAGGTAAATGATGCTCAACTATAGCCGTGTCCAAACCGGGCATATCCTGATATGACCAAGCAAACACATCAACAAACTCTCCAGGCAGATCAATCAGCTGTTTCTTCACATCTGGTTTGAGCAGAGCTCCAATTTTCACTTCTCTACGGATTTCCTCCGATCCCAAGTTGATTACCTCCACCGGCTCTTGATGGGGTTGGATAGCTTCTTCTTCTCTCTCAAGCAATCTAGTAATTTCTTCTGGAATACCATCTTCTTCTTCCTCGGCTTCATACACAGGAAACTCAAAATTCGGAGAAAGTAGTGGATCATTATTCCCAGGTTGTAATTTGCGTAGCAATCTGCGCAAGTGACGTGATTTTTAATAAGTTTTTGCTTTGTAAAGTGGAAAGTGTGTGTACGCGAGATGCTACTTATTATCTTCCAACATCGTGAATAAAATAAAAAAAACAGATGTAAACGAAAGTAGTTTATTGATGATAGCAAAAACCGAAAAGACACGCCCAACAAAGTCACCTTTGCCTTGGGCAGAGCAAAGGGAATTATTAAAAGTATGCCCTACTAAATGCAGTTTCGCCTTGGGGCAAAGCGAAAATTTTAAACAAATGCTTTACTTAGATATATGAATGGCGGTAGGAGCCTCGACCACACTCCAATTCTTGACCACGACGCCAGGAGTCACAAAGTCCGGGATGTCTTCAGCCGGCTCTTCCTCGGTGATGGCGTAAACTCCAAAGGTATAGTCGAAATCATCTGACACGTAACCTGGATCTTCCATATAGGGCTCGTAGTCTTCATAAGGAATGGAGGACCTTGTAGAATCGTCCGATATGTAGCCCTCGAGTTCATCTTTTAACACAGCATTAACCTGAGGATGGTGGGCGATCCCTCCACTACGGAACACTTCACTGATCAGTGGAAACCCTTGATTTTTGGTGCCTTGGTGAGCAGAACTGCTAGTGAAACCGAGACCCTCCTTGTTCTTGTTCTCTGGCAAAGACAACACCTTTCCCCACATTGATTGGCGACCACTGTTCACTACTCGTTGTGCGTCTTTAAATGATGACATGGATGCCTGAGCTCTCTGAGTACTCTCACCCACAACAGACAGAGCTTGAAACTGCGTGCCAACTTCCTCTTCAGCTTCAACATATGAGAATGATGATAAGTGACTTACCACCAAAGCTCTCTCTCCACAAACTGTAACTACTTTCCCTTCAAAAACATATTTTAACTTCTGATGCAGGGTAGAAGTAACTGCTCCAGCTTCATGTATCCATGGCCTCCCTAGTAAACAACTGTAGGCGGCACGAATGTCCATGACCTGAAACGGGATCATGAAAGTCTGTAGTCCAATAGTCATAGGCAAATCAACCTCACCAATTACTGTTTTCCTTGACCCATCGAAAGCTTTGACGATAACGCGACTTGGCCTCATCGGTGGTCCCTGATATGACAGCTTAGATAGGGTGGTCCTAGGCATTACGTTTAGAGACGATCCAGTGTCAACCAGCACACTGGATAGGGAGTCATTTCCGCAGTTCACAGAAATGTGCAAAGCCATATTATGTTTTCTCCCTTCCTCTGGGAGATCATCCTCATTGAAACCCAGATTATCACTCGAAGTAATACTGCCAATGATGTTATCGAATTGTTCCATCGTCACATCCTGCTCGACATAGGCTTGTTCCAAAATCTTCTGAAGTGCTTCTCTATGAGCCTCGGAACTCATCAATAATTGTAGCACCAAAATCTTTGACGGGGTCTGCAAAAGCTGATCCGCAACCTTATACTCGCTTCTCTTGATTATTTTCAAACATTCATCAGAGTTGGATAAGTTAAACCCACCAGATTGCCCCACATTTGGGTCCTTTGAGCCTGATGGTTCGAACAAAACCTCTTTTTCTTTCGGTGGCACAGTCGGGTAGATTCGCCCGCTTCTTGTCACTCTACTAACATCTGCAATATTAACGATTGAGGGTATGGTGGGCAGAGGCACTTCTTTCCCATCCTCCAACATAGTAGCATTGTATCTATAAGGGATGGCCTTACTAAAGGTATAAGGGACAGGTCCAGGCACATTGATTACCAACGGAGCAACAGTTGGCTTCTTGCTATTGTAAACGATCTCTATACGTTCCACCTCTTTAAAGTGGGGTACTATGACACAGACTTCTTCAGCTTTCTCACTTGAAACTTCTTGATCATCACTTTCTAAACAAACTTCAATCATATTGACAGAGGGTGAACCATGTGGTGGTAATGGATTCTTCTGTACATTCGGGTCGGAATCCCTAAAAGACAAGATCCCATTTTTTATGAGCCTCTGGACATCCATCTTCAGGCCGAAACAACTCTCAATATCATGTCCTGGAGCACCCTGATGGTAAGGACAGAACTTGTCATCTCTATAAGAAGGGGGAGGATTCGTGGGAGCCGGAGGTGGAGCTTTCGTCTGAATGTGACCCTTTTGGATCAAGGCGGGGAATAAATCAGTGTATGTCATTGGGATCGGATCAAAATTTATCTTTCGGTACACACGACCTTGATTGCTAGGTGGCCGATTTTGTTGAGGGTTCTGTGGACTCTGCTGAAGTTGGGGTTGTTGAGCAACGGGAGACTGAGGTTGTTGGTAGGGTCGTGGAGACTGTAGCTGATAAGCCGGAGCATTAAACACTGGAGACACCGCTGCAACCTGATGTGGTGGCATGTACCTCCTTCTGAATTGTCCTTTTTGAATAGCATTCACACTTTGTTCCTTTTTCTTCGCGAAACTGCTACCATACCTCTTAGGAGCATTTTCTTCTTTGGTCAGCCTTCCCTCGCGAACACCTTCTTCTAAACGCATTCCCATGTTGACCATTTCAGTAAAGTCGCTGGGGGCGCTGGCTACCATCTTCTTATAAAAGAAAGGACCCAGAGTCTTCAGAAAAATCTTGGTCATCTCTTTTTCTTCTAATGGTGGCGTGACTTGTGCGGCCAACTCGCGCCAACGCTGGGCATATTCTTTGAAGTTCTCCTTATCCTTCTGTGCCATTGCTCTCAACTGATCTCGGTCGGGTGCCATGTCCACATTGTACTTATACTACTTGATAAAGGCTCCTCCCAGATCATTGAAAGTTCAAATCTTTGTACTGTCCATCCCCATATACCACTTAAGTGCGGCGCCTGTCAAACTATCTTGGAAATAGTGAATGAGTAACTGATCATTATCAGTTTGGGCAGACATCTTCCTGGCGTACATAATGAGATGGCTCTGAGGGCAGGTATTCCCCTTGTACTTTTCGAAATCAGGAACTTTGAACTTTGGTGGGACTTTAACATTCGGCACCAAACATAGCTCAGAAGCACTCTTACCAAATAAATCTTTTCCCCGAAGGGCTCTCAATTCCTTTTGTATTTCAGAAAACTGGTCTTGGAATCCATCCATCTTCTCTTCTAAACCCACGGTCTCGGTTGGCGACCCATGTAGAATTGGTTCATCCAGAATATACGGGACATCGTTCACCTGCGGAGGCGCAGTAGTCATCACAGCAGAAACAACAGGAGCAGCTTGAACAGTGGTCACAACGGGGGTCTCAGACACGGGCGGATGGTAACCAGCCGGAGTGAAATAGGGAGACATCCCCCACGGGAAACCTTGAGGCATACTGTAAGATACTTCAGCAACAAAAGACACCACTAGGATTGGTGTTGGTGTCACTTCGGGTACAGCAGTCCTTGGAACTTCTTGGTTGTTGATCGAGATTTGACTGGACAAAGCTTCTACCAGGCCATTCAACTTTTCCAAACTTTCTTTCATGCTTGCAACTTCCTCACGGAGCACCCTGTTCTCTTGTTCTAGCTGATCCATCTTCTGACGTCGACTGGCTCGAGTGTTGTATCGGTGATTCAGCTTGTTCTGCGGAGACGAAGCAAGAGTAAGACCCTGGAATGCAAATGATGCTATGCTTATGTAAAATGCAAATGAGTGTGAAACTTTCAAGAAACTCAAGTAACTCTGGCATTGTAACCTTGGAAAAACTTATTTTATTTGAAGATTGAAGCATTACAAAAACGGAGTACTCTTTTAAGAGTTTATTACATTGAATCAAAAGCAAAAGAGAAACTCGGGAATCTACTCCTTATGCTCCCTCTGTGCGCGAAGTTCTCCTTCCAACTTATTGATGTGTTCTTGCAACTCGGCTTTTTCTCTGATGAGTCGGTCGACACACTCCTTCCAAGCCATAGTATCTGGGGGAAGATCATCACTGGTGACAACACTTGAAGAGGCGTGAGAGGAAAATAAATCCCCTTGCGCCTTTCTTTTCCTTGCGAGTTCAACTTCTGGTAACCTCTGGGACTTTTCTTGCTCCACCTTAAGCGTAAAAAACTTGTTCCTCCAAGCGGCCTTCAATTTTCGAGCTTCGTCCAAAGCAGCCTTCAATTGATCTACTTCACTCACATCGAACCAATCTGGGTCATGGAAAGCCAACACCATGGGTTCATGGAAAGGGAACGGCATCTTGAGGTCAAGAGCTCTTGCTCGCACCCAATGTAGATATTCTTCAGAGACAGTACAATTGGGGTATCCTAAAGCAGCTTTCCCTTCTTTATTGATGTATTCCCATGAGTAAATTATGACGGTCTTCAGGTCTGGGTCTTCTCCTTCTTTGAGAAAGATTCCTTCTAGCAGAGTCTGATCAGGTACTTCAATCATGGGATGCCCAAATTGGAGACGGGCCAGCGCAGGGTTGTAACTTATGCATCCTTCTCTTCCAATAAGCGGTACGTTGGTAAAACCTCCGATGCTGTGGATCATACTTATACCTCCATATGTAGGATCGTACCACACAATGTCAGAGTGATTAAGGGACATAACTATCTCGGTCCAACGGGGCGACTCCTCTTCTTCCCAAATAGACGGGTGTCGAGTTAAGCGAGCGATGAACCATGAATACAGAAGAGCGGCACAACATACGACGTGTCCTCCTCCCTCGGCATTCCTCGAGTGGATTGAAAAGTATGTGTCTGCGAGCAAGGTTGGAACAGGATTCTTAAGTATGAACAGTTTAATTGCGTTTATATCAACGAAATCATCGATCTTCGGGAACCAGAAAATTCCATAAACCAGGAGAGCAAAGGTGGCTTCCATGATAAGGACTTCTTTTCTTTCAGCATGATAGCGGACTTTTTCAATCAAAAAGTCAGCAGGGAATCCAAGGACTCCTTCCTTGGTGGTTAGGTGCGCTTGCACGTCTGCCAAGCTAAGATGAGTGGCGTTGGCGATTTCTTGATGACCGGGCGCATCTTCTTGGCCGGTGAATATGGGACGGGCCGTTACAGGCATCCTCAGAAAATCAGAATACTCTTCCAACGTCGGCATCAACTGGTAGTCTGGAAAAGTGAAACAGTGGTACAATGGGTCATAGAATTGAACGAGGGTCTCCAATAACCCCCCCTTCATCTGGAGTTCGAGGAAACGGAAGACTTCTCCATACTCTGCTGCGAAGGCGTACCGATTCTCGATGAGGTCAGCTAGCTCTCTCAAGCTTTCAATGTTAGGGCTCTGAAAAGTGTACTCCAAGGCTTCTCTTTTGGAATCCATGGTTACAATACCTGAGAAATAAAGTTGAGCTTCTTGAAATGAATAGAGACAGAATGTAATGCAATATAAGTAGGACTTCATGGGATCCCAGCTATTTATAAACATTGTAGTAAAAGAAAGCGTTTTTTTTTATTAATTCCGAAACGGAATACAAATAATTGCTTTTAAAAGTCCCAAATAAAAGCTAAATAAAAGCTAGTAAAGACACTAAGGGAGTTTCAAAGTTTGCTGCTTGAGTTGCTCTTCTAACTGCGCCTTCTCACGGATAAGGTTGTCCACAATTAGCTTCCAAATAGTATATTGCGGGTCGGAGAAAAATAAATCTTCCATGACCCTCCTCTTCTTACAGGGGAGTAATTCTTCATCCTTTAACTGTAGCTGCTTCTGGAGTTCCTCTTTCTCTTTCTGGAGTTGTTCAATCTCTGCGACAGACACTTGATACTTATTCTTTCATGACTCTACCTCTTGTCGCAATTTCTTCATAACAACCTCTGACTTCTCAACTTCAGACATGAAAACATAAGTGGGTTCCCTCCTTGGGGGTATAGGGTCTTGGCGAGAGTAAGGCATCTTCAGCTTGATCGCCCTATTCCTCACCCACTGGAGATATGGTTCCATGGACACACAATTGGGCTTTCCCAAACTATTCCTATCTTTCTTATACAAATGCTTCCAAGCCTCCACGATCTTCTCTCGGAGTTCTTGATTATCCTCGAAGAAGACACTTTCAACTTGTATGCTCTTAGGTGGTTCCTTCAATGGATATCCCAACTGTCGGCGGGCTAAAATCGGATTGTAACTGATCCCTCTCCCAAAACTGAGTAAAGGTACATTAGTGAAATCCCTACATCCATCAACAATCAAAATTCCATCATACTCACGGCTATACCAATCAATGTCAGCATGAGTCAACGCCATAATCTTTTCTGACCAACGCTTATCATTGAGATGCCAAAAGGAAACATATTTGGGCAAATGGGTAAGGAACCATTTATATAATAAGGGCACACAACATGTGATCATTCCTCCACCGCGAAGGTTTCGGAGATGTATAGAGTGGTAGGTGTTACCTAATAGAGTCGGCACTGGATTGTTCTTCATGAAGATCTTAATGGCGTTAAGGTCCACAAACCCTTCAAAACTGGGAAATAGAAACATCCCATAGACAAGTAAAGCGAAGATCGCTTCGAACGGAGCCTTATTCGTAAAATCAGTATAAAATGAGGCCTTCTTGAATAAAAAATCTGTGGTCAAACCAAAGGTCCCATTTTTAACAACCATATTGGTCTTAACGTCAGATACCTTGAGATAAAGAGCCTTAGCGATGTCCCTTTCTTCAGGATCCTTCTCCAAGAAAGGAAAAGGAGATTCTTCTAGAATGGGTAACCCTACTAAAAAGGAGTATTGTTCCAAAGTTGGCAACAACTGATAATCTGGAAAAGTAAAGCAGTGATACATTGGATCATAGAACTGTAACAGAGCGGAAAGTAGGTCTTCATTTGCCTTGCGTCTTAACAAAGATATTAACTTCCCATATTTACTCTTGAACTTCTCTTGGTCTTCAATCAAAGCTCCTAACTCCCTTAGGTCATCCAATTCGGGACTTTTAAAAGTATATTTTAGAGTATTTCGTCTATCCATAATGTCCTACAATGTTCATAAATAGAGGGTAAGTCCCATGAGGTCCAATGTAGTATGATGCTATATGAATGCAACAAACACAAGTAAACACATATGGGCACAAAGATAAACAAACAAAAGTCCTAGGTTTGCAACGAGCATGGAGCAAAGGTATACCCTTCCCAAAGGTTGTGGACTAAAGATTGTTTAGTACCTGCAGAACTGGGTTCTAAAAAGGGTCCCAAAGTCATTAGTCCATCTATTGGATATTATCAATCTCCCAACTAACTTGAGGATTAATAATATTCTCAAGAGAACTTCTTTTGAGCGTAGCATCGCGTAGCACTATTTCGAGACTTACTCCCTCATAGCCTCACACTACATCCTAATAAAGGCCAAAGTGGGGTTAAAGGTAACTACGGCCCTTAGTATCATGGACTCCAATTGAGAATAGTAAAAGTTTTCACGACTAAACTCGTTCAACCGAACTATTTTCAAAAGGGTCTCAACTAAGCGGGATTCTCGATTCAACTTAGTCGGGACTCACTCCCTATAAGCCTCATCGAATATATCCCATCCTATCTTAATTTCTCTCAAAGTTCGGGTGTAGAACTTTATCACCACTCAAGGACAACAATCCCAAAAGAAATACCAGAGAAAGCATGTAGACAGTTAATCATGTAGGCAGATATATAAAGCAGTAAACAAATAAAATAAGATAGGGAAACCCACTAGAGAATGTCCCCAGTGAAGTCGCCATTTCTGTCGCGGTGAAATTTTGATACCAAACTATTGATTAGTTTGAATCGTTTAATTCATTTGCAACCGAACTTTGATTTGTCCAAAGGAAGGGATAAAGATCGAAATTCCCACAATGCAATGCAAATGCAAGCTAGATTGTTTTAGGTTCGGGGGTTGGTTAAACTTAGGGAAGGTACTAGCATCCTAAGTTTCTGTAGTACTCTACAGGAACCTCTTGTTTTATGTTTGTTTACTGCTAAGTGTTATCTGCATAATGGTTTAAAGAACCTAGGGGTTTATTTCTAAGTATACTCGATAAGATATCGCATCTTATGCCTACATATCCTTACGGGAGTGGAATCAGAGTATGTTGTAGTTCACCCTAAAGGGTTTGAGGAGCTCTTTGACTGTGGTCAAAGTTCCTACGGGTTTAGGGTAGTTGTTTTGATTGGGTTTAGGAGAAGAGACGAGTCTTCATTTTAAGGGAGATATAACCACCACAAATGTAAAAAGGGGGTTGTAGGAAATGGTCTTTGTATCGTCTTAAGGAAAGGTCTTACATGCTCGGATGGTCGCCAAGTATGCCTTTGTCGCTCTTAAGGCAAAGTCCCTACATGTTTGATTGTATTGTTGTGGGGGTGGAGATTATATCTCACTTAAGATGATTAACATCTATTCTCTAATGTTGAAAAGTTTTGTATTGTTGATTGTTTTGTTTCTATGTTGTGAAAGAAATAAAGACAGGGTCCTTCCTATGGGGTAAGATCTATCCTAAGCGATCAACTTGAAATGGACTCAAGGATCATGGGGAGTATGATGCTTATGAGATGCAACTACACACAACGTTGAATTATGTGTAGGTTTTTCCTCTGGACGGATGCGATGCGATGAAAATAAATTGCGATGATGTAAATTGCTCATAAAGTAAATTGCGGAAATGAAAGCAGATAATGTAAATCACACATATACGCATGAAAGCGCTGAGTGAGTGAACGTGTCGTGGGGTGCACGAATTGAGTTTTACGCTGTTGATTACTTGATTTTATTTGAATTTTATGGAGGTTGAATTATTTTGATAAAAGTTGAATTAATTAGGTGAGATTTTATTTTAGGCGGAAATAAATATTAGTTTTGTGAGTTGATTAAAAATTATGAAATAATATTATGAAAGATTATTGTTATTAAAATTCAAATTACTTTAAAAGTTTTTTGCAATAAACACAAGTTATTATGGAAAAGTTTCTTATTGATATATGGTTTTTTAAATAAGTAAAAGTCACCTTAAAAAGTTTTTTATTAAGAAAAACACAAATAAATTTAGTTGCAAAAATATGAGTTATTTTTTTTAAAAGAACATGAATAATATATTTAATTGTTTAAAAGACTTATTACAAATTAAGTAGGTTTTTAATTTCTTTTTTTTTAGATTAACTAATTAATAAGTTATTTTTAAAAAAGGGATTAGTTATAGTTAACAGTGATTAACGGTGAGTGTAGTGGTTAGTGAATGGTTAGTGCAATCATATGGCAATTACAGACAATTAAAAGAAAATGAGGAACGAAAGAGGAGGCGGAACCCTAAAGACCCTCTATCCCCAAATCGAAACGCGTCGCCTCCCTCAACCACTTCTTTCGATCCGACGGTCTTCGTCTCTCCTTCTGCCTTCATCTTTATTTTCAATCAAAAACCTGCAACAACACGCCAGAGCATCAATAGTACAAGAAGTTTCAACGTGAATGGTGGTCTTACCGGAGTTTAGGAGCAACGATTAGTGATGAAGCTCCGATTGGTGCTGGCGGCGGCGGGTCAGGGGCGATGGAGACTCGAATGACAATGGCTCCAAGATTCTGACGATTGAGACAGATGAGTTTTCCTCTTTTTCTATTTTAGGGTTACGACACTTAGGTCTTTTGTGATGATTCTCGATTGCTCTTATATAGACTCCAATTATGAATTAGGTTAATCATCAAATTAAATGTAGATTTGGACCTTCTGTTTTGGTTTTGACAACTATTTGAAATCTTTCCTTTCCTGTCTGATTTTGTTTAATGCTTTGTTAAATGAAATTTAAATCTCTGACATTGTGTATCGAATCCAGGTTCAATGTTTTGGGGATTTGGGATATTAGAATCTTGCGGTGGAATATTCTCCAATGGATTTACTAATTTGATTTGGTATCTCTGACAGGTGTGGATAGTGGCTTGTTTTGGGCCAAGGAGGGTTAACAGTCCATAATGGTAAACTTGCATCTGATACATTTTACAATGAACTCAACCAACACGATCTGTGGTGAGCTGCAAACACTCCTGATACTCTTTGGTGAGGGATCCCGCAAAAAATGTTGGTGGTGAGGGGTAACAATTCTGAATATCTCCCTTGTGAGTAAACTGGATGCGAGATATGTTGTCTTATGAAGTAAGGGTGTTAGCAGCTACAATCACGTGAGCGAGGAAGAGCAAGGTTGTTGTTCTTCTCTCTCAATTCCAATTTCTACTCTTATTCTCAGGCCAAACTGAATGCGTATCTGACATTGCCTTCTGTTTTTTTCATGTACTGGATGATGGTGTGTGGGGATAATTGGTGGTTTAGAGCTTCGAGTCAGTTAGCCCAAGGGGTGTTCCCGCGGTATCTGTTAATTCTTCTATTGTGGAATTTAACTGTAACCGAAAACTGTTGCAGGTTTGGTATGATATACACGGCGGGCAAGGAATACGGTGGAAGGTTCATCACGGAACAGTTTTGAATGTCGGTTTCTTGCGCTAACTGCTGAGTTTGCTTGCAGGTCATCGAGGGGACGGTTGCATAAGTAGCTCTTGTTAGCACCAGGGTCTCAATCGTAGGTAGATTCCTATTTGTGTAACTAGGTTTGATAATGTTTATGGCAAATTGTTGACATGTTGTGACGGTCTTCAATGAGCGCTTGATGAGTTCATGGTTGCATTCATGACTTTTCTTCTTGGTTTTCATGTAGGCTGTTATCCTCTAATGAAAGCTTCAAAAATAGAGGCAGTGTTTGCAAGTGGTGCAGTGGAAGTAGTTGACTCAGATTTCAAGCTACTTAAACTAGGAGGTGATGGAACAACTCCTTTATCACTAAGATGGGATTGGGCAACATCAGAATGCATTTGGCTAGAATTAGAACGAATCCTTGTATCCTCTTCCTCATTGACAGAAACATCCTGGCCAAATTTGTCTAGGTCACTTTGCTTATCAGATTCATTGTTTACACGTATTTGAGTTGATAAACTCACAATGGAAGAGTTTGTTGAAGGGGTCACCAAACTGAAGCCGGAAAAATCTCCTACCCTGCTTTCATTATTTCCTTCACTAACAACATAAATGGTATTTTCCACTGCAGGAAACATAGATGCCTCTGACTTGCTTGATAAAATCCCCGTATCCATACGGTCACCTCCAATGTTTGATGACTCGTTTTCCTCAACTACCTCAACTACCTGCCCGATAGAGACGAGATCATCTTTAGCTGAAACCATTGGCGATGTACGTGTACCTGATATAGACTGATCATCCATCACCGTATCTTTAAGAGAGACTGAATTTCACTTGCTTTGGCATCTTCACTGCGCCTTTCTTCTTCAAAGTTACTGCTGCGAGGTTGGGTTTCTATTTCATATAGATATGTTCAAAACATATTCATTTGTTACGTTTGACTATGTTTCGAGGACATGATGGTATGGATTGTTGTGTTTTTTAACAAATATCTCGCAGTCTTTGGTGCAGATGGTGATGCCATTTGGTTCCTTCTTTAAACATGTATTGGTTGTTTTGCTGAATTTACACAAATGCTCAATTTTAAAACTTTGTGCTATGTACTCCCATATTCTAAACCGCTTGGTTTTCTTGCAGGGGAATTCTATGCTGTTACGTTCTTGGCTCATGACGACTTAGGATTTGTGCTGATAATCGGTGCGTCATTATGTGTTATTGATGAACTCTCCATTATTTCTAACACACTCTTGCAGGAAGACAAAATATCAATTCGAAAGCGTCCTTGGGAAAGGTTATAGCCGACAGCAGGATTAGCAACATGTTGTCGTTTTCGCACACTTCGTTCCATTTTGTTAGTCAGCTCGTCTTGCGTTGGGAAATTCATGTGTCACGTAGCTTGGCAATGTGTAGAAGATGAGGCACATAATTCTGCTATGGATGGAGGATGGAGCTTTTTCTTTCTCGGAGAGTGTTGTGTTCATCTTTTTTTTTATGCTTGTGGAGAATGTTGTGTCATGTTGTTGGCCTCAATATTAGGAATTATAGCAGCAAATCTTGTAAAAGGAAATTGGCTTCCTGGTGCGTTAAAGTATAAAGAATTTGTTGAATGCATTCTTTTTTGTACATCAACGTGCTGTTATTGCCTTAATCATGTGACCATGCCATTAATTCACCATTATTGATTTCAACGTTTCCATCCTGTTTTTGCCGGAACCTGAACTTACGTACATGGGTCCTGGAACGTTTTGTATTTTTGTAACAGAAATGGGCTTTGAAAATCCCTTAACACATACTTTCCTCATCATGAGAACATCGTCAATCCAATGTTTGCGATCTTGATTTGTGTTACTTCTTATAACCGTGTGCGGAGGCCTACGAGCTTGGAACTATCTCAAATTGAAGCATAACTTGACTTTAAATCCAAACTTCACGAGGACTAACGGATCTTGGTCTTTAGTCATATAAATTCAACATGGAGATTCTTCGATTGGATTTCGAGTTTAATAAACCACCTGAAAATTTTATGTAACTTGAACCTCCGAGTTTGAACTTCGAATGAGTTTGAGATTACACCTCGAATAAATGTGGAAACCTTGCGCTTTCGCTTTGCATTCACAATTTGGATTAGTTGACAAACTCATCATAAGCAAGAATCTTGAATCAACCGATGATCTTAAATAACACCTCTCACAAAGCAAAATAAATACCGCGGTTAAGATAATTAGTAATATGGATGATTGATCACGAGAGTGGATGTTATTTCCACTCAATATTACCGCGCCTGCACAAACTGGTTAGTCACATAAGTATTAAATAAAGTCGAGTATCAATAGAAAATGCGCAAAAGGGAGGTGGCATCTTATGGTCAAAAACTAGGGTGCAACACCACCTCAGAACCCCCATCAAAACCCTCTGAAAATCCTTCAAAATCAACCAATTCTTCTGAAACCAACATCCCTGAGACAGAAGTTCTTGATGTTACATCTCTGAAAACTGTTTTTCAAGTGTCTTCTACTTCTTGCACACCAACCACTTCATCAAATTCCTCAGAATCTGACATTCACCCAGATTTTCTAATCTCTCCTTCTCACAGAGACTCTAAGGTAAATCAATCAGAACCCCCTGTATCATCCAAAGTTTCTATTCCAGATCCTACTCCCACACCTAATCCAGCATCTGAAATCCTGATTCCAAATCCTAACCCAACATCTACCCCAAGATCATCTATTTCATGTGCACAATTTTCATCCCTGTTTCACAATCTTGCCTATGGTTTCAAACTCAAAGATTTCTATGACAGAGTTGAACCATCTGATCCTATCACTCCCTTGAAACCCAAACTCACAATCACCCTACCCTCTGTGCTTCTCACCTATATTCAATCAATGTCAGATGTAGGTTCATTAGTAACAATATCATATTCTGCTAAATCTGCAAAAGTTGTTACTTCAGCTACACCTGTTTCATCTGATAAAACTGCTGCTTCTGATGAACCTACAAAATCTGCTTTCCAACCTTACTCAAATAAACCCTTTGATGTGGTTTCCTATCACACCAAAGCAAAACCAAATCTGTTAAATGCTTTAAACAGATCCAAACCTGATGAACCTGAAATTCCTTTCATACCATACTACCTTCCTCCTCTGATCTCCATTCAGAAATCCATTTTTCCACCTACTCCCCAACCAAAACCAATAACATTTGAGACTCTGTTACATCCCAAACCTAGACTTAATGTTGATCATTTATTTCAATCTTTTTTGCAAGAAATACAGTTGTATTTAGGTACTGTACAGAAGAAGTGTTTAGCAACTATGGATGCACAAGAATCTGATGTCATCTGGAATGGATTCATCAACAGATTCAACACTATAGCATCAAATCTGAAGAACATATGTTTTGATGATGCAAAGCTCAGATTTGCTGAAGCTGCAAGAAATCTGTTCTGGACTGTCAAGAGATCTGGACCTTTACTTCTTACAGATGCTCCTCCATCTTCAGAAGAAACTACTGAATCTGCATCTGAAGACAACCCTTTGGCCATGACTCTGGTAGAACTTCCTTCTGGCTCTAATGCTCCAAGCTCTACAGATCCTATGGAAATTGACTCTGTTCAAGCTCCAGAAAATGATCAACCCTCTTCATCTGAGATTAAGAAAGAACATCCAGATTTTGAGGATAAAATTGCTGCTCTGGAAGCTGGTCAATTAGAGATCAAGTCTTGGATGACCAAACAGGATAAAAAGTCTGAAGACATGACTGAGTGGATGTCAAAACAGGATCAGAAGAATGAAACAATGGCTAAGTGGATGTCAAAGCAAGAACAGTCCTCCTTTGAGATCACGGATCTGTTGAAGATGCTTTTGTCAAAACACTCTTAGTTTTTCATTTTTTTTCATTCTGATGTTTTTGCATCTGATGTTTGCTTATGTATTTTGAATATCTTCTGATGCATGTACTCTTGCTCTGAACTGAATTGAATGAAATCTCAAAGTTTTCTCCACATGACTTATCTTCTTTACTGTTTCCTTTTATTTGTATTTTTAAAATTTTTTACTTTTTGCTTATGACAAAAAAGGGGGAGAAAATATAGATCTGAACTGTTTAATTAAACTTCACCAGAATGAAACTTCAGCCATATCTATTTTATCTAACATTAAAACTGAGTATTTCAGAACATTTGATAAGTACACTCTGTAAAAGAAACTCTGAGACTCTCAGATCATTTGACAATTATCAAACTCTGACTCTGAAATTTACAAGACACTCTGACTCTCAAATGTTAAAAGAACAATCAAGATCTAACTCTGAAAATTACTCAAGAGAAAACGGAAGTTTCTATTCCTTATTTGTATTTAATTCAGGGGGAGATTCATCATCTCAGGGGGAGTAATAATTATCATATTTTCAATTAAACAAAATTTCTGATGTTTTTGTCATCATCAAAAAGGGGGAGATTGTTAGAACACAGATTGGTTCTTAATAATATCTCTATGTTTTGATGATAACTATTATGAAATTTTGTAATTAAGAATTATATACTCTAAAATTTGCTTGAGAATTTTTACTGCAGATAGTAAAGAAATAAACACTCCAGAAGCAAATCAGAATTGAACATAAGAAATTAGCTAGACTCTAAAGCGCCAGATGCATCCATTAGAAGATTCTGATTGCTGCCAACAGAAGATCCTGAGCGTAGCCTCCAGAAGATTCTGAAGCAAAAGCTCCAGAAGGATCTGAAGCAGAAGCTCCAGAAGAATCTGAAGCAAGTCAGAAGCATCTGAACCAAAGAAGGATTCTGTATGAAGAGTTTTTCAAAGCATAGTTACTACAGAATATTCTGAAAGTACTAAAGCTGCCAGTACTGAAGATCTATCTCATATATGCTCTGATCTTAAACACGCTAAAAACACACCTGCTGCAGAAGACTCTGATTCAACAAAACTCTGATCATCATCAGAAGGCTCTAATCTAATTAGACTCTGATGAATTTGCTGAAAACTGAAGAAGAATTATTCAAAGTTTATATCCGTTGGAATGATCCAAACGACTCTTTCCTTATTTATGCTAGACACAAGAACACAGACAAAAAGGATTTTTCTGTGCTTTCTTCTTCTAGGAAAGGTCACTTGATGTGAAGACAAAAAAGGCTCAGACCTTTTTGGACACTCTTCTCAACGTGAAGCTCACCTTGGATCAGCTGCCTATAAAAGAAAGACTTTACCAATTTCTTCAGTTGACGTTTTATCCAAAAAGAAATCAACATTCAAGCTCTCATACTATTCATATTCTTTCTAAGAATTAATTTCTTTGTTCTTAATAGTTAAGTGTAAAATCACAGTTGTGATAAAGCTTTATAGAAGCAAATCTTAAACACTTGTATTTGTATTACATTTGATTGTAAACCTTAAGAAGATCCAGTTAGGATCAGTAGTTCTTGAGAAGACTTTGAACAGTTGTTCTAAGTGCTTACTATTGTAATCAGTTGATTAAATAGTGGATTAAGTCCTTGGTTGAGAAAGGAAAATCACTCTAGGAAGGGTGGACTAGAGTAGTTGAGTTCAACGAACCAGGATAAAAATACTTGAGTTTTTATTTCTAAGTTTTAATCTTCATACTTATTCAACCCCCCCTTCTAAGTATTTTCTCACCTTCAGACCATACTGCCAGGCATATATAGGACAGAGAGGTAGCATTAGTTGGATTCATTCATTTTAATTTACGTTTATTTTAATTTATAAGTTTCTGAAATTTTATTTTTATTTTTTCAGGACCGCGATGCGTTGAAGTTTATTAACCACAGACAGAAGATTATTGGTCTGCCTTATCCAAATAAGGATTGGTTTTAGGCAGCTTTGTCCCTATCTAGGATGAAGGACTTGTGCATGACCGATTATATTACAGTCAACCACGAGATGCTTAATGCATTCATGGAGAGATGACACTCAGAGACCTCGTCATTTCATCTCCTACTTGGTGAGATGTCTATCACACTCGATGATGTGTAATGATTTTTCTACATCTTCCGATCAAGAGGAGACTTATAGACCATGAGAGGATTACTGATGAATTTTCGGCAAGTGTACCGATAATGTCAAAGTAATAAAAGATCGAATCTGTAAGGATTGTGTTCGAACACGACAATAATTGTGCAATGTAAAAGAAAACAGTAAATAAGGTTTTTTTTCCAGGTTTAAAACCGAAAAACAAAATAAGAGTTTTAAACATAAATACTAAAATGGTCAGGTTGTGTATCAAATCCCCTTATTCTCTCTTGTTGATGTATGATGCTTTGTGCGAATGATCTTATCCCTATAATCTCACAACGAATTAACAAAGCCGTTATAACCGACCTCTCACAAAATAACTTACTAATCACTACTCATAGCTACCTATTCCTAGTCCACCAGCGTAAGCAGGATTAGGTGATGTAAAGAACATTAATTCTCTATGCCACTACTCGGGGTCTCCTATTCCTATTCAACCAACGTAAGTAGAACATTTGCCCTATGTCCAACACATAGGCTAAGGGTTAGTAATCCCTATGTGTCCAATATCATATTTTTAGAGTATCTCAAATAAAAAGCATTAAGAACGATAAGTAATTGAATAAAATTATAATTCAAAGGATTCATACAAAGTCAAATCAACATATAATTCAACAAAATCGAATAAGGTTCATCATAATACAACCCAACCTAGAGGAGCTTAGCTACTCATTATTCAGATAACAATACCATAATTGATAAATGAAAATAACATATGATTTCCCTGGAAGTAATAGCCTACAATTGCTTCAAATGCCCTAAAAAAAGCTCAGAATGAGTCAAAACACGTCAGAAAAACCCAGAAAAATTCACCATCGCGCGTGTAATGTAAATCATACATCCATATCGCTTGCTCGATGTTGCGTGATGGTGCACGTGATTATTCCAGTAGTTGCACCAAAAAGCACCCTTTTTCATTAATCCCCACTCTTCCATACTTAGCTATTTTTTCCTCATTCTTGGGTCTTTCTTCTTCCTTTTGGCTCATCTTTTGCTTGTTTTTTTGCCAATTCTTCACCTATTTTTATGTAATGACGAACTGTCATCGCATCCCTAACTTGAATTGTTACTTATCCTCAAGTAACTCGCCTGCAACTGTACATTTCAATAGAAAACAAGTCGCACAATAACAATTGAACATCACCATATATTTTTCGTTACCTGGCCATTGTTCCAACTTCTAACTTCCATCCGATAAATTCAAAAAACATCCTCAAACATTGAGGAGTACTCAACCTATCTCTTAACTCACTTTAACTTGCTCAACGGATAAGGTTATCTCTCAACCAACATGCAAGATAAGTTATACTTAACTTGATCATGTTTTAATATAGTTCATCATGGAAATCATAACACACACATTGTTGGTCTTTTCAGGTTGTAACTTGGCTTATGTTCAGGTCTTTGGAGTTAGGTTCCTAGTTCTTCTTCTATTCTTATACCTCTTTGTTCCTTCTTAAGGGTACTAGAGATTTGGTCCTTATTTTTACTTTTTCTCTCATTTTTTTTGAAGAAACGTCTTTTTCCACTTTTTTTTTTCTCTCTTTTTTTTTTGAATTTTTGACCAATTACCTCTAGTTCCCCAACCTCAAACTTAGAACTTTGCTCACTTCCAAGAGCAAGCCAAAAGTTAATCTTTTTGCATACAACTTAAGACTAAACTTCTACCTAACTCCAAAGAGAGGGTGGAAAGAAACAATCTTTCAAGTCATATGGTTAAGAATTTGTAGGCTACGTCACCGAAAGAAGGGTTAAGCTCAAATTGGTTAGCAAATGGATGTTCTTATTACTACAAGGTGGTTACAAAGGCTCAAAGTTATAAACAAATAACCGCCTCAGTGTGTGTCAATCAAACTAGATAACTTAATCGAAACTAGATCAAATCAGATAAAATAATAATGCATGGATAAACTCAAAAGAAAGAAAAATGAACACTGAAGTTTAATTAGGCTCAAACCTTACTAGATGAGGTATCTGAAGGTTGAGTACAAGTCCTTTGATTCTTTTCTCTTTCTTTGCCTTCAAGCTGTCAGTTACTTTCATCATGATTAAGTCCCTTTTTTTTTCTTGGATCATTTGTTCAATGCTAAAGTTAAAACTTGTAAATCTTAAGAAAAAAAAACAGGTAAAAACTTGTTTATTAAGAACAATTATGGATAATAAAATGGGAGGGGAAAAGCACTTGTAGTGGCTATTTCTATTCTCTCGGTACATTATTGAAAATAAAAACAAACATAAAGGCTTCTAAAAATTCGAAATAAACTACATGTATTTTCACATATCATCATCACGAAAAAGAGCATGCATGTCGTCCATAGTGTTGTTGAAGTTGTTATTATGTCGAGTCCATTCAACACACATGTGGTATCTCCTTCTTTCTTGCTCCTGATCTTGGTTCGTGAAGTATTTCTCCATGTCTTTAGCGGATGCAAACCGAGCTCTTAAGCTTTGAGCCAACATATGGTCTTCCTGTTAGTTATAGAAGTCTCTGAACACCGGAGCAAATCTGGGACGGTCAATGTACAAAGTGGGAGAAAATTCTTCAATCCACCTTGTAACCCTCATGACATGAGCTTCCATCCTTCTTTGGAATTCTGAAGTCATCTGACCTTGCATTTGTTGTGGTTGATTTTTCACATGCAAAAGCCTTTTCTCTCACAAAGTGGTAGTCCAACATTTTGAGATATTTATCCGTATGAGCCTCGGATAAGAAGTTATCGTTAGGGTAGGTGGGAGAATTTAGAGTGGGGGAAACCCTTGAAGAAGATCTACATATAAATCATGCCCTATTTGGTTCCATGATACCTACAACAAACAACACACAAACAACACCCACAGAGGAAAAAGAAGGAAAATTTGCCTAGATTGCTCAAAGGAATATTTCAGAAACTAGAAGGATAAGAGAAACAGTTGTGAGAAAAAGAGAATGAACCAGGCCCTATATATAGTACACCTGATCGTTGCTCATCGCGTGGATTGTAGATGCATTGTGTGTACGATAACAATGGTTCCTTCATAACGTCTCTTTACGAAGGTCATATCGCGCCCATTATGAACTCATTACACGCACGATGTCAACGGTTCAGGGAATCTCCCCGACATCTATATCACGCACATTATACACATCACATGCACGATGCAGGACTATCACATGTGTGATAGCCTGTGTGATTATTCTAGAGGCCTCATATTTTTTTCTTCTCTTTTATTCTTCTTTTCTTCTTACTTTTCTTTTTCTTTTGTTTCCTTTTTCTACACTATCTTCCTTTCTACACAATAACAACACGCAAACGTGACATGTTACAAAAATAAAATTTAAAAATAAATTCTTACTGATGGGTTGCCTTCCAACGGGCGCTTCTTTTTTGTCAATAGCTTGACGATCCATGCATAAGGCACGTCAGGTACAAGGGAAACCCTCGCGCCAGTCAATTTGGTTGTTTTCTTTCCTTTTTTAACCTTGCTACCATTTTCTTCTAGGTGGTAGCATGTATCTAAGTTGTCCACATACGATGTCCAGTCATACACCTTAAAAATTATTTTCTCCTTATTGAACTTCAAGATAAGTTCACTTGTCTCCGCATCTATTTTTGCTTTCCCAGTTGCTAAGAATGGGCGTTTGAGAATTACAAATCCTTCAGAATCCCCTTTCATGTATAGTACCACAAAATCCGTAGGAAACACTAAGTCATTGAAATGCACTAACTCATCTTGTATAACACCAACCGGGTGAGTAACAGATGAATTAGCTAAAGCAAGAGTTATATTTCTGGGTATGATCTCACCCAAGTCACACTCCTTAACTTTGTCCAATGGTATCACATTTATACTCGAACCTAAATTACATAAGGCATTTGGGATCTCCACTCCACCAATAGTACAATATATATAGAAGTTACCTGGATCATTCAGCTTCGTTGGAAAGATTTTAGGCATGGGATTATCATCTTTTTCAGTCATATTGAGTTGTGCCTTGTCCACTTTTTGCTTTGTACCCTCTAGTAGTTCCTTCATGAATTTAGCAAACTTAGGAATAAGTTCTAAAACCTCATTGAAATAGATACTTACCTGCAATGTCTTGAGCATCTCCTTAAACTTGGAAAACATTGCTGCTCATCTTCATGAAGGGGCTTTTTCTTGATTATTGGATACAACGCCTTGATATAATCAGCCGGATGGATTAGGATCATTGAGAATTTTCTTCTTGGTCCTTCTCCACTGAGATTTTTTGTCTATTAAATGATCAATGGTGACTCCTCTCTCTTCTTGGTCACCTTGAGATTCACTTTCCTCTATTTCTTTCCTTAATTCTTCCTTTTCCATTATTACCTCTTCAACAATTTCATCCCTGCCTTTATCAGTGATTACTTTAAAATCTATGTACACAGCCTTGCAAGATTCATTCTTAGGATTATATATCATATTACTTGAGAATCCTCTACTCGAGCTCGATAAAGTAGTTATTTGCCTAGACAACTGACCAATATGCATCTCCAGGTTTTTGATGGATGCATCATGGTTTCTACTCATTGTCTCATGATTCTTATTTACGTGATACAAGCTACTTTGAGTGGCCTTGACGAAATTTTGTAAGGTCTCTTCCAGCTGTGAAGGATTCCTTTGGAGTTGGAAGATTGTTGGTTTTGTTGTACAACTTGGTTTCCGCTTTGGTTTTGGTTGTTGCCCCAACGAAAATTCGGGTGATCCTTCCATCTTGGATTGTAGGTGTTGGAATACGGGCTGTTATTTTGAAAATTTGCAAATCGGACATCTTCACTCGACCCTTCCAATGAGAACCTTCAACTTTCATGTCCTCCTCCACAAAAATCACACCTAAATACTTGTACATGGCTCACGTTAGCTTTATTTAAGATTCTTTCAGCTAGCTGCTTATTTAATAATTCAATTTGAGCTAAAAGAGCAGTTTGAATATTAATAGCTAACATGAATTTAGGGATACCTACCATTTCACTTTCGACTGACCTTTTGCTCTTTGTTCGGTACTCATTCAAGCATATTTTCTCAACTAGATCCTTGACTTGTGGTTCAGTCATTTGTCTAATCGTGCCTCTTGTGGAAGCATCTAGAAACATATGTGTCTGACTCTTGAGCCCTTAAATGAAATTTTGCATCTGCTATATATTATTCATATTATTATTGGGGAACCTGCGTAGCAATAATTTGAACCTCTCCCACGAATCATACAGTGACTCCGTATCTTGTTGCTCAAAGTTTACAATTTCATCCCTTCTCTTAGTAAACTGGTTGGTAGTAAAAAATATTTCTAGGAACTTATCCTTTAGCTCTTCCCATGCTCGAATGGTTCCATTTGGAAGGCATAATAACCAATCTTTAGCCCTGCCAATAAGTGAGAAACCAAACAACCGTAGTTTGACTTGGTATTCCGTGACATTATCTGGTTTTCACATTGAAGTAGTTTCATATAGGCGTGTCAAATGAGTCTACAGATCTCTGATAGCATTCCCTTCGAACGAATTGTCTCTTAGGCCTGAAAGCACAAAATTCTTAATATCAAAGTTAGTGGGGTCTGTTGGTACAAACCCTCAAAAAACTTGACCGCCGTTGGTCTTTTTACAGTAATCCCCCATAGTTTAGGGTATTGGTGTTTCCATGTTATTCTCCTCTTTTGTGTCTGAAGAAAGCAGTGATGGATCTTCTGGTTGGTCTCCTTTAGCCATAACTACTTCTCTAGCTACTTTTCTGAGAGCACGTGCGATTCTTTCAATTTATGGATTGGGTGGTACTAATGGCGATCCTGAACTGCACATACACAAACAAAAAATACCTCAGTAGCACTATGATAAACAAGAAAATAGACAAAAAAAAAACAAAAAAAAAACATTGCACAAGCGTTGCCCTGTTGTATTCGACAATCCTCGACAACAACACTAAAAACTTGATGACTTCTTGGCAAGTGTACCGATAGTGTTGAAGTAATAAAAGATCGAATCCACAGGGACTGTGTTCGAACAAGACAATAATTGTGCAATGTAAAAGAAAACATTAAATAAGGTTTTATTTTCAAGTTTCAGTGCGAAAAACAAAATAAGAGTTTTAAACAGAAATACTAAGATGGTCAGGTTGAGTATCGAATCCCCTTATTATCTATTGTTGATGTATGATACCTTGTATAAATAATCTTATCCTTATAATCTCATAGAAAATTAACAAAGCCGTTAAAACCAATCCCTCATGAAATAACTCATTAATCACTACTCTGAGCTTCCTATTCCTAGTCCACCAACGTAAGCAGGATTAGGCGATGTACAAAATGTTAATTCCTTATGCCACTACTTGGGGTATCATATTCCTATTCAACCAGTGTAAGTAGAACAATTGACCTAGGTTCAACACATATGCTAAGGGCCAGTAATCCCTATGTGTCCAATATCAGATTAGTAGAGTATATTAAATAAAAAGCATTAAGAACGATGAGCAATTGAATAAAATTATAATTCAAAGGATTCATACAGAGTCAAATCAACATATAATATAACAAGATTGAATAAGGTTCATCATAGCACAACCTAACCTAGAGGAGCTTAACTACTCATTATTAAGATAACAATACCATAATTGATATATGAAAGTAACATATGAATTCCCTGGAAGTAATGGCCTCCAATGACTTCAAATTCCCTAAAAAAACACCATTGATGCTCTTAAAGTTGTACTTTGCTCTCTAATTTTCGTAACCCTTGTAAAAATATAGAGAATCTCCTTAAAAGAGCTCAGAACGGGTCAGAACACGTCAAAAAATGTCCAGAAAAAGTCACATTCGCGCGTACGATGTAACTAATACATCCCTATCGCACGCGTGATGATGCACGTGATTATTCTAGTAGCTGCACCAAAAAGCACAATTTTTCACCTGAATTTTCACTAAGTCTAATTCTTGCATACTTATCTATTTTTCCTTATTCTTGGGTCTTTCTTTTTTCCTTTTGGATCATCTTTCAGTTGTTTTTCTCTAATTCTTCGCCTATTTTTATGCAATGACAGTCTGTCATCAAATACCAAAGACGAGGCACTCGAGATGATGGTAGATTATGTAGAGGCAGGGGAGGAGAATGAGGAGTTGGGTAGAACCACGGGGCTCATTCTAGGTTTGAATACCTGAAAAAGGTATATATAGATGAGCTCTAGAGGGCACATCAGGCCATATGTGAAGATGAGCAGGTGGGGCTCCATAGAGTGCATGCTATGAGAGCATACCTGCTATATTTAGTTGGCACTATGCTTTTGGTGGGGAAGAGTGCTAGTTATTCAAATGTCGTCTACCTATGGTACTTCGACGATTTCGAGCAGATCCATTAGTACAACTGGGGGGCACTTGTTTGGTCTACTTGTACTCGAAGTTATCAAAGGACTGTAGATGGAAAATGAAGCAGATCACAGGAAGCATCACACTAGTGATGGTAATACTTATTGGTCTTTTAATTTTTCTGTATCACTTTCATTTCATCTTTATGACACCATTACTTATGGTTCATGTGTTCTAAACTTTTCAGGCTTGGATCCTCCAGCATTTCCCACTCATCTCTGGTTGGGCGAGTGTACTGACTTACACTGAGGATATGCCACGTGCTACTAGATTTTCCCCGCTTAGAGGGAACCAGGCGATATAGCCATTCATAATATATCTTGACCACTTGGTTGCCGAGGACACGCACTTCAACAACAATGCCAATCACCATGAGAGGAGACCATTTGACGAGATATTGCTATACTCAAAATGGTTGGCATGCAGATCACGTCTCACTACTCCTTGTCTGCCACAATGTGTCATACAACAGTTTGGCTACACTCAAACCATTCCCAGACAACCTGTGGTCTCTGTTCCTTCTACTTTGACACGTAGGCAGATGAATGAGATGTTTGATGATTATGAGGGTCATATGGTACCGGAGGAGGCACAAAGTACCATACCTGTGAGACACTGAAGCTACGTCGACAGGTATATCAGGTGGCTCTTTAGAGTGTCACACAATACATGGTGCATGCTGCTCTAGAAGATCCTCTGAGGGAAGCTCTTCAGGTGATACTAAAGGAGGAGCAAACATAGTTAGATCATGCTGAGGATGTCTTGCCTAGATTTCGTCGTATACTGGAGATTGCATAGATAGCCATTGACAGAAGTATCTTCCTTGATGGGTCTGATGTGAGGAAGGTCTTAGATGCCATCATGATAGAGGCACGAGGTGCATTGATGTACCAGAGATAGTTCCGGAGGGCGGGAGGATTGATGGTTGAGGAGGCAGAGGAGATGTAGTCTGACATGCACAGTAGTACATTTGTCTATATTAGTAGTACTGTGGATCATATTTTATTTTCACATCATGCTACTTTATCATTGTTCTTAACTTTATTTATATATGATATTTTTGGGCCATCTGGATTTATGTATATCATTTTTGTACAAAGATTGTGAAATTCTGGTATGCAGATCTCATATGTCCCAAGAACATTGATCTTTTCTCAACAAGGACGAGGACATACCATGACCAATTTAAATTACTTTAAATTGTACCAATGTCATGACCAATGCCATGGCGTATGTTGTGACATCAGCAGACAAACATACTATTTATCTAACCATTTAAATTGTGCAGAATTGTAAATGCTGAAAGATAAATAACACAATGAATTGTTTACCCAGTTCGGTGCAACCTCACCTACATCTGAGGGCTACCAAGCCATGGAGGAAATTCACTATTAGTAGAATTAATTTAGAGTCAAACAACCTGTTTGCACTCTTAACTTAAGACCTACCCAATGACACTTCAGCCTAGAGACCACTAGACCTGAGTATACCCACTCACTCCCCCTCAATCACCGCTGTGATATAAACTAATTCACAATTACAGTGGAGATGTGAAGACACACTTCAAACACACCTTGATCTTGCTTCACAGCTTTGATCAAGAGACACACACTCTTGTTTAACAGCTTCGAGTGACACAATAAACACAACAGTTCATACACACTAGTCCAATGCAATCATACAACAAATGATTGCTTGGTTCACAAGCATCCTAAGACACTAAACACACGTGAAGAACATAACTTCTTCACTCACACATATGTATATCACAATGTATCAAGAGATGCAAAGGATGACTTACAAAGTCACTCACAAGGGACTCTCAAACCCTAAACCTTAATTTTACACTCAAGTTTTTCTTGTTGTGAGTGCTTGATTTCCCTTGCTTCTGCTCCTCCTTAAATAGTAATGCAGTCTGGGCTTGGGCTGGTAAAAAATAACAAACATTAGGTTTAACAAAGTAAAACTAATTTCCACAATTCAAGGTGCTATCAAATTAGGTCACAGCTTCTTCATGTTATGCCCAACCCTGACTAGAATCTCGCCTGAGATAACTAAGGAGTCATAACAGGTTTCCTGAAGTATTGCCTGAGTTTCCTCTTGCAATATAACAGTAAACCTAAGAACACGCCCTGATGTCATATACTTGAACTCATAACATCCAGTATGACATCCAACGCACTTTTTTCTTAGCTGACCAAACTCACCCTGCTGAACACTCCTGCAGAATCTTCTTCACAAGAAACAAGCATATTATAGTTTCCTAAAAAGTCTCAAAGATCCTTTTTATGAACACCAATTAAATCTGCATTTTGTTCCTAATAATTCTCTTTGGCCTGCACATACTGATGAGGTATATCCAAAGCACTTCTGTCAAGTGATATAAAATAACAGCTCCTACTGTACCAGACAATGATGTCATGACATTCTGATTAAACCACATGACAACAGTTCTGTCATCAGCTCCTGCTGTACCAGACAGCGATGTCATGATATCGGTAATGACATCCTGAAAAACACATGACATCAGTGCAGGATCATGTTTTACAAAAAATTTAGCCAATCATAGAACCATGGTCAGTCATAGAATCATGGAACCAACAATCTCCCCCTTTGGAAAATTTTGGCTAAAACAACCAAACAACTTATCAGGGCAGAAGTAGTAGTTTTCTTAAGACAACGAGCCTCTCAAACTATCATGCCCCCCCCCCCCTCAATAGTTGCACCTACAAAATACTACTCTTTCCTTAGCAGTAGCAACAACACTTTACTCCCCCTTGGTTTAGTCAAAAATTGACAAAAAAATAGAGTAAATGTACATACTGCACATGGTGTCCAAACATCTAGTCATCTCACAATCTCTCAAGAGATACACAAACTGCTTGATCCCCATCAATATGAAGACTGCACCACTGTAGCAATAATCCATGGACCAGGTCTTAAACCCCCCTGCTGAACACACTCAACCACAACTCCTTGAGAATACACCATGGCCTAACGCATCCTCACAAGTTGTCATAACTCCTTGGATAGGCAAGATGTCATGCACATGAAGGTCTCAGAAGAGCACACCAGAACCAACTTACCAGATCATCACAAACACCAGAACATCATAGAGAGAAATAAACTCTCATGAAGCTTCCTTAGAGACACAATGTTCAGACACCTTGTCTGATATTAAAAAAATTATTCTTAAGCACCTTAAGACATAATTTCTTCATCAACCAGTCAGACTATAAGCACCAAGGCATAGACTACATCTCCTCTTGTACAGATCCATCAATAGAACGATTCTTCACCATGACCATCTTCATGACAAGCAACCATACACCATGATTCATTATGATGAGAGACAACCTCCACAAAATCAATTCCACATGGCTTTACCCTGAACATTGTCATTGAATCTTGAGTTCTTGCCTTGTCTGAAGCTGCACCTTCAGGAGTGACACTTTTGACATCACCAATTTAAGGATAATCAATTAAATACTTGCCTAGTAAGAATTGATTTTAAATCCCCAATTTGTGACACTCAAATATTATGTAGAGAAAAATAAATTTTCCCAGACAATAACCACTGTTGTTTCTTAGGTCATTCCTAGTTCAAATCAACAGTCTCACACGGCCAGACCCATAGTTACCTTATCAAGGTAGAAGGGTACACCAGACAGCATAATGTAAACACAAGTTATGCAACTACATATCATTCAGGTACACAACTCCCTCTGTCATGCATAATCAATACTCCCCCTAAAAGAGAGAACCCAAATATATGAAGAATTACTTCAACGCCTTCATATTCACACACTGGAACCACATGCAGCTTTGAAGAACTAGAAGACTCTCCAAGATGACAGGGTGAATGTCCTTCCATATGCACAATATCAAGGATGATGGTGTCTTGATCTTCATCTTCACCGGTCAAACAAGACAAACACTTGGATAGAGGCTCAAAACCCTGGTTTGAAGAATTGATACCCAAAGACAGAATAAAATATACTGTTAGGTTCACCCTGAGCTAGAGCAGCAACATAATGTTACAACATCTTGTTTGACATTCCATTCTCATATAATCACAAACTGCTTGACACCACAAACAATCTTGAACAGTAACTGTACTACTGCAGCAACAGATCCTAGAAGTATAACTCCCCATATCAAGGATAACTAGTGCTCTTTTTCCAGAAGCACGTGAATGGAAAACATAAGACTCATCTTCATGTCTTCAAGAGCTCACTTTTTGTTCAACACACCTGCCGAACGCATTCACTTATTGCTTAAACTACAAGCAACTAGTACACCCATCAAACAGAAACTTTCCCCCTATCTTTTATAAAAGCTGCTCCAAGCTCACCACAGTATATTAAGACCAACCTCATGCTCATACAGTTAGAAGGTACCAAACTGTTCCACTTCTTTCTGAAGTTACCACTCCTCAACAAGACTTCTGGTCTGAACAAGATAAACACCTCATAATCCAAGACATTCTTTCCTCATCATTCTCCCATATGATAAGTTAGAACGCTTCTGGTTTAACTGGTGAATATTCACTTCCATATAACTCATCATAGTCCAGATGCAATGAACCAATGATCCACTCTAGTCTTGTACCATACCTTCACCTCATACTCTAAGACAGTCCCTTTACCTCATCATTCTCCCGTATGAGAGTACTTCTTAGTCAAGATGTGAATCACAAGTTCCACAACAGATCTTCAAGACCAGCTAACAAAATGATGTTCTGACATTAGTTAGGACATCCTAACATATCTTAGACACAACATCCAATGGTTCTTGATATGCCCACAACTGGACTTGATAAAACCTAGTAATCCAAATGGAAATCTTCAAAGAACACAACTCCACCAGCTTGATCAACAACATCTCCAAAAGAAGGTAATATTCCATAAGCAACTTAGGGCTTCTACCACAAGCTCCAATGTATGAACATAACCAAAACCTCCTTTGGTCATCAACCAACTACCCTTCTGCACAAGAGTAATTTTTAAAAGCACACTGCTTAAATAACCAAATGCCACTGTTTGATTACTTAGCATCTTTCAGAGCTCTAGAAAGTCTAAGCAATCTTGATCTTCCTAACCTACAATTATGTGCCACAACATCAATTAAAGCCCTGAAGTTTGCTTGATGTCACAACATCGGATGAGACATCCTGCTGGTGAATTTAGGCTTTCATTATGCCATTTAGAATAACCTTCTCCATATAACAGAAAAAGAGTTCCATGTTCTCAGGTTTGAGTAGACAACCTCTATTCTGCAATAGCTACCTTTGAAATGCATTTGCTCCAGAACACTCCTCTTTAGAGAACCCAAACATGCCAAGGCTTAATTCTTCAGAGAGGAAGGATCACAAAAATCTTTACAAAAGGAATCCCGCTTTCCTTAAGTAGAGACTTCTTCAGAAAGTCAGAGATAACTTCCACTTATCCTTGACCCAAGCAGTGCTATCACCAGCAACATATTCTAGACAAACTTCTTGCCAGAAAACTTTCTAGATAAATATCAGATGCTTTTAGTAGAGACTAGAACACACCTGCTACACTCCAATAAACTGATCCAATAAAAATTTCTTCATCTTTACATCCATCAACACTACATTCTAGTGTTAGTTTCTTGCCAAGAAACTTACTAGAATAGAGCCAGATTCTACCATACAAGAGTATGATAATGATCGGGAAAATAACAAGTGTACTATTTTTACCAATTGTAGTAATAAGGGAAAAGTCTCGAGTATCGATCTCGAGGACTGTGTAGTAATTAACGGAATTTTTAGAATTCAATTGAACAAAAGGTCTAGTGGTTTGTTTGGTAGCAGAGTAATATCACAAGTAAATACAGACTTAATTAATCAATCTAAGAACAGTGTTAGGGGAGTGGAGACTATACGAGTAAAGACCCTGTATGATTATTCTACTCTACTAGTTATTAACCTTAATTTATCAGTTGGCCACTTTAGTTGCCTTAATTCCTTAATGGAAACCCTTTGATGATTTTCCTGTTCACTAATTCCTCAGTGTCCCTGAAAAACATCAAGCAATAATTCCGACCATAAAATACGTGATACGGGATATCCTCATTCCTAAGCAATATCGACCGTGATACTATTTTGCAAAAGTGTTAGGTTGACTTTCCAGACTAACGCCTAAGCACCATTCAAATTCTACTTTCCAATATGAATACGAATAGGATTAATGCAAAATCAAATATATTAAGGTAAAAACATAGTTCTCATAGAATAATTAAACAAACGTCATTACATCGCATTAAGGACCACCCCCTAACAACTTGGGGTTTAGCTACTCATGTTCTCGGTAAACATAAAAGGAATTAGAATTAAAAAGGAGAAGATCATTACAATGCACGTTGAAATCCTTGGATCATCAATTGCTTCCGCTTTTGATCGATCCTCTGTTTTTAGCCGAACTCTCCTCTCAGTTGTCAATCCTAATCTCTGTTTCAAGAAGTCTTCTTTTCCTTTCTAAAATGTGCCTCTTATATCTAAATTCAAATTACATAGCGAAATGTCTCAAATGCCCTTTGAAATAGGTCTGACAGCAAAAAACAGAAAACAGAGAAATTTCACGTTCAGTGGCCCTGATACGGGCCGTGTTGTGCAACACGGGTGGCCGTGTCAGGCTGCTGGCTTCTTTTGGGGCGTGTTCCTCTCCAAGGGCTGCAACACGGGCCATGTTACATGACACGGGCACCCATGTTGCAAGTCTGAGTCTTCTTTTTTCATCAGCTTTGGTCCACCCGTGTCTGCCAGTCGTGTCCTTCATGACACGGGCCGTGTTGTGCAACACAGGTACCCGTGTTGCAGCTCTGAGTTCCCTTTTTCGCCTTTTCTTTTCCTCCGAATGTGGTGCGATTGTCGTGCTCTCCATTCCTGCCAAAAACACATTGAAAGAAACCAAATCAAACGCACCAGCGGCAAAAGCAACATAAACTTAAAAATAAGACTCGAAGACACACAACTACGAGTAATGCAGATAATCACAACTAAAGCTTCGAAAATTAGATAAAAATATTGCGAAATTAACCACAAACAGCGTTTGAAAACACAACTGAAATCCACCGATCAAACTCCCCCGAACTTGAACTTTTGCTTGTCCTCAAGCAACAAGCTCACCAACCCGAACTTAATATCTCTTTTTTTTTTCTTTTCATAACGGAACCGTCCATAGAATTGTGAGTTACGGTGATAATACTCATACTTGACTTCTCATTCCAAGTCCCCTAGGATTTATCTCGGCTTTTCCCTCAAAACAGGTAACCTGCAAACACTAGACTGCGGCAAACCACAGACCTCAGTCTCCCTATGGGTAACCTCTCTGACTATGCTTTGTACTTAAGTCTTCTTTTTCGATTTTCCTCCCTTTCATTCGGACAATCACTATATGGCTTTTATGATTTTCCTCGTGTGCACAAGATTTATCAATATTTTTCTGGCACTGTTATTCTTTTTGAATGGCTTTCAGGTTCGACCGCCGTTGGGCTGAATAACCGGGTGAGGGTTACCCAACTTAGAAGGATTAGTCGCCTACTTGCCCCTTTTTGTTTGTTTGTTTTTCTCTGTGCCTTGACTCTATATTTTTCATTATCCTTGCACACACGATTATTTTTGATGGAGCCTGATTGTCAAAATAAACTACTCAGGGGTACTTCTCAGATCAAAGCACTATGGTACAAATCTACACGTCGAACTCGTTCCTCTTTGGGAAACCCAGGGTGTTGGCCTTTTACCTATCTCTCAAGATTATCCCAATTTCATCCTCACGGTTCTTTTCTGAGTATTCTATATACTTTCTCATCACCTCACTCAACATCTTCACTCAACAGTTCCCCAACCAACAATTTTATTAATTTTATTAGCTCAATGTCAGGGGGGTCTTCCTGTGGATCGCTATCATGTTCTCAAACTAACACTGGACTGGAAATTAAATAGACAAATAACTGCAACAGAATTGAAAACACACAAATAACATAAAAACACAAATAAAATAAAACACAAATAAAATACCCCCACACTAGAATTCAACAGTGTCCTCACTGTTGGAACACTAGTAGCAGGGGACTCACAGAGTTCATGGTTGCAGAGGTTGGTCGCGCAACATCATCTGCCGCATCCATTCATGCATCTCACCGATCAACCTGCCTTGTCGGATTTGCTTGTTCCCTTGTCTTGTCTGCTCCTCGCCTTGCCTCGTCTGCTCACTTCGGAGATGGCACATCTCATTCTCCATCCAGTCCCATTCTTTTTTAGATAAGCTCCACGAGCCTGAGCCTGATTCCTGATGGGATGAAAATCGAGTAGGCGGTATAGGCGCTTCTTCTACCTGATCGCCTTCATCCTCAAAGAATTTTGCACCTGTACCATCATAAAATTGGTCTTCTTCATCCTGCAGGGGGCTCTCATATAGCCAGTTATTCACATTTTGAATACTAATAAAGTCAGGGGCAGGTAAAGCAAGGAGATGACTGTTTCGGCTTACCAAGGAATAGTAATTATCAAAGACACGAATCATACCTTGGGCAGTCAGTGTGGCAAGATCTATTTTTGTCTTACCTGTAACAGTGGGTTCCTCTCTCAAGAGAGTACCATGGCCAAAGTGATTCGCGATTTGAGTAATCATACCGCCTACACTTATTTCGCCTGAAGGTGCATTCGCAACCCTCTTCAGGTGATCAGCTGCAAAGGCAGCTACATTAATGAGCTCGTGATTGGCCATGCCGTACATGAAGTACAACTCCCTCTGAGTCGCCACCCCTGTGTTGTCACCCCTACCGAACAGTGTATATGCCAATCCTTTTTGAGCGTACCTGAAACAAGGGTTATGGATACAAGAGGCTTTTGCCGCTTTTGCGACATAATCAGTTCTGCCTGTAATAGCCTTCCAGAAGTCCCCTGCACTAAAATTTCCCGGAGGGGCTCCGGGACCAAAATTGGGGAGCTTCAGTATATCTCCCAACTCGGCTACGGTCAGGCTATGGTCAGTATCAAATAACCTGAACCTCAGTGTACCATAATATTCTTCCTCCACCCCTGTCCACCCGTGCTTCAACTGAAATTCTAAAGTGCTCAAGAATTCAACAGTTATGCGCTCATAGGTTGGCGCTTCTAATTGCATAAATTCTAACATCCCCAGAGTGTGAAACATCCTATGGACCTCTATTCTCAGCCCTAGATTATCAAGCGTAGTGTTACAGATATACCTTGTGGGCGTGAGTTTACGCTTGATGATGTTAGAGTACTTTTTCTGATGATCCGGGTCTTCAAAGAGTATGCCGTGAGGGTTCGCCATACGGTGTGCTCTCTTTCTGGGGCGTGAAGTTTCCGCCACTGCTTTTCCGGTATCTCTACGAGGAGGCATTCTGAACCTGCAAAACACAAACAACACAGATGGTTCGAAAAATTTCGAAATCCCTGTTAGTGAAAAACCAAACCGTAGAATTAATCACAATGATGAGTAGAGTGTTTTTTGTGAAGGACGGAAGTGGTTCCGGTGAGTGGGTGTGGTAGATAATGAAGCTTTTGTGAAGAGAGGGTTATGGAGGTTAAGGGTTTTGTGAGGGAGAAGAAGAAGAAAGATGAAAAAATGATAGGAATTGTGTGGTGGGTAATGATAAGTGGGGGTTAAAGTGGTGGGCCCCACGGGGTAAAAATTGAAAAATCTGACCGCGCCTTGCAACACGGGCACCCGTGTTGCTCCCCCTGTAGAATATATTTTTTTTCAAAGTCACGCCTCTGCAACACGGGCCGTGTTGCACAACACGGGCACCCGTGTTGCTCCACTGGTCCACCTGTTTTTCCAACTCCCTCATTTCTGTCATGCTGGGCCTGACACGGCCCGTGTTGTACAACACGGCCACCCGTGCCAGGGTGTTGTTTTTCATATTTTTCTTCTCCTCTGGTCTCCGACATTTTCTTTCACCGATGAACTGCGAGTTTAGCAAAACCTGTTAAAACAAAAACAAAATGAAAACGTGTAGATGAAATACGTGGGTTGCCTCCCACGAAGCGCTTCGTTTTACGTCGCCTGGCTCGACGGTCCGTCATCGTATCATGTGAGATGAACGACATCGTTGCAATCCTTCTGTTGTCCCTCGTAGTAAGGTTTCAGACACTGACCATTTACTTTAAAAATGTCTCCATTCGCTAGATTTTTCAGCTCGACTGCTCCGTGTGGAAACGTCTTATGTACTACAAATGGTCCCGACCATTTTGATTTAAGCTTTCCCGGAAATAGTTTCAGTCGGGAGTTGTACAACAGTACTAATTGTCCTTCCCGAAATTCTTTCTTCTGAATACGTCGATCATGCCATTTCTTTGCTTGATCCTTGTACATTTTTGCATTCTCATACGCCCGGTTCCTGAATTCCTCTAGCTCATGGAGTTGGAGGGTTCTGGAATCTCCTGCTCTGGTGAGGTCTAGGTTAAGAACTTTTGATGCCCACAATGCCTTGTGTTCTAACTCTAGAGGAAGATGGCAAGCTTTACCATAGACCAGTTGGTAAGGGGACATACCAATAGGTGTTTTGTATGCAGTGTGATACGCCCAGAGAGCGTCGTCCAGCTTTACTGCCCAGTCCTTACGGGATGCACGCACTGTTTTCTCTAATATCTGTTTGAGTTGTCGATTTGACACCTCGGCCTGCCCGTTGGTTTGAGGATGGTATGGAGTAGATATTTTGTGCTTCACATTATACTTAAGGAGTAGCTTTTCCATGAGATGATTTAGGAAATGAGTTCCTTCATCACTTATAAGGGCCCTTGGTACTCCAAACCACGAAAATATGTTCTCCTTCAGAAATCTGACCACTACTTTAGCATCATTTGTTGGTAGTGCCACTGCTTCTACCCATTTCAAAACATAGTCAACTGCTACCAGTATATAGTGTTTTCCAAATGATGGTGGGAATGGTCCCATAAAATCAATCCCCCAAACATCAAACAACTCTACTTCTAACATGGAATTCTGCGGCATCTGGTTTCTTTTAGAGATATTTCCAGTCCGTTGACATCTGTCGCATTCCTTAACTATGTTCTGGGCATCCTTGAACAAAGACGGCCAATACAACCCTGATTGGAGGACTTTGGCTGCGGTGCGGTCGCCACTGAAATGCCCTCCATAATCTGAATTATGACATGCTTCGAGCACCTTCCTTTGCTCGTTTTCCGGAACGCATCGTCTGATCAGTCCATCCACCCCTTTCTTGTAAAGAAACGGATCATCCCATAAGTAGAACCTGCAGTCATGAACAAACTTTTTCCGTCTGTTAGAATCAAAATCGTCGGGTATGAGACCACCGACTAAATAATTGGCGTAATCCGCAAACCAAGGAACGCCATGAATAACTAGGATGTGTTCATCAGCAAACTCATCCTTTATCGGGCGCTTTTCCTCGTTCTCTTCAATTGGTGACATTCGCGAGAGGTGATCAGCCACAGTGTTTTCACATCCTCTCTTATCCCGAATCTCCACATCGAATTCTTGGAGAAGAAGGATCCATCTCAGCAACCTGGGCTTCGACTCCTGTTTAGCAAAAAGATATTTTAACGCTGCATGGTCAGTATAAACAATCACTTTAGAACCCAACAGATATTGCCTAAATTTGTCAAAGGCATACACCACCGCTAGCAACTCCTTCTCGGTAGTTGCGTAATTCATCTGTGTCGGGTTCAAAACGTGACTCGCATAGTAAATAACATGCAAAAGCTTCTCTTTCCGCTGCCCCAATACAGCCCCTATTGCGATGTCACTGGCGTCACACATGATCTCAAACGGCAGCGACCAGTCTGGGGCTATCACAATTGGTGCTGACACCAACTTATTTTTCAGGTTCTCGAATGCATCAGCACATTCCTTATTGAACACAAACGCCATTTCCTTGACTAACAAGGACGTCAACGGTTTAGCTATCTTGGAGAAGTCTCTTATGAACCTGCGGTAGAACCCTGCGTGACCCAAGAAGCTTCAGATACCTTTCTCGTTTACGGGTGGTGGTAACTTGGATATTACTTCCACTTTTGCTTGATCAACTTCGATCCCTTTATGTGAGATTTTGTGACCAAGGACGATGCCCTCTCTCACCATGAAATGACATTTTTCCCAATTCAGGATCAAGTTACTTTCCTGACATCTCTGCAAAACAAGTGACAGGTTAGTTAAACAATCATCAAATGATGACCCGAAAACCGAAAAATCATCCATGAAGACTTCCATATGTTTCTCGAGCATATCCGCAAAAATGGAAGTCATGCATCTTTGAAATGTGGCTGGAGCATTACATAACCCGAATGGCATTCTCCTATAAGCAAAAACTCCATACGGGCATGTGAAAGCTGTCTTCTCTTGATCCTCCGGCGCAACCGCGATTTGGTTGTATCCGGAGTATCCATCTAGAAAGCAGTAGTAATCGTGACCAACCAATCTTTCTAACATCTGATCAATAAAGGGCAACGGGAAGTGATCCTTTCTAGTGGCTAAATTAAGTCTCCTATAATCAATGCATACCCTCCAACCAGTGACGGTACGCGTAGGAATCAACTCATTCTTGTCATTAGTCACCATAGTTGTACCTCCTTTCTTAGGCACCACATGAACAGGGCTCACCCATGAACTGTCGGATATAGGATAGATAAGCCCAGCATCCAATAATTTCACCACTTCCTTTCTTACGACTTCCTTCATAACGGGGTTCAGTCTTCGTTGGGGCTGCACAACCGGTTTATGGTCCTTCTCCATAAGGATTTTGTGCATGCAAACTGTAGGACTTATACCCTTTAAGTCTTCTATTTTCGTCATTACCCTTAAGCTCTATAGGTTGCCGTAAGTCCTCCCATCGGTGTGGTCGGGATCCCCTTTGGAATGGTCGAGTGTCCAATATTTCGACTACCTCTCTGTCATTCTCATCTACTTCTTTGTCTTCCTTAAAGATTGACATGCTTAGCACTCTCTCCAGAGGCAGTTGGGTCACACTCTCCAAATGTTCGCTCTCTACGACCTGTTCTAGCACTTGTATGTTGCTGCTGGTGCCCCGATCCTGTTTATGCTTCATGGTATTACTAACATCAATTTTTAACTCCTCGTCATATACTTTCAAGGTCAGGGTGCCGCCTTCCATATCTATCATGACTCTCCCGGTTTCCAAGAATGGTCGGCCCAAAATTAACGACATTTCTTCATCTTCCGGCATCTCTAGGATCACAAAATCAACCGGAAACACAAATTTATCTACCTTAACTAGTACATCTTGAACCACTCCATATGGTCGCTTAACTGAATGATCAGCAAACTGGAGGGTCATCCGAGTGTCTTGAACCGCACCGATATCCAATTTTTTGTAGATAGACAAGGGCATGAGGCTAATACTTGCTCCCAAATCAATTAAAGCTCTGTTGAATGACCTATCGCCAATAGTGCATGGGATAGTAACAACTCCACTGTCTTTCTTCTTGACCGGAATCTTCAGACCCTGCAAAATAGCACTACAAGTTTCCGTTAGAATAACAGGTTCGGACTCACTCGTCCGCTTCTTAGCAATGATGTCCTTCATGAATTTTGCATAGGTGGGCATTTGTTCTAGTGCCTCCAACAACGGAATGTTCAGCTCCAACTTCTTAAACAGCTCTAGGAACTTCTCGAAATTCTTCTCTTGATGTCCTTTCTTCTTATTTCTTGAGGGGTATGGCAGCTTGATCACCTGTTTCGGTTCTACCACTTTTTCTTTAGTTACCGGTACCGGTGTCACCACTTCTTCCTCGACTGTTTCATTCTCTTTAATTTCCAGCTCCACTTCAATCATCTGATCATTTAGTTCCGTTTCCTCTTCTCCTACTTCCTTGGCTTTTCCACTTCTTGTTACTACCGCCTTAATTTGGTGGTGATCCTTCGGATTTGGTACTGTGGCACTTGGAAGTGTACCCGGCGCTTGTGAACTTGCTAGCTGTTGGGCAATTTGACTCATTTGTACTTCAAGATTCTTTATGGATGCTCCCGCATTCCTGAAGTTACTCCTTGTCTCTTCTTGAAATTGAGAACTTTGGGCGGCCATTTTCTCAATGGCCACTTCCCAATCAGCTTTTCGAGGCGCTTGTGGTTGATATTAAGGTTGGTACGGTGTCTGCTGGTACTGCTGTAGCTGAGGTTGATACGGTTGTTGGCCTTGAACCGGTTTTTGCACATTACCTTGTTGATCTTTCCATGAAAAGTTTGGGTGATTCTTCCAACCAGGATTATATGTGTTGGCGTAAGGATTGTTCTGCCTCAACATATTAATCTGTTCCACTTGCTCTTGAGTTGCTACACAATGCATTGTAAAGTGTGGCCCACCGCATATTTCACAAGGTGCTGCTTGAACTGGCTCAACCTGTGCCACTACCTGAGTTTCAACATTCATTTTCTTTAACCTTCTCTCTACCTCAGCGGTGATCTGATCCTCCATTTTAACAACCTGGTCTGCCAGCTTCAGATCAATCTTACCTTCCGGTTGGTTTACCGTGCGATCATACAACTCAAGGTGCTCGTTCGCGGCGATTGCTTCTATGATCCTTCTGATACCTGTGGCTGTTGAGAAGTTGGTTGAGCCACCGGCAGCAGTATCTATGAGCTGTTTCGTTTTGAGTCGTAATCCATTCACAAAGTTTTGCATCTGCTCCGTGGCGTCCAGGTTATGAGTAGGACATGCTGTAAGACACCTCTTAAACCGCTTATATGCATCCCTTAAAGATTCTCCTTCTTTTTGCTTAAAGTTGATAATGTCGTATCTTTTTCGGATGAACACTGAGGCAGAGAAATACTCATTCAGGAACGCAGTTTCCATCTCTTGCCATGTTGTGATACTCCCAGCGGGAAGCGAGTAAAACCATTCTTCCGCATCATCAGTGAGTGTGAACGGGAACATAACTAATCTCTTGGCCTCTTCGAAATGTCCTTCTATTTTCAGCGAAGTGGTGGTTATAAGGAATCTCTGAAGATGTTTATTTGCATCTTCGTTGATTCTTCCGGCGAACGGCTTGCTCTCCAACTGACGGATGGTGGAAGGGTGTAGCTGAAAATGCGCAGCATTCACCGGTTGATTCACAATGGTCATCCGGTTCGGTTGAGCATTGGCCCCTCCATAGTCTCCTAGCAGTCTTTCAGGCTGAGGTGGATTTCCAGCCATTTGGACAGTCTCAGGTGGTGTCTCTCTCTCTTCGGAGTCGCTCTGCACAGATATAATTTCCTCTATTTCTTCCAGTCTTTTAACTTTAGCTAATCTCCGTCTTTCGTGTAATGCTCGTTCTGGTTCTGTATCAAAAGAATATTTAGATGAGGCCTGACCTCGCATACACAATTAGACAAGCGTTAGATAATAAACGGATAAAAGTTATGCAGTAAACAATAAAATTTTAGTCGCAGAGCAACAAAATTTCTTTTGGATTCTAAAAACAATGTTAATTTGGCAGTCCCCGGCAACAGCGCCAAAAACTTGATCGGGAAAATAGCAAGTGTACTATTTTTACCAATTGTAGTAATAAGGGAAAAGTCCCGAGTATCGATCTCGAGGACTGCGTAGTAATTAACGGAATTTTTAGAATTCAATTGAACAAAAGGTCTAGTGGTTTGTTTGGTAGCAGAGTAATATCACAAGTAAATACGGACTTAATTAATCAATCTAAGAACAGTGTTAGGGGAGTGGAGACTATACGAGTAAAGACCCTGTATGATTATTCTACTCTACTAGTTATTAACCTTAATTTATCAGTTGGCCACTTTAGTTGCCTTAATTCCTTAATGGAAACCCTTTGATGATTTTCCTGTTCACTAATTCCTCAGTGTCCCTGAAAAACATCAAGCAATAATTCCGACCATAATATACGTGATACGGGATATCCTCATTCCTAAGCAATATCGACCGTGATACTATTTTGCAAAAGTGTTAGGTTGACTTTCCAGACTAACGCCTAAGCACCATTCGAATTCTACTTTCCAATATGAATACGAATAGGATTAATGCAAAATCAAATATATTAAGGTAAAAACATAGTTCTCATAGAATAATTAAACAAACGTCATTACATCGCATTAAGGACCACCCCCTAACAACTTGGGGTTTAGCTACTCATGTTCTCGGTAAACATAAAAGGAATTAGAATTAAAAAGGAGAAGATCATTACAATGCACGTTGAAATCCTTGGATCATCAATTGCTTCCGCTTTTGATCGATCCTCTGTTTTCAGCCGAACTCTCCTCTCAGTTGTCAATCCTAATCTCTGTTTCAAGAAGTCTTCTTTTCCTTTTAAAATGTGCCTCTTATATCTAAATTCAAATTACATAGCGAAATGTCTCAAATGCCCTTCGAAATAGGTCTGACAGCAAAAAACAGAAAACAGAGAAATTTCACGTTCAGTGGCCCTGACACGGGACGTGTTGTGCAACACAGGTGGCCGTGCCAGGCTGCTGGCTTCTTTTGGGGCGTGTTCCTCTCCAAGGGCTGCAACACGGGCCGTGTTACATGACACGGGCACCCGTGTTGCAAGTCTGAGTCTTCTTTTTTCATCAGCTTTGGTCCACCCGTGTCTTCCAATCGTGTCCTTCATGACACGGGCCGTGTTGTGCAACACGGGTACCCGTGTTGCAGCTCTGAGTTCCCTTTTTCGCCTTTTCTTTTCCTCCGAATGCGGTGCGATTGTCGTGCTCTCCATTCCTGCCAAAAACACACTGAAAGAAACCAAATCAAACGCACCAGCGGCAAAAGCAACATAAACTTAAAAATAAGACTCGAAGACACACAACTACGAGTAATGCAGATAATCACAACTAAAGCTTCGAAAATTAGATAAAAACATTGCGAAATTAACCACAAACAGCGTTTGAAAACACAACTGAAATCCACCAATCAGATAACAAGATCATCAGCCATATCTCCTTCAACAGACTTTTGTACAATCTCTGCCGAGGGAATGTCTCAACATCTGGTTGAACATCAGATCCTTGAAGAAGACAAAGCAGATCAGGGGTCTGATGCTTGTGCAACAACTGATGAGACACCTTGATCATCAACTAAGGATAATTCATTAAATATTTGAGATTATCTCAAACAGCAATGAATCTTAAATCCTTATAACAAATCCTTCTCTTCAGCAATCTTGAACTTGATGGATAATCAATTAAATACGTGTGTAGTTCACAAATAGCAACTGATCTTTAAATCCACACACCTTCAGGAATACCAAGGCTAAAACATCAAGTCTGACACCCTTGACTCAACCTGCCTATGACTTCCTCTTGCCAATAGAGCCCTTGCAAGTCATGAGTGGTGAAAATAAATCACCTCCTACTATCTTCTCTAAACAGCCTTCAACAACTTGTAATACACAACAGAGCAACCCAAGCACAACCATACATCAAACTGTATATAAGCCAATCTTCTCCCAGGGCTACCAGAGTTCGTTCATCAGAAAAATATGCAACGAAAACACCAAAAGAACATCTCAACATGCCCTAAACAAGATGTTAGAACATACAATAGGTCATGAGAGCTCCTATATTAGAGGGTACATCAATAGATACACAGAATCCTTCACAGGCATGAATGAACACACATTTCTCCTTAACTCCATAAGCAGTAGCTCAAACATTTAGCAAGATCAGCAAATCAGCTACAAGTTCTCCTTATTTAAGCCACCAGAAAGTATCTCCCAAGATCTCATCCAGAACAGATAGGATGCATGCTCTGATACCAATTGAAATTCTGGTATGCAGATTTCATATGTCCCAAGAACATTGATCTCTGCACAACAAGGACGAGGGCAGACCATGACCAATTTAAATTACTTTAAATTGTACCAATGTCATGGCGTCTATTGTGACATCAGCAGACATACAGACTATTTATCTAACCATTTAAATTGTGCAGAATTGTAAATGCTAAAAGATAAATAACACAATGAACTGTTTACCCAGTTCGGTGCAACCTCACCTACATCTGGCGGCTACCAAGCCAGGGAGGAAATTCATTATTAGTAGAATTAGTTCACAGTCAAACAACCCATTTGCACTCTTCACTTAAGACCTACCCAATGACACTTCAGCCTAGAGACCACTAGACCTGAGTATACCCACTCACTCCCCCTCAATCACCGCAATGATATAAACCAATTCACAATTACAGTGAAGATATGAAGACACACTTCAAACACACCTTGATCTTGCTTCATAGCTTTGATCAAGAGACACACACTCTTGCTTAACAACTTTGAGTGACATAATGAACACCAAGGTTCATACACACTAGTCCAATGCAATCATACAGCAGATGATTGCTTGACTCACAAGCATCCTAAGACACCAAACACACGTGAAGAACAAAACTTCTTCACTCACACATATGTCTATCACAATGTATCAAGAGATACAAAGGATGACTTACAAAGTCACACACAAGGAACCCTCAAACCCTAAACCTTAATTTTACACTCAAGTTTTTCTTGTTGTGAGTGCTTGATTTCCCTTGCTTCTGCTCCTCCTTAAATAGTAATGCAGACTGGGCTTGGGCTGGTAAAAAATAACAAACATTAGGTTTAACAAAGTAAAACTAATTTCCACAATTCAAGGTGCTATCGAATTAGGTCACAGCTTCTTCATGTTATGCCCAGCCCTGACTAGAATCTCGCCTGAGATAACTAAGGAGTCATAACAGGTTTCCTGAAGTATTGCCTGAGTTTCCTCTTGCAATATAACAGTAAACCTAAGAACACGCCCTGATGTCATATACTTGAACTCATAACATCCAGTATGACATCCAACGCACTTTTTTCTTAGCTGACCAAACTCACCCTGCTGAACACTCCTGCAGAATCTTCTTCACAAGAAACAAGCATATTATAGTTTCCTAAAAAGTCTCAAAGATCCTTTTTATGAACACCAATTAAATCTGCATGTTGTTCCTAATAATTCTCTTTGGCCTGCACATACTGATGAGGTATATCCAAAGCACTTCTGTCAAGTGATATAAAACAGCAGCCTGCTGTACCAGACATCGATGTCATGACATTGGTAATGACATCCTGATTAAACCACATGACAACAGTTCTGTCATCAGCTCCTGCTGTACCAGACAATGATGTCATGATATTGGTAATGACATCCTGAAAAACACATGACAGCAGTACTGTCATAACAGTAGATGTGGATGTTATGACATTGGCAATGACATCAGTGCATGATCATGTTTTACCAAAATTTAGCCAATCATAGAACCATGGTCAGTCATAGAATCATGGAACCAACATATTGTATGGTTTAAATCAGAGGGTACATAACGCTAATAACATGGTACATAATACTTCTAAATCTTCATTTGGATGCACGTAAATAATGCATAACATGAACTATTATGTTCTGATAGGTTACGAAGATGTATCTCTATAAAATAAATGGATATGCATCTCTGGTAAAATAAACTTGTGAAATGACTTATGAGTTTGATGCATGGTATACGTTTTAAATTGTTACGGAGATGTATCTCCAGAATATTTTCAATGTTTAATTAGAATTTGGTGCGTCCGGAGATGCATCTTTGGAATCTGAGGGACATTTTGATATTTCTGCATGGTGTGTAAGTAACATATATGGTGTGTTTAGAAATCCTCTCATTGTATTGCACCGTCTTCCAACATTAAGGATATGTTGATACTTTCTTTCCACACAACCACTTTGTTGAGGTGTCTCAACACAACTAGTTTAGTGTTCTATCCCTTTGGAAGCATAAAAGTTTGGCATTAAAAATTCAGGGCCATTGTCACTCCTTACAATTTTAAGAAGGTTGTGATATTAGTTTTCAATCATAATAAGGAACTTTTAAACAAGATCAGATATTTCAGATTTGGATTTGCACAAAATGACCCAAGTAAATCTGCTATAATCATCTAGTGCAGTAAAAAAATATTGATGGCCATGAATAGAAGAAATAGAAAGTGGCCCCCAAATGTCAAAATGAAACATTTCGTAATATTTTGAAGCTTTGTTTGTACTGATGGGAAATTTCAATTTTTTGTGTCTAGCATAATGACAAATGTCACAAACAACATTATGATCTACATTTACAAAAGGAAAACTATGATGTAAAATTGAAAGTCTAGAATTGGATAGATGTCCCAATCTGAAATGCCATAGAGCTTCTTTGGGAAGGATAGTTTGAGTTGTGGTTTGAGATGTGGCTATGATAGTTGATGTTTCTTGTATGGTAGAATAGTATAATCCTTCAATTAACTCAGCCAAACCAATCATCATTGAGGTCTTCTTTTCTTGTATCCAACATTTATCATGCTTAAAAAACACATTATAATTGTTATGTAGGCAAAGTTCTACTATCCAAGATCCGAATGATGAATGATTCATAGAAAAGAAAATGCGAGTGATACCCGATGTAAGATGTTTACTAGTATGATTGACTACATTCACCTTGCTAGAACTTTGTAGCATGCCTACCAATTGTTCATATTGTTCCCTTGTGAAGACAAAAAGATCATTCTCTGTGGAACTTTAGCATTCATCAGCATCCTCTTTTTCATCTGTTTGTTCAGCAGAGGTATTGTTAGCAGAGTAAGTTTTTCCATAGTTTGGGGGAAAAACTATGTTTCCCATAGCAAACATTGATGGTGTGGCCTATCCTACCACAAATGGAAGCATTCTTTGTTCTTATAACCAAAGGATTTTTCTGACAGATTAGATCCACCAGCACCACGATTGCCTCTGACAGAAAATTTTCTTGCATCACTAGCATTAATGAGAACTCTAGATTCATCAACATGATTGGCATTATATTATCTTTTTTGTTGTAAGACCATGGAAAAAAATACGATTAATAGGTGGTAAGGGATTCATCAACATAATTTGAGCATGCACTGAATTGAAATGGTCATTGAGACTAGTCATAAATCTAATGGAATGAGTTATATCATGATGATGCTTAGAATTGATGATACTGTCATACCCAAAATTTGTCCTATCTTTTTCAAAATTTCATTTGTCTGACTATTCACATTACTTGTACAACATAACGTGCATTTCAGCAGGAGTAATTCCTGAAATGATTAGCCCGAATAAATTTCTTGGATATGCAGACAAACTGGTCAAATTGTGTCTCAAGTATACGAGAAAAATTATTGATTGAAAAGTTTCGGATTTAAGCTTGCAGATGTCGGGATTTTGACCTACTTTCCATAAAGCTTGACCTGACACGCTCATCTTATCTCTCGATAAATTTTCAGTCACTTTTGATCAGTCTGAGCCTTTTTACTGGTCACAGTCAATTTTCAAAGTTGACTAAGTAATGCATTTTTCTAAGTCATTTATTTCGCGTTAACGTTTTATGTGCAGTTGACTTAATTTTTCAGGCATCTTTGTCGCTCGATTTCTGTTCATTTTTACCAGATTTATTTTTATTTTTCTTTTCATCAAAATGTCTAGAATGATTAATTATAATTTTCTATGTTTGCGTTTTATTTTTATCATATTTATTTAATAAATTATAAATTTTTAATAATTTTTAATTAATTTAATTTTATTAAATTAATTAAGACTTTTAGAAATGACAACTTTATCATTTAGCATTTTAATTTGAGTACATTTCTCTGATCTTTTGGTATTCTTCTGCTCCTTCTTCAACGAATTATCTTGATCATTTCCCCTCCTTTGACATCCGATTCACCATCATCGTTTCTCCTTCATCCCTTCAAAACCTTGTTTTCTCCCTCGTCGCGATCCACACAACCCATGAACCACCATCGCAATCGCTCAACTGTCCCACATCTTTGATCTCGTCTTCCTCCCGACTCCACCAACAACTAAATCGTTACCCTTGTTTCTCACCCCACCTTAGTTACACAAACCCTTTCTTCACAAAAACGTGGATGTTATCATTGTCAAAGAATCGAAGTAATCGTTTCCCACTCTTCAATCAACAATGTAGCAGTAACAAGTGTGAACAACTTAGTATCAAACTCGCAACTTAACTCCGTCATTTTCGACATTTACAGCAAAAGTAATTTCGATACAGTAGCAATTGGGATTTTTGGTTGTGTTGATTTGGTTCGTGCTTTAGCGGGTCCGAATTCAACAAATCCAACATCAATGTCGACACAACCGTAACAACTCGGCTTTGACCCAGACTCTGCAACAACCGCTGCGGTATTTGTTCATTGGTTGCGGTTTGATTGTTGGTGTTGTGAAGAATTCAAGTCTGGATGTGCTGGCCATTTGGTTTTGATTTGGTTACATGATTCTGTACTTCGATTGCGAACCGTTTTTAATTCTGCGGTTGCTTTAATTTATGGTGTTTTCGCGATACAAGTATTTGATACCGATCTAGGTGGAATCTGTTAGCATGCGGCTTCTATGGAAATGAGAAATAAAGAGCTGCTGCTATCTTTGCTTAAATTCAAACGGATTGGAAGCATTTTTGTTTTTCTTTGCTGCTATTCAACTCAAAATCACACTGTGATTTCGCTTTCCAAATTGTATAACTGTGTTGGCTCGGTTGGCATGAGGAAAGTTTGTGGTCTAAGCGAAAGAGCTTAGACGACAACAGATCTGCAAACTTCTCTCATAACAGGATGCTGCAACACGTTTCAACAACAACAGTGTCGCCGTCATGATTCAGCTCCATCTTCTCCGCCACTGAGTTATGTTCGCAACGATATTAACGTGGCAAGTGCAGCAATATTTCAATTAACGACTCATCATTAGCATTCACGATGTTGTCTCGGCGTGTATGCTGTTTCGGAGACTTCCCAACATTTCCGACGACGTTAACGCTAATAACTCGCTGCTGTAACTTTTCAATTTGAAAATTCCTTTGATGTTGTGACTGGTATATTTTAAGGTTGTATTTCATTTCGGTACTTTGAAATATATTACAGTGGCCTTAGATTTTGTATATGATGCTTGTTTTGGTTTTGCATTGCAATGAACATTGTAAAGATTTGTATGTGCTGCAACTTTAGAAACATTGTGAATTATGCATATTTGAATGTTGAATTTTTCATGTTTCGATTATTGTGATAGATAAAGATAATGTTGATCTGTAGAAATTATCATTAAATATGATGATTATTCAAAGTCTCAGTTTACGTTTGAATCTCGGGTAGCTCTCTAGGATCAGTTTATCAGTTTACGGTTTATTATGTTGGCTGTTGATAATTTTATTCGGCATGAGTTCTGCAAGATATGTAGAGGGGCTGCTGTTCTGAATTTTCTTCCATTACGCAGTCGGTTTCTTTGCGTAGCAATTTGTGAGTTTTGATTATATGTTCGGTTGCGGCCATACTTCTTTGACATCATGACTACTGTGATATCCAATTGTTGCTATCATTTTAATGTTCAAATCCATTGCGATTTCGGTGGATCTCCATTATGTTTTTGGTTCTTAAAAACTCACATCAAATATCACTTTGACTTGATGATGGTAGTCATTTTGAGTGATGCATATTCTAGGATTATCAATTGCGGTTCTATTATATTGTGTAAATTGCGATTCTATTTTGTCGCTGCAGATACGCCATGCTACTGCTGTCTGTTGTAATTAATCTGCGCTTGGTTTACTGCTGTCTATTTTGACGATGATAGACTGACATTGTTTTGTATTAACGCTTCGACATTGTTTACGCTTTGATCGTTTTCAATGTTGGTCGTATTTTTAAATGTGGATGGTATACGTGTGTGCTAGAATGTTGCTTTCGGGTATGGGAAATTCGATGTTCGTATGAACGTTCGTGCTCGGATTTAAATTAGGACCAGGATTTGTTTATCATGTTTTTTTTTTAATCAAATACAAGTTTGGTCGCTCATGTTTGTGGTTCTTACAGTAAGTAATATTGATTTTCTATTTTTTCCACACTGCATCGTATGAGAATGAGGAACACTGTTCATCATAGAACATGTTCGGTTGAATTCGGTTTAACATGGTCTTGAATTCGGTTTCCTCCGATTTCGGTTGTTTACAGGTAGCATGACTATTCATTTAATTGGGTTCGATTTAATTGTCGTCTTAGTCCTATCCCCATTCAACAAAATATTCCCCGTTCCAGCAAAATGTAATAATTTTATCATTTTTATCTTAATTACGATTTAATGCTTTAAACCTTTTTTTTAAATAAATGATTCTCGATCCAACGTCGAGTCATTTTATACCTTGTAAGTCGATTGCTTCTTAAGCATCACCATCAACCTTTTGGTCACCATACACAACATTCAAAGCTTACTCCTGAGCTTCCTTATGTCGCAATTGCGAAAAACACCCGGTGGAAATAAACAGAAGAGTCGCCACCGAACGTTATTTATCCTAAAGAGAGGGAAAGGAAACGATCGAAGAAAACCTAAAAGAACAGGAAAAGACAAGGTCATCGCAACTAGATCTTGGGTTCAGGAGTCGGTAACGCAAGGGGAAGGTATGAGCACCCCTCACGTCCATTGTACTCAACGGGATCCACATTTGTTGTCAATCAAAATGGGTGAGTTATCTAAAAGCTATTGCTAAACAAGGATGAAAAAGAAAAAGGAGACACGATAGAAAATCGTGTAGCACCCCAAAATTTGTCCATCTTCTTTTCTTATATCTTGACTTATGTTTCATATCATCTTGCATTAGCATTTATACATAGCATTAATCTTAGATAGGAGATCAAGGTATCTTATCGAATATTCAAGGGCTCAAGATCAACTTTGTGGCAATATCAAGTCATAAGGTCTCCATCATCATCAAGGCATGTTGATCAACCACCTGGATCAAGAACACAAACATTGGTTCTCCTCCTCCTATCTCATGGATAACTGGCTAGGATTTTGGTTCAAAGAAGGTTTGTGGTTAGTTCTTTGGTTAAGACATGATTCTCAAGCTCAACACACACCTTAGGGGTTCCCTACATGGATTATGTGCCATCACAAGAGCCTCAGTCAGTGGATTGGTCTTACTATTTCATCTGGTCAACAAAAGTCAACTGTGGTTCAAAAAGGTCTAAATCTTGGATCTCAAGGTCAACTAAGGTTATGTTAGTTGTTTTCAAGTGATTTCATGTGTTTGGAACAAGAAAAATCAAGAGGAAACATAAAATCAGGAGATTGGGTGAATTAGGGTTTTGATACAAGCTTCATTTGAACTTTCCTACAACATTAAAGTTGTAGAACATCTTCCAAGCTTTTCATGTTAGACCTTATTTAAGTTCATTCTTGGTGCATCTGAAGCCCTACATCATTGTAGGCATTATTTGTGATGATTTTATCTCATTTTAATGAAGTTCAGTTCGTGTGTTTGTTTTTTCATGCTTTGATTTCATGATGATAGAGTGTTTATCTTTGAATTTTCAGACTGGATTTGAAATCTACATGGAAAAAACTTTGGAATGGTGTCGCTTCTTGTTGTTTTAGATGTTGTTCACAGTTATCACCAGTGAGGCTCACCGGGGAAGACGACCAGAGCTAGGGCTCCGGCGTCTGAGTTGTGATGGCTGAGGTGGCTCTGTTTGGACCTTTGACCAGACGATGTGGCTCACATGTGGACGCCACATCTTTTAATGAGTCTCCACGCAAGCTTTTTCTTTTTGATTCTGAAGAATTTTGAGTATTGGACTGGGCTTAAGCTTCTTTGCTCTTCACACCCCCGATTGATTGGGCCCAGTTGCGTAATAACTGGAAACCAGTTCTTCCAGTTATTACTAGCGCACGCCCTCCCTTTGCATTTATTTTATTCATTTTCTTTATTTTAGTTTCTATTTTGATTTTACTTAAATAGTTCCAAATGTTCTAAAATTCTACAAAAATACTTTTATGATATTTCCATATCTTATTTAGTTTTTCATTTTTTTATTTTCATTTTTATTTTATTTTAATATTTTATCTTGAATTTTTGATTTTGTGTGTTTTGTTTAACCTAGTTTGAGACATGACTCCAATTTTTGCCTTTTCCAATTGACTTTTGACCCAATCTTTTGCACACACTTAGATATCTATTTGATGAATGTTTACGTGCTAGTTGGAGGCTTTTATGATCACATTTTGCTTGATTTTCATTTAGTTTTGTTTGGCCCTCGATTCTTACTCGATTAGTTGCTTGCTTTGACTTGTTTGATGCATTTGATGATGCTCTCTTGCCATTCTTGTTTGGATACTTTGCCATAAGATTCATAATACATTTGACATTAGTGTGAGAATTTATTTGAATTTTATTTGTTCTTGTTTCTATTTTTGGTTGGTGCATCAAGTTGTTGCTATTTTGACCATTTTCAGAAAAAAGTACATTATTTTCCCATTCTACCGCAAACGGGCATCGACCCTAACTGCTGGAATGAGAACTTAACGTCGCTCATAGAAAAAACTTAACCAACCAGTGGTCTAGTTACCTGAACTACGTTTTCTATGATTTCTCATACCAGATGAGGATACATAGGCACAAGACGACGATGTCTTGGCGGGCAACCTCCTCCCATCACCCGTAGTTTTCTGAACTACGTTGACTCTGAATTTCCCATTGTACGAGGGAATACGTAGGCATAAGGCGGCGATGTCCTATCGAGTCTCCTTTTTTTTTTGTTTCCATCCCCCGTTTAGCAGTAGCTTTTATATAATTCACCCTTTGATTAGACAACAAGCGTGGATCCCGTTGAGTACAACAGACGTGAGGGGTGCTCATACCTTCCCCTTGCGTAACTGACTCTCGAACCCAAGATTTTGTTGTTATGACCTTGTCTTTTCTTTTCTTTCAGGTTTTGTTCGATCATTTCCTTTCCCTCTCTTCGGGATAAATAATGTTCGGTGGCGACTCTTCTGTTTATTTCTGCCAGCCCTTTTTCGCAGCATGTGACAGCTGGTGACTCTGTTGGGGACTCTGGTTCCCTATGCGAGTCAACCCTAATGGTTGTTTGTTTTATATCAGCGGGAAATGGTGACTCTCTTTCATGATATGATTCATCATGAGATCGAGGTATATGTTGATGACATGATTGCGAAGTCACAGACGGAGGAAGGACATCTGGTCAATCTTCTAAAGTTGTTTGAAAGGTTAAGGAAGTTCAAGCTGCAGTTGAATCCTAACAAATGCACCTTCGGGGTGAGATCAGGGAATTTGCTAGGTTTCATTGTCAGTGAAATAGGAATTGAGGTGGATTCTACAAAGATAAAAGCGATTCAAGAAATTCCTGAACCAAGAACAGAGAAAGAGGTCTGTGGTTTTCTTGGGAGACTAAACTACATTGCGAGATTCATATCTCACCTCACAACTACTTGCGAGCCTATTTTCAAATTGTTATGAAAGGATCAAGCGGTTGTTTGGAATGAAAACTGTAAGAAGGCTTTCGAGAAGATAAAAGAGTATTTGCAAGAACCTCTGATATTTATGCCTCCAGTTGCAGGAAGACCTCTGATTATGTATTTGAAGGTTCTTGAGAACTCGATGGGTTGTGTGCTCGTTCAACACGACGAGACATGTAGGAAAGAGCATGCTATTTACTACCTGAGTAAACAATTCATAGATTGTGAGTCAAGATACTCGATGCTAAAAAAGACATATTGTGCACTCGCTTGGGCAGCTAAACGCTTAAGGCAGTAATGTTAAATCATACAACCATGTTGATTTCAAATATGGATCTGATCAAAATATGTGTTTGAGAAGCAAGTGCTTTCCGGAAGAATTTCTAGGTGGCAAATGGTTCTGATAGAGTGAGATGTTCAATATGTTTCCCAAAAAGCCATTAAAGGGAGTGTTTTGTCAGAATATCTTGCAGAACAACCAATTGAGGATTATCAACCAATGAGGTTTGAGTTTCCTGATGAAGATATAATGTTTTTGAAGATGAATGACTGTGATGAGCCTCTACCTAACGAGGGTCCCGAGATTGGGTCTCAGTGGAAGTTGGTTTTCGATGGTGCTGTTAACTCATACAGAAACAGAATCGAGGCAATTATTACAACTCCTCACGGTTCTCACATACTGTTCACTACCCGATTAACATTCGCTTATACCAACAATGAAGCCGAATATGAAGCATGCATAATGGGTCTAGAAGAAGCTATTGATTTGAGAATCAAGAATCTAGATGTGTATGGTGATTTAGCCTTAGTCGTCAATCAAATCAAAGGAGAATGGGAAACCCGTCAAACTAACCTGGTGCCTTATAAGAACTATGCAAGAAGGCTGCTTCCTTTCTTTGACATGGTTGAATTTCATCATGTACCGAGGGTTGAAAATTAGATGGTGAACACTTTGGCAACGCTATCATCAATGTATAAATCAAACTTCTGGAATGAAGCTCCAGTAATCACTGTCGTGCGCCTTGATAGGCCGGCCTTTGTATTTGCAGTTGAAGAAGCATCAGATGGGAAGCCTTGGTATTTTGACATCAGACATTTCCTCAAGACCCAAGAGTATCCGCCTGGGGCATCAAGTAGAGACAAGAAGACTTTGAGGAGGCAGTCAGATATTTTTTACTTGAACAAGGATGATGTGTTGTACAAGAGAAACTTTGATATGGTTTTGCTGCGTTGTGTGGATGAAAATGAAGCAAGTTAGCTGATGGAAGAGGTCCACGAAGGTTCTTTTGGTACTCATGCTGGTGGGCATGCAATGTCTAGAAAACTATTGAGAGTAGGGTATTACTGGATGACCATGAAGTCCGACTGTTTTAAGTATGCCAGGAAATGCCATAAATGTCAAATTTATGCCAATAAAATACATGTGCCACCAAGCCCTCTAAATGTATTGACATCTACTTGGCCCTTTGCAATGTGGGACATCGACATGATTGGGAAAATTGAATCGAATGCCTCCAATGGGCATCATTTTATCTTGGTAGCAATTGATTATTTTACGAAGTGGGTGGAGGCAGCTTCCTTTGCCATGTGACCAGGCAAGTGGTTGCTCGTTTTATAAATAAGGACATCATCTGCCATTATGGAATACCAAAACGAATCATTACTGACAATGGTTCGAATTTGAATAATAAAATGATGAAGGAGTTGTGCCAGAGTTTCAAAATTGAACACCACAACTCTTCTCCGTACCGTCCGAAGATGAATGGTGCTGTTGAGGCAGTGAATAAGAATATCAAGAGGATCATGCAGAAAATGGTGGTGACTTATAAAGATTGGCATGAGATGTTCCCCTTTGCTTTACATGGCTATCGTACTTCGCTGCGCACATCTACTGGGGCAACGCCTTTCTTGCTGGTATATGGTACGGAAGCTGTTCTACCATTAGAAGTCGAAATTCCTTCTCTAATAGTATTGTCTGATGTGAAGCTTGATGAAGCAGAATGAGTAAAGGCTAGGTTGAATTAACTTAGTCTAATTGATGAAAAGAGATTGGCAGCTATCGCCCATGGCCGGCTATACCAGAGCAGAATGAAGAAGGCATTTGATCAGAAGGTGCGCCCTCGTTATTTCCAGGTAGGTGACTTGGTGTTAAAGAGGATCCTCCCTCCACAAACAGATCACAGGGGAAAATGGACTCATGATTATGAAGGTCCTTACGTAGTAAGGAAGGTTTTCCCTGGTGGAGCCTTATTACTATTAACCATGGACGATGAGGATTTTACGTCCCCTGTGATTGCAGACGTGGTCAAAAAATACTTTGCTTAAAAAAGAGACCTGCTGGACATAAAAAGAAAGTCCAGGAAAAAATGGGGCATCCCGGCGAACCATAAATAGGTTCGGGAAAAATTAGGGATAAAAGAAAAAAATGAATAAACCCGCAAAGTTGAAAACCTGAGAAGGCGACTTTGGCAAAAAATGAGTATCCCGGTGGATCGAAAACCTGCAAGGGTGATCCAGGAAAAAGTTAGGGATTTGAAAGCAAATGACTGCGGTTTGTGTTTGATCTGTGAATGTGTTTTGATTCTTGGAGATACTGAAAGGTAAAAATCTATCAAATCAGTCTCATCAGAAGACATAACATTGGTGAAGCATCAAAGACATGTGTGTCATAGCCGAATCGACACATGGTGGTTGTCTGTTTCCATGTTGCCGACACTTGTATATTTTATTATTGTACTTTTTACGCAATTTCCTCCTTTTAGGAATTGCATCCGTTGAAATTATCCTATTTATAGGCCCTTCCAATCAATGAAGTATTTTTCACAAAGAACTTCCCATTTCTTGTTTTTTCTACTTTTACTGTTTTGTTTGCGAAAAAGGCGTCCGATATTTTTGATAAACTTTACATGCGAAAACTTTGGGGCTTTGCTAATCATATTAAAAACAATGATTTACTTGAGTGGTGTCATGGATGGTGATCGAAATAGCCATTTTTGCATACAGGACACTCTATTTGTTTATTTGTCGTTTACAGGATGACCGATTCTTTTCCCAGCAGGGCTCTCTCCATAGAATACTGTTTTCAAATTGGAAATATTTCACTAGCAATGATGTGTACTTATCCCCAGCAGGGTAAGATTGGGATTATTCCCCAGCAGCAGGATAAACTCAGTGTTGTTCCCTGACAGGATTTATGTCATTAACCTCTCTCCCCAAGCAAAGATTGATGTTAACTCCCTCAACGAGTAAATCAGGAATGGTTCATATCCTCAACAAAGTCCAATGATCATTGGCATTCCTCAAGGTCAGATTTGTGGGATGATCTCCCAGCAGATGTCTTTCTCAATTCTCAACAGAGAGGAATTTATGTTTAGGAAGGCTGTCCAGGGCATATTCCTCAGTAGAGTTTGTTAGCTGTTTCTTCTCGACACCTTTTCGGTTGGTGTTATTCTACATTTGCATTTTTGAATAGCATCCTCCCAAATGCGTAGCGTTTTCATCTCGTATGGAGTATTACGCCATAGTCAAACATATGCATCCGAAGCATAAGCCAGGTTTGATACCTTCGTCGCCAGACACCTCCCCAGCAGATAACCACATAATTAGTGGGACCTAGTGCTACTTTACCCCAACAAAAATGATTGATAGATGTTTTTATCTTGCTTTTTACTCCTCGACAGAGTTTGTTTGTTTAAGCTTCTTTTTCCCAATAGAGTATTCTTTTTAGGTCGTAAGCCGGTTGATTCTACTTCCTGCCTATCCCGAGTGTTGTATTCCAACTTTTTTTGGTAATCCCAAACTTAGTCATTTTGTGGATGTGATCCCAACTTTTGGTTGGTGGTCCGTTGTTCTATGGACGTTATTCCAACTTTTGGTTGGTAGTCTTCTTTTATTCCCCGCAGAGTCGTTATCCCAACTTTTGGTTGGTAAGCCTCGTTTTGGGTAGGTTCGCCTTTGGTTGGCGACCCGGTGATTCCAACTTTTGGTTGGTAGCCATCTTCTTGTGGATATTATCCCAACTTTTGGTTGGTAGTCCGTCGTTTCTTGGATGTTATCCCAACTTTTGGTTGGTGGTCTTTCATTTTGTGGATGTTATCCCAACTTTTGGTTGGTAGTCCTCTATTGTTCCCCTACAGAGTCGTTATCCCAACTTTTGGTAGGTATTCTTCGTTGTAGTAAGTTCGCCTTTGTTCGGCGTTTTGGTGATCCTAGCTTTTGGTTGGTATAGCTTTTGTTGACCATTCTAACTTTTGGTTGGTAGTCTCCCTGTCTAGGTGATCCTAACTCTTGGTTAGTAGCCTTCGTTCCAACTTTTAGTTGGTAAGCTCTTGGACGATCCCAACTTTTGGTTGGTAGTCTTTATTGTTCGTGTATTCGCCTTCGGTCGGCATCCGGGTGATTCCAACTTTTAGTTGGTAGCCATCTGTTTATTTGTTGACGATTCCAACTTTTGGTTGGTAGTCTCCCTTTCTGGGTGATCCTAACTTTTGGTTAGTAGCCTCTTTCTCAAAAATTTCGGTTATACTCTCTGGAGATCTTAACTTATGGTTAGTAGCCATTATTATTTTCTTAATCGGTTACCACTTCGATTATCCCAACTTTTGGTTGGTACCCGCTATTTCCAAGTCCGCTTTCGGCTGACAATCTTTGCATTGTGTCCGTTCCCACAATTTACAAATTTTCGGGTTCATTTTGTATTCAACCACCTTTTACCTTGAACGTTTGAAAGAGGTCGCTTTTCATCCCTTCAGGTCCAAGCTGTTTGAATAGGGGCAGCTGTAGCACCCCAAAATTTGCCCATCTTTTTTTTCTTATGTCTTGGCTTATGTTTCATATCATCTTACATTAGCATTTATATAAAGCATTGATCTTAGATAGACGATCAAGGTATCTTATCCAACAATCAAGGGCTCAAGATCAAATTTGTGGCAATCTCAAGTCATAAAGTCTCCATCATCATCAAGGCATGTTGATCAACAACTTGGATCAAGAACACAAACATTGGTTCTCCTCCTCCTATCTCATGAATAACTGGCTAGGATGTTGGTTCAAAGAAAGTTTGTGGTTAGTTTTTTGGGTAATACATGATTCTCAAGCTCAACACACACCTTAGGGGTTCCCTACATGGATTATGTGCCATCACAAGCTACCACAAGAGCTCAGTCAGTGGGATTGGTCTTAGGATTTTATCTAGTCAACAAAAGTCAACTGTGGTTCAAAAGGGTCTAAATCTTGGATCTCAAGGTCAACTAAGGTTATGTTAGTTGTTTTCAAGTGATTTCATGTGTTTGGAACAAGAAAAATCAAGAGGAAACATAAAATTAGGAGATTGGGTGAATTAGGGTTTTGATAGAAATTTTTCTAAGTGTGAAACACCCTAATTCTAGCCATTTTGCAACTTCCATAACTCTCTCATTTTTTATTCAATGAATGAAAACTAGCTATCAAATTGAAGAGGACATCATGAAGTACAAGTTTGTAGAAGAAAGTATGTCAAAGAGATTCATGGTTTAGGAGATATGATGAGTCAAAGTTCGAAAAAAAGAGATTATGACATTTCTACAAGAAAATTTTCTAAGTATAGAAATTCAGTTTCAAATTCCTACTTTCAAGCCCATTTTTCATGGTGATACAAGTTTCATTTGAACTTTCCTACAACATTAAAGTTGTAGAACATCTTCCAAGCTTTTCATGTTAGACCTTATTTAAGTTCATTCTTGGTGCATCTGAAGCCCTACATCATTGTAGGCATTATTTGTGATGATTTTATCTCGTTTTAATGAAGTTCAGTTCGTGTGTTTGTTTTTTCGTGCTTTGATTTCATGATGATAGAGTGTTTATCTTTGAATTTTAAGACTTGATTTGAAATCTACATGGAAAATACTTTGGAATGGTGTTGTTTCATGCTGTTTTAGATGTTGTTCAAAATTATCACCGATGAGGCTCACCCGGGAAGACAACCGGTGCTAAGGCTCCAGCGTTTGAGGTGTTATGGCTGAGGTGGATCTGTTTGGACCTTTGACTAGACGACGTGGCTCACATGTGGACGCCATGTCTTTTAATGAGTCTCCACGCAAGCTTTTTCTGTTTGATTCTGAAGAATTTTTTAGTATTGGACTGGGCTTAAGCTTTTTTGCTCTTCACACCCCCGGTTGATTGGGCCCAGTTGCGTAATAACTGGAAACCAGTTCTTCCAGTTATTACTAGCGCACCCCCTCCCTTTGCATTTATTTTATTCATTTTCTTTCTTTCTTACTTTCTATTTTGATTTTATTTATATAGTTCCAAATGTTCTAAAATTCTACAAAAATACTTTTATGATATTTCCATATCTTATTTAATTTTTCATGTTTTAATTTTAATTTTAATTTTATTTTAATATTTTATCTTAAACTTTTGATTTTGTGTGTTTTGTTTAACTTAGTTTGAGACATGACTCCAATGTTTGCCTTTTCCAATTGACTTTTGACTCAATCTTTCGCACACACTTAGACATCTATTTGATGAATGTTTACATGCTGGATGGAGGCTTTGATGATCACATTTTGCTTTATTTTCATTTATTTTTGTTTGGCCCTCGATTCTTACTCGATTAGTTGCTTGCTTTGACTTGTTTGATGCATTTGATGATGCTCTCTTGGCATTCTTGTTTGGGTGCTTTTCCATATGATTCATAACACATTTGACATGAGTTTGAGAATTTATTAGAATTTTATTTGTTATTTTTTCTATTTTTTGTTGGTGCATCAAGTTGTTTCTATTTTGACCACGATTTGTGTGTGACTTAACCTAGTCTTTGGAGTTTATTTCTTGAATGATTCAATGGATGTTTGATGTCTCTTGTATTCTCTAGTTGACATGTTTGAGTTTCTGATTTTCATATATGGATGTTCATTGCATGACCATTTAACCTCATATGATTCACATGATCATTTATTTCCTTCATGGATTAACTTGAGAGATGTTTGCTTGACTTTTGTGCTTCAACTTGAGTTTACCTCTTCTTGAATTTGATTGTTGATTTGATTTTGAGCATGATGCATATAATATGAGTTTGTTTATAACTTTGATGGATTGAAGCTTGATCATTTGTACTCTGGTTGAGTACCTCTTTTCTTTGAATATGATTTTGGTGTTTGAACTTGTTCTAGATGCATGTCTTGATTTCAAACCTTGATTTTGCTTTTGAGTGTTCATGAGTGGATCTTTGACTTGATTTTCATGTATGCTACTGCCCCATCCTAGCTTCATACCCTAATCTCACATGTTTGATCATTTGAAATGTGTTTTGCATGAGCTAGTTTTTGTCAATTGTTTGAATATTGATGAGGTGTATGCTTGATACTCTTGTGCTCATTTTCTAATCTTTGAATTGAGTTGAACATGATATAATGTTGCTACTTTCCTACCTTATTTCTCATCTCATTTGACTTCATTTCCCTTTGCTTGATGATTGATAATACTTCTTGTTGGACTTTAGAAATTATTTTGGTATTTTTCTGATTAAAAATGAATTTTCTATGAATTTCTAAAAATAAAATGAATTTAAAAACAAATTAGAAAAAGAAAATAAAACAGAAAAAATAAGATGTGTTGGATCTGAGTTCATTAAATGTCGTGTCAAATCCAAAAGTCAAAAAGCGCGCATCCATGGTGGATCTGAGTCAACCTCATCATTTCCAACCAGCGAAAGTCAAAACCTTCAGAGTAGAACAAGTGGCATGATGGACGGTGATATCATCATCTTCAACCTCCATCCACTGAAAAATCTTAGAGAATACAAAAATTTATGGATCCATCAAACCAAAACCATTGCAGCTCATAGTGGTTTCATTTGATGCGTCTTTTCAAGACGATCTCAACCATATCTTCGCGCCATATTTATTTAAACCATAGTTCACTCGATTTGAAAAAAACCAGAAAGAAAAGCAAACACAGATTTGAAAATTGAACATCAAAACTCAACCAAAACCAAAATCTAACAATCCTAACAGCATCAACACATCAAGGACTACATCTTAGCAACAAATTTGAGATAAAATGGTTAAGAATTGTACTTGTTGAAGTTCAACTTCAGAGCTCTGAAAATGAAGTTCCCTAGCTTGATTCATGCCACGATCCTTCAAGTTCTTGCGCTGATTAGCTTCACTGAATAATGGTGAAGCTAACCGAATAGAGATTTTGAGTGTTTAGGGTGTGGAAATGAAAATTCGAAGTTCAAGCTTCAGAGTTCAAATGGGATCTCAGTAGGGTGATTATGGATATCAAAGCTTATGTAAATGAGTGGAACGAGTCCCTTATTTATAGGGGAAGGTTTCTGAATGAAGAGGGAGGGTGAATGATGTAGTTTGAGGTGAATTCATGCACACCTGCAGCATGAGCAAAATGTGACTTGAAAACTGCCAAAACTCACTCAAAACATGTGTTTCAAGGCTATAAACAACCCAGGCAAGTTGGTTAATCATGTTTAGATTGAATTCGTGGCTTAATTTGGTGATTAGAGGCTAATTCAAACAATTTCAATTCTGACTTGAGGTGGATTTTCAGCTATAAAATTTAAACTTTGCAACCATGGTGCTCACATTGTAGGAGGTTTTTTGAGATGCTTCTTCTTGCATTGGATAGATGACGATGCCAACTTTGCAATGTGAAAAGAAAGTTTTGGTTTGGAAATTTGATTTGAGAGATATAATCCTTCAAAGTAGCCTTCATGAAAAGGTTCAAAATTGCAAAACACTTAGAAAAAGTTCAAGTCTTTTTAGGGATCAAAATGACCTATAATGTTTTGACAAAAACCAAGACCGTGCATGAGTTTTTGGAACTTCTACCTTGAACCAAAGTTGTAGAGGACATATTCAAGTTCATTTTAGAAAAAGGATGGGCTTAAAATGATAAAAATTGACAAAGTTATGAACTTTTGAAGTTGACTAGAAAATCCTTCCAAAAACTCAAAATGACCTATAATGTCTTCAAACTTTTCATGACCTTCCAAGCATAATTTGATATTTCCTTGCAAAGAGAACTTGTTAGGGATGATGAGAAGAGTTAATTAGAAAAAGAAACACCTCAAAATGTTGAAAAATGAAGGAGTTATGACCATTTAATCATAGCATCCATAAATTGCTAAATTAGGTCAAACACCTTGAACCAAACTTAAATCTCTTGATGATTTCTTTCACAATAAGCCATGGTGAGCCACATATGATCTTGAAATGATGTTGCCATGAATCATATTTGATGATGAAGGACTTTTGGGAGCTTGAGAATACCATAAAGTCAATAAGAAACCTTGCTTGAGGTGGAAGAAACATGTTCCTCCTATCTTGAGAAGCAAACCATGATGCCTCGATCCTTTGTCAAGAACAATGCTATGAAAAAATGAATATGAGATGCAATGAAACATAAGCCAAGATCCAAGAGAAAAGATGGGAAAATTTTGGGGTGCTACAGCTGCCCCTATTCAAATAACTTGGACCTGAAGGGATGAAAAGCGCCCGCTTTCAAACATTCAAGGTAAAAGGTGATTGAATACCAACAGAACCCGGAAATTTGCAAACTGTGGGGATATTCACAATGAAAAAACTGCCAGCCAAAGGTGGACTTAAAAATAAATGGATACCAACCAAAAGTTGGGATAGTCGAAAAGGTAACTGATCAAAAAGATAACAATGGCTACTAACCAAAAGTTAGGATCACCAAAGAGTTATATCCAAAAGTTGTGAGAAAGAGGCTACTAACCAAGAGTTAAGATCACCTAGACGCCATCCAAAGGAGAATACATGAACAATAAAGACTACCAACCAAAAGTTGGGATCATCCAAAAGATGACCAACCAAAAGTTAAAATGAAGGCTACTAACCAAAAGTTAGGATCGCCAAAACGCCGATCAAAGGCGAACACACTGAAAGGAAGACTACCAATCAAAATTTGGGATAATGACTTCGCAAGGGAGCATAATTGAGGACTACCAACCAAAAGTTGGGATGATATCTAAAAAAATAAGCAGATGGCTACCAACTAAAAGTTGGAATCACCGGGACGCCAACCGAAGGCAAACCTACCCGAAACGAAGCTTACCAACCAAAAGTTGGGATAACGACTCTGTGGGGAATAAAAGAAGACTACCAACCAAAAGTTGGAATAATGTCCAAGAAACAATGGACTACCAACCAAAAGTTGGGATAACATCCACAAAGTGACTAAGCTGGGGATTACCAACCAAAAGTTGGAATAACATCTAGGATAGGCAGGAAGTAGAATCAACCGACTCACGACCTGAAGAGAGTATTCTAATGGGGAAAGTGACGTTTAAATAAACAAACTTTGTTGGGGAATAAGATAAACACACCCACCAATGACCTCCTATTGGGGTAAAGACAACGAAATCTTAAGTCATGCCATTATCTGCTGGCAAGATGTCTTGCGATGGCGATATCAAAACCTGGCTTATGATTCGAATGCATATATTTGAAAATAGCATAATGCTCCATACAAAATGGAAATGCTACGCGTTTAGGAGGACGAAAATGAAAATGATATGCAAAAGGAACCCCGCCGGAAAGAGCGCTGTAAAGAAAATCAACAAACCAACTCCGCTGAGGAGAAAACGCCCTGAATGACCTTCCTGAATAAAGCTCTTCTAGGGAGAGATCCGATCTGCTGGGAAGATAATATCATCTACTAGGGAATGGTTCCCGAAATCTGACTTTGAAGAATGCCAATGATCATTGGACCTTACTGAGGAGATCAACGTCAACCCCTGCTTGGGGAAATAGCCTTTCATCCAATATGGTGGTATAATTTCCAACTAATTCTGTCAACCGAACTCTGCGAGGAGAACAGAAATCTCTGATGCGAATGCCCGACTGCGTGTTACATCCTGACTGATGTAATCAAATCCTGAAAACTTATCAGAGAGATAAGCTCTACCGGGGGAAAGAGATCATGTCATCCTGCAAACAATCAACAAAAACCCTGTACGCAAATGGCTATTTTGGTTACCACCCACAACATCATTCAAGTAAAATTATTGTTTTCAATATGACTTGTAATGCGCCAATGTTTTCACATGTAAAGTTTAACAAAAATATCAGACGCCCTATTTTTTGCAATCAAAACAACAAAAGTAAAAACAGGAAATGTAAAGCTCTTTGAGTGAATAATACTTTATGGATTGGGAAGGCCTGTAAATAGGAAAGTTGCAACGAATGCAATTCCTAAAAAAAGTTAACTGCGTAAAAATTACAACAAGAAATATACAAATGTCGGCAATGTGGAAATAGACAACCACCATGTGTCGATTCGGCTATGACCCGTATGTCTTTAATATTTCACCCATATTCTACCTTCTGAAGAAACTGATTGAACTATTTTATCCTTCAGGACTTCCAAGAATCAAAATGCATTCACGGATAAAATGCAGACCGCAGTCGTTTTCTTTTAAATCCCTAAATTGTTCCTGGATCGCCCTTGCGGGTTTTCAATCCACCAGGATACCCATTTTTGCCAAAGTCGCCTTTTCAGGTTTTCGGCTTTGCGGGTTCATTCTTTTTTCTTTTATCCCTAATTTTTTCCCGAACCTTTTCTTTTTATTGTTCGTCGGGATGCCCCATTTTTGCCTGGACTTTCTTTTTATGTCCACCGGGTCTATTTTAAGCAAAGTATTTTTTGACCGCGTTTACGCTCACAGGAGACGTAAAATCTTCACCGTCCATGGTTGATAGTAACAAGGCTCCATCAGAGAAAAACTTTCTTACTATGTATGGACCTTCATAATTAGGAGTCCACTTGCCCCTGTGATCTGTTTGTGGTGGGAGGATCCTCTTCAACACCAAGTCATCTATCTGGAAATGCCGAGGGCGCACCTTCTGATCAAAAGCCTTCTTCATTTTGCTATGGTACAATGTCCATGGGCGATAGTTGCCAATCTCTTTTCATTAATCAGACTAAGTTGATTCAACCTAGTCTTCACCCACTCTGCTTTATAAAGCTTTACATCAGACAGTACCCTTAAAGAAGGAATCTCGACCTCTAATGGTAGGACAACTTCTGTACCATATACCAGCGAGAAAGGTGTTTCCCTAGTCGAAGTACACACTGAAGTACGATAACTATGTAAAGTAAAGGGAAACATCTCATGCCAATATTTATAAGTCATCACCATCTTCTGCACGATCCTCTTGATATTCTTATTTTCTGCCTCAACAATGCCATTCATCTTTGGATGGTATGGAGAGGAATTATGGTGTTCAATTTTGAAACTCTGGCACAACTCCTTCATCATCTTATTATTCAAATTCGAACCATTGTCAGTAATAATTTGCTCTGGTATTCCGTACTGACAGACGATGTCCTTCTTTATAAAACAAGCAACCACTTGCTTGGTGACATTGGCATAGGAAGCTGCCTCCACCCACTTGGTGAAATAATCAATTGCTACCAAGATAAAGTGATGCCCATTGGAGGCAGTCGGCTCAATTTTCCCGATCATATCAATGACCCACATAGCAAAGGGCCAAGGAGATGTCAATACATTTAGAGGGCTCGGTGGCACATGCATTTTGTCGACATAAATCTGACATTTATGGCATTTTCTGGCATACTTAAAACAGTCAGACTCCATGGTCATCCAGTAATACCCTGCTCTCAATAACTTTCTAGACATTGCATGCCCACCGGCATGAGTACCAAAAGAACCTTCGTGGACCTCTTCCATCAGCAAGCTTGCTTCATGCTCATCCATACAACATAGAACACCATGTCAAAGTTTCTTTTGTACAGCACATCATCCTTGTTCAAGTAGAAACTTCCCGACAGTCTCCTTAAAGTCTTCTTGTCTTTACTTGATGCCTCAAAAGGATACTCTTGAGTCTTGAGGAAATGTCTGATGTCAAAATACCAAGGCTTCCCATCTGATGCTTTCTCAATTGCAAATACGAAGGCCGGCCTGTCAAGGCACATGATAGTGACTGTTGGAGCTTCATTCCAGAAATTCACTTTATACATTGATGATAACGTTACCAAAGCGTCTGCCATCTGATTTTCAGCCCTTGGTACATGATGAAACTCGACTCTATTAAATAATGGTAGGAATCTTCTTGCGTAGTTCTTGTAGGGTACCAGGTTGTCCTGGAGAGTCTCCCATTCTCCTTTGATTTGATTGACAACTAATACTGAATCACCATACACATCTAGAATCTTAATTCTCAAATCAATAAATTCTTCTAGAACCATGATGCATGCTTCATATTCAACTTTGTTATTCGTACAGGAAAACGTCAACTAGGCAGTGAACGGTATGTGAGAACCGTGATGAGTTGCAACAATTGCCCCAATTCTGTTGCCGTATGAGTTAACAGCACCATCAAAAATCAATCTCGGGGCCGTCATCAGATAAAGGCTCGTCACAGTCCTTCATCATCAAAAACATTATATCTTCATCAGGAAACTAAAACCTCATTGGTTGATAATCCTCAATTGGCTGTTCGGCAAGATACTCTGACAAAACACTCCCTTTAATGGCTTTTTGGGAAACATATTGAATGTCGTACTCCGTCAACACCATCTTCCATCTAGAAATTTTTCCGAAAAACGCTTGCTTCTCAAATACATATTCAATCGGATCCATCTTTAAAATCAACATTGTTGTGTATTAACATGTATTGCCTTAAGATATTGGCTGCCCAAGCAAGTGCACAACATGTTTTCTCTAGCATTGAGTACCTTGACTCACAATTGTTAGAACACAGATTGATTCTTAGTTATATCTCTATGTTTTGATGATAAGACTTACGAAATTTTGTATTAAGAAATTATATACTCTAAAATTTTTTCAAGTATTTTTGCTACAGATATTAAATTTAATATTCTTCTGAAAGCAAAAATGGATCTGAGCGTTGATCTATACAAGGCTCTGAAGCGTCAGAAGCATCTATTAGAAGAATCTGAATGCTGCCTACATAAGACTCTGAGCGCTGCCTACAGAAGGATCTGAAGCAGAAGTTACAGAAGCATCTGAAGCATTGAAGACTTTGTATGAAGAGTTTCAAGCATAGTTTTTCAGAAGACTCTGATAGTACTACGCTGCAAGTACTGAGGATCTGATTCCTAAAACTCTGCTCTAATGAAATTACACGTTGAAACACACTTGCTGCAATGCTCTGATACAACAAACTCTGATGAACATCAAAGACTCTGATCACTCAAGGCTCTGATGTTAATTGCTGAGTTTTAGAAACTTGTTGAAGAAGAATTCAAAGTTATGTCCGTTGGTTAGGCCAAACGACTCTTTCCTCATTTATGCTAGACACAAGAACTCAGGCAAAAAGGATTTCTCTGAATGTTCTACTTCTAGGAAAGGCCAAGTGATGTAAAGACAAAAAGGTTACAGCTACTTTGCAGACACGGACTTCAAAGCATGCAACGTCTTGGATCTCTAAGCCTATAAAAGCATGTCTCCAACACTCTTCTTTAGTTGACGGATTATTGAAAGAAATTCATTAAAAAGCTCTCATACAATTTATTCTCTTTGCTGAATTTATTTCATACGTTCTTAAACTTAAGTGTAAATCACAATTGTGATATAGCTTACTTAGAAGCATTCAAACACTTTTTTAGTTTTACATTTGATTGTAAAAGTTCCTTGAGAAGACCCAGTTGTGGTTAGTAGTTCTTGAGAAGACTAAGAATAGTTGCTCTTAGTCTTTGCTATTGTAATCAGTTTGATTAATAGTGGATTAAGTCCTTGTGGAGAAAGGCAAATCACTCTTGATAGGGTGGACTGGAGTAGTTGAGTTCAACAAACCAGGATAAAAATATTTGTGTTTTTATTACAATAATATTTTCTATATACTTATTCAACCCCCCTTCTAAGTATTTTCTCACCTTCAACAATCAGTGAGTTTTTTACTCAGGTAGTAGATAGTATGCTCTTTCCTGCCTGTCTCGTCGTGTTGACCAAGCACACAACCCATCGAATTCTTCAGAACCTTTAAATACATAATCAAAGGTCTTCTAGCAACCAGAGGCATTAGTACCGGAGACTCCTGCAAATACTCTTTTATTTTTTCGAAAGCCTTTTGACAATTCTCATTCCAGACAACCGCCTGATATTTTCTCAGCAATTTGAATATTGGTTCGCAAATGGTTGTAAGGTGAGAAATGAACCTTGCAATATAGTTCAATATCCCCAGGAAACCAAGAACCTCTTTTTATTTTCTCGGCTCAGGAATTTCTTGTATAGCTTTTATTTTGGTAGGAACCACCTCAATACCCCTTTCACTGACAATGGACCCAACAACTTTCCTGATCTCACCCCGAAGGTGCATTTATTAGGATTCAACCTCAACTTGAACTTCCTTAACCTTTCAAATGATTTCAGAAGATTGACCAGATGTTCTTCCTCCGTTTGTGACTTAGCAATCATATCATCAATATATACTTCGATCTCATGATGAATCATATCATGAAAGAGAGTCGCCATTGCCCACTGATAAGTTGCCCCTGTATTTTTCAATCCAAAAGGCATAACTTTGTAGCAAAAGGTCCCCCACGGTGTGATAAATGTAGTTTTCCCCATTTCCTCTGGGGCCATTTTGATTTGGTTATACCCAGAGAAGCCACCCATGAAGGAAAACACAGAGTATTGAGCGGTGTTATCAACTAACACATCAATGTGTGCGAGTGGGAAATCGTCTTTCGAGCCCGCTCTATTCAAATATTAATAATCAACACACATCCTAACCTTTCCATCCTTCTTAGGTACATGAACAATGTTAGTGACCCATGGAGGGTAATTAATAACATCAAGAAAAACAACATCCAACTGCTTTTGGACTTCCTCTTTGATCTTGACTGCCATATCAGGTCTGGTCCTTCTCAACTTCTGCTTCACGAGTGGACACTCTTCTCGAAGAGGTTGGTAGTGCACCATTATATCGGTATCCAACCATGGCATATCCTGATAAGACCAAGTGAAGAAATCTTTATACTCATGGAGCATTTCAATCAGTCTTCTCTTGACATCATCTTCCAGTGCAGCCCCTATCCTAACTTCTTTTTTCTCCTCTTCAGTACCCAGATTGATGACTTCAATATCCTTCTGATGAGGCATAATAACCCTTTCCTCTTGCTTTAGAAGCCTGACCAGTTCCTCAGGTAGATCACAATCTTCATCAGCCTCATCTTCAGCTTGATAAATGGAATTATCAAAATCATACTGAGCCATAGCCAAATCAGGATCGATGGTGCCTGAGATGTGAAACCTGCATGATTGCTGTTTTATGCTGATTATGGTATGCAAACAAACATAAAACACATTGCCATTTTTATTTTTTTTAATGTAAAAGCAAGAAGGAAAAACAAGGATCAAAATATTTGAATGCAAAAAAGGACGTCTTTTATTCATGATAACTTTAAAATGTTAAAACAAGGCCCTACAAAATAAGTCACTACGCCTTGGGCAGAACGTATGACCAATCATAAACAGAAACAAAAACGAAAATTACTCTTCTGATGTGACATGGATGATTTCCTCCACAGTCTAGTTGCAAAGCTTTTGCCCAGGGATACATAGATGAATCTAAGCATTCATATCACAATCAATGTCTCCTTCGTCCTCACCAATAACATTTACCCTGTCGAATATAACCCCACCACTGGTAAATCGAACAGGTCCTTTGTACTTTAGAGGATCCCTTGAAGAAGAAGAAGGACTATACCCCAAACCTAACTTGTCGTGCTTAGCAGGAACATCAAGTACCTGTCCCTATTTCTGGGAAGATCCAGATTCCACTATAGCACGAGCTTCCTTGAATGACGACATCGAGACCTCTGGCCCCTTAGCTTCTACAAGCGGCTTTTCCTGAATCAACACAGTTTTGAAATCTTGGCAAAGTGTCTTGTGGGTTTCTCCATCCACTTCCACATACTTAAAAGATGATAGCTGGCTCACCATGATGTCTTCCTCTCTACAAATAGTAGCCACTTTCCCCTCCATCATATATTTCAATTTTTGATGCAACGTGGAAGTAAATGCCCCAACAGAGTGTATCCAAGGTCGGCCCAGCAGACAACTATAAGCTGGCTGGATATCCATGATATAAAACGTTGCATCAAAAGTTTCTGGTCCCACCTGTACGGGCATAATGATCTCTCCGAACATTGATCTTTTAGAACCGTCAAAAGCCCTCACAACTAAGTCATTTGGCGTGCATACCAGCCCTTGAGTATCCAGCTTCATCAAAGCATTCTTTGGCAGTACATTAAGGGATGACCCTGTGTCTACCAAGACATGAGACAATAGAGACCCTCTGCACTCCATAGATATATGTAGAGCATGATTATGGTTTCTCTGGGAAGGCGTCAAATACAAGTTTGTAAAACCCAGACCATTACCAGCATTCACTTGTGCTACCACTCCTTCTAGATGGTTTACCGAAATCTCTTGCAACACAAATGCCAAATTCAAAATTTTTAACAGCGCGTTCCGATGTGCCTCAGAGCACAATAACAACGATAGAATATAAATTTTTAATGGCGTCTGGTGCAAATGATCTATAATCTTGTAATCGCTTTTACAGATAAGCCTCATGAACTCCTCAGTATCCTTTAAAAAAGAATATTTATCAACTTGCCGCTGAACATCTTCTTCTACCACAACCTTTCCTTTACCTTTATCAACACTAGTTCCAAGCGGAGAGAAATCCTGCCATTCCTAGTAACTCCTCCTGTTCTGACAATGTTTCCAACTGAAGTACCTCTATAGATGACCTCGTCAACTCTTGTTTTTTTCCATTAGAAAACACCTCTGCCCCATAATTCCAGGGAATGACCTTGGTGCTTTCATAAGGTACAGGTCCTGGAGTGGTAATAATGACCGGAGCTGGCCTTTGAGGCGCAGAGATATTAATCATCCGGTACGGAATTGATATTATTGCAACTTCATCCCGTTCATTATGGACCTCATCAATCACTTCTTCTCCTACAACCCTATCAAACTGTAAACTGCCTTCATTAATCAAACTCTGAATATGACTTCTCAAAGAAATGCAACCCTCTGGCTGTGTAACACATTCTGAACAACCTTTTGAGCATCCGAATATACACCTCCTTTTAAGTGTTTGTCTTTTATGAAGCTCAAAGGGGTCTTCAACTCTACAACATCAGTTATCAAGTTCAGCCTTTCTCCTTCAATAATAGCATTGGCCTTGGCCACCCCATGGTTTGGCATCTGATTCTGATTTACGCTGGGGGTTTCATTGGTGAAATTGATTGCTTTTGAGTCGATTAAATCTTGAACCTTATGCTTAAATGCTTGACAATTGTTAATATTGTGGCCTGGAGCTCCGGAGTGGAACTAACACCTAGCGTTTACATTATAACCTGGCGGAGGTGCACCAGTGAGTGGTGCCAAAGTTATCTTCTGGATAAGCTGTAACTATAATAAATGCTGCAAAAGCTGAGAATATGGCATATGTGGCGTCTCAAATTTCCTGTTGGCCATCCTTCCCCTGTCTTGGTAACGACGAGGCACATTCGTTTGTTGCTATGGTAAAACCGAAATAGCTATACTAGAAACTTGTTGTTGGTGTTGATGTTGTACTCGTCATTTACCTCTACAGGATGATATTGCATTCACATCTCCCTCTCTCTTCATAATATTTCCGTTGTATGGCTTTTTCAAACCTCCTGTTGAAGATCCTGATCTGCTTGGTATCTTTTTTGTCTTTATACCATTCTCTACCCATTCTCCTGCCATCACCAAATCTGAAAAACTTCCAGACATACATCCAATTAATTTCTCATAATATGTTCGTATCAAGGTCGCCATGAACATGTATGATCCCCTGTCGTGCACGGATAAAAAACGAGTAGTTTGAAAAACGGTAGTTTAGAGACAATGACTCGAGTCGTATCACAAGGATTCTTGTATTACTTCAATCAACTAAAGAAAATGTTTATGGGGGTTTTAAGTTTTGATTTGTAAAATAAGAGAAAAAAGTGATTAAAAAAAGTGATTATCAGATAATCTAAAATGGCTAATCCTACTGATTCAGATTCCGACTTATCATCGGCTATTATAACACCAATCCCTAAGCGGCTTCAATCCTATTCGATTATGATATTAATCAGACAAGCGCTTATCAAAATCATACGAATTATGTTTCTGTTACCGAATTAAGCGAACAATTAAGAATATGACGAGTTAACGAATTAAGCAAACGATAACACGCAATTAAATTTAGGAACATGCGTACAATCTAATTTAATCAATTCTGTCATATGAACACAATCGAATTAAGCAAACGATTGCAACCAAATTAAGCAAATGACTTCATAGTAAAGAATTGGACATAAATCGAATTAAATTGATATTAGAATAACCTCAAAGCAATGGAACCCGTAAGTAGTAGGATTTGCCTTGGGAATTAGTTCTCCATTACAATCGTAAAATGCAAAAAGTAAAATTTGTGAAAAAAAGGTTAATTGATAGTAGTATGGCTTCTAGGTATAAGAAAGCATCAACACTTCTGGTTTTAATCAAACTGGAACTTTTACACTCCGAGCCAAATATTATTAAGACTCATGAAAAACAAAAGCATTTAGATACTCATTCTAGGATGTAAACTCTTCTTCGGTCAATATTGCATCGATATGTACCAATTATTCACACTAAGGATATCATAAGAACACAAATCCACAATTGTGCGATCATAAAGCTCCCTCCTATACAAACCAATCCAAATCATGTTATTAATGTTAAGTCTAACTTACTCATCCTCCTTTTTGCTCTCTTTCATTCTAATGCAATCACATTAAGCCCTTTAAATATTCACACACATGGTAAATAAGCTTTTTAGTGACTATGATCCATATATTTTCAACAATTCAAAATTAAACACTTTTTTTTATGCTTCTTTTTTGTGTGTGTGAAGGTTTCACATCTGTTAGCCTAAGTGATCGGGTGAGGGTCACCTAACTTAAAAGGTGGATTCCCATTTCGATTTTTGATTAAACACATGATCATTCACTTATTTGCATCAGCTTAATCACTTAGTGTGTGATTTCTAGATGGTGCTGACTGCTAGATAATCAACTTAAATGTTATTAAAGGATGAGAACTCAAGACTATGTCATAACAAGTATTTAAATTGATTTCCATATTCGGGAGATTTAAGGTGTTAAAACGGTACCGATTTTATGAATTTTTCCAAGTCTCCACAATCTAACCTCAAATTAATCTATATCCTATAAATTTCAAAAGATGCATTGTGTTTCTAAGTAAAATAATTTTTTTTTTTAAATTTAAAAACAAAACCAAAACAAAAGAAAATTTAAAATAAAACAAAGAAAACAAAATAAAGCAATGATTCCCTCCCCCACACTTAACACATGCATTGTCCTCAATGAAAGGACATAACTATTAAATGAGAGTGAGAGAAAGGAAAGAACACACCCGGGTAGTCAAGGTGGATAGGTGATCATATAAGCAGCCTTTTCCAAAGAGAGATCTTCTACAGGCTCATCTCCCAAAGTGGGGATGCTATAAAGTAACTTTGGGTATCATCCATTAACCTTGAAATATTTATTAGTGCCTTCGACTTTTATTCCAGGTTCAAACTCATTTTCCTCTTACATACACTTTGCCAAACTCATTTGATTTTCTATCAGCACATTCTTCTGATAGGTTCACTATGAACTCCTTAACAAGTGTTTCATAGCACTGAGAAAACTGAGTGACAGTCCTCATTAAACCAACATCATGGATAAGATTCATGATCTCCTTACTTTCAAGGGCCTTCTAAGCCAGCTCTCTCTCCAATGCCAACCTCTTCTGATACACATATTTCCACCTGTTGACACTTGAGGGATAATGAAATGAGATATTGTCAATAGGAACATTAGGAACACTAGCAGTAAGTTTTCTAGTTGTGGGTTTCTTCTTTGGTGGGATGTCAGTGACATCACATGCAACATCCGAGTCAGAGTCAGATTTAGTACTAGTTTGAGCCTTTCTCTTCTTTGGAACCACCTTGCTCCAAGCTTTGGTAGGGCCAATAAGAGTACTCTTTGTTACAACTTTATTCTTAGGAGGACTCTGCACAACTGCCTTCTTCCCTTTCCTAGTCATGAGCCTTTTGGATATGCTAGGGTTGATTGTGGCTATCAGATCATTATCTGAACAATCATCAAGGTTCACTACATCAACCTTATCCTTCTGGACATCACTATCATCATTGTTATCACCTTGCATATTAACATCATTACTTTCAGAAGATTGACCCTTATCATCATTCTTTTGTGAGGCCATTCCCAAGGTTTCAACATCTTGAGTAACATCAGCTTGTTGATCCAGATGGGGAATGGATATCTTTGGCACATCATGTGGCTCATTCAATATCCTAGATACCAAATTAGCAATGGTGTTGTGGACATACCTAGAGCCTTCCTTATTGGTATCCTCAGAAGGGGTGGAGGTTGAAGTGTGAGGGGCCTGACCTGTGACTAGTTATTTAGGTCTTCTTGCATGTGATGCCCATGGTTTCTTCACACTCAGACCTTCAGGGATCACCATACGCAGGGGTGCCACCTCAAGAACCTGGTTAGGGTTGCTAGCACCAGAATTTGGATCAGCGATGATGGTCATCTTCTTGGTAGGGATAAATTTTGGTTGTTGAGACATTTTAGGAGACTTTGGCTGTGAGAAAGCAGGTTTTCTGTGGTTGTTGAAGAAGGTATGAAAGATGAAGAATTGGTATGGGTACCAAATGAAGCAAGCGTATAGTGTGTAGGGGCTAGAGGGGTATGATTTCAAAAGAGAAGGGAACTCAGTATTTTGACCAATCAGCAAATGATTAATTTTCAAAATACAATTCCCAATCATCATTAATTGCTATAATTCCTTATAAAGACACATTCCCAATTTTCTTCTTAAATTTTCAATTTGAGTAGTCTCGAGATCTCCTATAAAAATGGTATCACTTTGTAGGTCAGAGTTCTCAAGCTCCACACGATCTTCTCTAGAGTGATGTCTGTTATCACTATACATGGCTCTATTAAGCTGAATTGGGTTCATATTGATGACACTAAGATTGTCACAATATAATGTCATGACATCCTGAGTGACATTGCTCCCTTTATGCTGGTCATCTTTCATGGACTCCATCAACTTCCAGTATAACATATATAGATTTTTATGATGTCCATTCTTTGGATGTGCTATCTTGGCTTACCTGCCAACCTGACATTTACCACAACCTGTTCTTTCATCTGGGGTTGACTTTGGAGTTCCTCTTACTGCTTCCTTGGATATGGTCTTTTTTATCCCTTGAAGATGTCTCCCCTTTTTTTCTTTCCACAATTGATTCTCCTTTTCTTCTTTGGTTATGGTACAGACATTGAAATTACTTTTGGGCTCCCATAAGTAACATTTATTCTTAGCTCTAGATCCCCTCATGACTTCCTCATCTTCTCCATTGGTGACAACACATTCACCCTTAGTGAATTTGACACTGAGTCCTTGGTCACAGAGCTGACTAATACTGATAAGATTTACAGTCAGTCCTTTAACCAACATGACATTATCTAGTTCTGGAACACCAGGACAGTCTAGTTTTCCAATACCTTTGATTTCTCCTCTAGCTCCATCACCAAAGCTTACATGACTCATGGAATGAGGTTTAATGTCCACCAAGAGGTTCTTTATTCCAGTCATATGTTTCGAACATCCACTATCAAAATACCAATCTTCTTTGGTTGGCACCCTTAGAGAGGTATGAGGTACTAGAGCAACCTCCTTGGCAACCCATTGTTGTTTCTTGATAGGAGCATCCTGTTTGTGTTTGACTTGATGAGTGTGGCTAGGAAACCCATGCAACCTGAAGCAAAAAGGCTTTATGTGTCCAAATCTTCCATAGTAGTGACACCTCCACCTTTGAAACTTTCTCTTGGTCTGGTTCATGCTTCTGTTCCCCTGATGTTGAGACATTGGTCGTGACATTCGATTTGACCTATGATTTTCAGACTTTTTCCTTTTGACTCCCAAGATGGGTCCTTGTTCACCAACAAATCCTAGTCCAGACATGTCTCCTGGTTTCTGACCACTTTATAGAATTTCTTCTAGAGTGTCAGTCCCCTTGTTTAACATCCTGATTGATTTTGTCATCTGGTCAAGTTTAGAATTCAACAAAAATGATCTCACTGTTGAGTGAGTCTATTGTTGCAAGATGCTCCTTCTTCTCAGCCTCCAACTCCTTTATAATTTTCTTTTGCTTCTCCCCTTGTTGGCACACTTCTGCACTTCTGATACACAGGTGTTTATATGAAGCTGCAAGCTCATCAACAGTCAGCTCATCTTTACTGGAATCATCATCAGATTCACATACACCAGTTAATGCAGTGACATGTTTTGCAGATTCTTCTTCTGATCCACTCTCAGAATCTTCATCTGACCAAGTGACAATTAAACCTTTCTTTTTCTTCTTGAGGTAAGTGGGACATTCAGCTCTAATGTGACCATATCCTTCATATTCATGGCACTGAATACCTTTGCCTTGGTTAGCCTTCTCTTCATATTTTCCTCTTCTGCTGATGTCAGAGGGAATGTTCTTGACATTAGATATAGTCTTATGATCTATTCTTTTGATCAATTTGTTAAATTGTCTTCCAAGCATAGCTATAGCTTCTGATAGATTCTCCTCACTTCCACCATTGTCTTCATCTGAGTCCTCTGCAGTATTTGGTACAAAAGCTATTCTTTTGTTCTTCTTCTCACCATGATCACGCATTCCCATCTCAAAGGTTTGGAGAGAACTAATGAGTTCATCAACCTTCATGTTGCTGATGTCTTGAGCCTCTTCAATAGCAGTAACCTTGATGGCAAATATCTTTGGCAATGATCCGAGAATCTTCCTCACAAGTTTTTCTTCAAAAAAAGTTTCTCCTAAAGCTCTTGAGGTATTGGAAATCTCAAGAATATTCATGTAGAATTCATGAATAGTCTCATCCTCCTTCATTCTCAAATTCTCCAACTTAGTTGTCAGCATCTGTAATCTAGACATCTTGACCTTAGAGGTACCTTCATGAGTTGTTTAGAGAGTATCCCAAACCTCTTTGACCAGCTCACAATGATGCACAAGTCTGAAGATGTTCTTATCTATCCCATTGAATAAAGCTAAGCTAAGCAGTAAAACACTTAAAGACAATAGTAAATAACACAAGGAATTGTTGACCCAGTTCGGTGAAAATCACACCTACTCTAGGGGCTACCAAGCCAGGGAAGAAATCCACTATAAGCAGTGTTAATTCAGAGTCAAACTACCAGTTTGCACTCTTCACTTAAGACCTACCCAATGCAACTTCAGCCTAACACTAGACTTGAGTACCAACTCACTCCCCCTCAATCACAGCAGTGATATCAACCAATTAAGTTACAGATTAAAAAGAAGACACACTTCAAACAATTCTTGATCTTACTTCACAACTTCAATCAAGAGACACAACACTCGTGCTTAAAAGCTTAGAGTGACACAACTAACATACAACTCAAACACACTAGTCTAATGCAATCATACAAGTGATAATTGCTTGGCTCACAAGAAATCCTAAGACACAAATCACATGTGAAGAACACAATACACAGACTGAATTCTTCACTCACAAATAGCTCAAACAACACTCTATAAAATCTCTCAGTCTCTCTATTGAATTAGGTTGCCATTTCTGTATTTATAGGCAGCGTAAGATCCTTGGGCCTCAGTGCAGCAATTAGGTTTAATCAAGTTAAACCTCTTTTCATAAATCAGGGTTCTGTCAATTAGGTCATAGGCATTTCATGTTATCCTCAACATTGCCTAGCATTTTGCCTGAGAAAACTAAGAGCCCTACAATGTTTCCTGGAATCTAGCTTGAGCTAACTCAATCATTATACCAGAAAAACAAACACGCGCCCTTGATGTCAGCTACCTGATGTCATAACATTCAGTATGACATCCAATAAACTTTGTTCTTAGCTAACCAAACTTACCCTGCAGAACAATACACAAGCATGTCATGACATAAATCATGACATTTACATACAACATTGTTTTACCATAAAATGCAGCCAATTAAGAACATCTACAAACGACAATGACTCGAGTCGTATCACAAGGATTATTGTATTATTTCAACCAACTAAAGAAAAGGTTTATGGGGGTTTTAAGTTTTGATTTATAAAATAAGAGAAAAAAGTGATTAAAAAAAGTGATTATCAGATAATCTAAAACGGCTAATACTACTGATTCGGATTCCGACTTATCATCGACTATTATAACACCAATCCCTAAGCGGGTTCAATCCTATTCGATTATGATATTAATCAAACAAGCGCTTATCAAAATCATACGAATTATGTTCTGTTACCGAATTAAGCAAACTGTTAAGAATATGACGAGTTAACAAATTAAGCAAACGACAACACACAATTAAATTTAGGAACATGCATACAATCGAATTTAATCAATTCCATCATATGAACACAATCGAATTAAGCAAACGATTGCAATCAAATTAAGAAGAAACCTAGAGGGTTATATGGTGGTTGTTGCACCCCAAAATTTGACCAACTTTTGTTTACCTAGCTTGTGTTTCATTTCATTCACATTAGCATTATCATTGACATGTATGCAGGAGATCAAGAGGTATGACTACCAATTAAGAGCTACACAAGACTATGGAGCTAAATATGAAGGTTATTCAAGTGTTCAAGGGTGGATGTCCTTGTCAGAGAAGTTAAAAGATCCTCAGAGAGAGTGATTGAAGCCAAGAGGGTGTGTCTCCTAACTTGAGAGTTGTGGGAAGTCATCAGATGATTCTGAAGCTATGAAGCTAGACTTGAGGTCTTGAGGGAGCTCATGAGATGTCGTGAAAGCCATCATGAAGCCTAGATAGGTCATGGTACAAGATTGAGAAGACTTAGCCATGAGTGGTGTAATTAGGGTTTGACTGGGTCAACCCTAGGTCAACTGATGATTTGGAGAAGGTTGAGACCTAATTCAAAGGCCATATGATCATGGATGGATGCATGGAGATGCTATAAGGATGATTCCAAGGTCAACTCATCATGATTGAAGAGTTTGAGAAGTTTCAAGCTAGGGTTTCTAAGGCTTGACAGTGTAAAATCCCCTAGTTTGACCCCTATCTTCAAGGCAGTTTTGCTCAAGATGTGATTGTCATCTCATCTTACCCCCAACATGAATGTTGTAGAGATTGACCTTAGCTTTAACTTGAGTACTAGAAGTCCTTGATAGGATTTGTAGAACTCAAGTTATGACTTTGACAAGTTACAGGTCATCTGAGGTATGTGAATCTGGGGCCTTGAAAGTTACCCCACTTGCATCAAACCTTTGCTCAAGAAGGATGATTCCTATGAACCTTTGGTCAACATGAATGTTGTTCCTGATCTTCTTAGATTTCTAGAGAGTACTAGAAGTCCTTGATAGGATTTGTAGAACTCAAGTTATGGCTTTGACAAGTCAAGGACATTATGGTCATTTGGAGATTACAGGTCATTTCAAGCATAAGGCCATAACTCCTATTTCCAAGCTTCAAATGGAAAAATCTTCAACATAAAACTTGCTTAAAATGATGTTTTAAGGCTATTAAGGAGGTCATGATATGGTGGAAAGGCTTGTAGCTCAAAGTTGCAAAAATGACCTAAAATAAGGACATAAGTTAAATAAGCCAAAGTTGGAAATTGATATTTTTGACCTACACATCCAAACCATGGCATGTAATATATCATTTTGACTCTATAAGACATTTTAAAAACATTGGTTTAGCCACATTTTTGATTTGAGGTATAAATTATGGACTTGCTTTGAAAAGCACTTACTTGCATATTAAGCCACATTTGCAAAACTCAAAATTAAGGCATGGGCAAGGGTTTTGCAAGCTAAACACCTCTAATATCTCACTAGGGGAGAAATTAAGAGTGAATGGGATGAATTCCAAGCTGTTTGCAAGGGTTGTACATGTCATGATAAGTGATTCAAAATCTCATGACATGAGAAGTGTAAAATCTCATTGGAAGGATCTAGAGGGTTCTAGATCATCCAAACTTCATCTATATATTGAGTAGAATGGATCCATGGCAGAGGTTGGTGATCATTGAAGGATTGAGCTTAGTTTGAGAGTGAACTTTCTTGGATTGCAATTGAAATCGGTTTCACCAAATTCCTCAATTTCCATTCATTTTCTTGCTTGATTCTTCTTCCATGAGTGTCAAGGAGTGATTTCAGATCATTTTCAAGAAGAATTGGTGGCTAGATCGTGTAGGAGCAAGTGGTTTTCAGCACCTGCAACTCATCATCGTGTTTCAAGATTGAAGCACTTTCCATTGATTCTTTTGCATACAGAAGCAAGAAGAAGGTTCAGTGATCGTGTCCAGAAGATTTGAGAGCTTGATTTGGAGGATTCGTGCATCTGTTATTCAAGAATTTCCAGGTTGGTAACCTTCTTCCTATAGCATGATTTAGGTAGAATTGGGTTGAATTAGGGTGCTAGATTGATCGTAGAATGGCCTAGGATGGATTTCAGATGGTTAATTGATCAATTAGAGACAAATTAGGAGAATTGCCATTTTCGGTTGAGATTGGGAGATGATGATTCTTGAGGTTTCAGAAGAAACTAATGGTATGGTTGAATTCATGGCAAGATTTGGAATGAGTTTCCTGTTTTGACCTCTTGGATTGGAGGCCTCTAGGAAAAACTAGGGTTGAAGGGGAAGATCGGAGCTCCATCGGCGGTGGCCAGAGCTGGGCGCGAAGTTCAGGCGTTTGAAATGGAGAAGATGAAGTTTTCACCATTAGATCATGGTCTGACCATTGACTAGAAGCTGATCCAGCGGCTGTGTTTTAAAGTTGAGTTGTGAAGGATCCTAAGGCAAGAAACGCTGCGTTTCGTTTATTTGATGTTTTGGGCTTAGTGATATGAGTGCTATTCACACCCCCCAGCGAGCCCAACCCAGTTTTTTAACTGAAAATGATTACTTCTTGCACCGTGTGTTTAATCTTTTTGTTGGATTTTCATTTAATTTTTCATTTTATTCATGATTCTTGTAAAACTCATAACTAATTGAATATTAATCCAATCAAACCCATTCTTTTTGCATATTAATCATGATTGAGTCTATTAGTTTTTAGAGAAAAAATATTTTCATTTCATGTAATTTCTGATTTAATTGGAATTTTGCATTTTATATGATATTAAAATGTTCATGTTTGATGCATATTTTTGTAGAATTTTGTTTGATCTCATGGTGATGATTTTAAGCCTAATTTTTTGTGTTTGATTAGGTTAGACATGTATGATACCATAGAAGTTTTCTCACATTTTTGTGATGAAAATAGGTGTGCTTTCTAGATTGATATTTAGAGACTTCCTTTTAGGGTTTTAGGTTTGATACCTTGTAATGTAGAATTTAGTTCTAAGTCCAATTTGATGATTTGATCTCTGGAATTAATGTGGTAGAGTCATGATTGACCTAGGTTCCCATAGTAATTTTTGTAGGATTTTACAATTGATTTTAGTATTTTAGTTAGGACTAACTGTAGTACTAGGTTTTAGGTGATCCTAATTTACTAATTCAACTAGTTTAACTTCCCTAGTTCCCTTAGATTAGGGTTTGTGCTTGGTTTGCCTGTGGTTGAGGTTGAAGACAAGTTGAAGACAAGAGGAGGATGCTAGAAGTTGCTTGAAGTTGCTTGGAGCTAGGAATTGCTGGTGCCTGAAGGTGTCTGATGAAGATTAGGAGATAAGACATAGGGAGAGCCTTGTAGTTAGATTGATTTCTTTCACAAACATGGAAAGCATCTTGTGCTTCCATTCCTCCCAATGACTAAAAGTCCTTCTCAGATATTCACATCCCACCTTTGGAAGGATGAGTGGCTTTATCTGGGAAGTAGAACTTTGAGGGAACCAGTCTCTCATAATGATGAACCCTTGCAGGCTTCCTTTGGTTGTCAGTAAGCTGTTTATCATTTCCTCTCACTCTGTTAAATCAATTATCTTCTGGTTTGAGTATCTTGAAAGATGTTGGGCTTGAGTTTGAAGATGAGGACTTTGTTGAAGAGTGTGGTAGAGGATGATTCCTTGAGCATTGCCATTGTAGCTGAAGCTTGAAGGGCTTGAAGAACAAGTTGATACTTGAAGACCCAATGAAGATGGAGTGAAGAGTGAGGAGTTCCTTGCTTAAGGGAAATTGAAGGATGAAGTTGACACTTCTAAGTGATTGAAGACTACTCTGAGAAGCTGAGGCTTGTAGATGAAGAAGACCAAGTTGAAACTGATAAAGCAAAGAGAGCTGAAGCTTGAAGACTAAGTTGATACTTGTGAAGGAGATTCAATTGAGATTGAGTGTAGAGCTGAGGCTTGAGGAATAAAAGATAAGTTGATACTTACATTGAAGCTTGGAGGGCCTGAAGGAATCAAGTTGATACTTGTGATTAAGAGTGAAGTCTGAGGGTGGAATTGACTGGAGAGCTGAAGCTTGAAGAAAAAGATTAAGTTGAAACTTATGTGTGATAGATTGAAATCTGGAGAAGCAAGTTGATACTTGGCATGAAGGGTGGTTGAAGTTTGAAGACTGGGTTGCTAAGTGAAAAGCTGAAGCTTGGAAGAGAGGGGTTGATCTGCTTTCTTGTCTGTTTTCTTTTTTGTGCTGATGTGCTTTGTTTGACTTGCTTGATGCATTAGAATAAGTTCATATCTAGAATGACTTTAATCTAGGAGCATGATTGCACTAGAGGTTGAGTTGCTCCCTCTGCTTGTATTGTTACTGTATGGCTTTGCTTGCGGGTATTCGGTAGAGCCCTGCTCCCTTACCCATGTGGTTTATTTTGCTTGATAGCATTCCATTTTCTTATGTATGATTACAATCTCTTATATCCTGCTTGATAGCATGTTGTTATTATTGCTGTATGATTACTGTTATTCATTCTGGCTTGAGGTTGAGATGAGCTTGTGGAGGCTGCTGCCCCACACACATTTCCTCCCTCACTTGCATTGCATGTATTTTACAGTCGTTTATTGTTTACTGTTCAAGCTGGTGCTTTATCTGTTTCTGTTTATCATTGACATGATCCCTTAGGAATCTCATTTCCTTTGATAAGGAAGTGATGATAAAACTTTAGGCTGAAACCTATGCATGATAACTTCTAGGAGTTCCCTGTTTCAAACCTCAACCATAGGATGAATCCTTGGCATGACAACAGTAGGACTTGATAGTCTCCCTTTAGTTGAACCTGTTCGTTCTCTCTTCTCATCTCAAAACAGCTTAAAATACAGTAATCATGAATGATTTCTTTCATACGTTACGGGCCTTAAGCTACCTGAGAAAGGGTTGTCGGAGAGTTTCTTTTCAACAGCTTGGATGTCTAGTATGGTACCCTTTGGGTGACATGCGACGCATTCACTCTCAGGTCAGAGTCTTTAGTGCGATTGAAATTGCAAACACAATAAAAAACGCTTCTTCCGTAAAAGACAGAAAACAAACTTCAAACCTTTTTGCCCCGTGGGCCCGTAACTTAAAGGAAAGCTTTTCTGAAGAAAAGAGTGTCGTTAAACTTCAGCGCCACCGCACACAGGCTTTGTCCCTAACTGCTGGAACTGCTGTTTAACCCTACTCGATAAAACAGATGAATCTGAATTCCCGTAATTCGTAGTAGCCCGAACTACGTAAGCTCTGATCTCTCATATCTGTTGAGAGTACGTAGGCATAATACTGACGTATTGGCGAGCCACCTGCCCCGTAACCCCTCGTAGGTCGAACTACGTTGACTCTGATTTCTCATTCTCTGATGAGAATACGTAGGCATAAAGCGCGATGCTTTGCCGAGTCATTTTCTTTTCTTTTTAAGCCAGCCTTGATAGGTAGATAGATAAACCAACTCGTCCAGTAAACACAACAAGCGTGGATCCCGTCGAGTACGACGGACGTGAGGGGTTCTAATACCTTCCCCTTGCGTAACCGACTCCCGAACCCAGACAATGGTTGCGACGACCTTTGTCTTACCCTTTTCGTCAGGTTTTTCCGATCGTTTCCTTTCCCGTTCCGAGGGATAAATAACGAAAGGTGGCGACTCTTCTGTTTTGCCGACACCTTATTTTTGCGGAATCGACAGTGGTGGTAATGTTAACATTAATTGTTGTTTCACTAAATAAGTAAGCTCATCAAGTCTGGTTTCTAGAGCTTTGTTGTAAGAAGAAACCTGAATCTCATTAACACCTTTTATTTGGACATAATTGTTTCTAGTTGTAAATTGTTGGGATTTGAGTGACATATTCTCAATCAAGGCTTTGGCAGCAGCCGAGGTCTTATCAACAAGTGCTCCACCACCAGCAGCATCTAAATTTTTTCTATCCATTGGTAGCAATCCCTCATAGAAATACTGGATAAGTAATTGTTCGGTAATCTGGTGTTGCGGACATCTGGACACTAATTGTTTGAATCTCTCCTAGTATTCAGACAATGATTCCATGTCAATTTGTCTAATACCACATATATCTTTTATGACTGAGGCGACTCTTGAGGTTGGAAAGTATCTCTGTTGGAAGACTTTCTTCAAATCGTTCTAGGTTGTGACAGAATTAGGCTCAAGATAGTAAAACCAATCTTTGGCAGCTCCCTGTAGTGAAAGCGGGAAGGCTCTCAGCTTGATGTGATCTTCTATGATTCTTTCAGGTCTCAAAGTTTAAGAGCACACAACCTAGAATTCTTTCAGATGCCTATACGGGTCCTCACCTGCAAGACCATTAAACCTTGGCAACAAATGTATTAAACCAGGTTTCAATTTAAAAGGTACAGTAATAACATGATATTTAATACATAAATCATTATAATTCATATCATGAGCAGCAAGTTCTCTGAGAGTTTTTTGGTTAGCCATATTAAATTTAATAGGGAAATCAACAAAGAAAAAGAAAACAATGAACTAATTCAACATTGCAACAATAATTAGGAAAATACCAACAATGTCCCTATTTAGAAAAAGAATGAAAAAATAGAATAGCGAATAAAATAAAATATAAAAATTATCAAAATATTACTATAAATCAAATAAAATCAGAATAAATCTTTACAAACAATTTCAGATTTTTTTTTTGAAAATATAAAAATAGAATTTAAATCAAATAAAATAGAAAAATAAGGAATTTGCGATTATCAGGGTCAAAATCGTTTAGAATTCTATTCTAAAGGAGTATTGTTTGTCGATTTTATTTGAATTTTTTGGAAAAAATTCAGAGCAAATCGAAACAGTAGCTTCCAACTTACCTGATAGGCTGAAATGCTCACCCCTATTCTACAATCCTGAAAATTTACACACAAAAACAAAAAATAAAAAACAAAAAAACTCTAAAATTAAAAATTAAAAATTGGTTAAAATTAACCAGAATTCCCCGGCAACAGCGCCAATTTGATCCGCTGTCGCGCACGGATAAAAGACGAGTAGTTTAGCGACAATGACTCGAGTCGTATCACAAGGATTCCTGTATTATTTCAACCAACTAAAGAAAATGTTTATGGGGGTTTTAAGTTTTGATTTATAAAATAAAAGAAAAAAGTGATTAAAAAAAGTGATTATCAGATAATCTAAAACGGCTAATCCTACTGATTTGGATTCTGACTTATCATCGGCTATTATAACACCAATCCCCCTAAGCGGCTTCAATCCTATTCGATTATGATATTAATCAGACAAGAACTTATAAAAATCTTATGAATTATATTTCTGTTACTGAATTAAGCAAACAGTTAAGAATATGACGAGTTAATGATCATAGAAAAGAATATGACGAGTTAAGAGTATGACGAGTTAAGAATATGACAAGTAAATTTAGGAACATGCATATAATCTAATTTAATCAATTCCATCATATGAAAATAATCGAATTAAGAAAACGATTGCAATCAAATTAAGCAAATGACTTCATAGAAAAGAATTAAATAGAAATCGAATTAAATTGATATTAGAATAACCTCGAAGCGATGGAACCCATAAGTAGTAGGATTTGCCTTGGGAATTAGTTCTCCATTACAATCGTAAAAAGAAAAAAGTAAAATTTGTGAAAAAAGGTTAATTGACAGTAGTACGAATGCTAGGTATAAGAAAGCATCAACACTTCTGATTTTAACCCAACTGTGTTGGAAAACATAAAAAACCCGGCCCAAAACTAAATATTTCAAACAACAGATTTCGGGTCCTCACTTCAACAAGTTATTTTGACCTTCTACACTCGAAATCATCCTCTTCCAAAAACATAAAGGTTTTAGCTCTCTATCTTAGCTTTCCAACGCCTATTAGAACGCGCAAATTTGACTCTCGTAGCTCCAGTTATGATTCAAACAGTGGACCGATATCAAATAACTGTTAAAGCTGAAAATAAGATGCAAAAGTAAAATAAAGGTAAAAACAAACTTAAATATGAAAGCACATCAAAATAGTAAAAATACTCAAATAAACTGTAGGAATGCCTAAGTATAATAATGAAAGAATGCGAATGAAGATGTACTGATCAAATTCCCCCACACTTAAACTTTTGCACTCCGAGCAAAATATTATTAAGACTCATGAAAAACAAAAGCATTTAGATACTCATTCTAGGTTGTAAACTCTTCTTCGGTCAAGATTGCATCGATAGATACTACTTATTCACACTAAAGATATCGTAAGAACACAAATCTACAATTGTGAGATCATAAAGCTCCCTCCTATACAAACCAATCCAAATTATGTTATTATGCTTAAGTATAACTTACTCATCCTCCTTTTTGTTATCTTTCTTTCTAATGCAATCACATTAAGCCCTTTATCTATTCATACACATGGTAAATAAGCTTGTTAGTGACTATGATCAATATATTTTCAACAATTCAAAATTAAACACTTTTTTTATGCTTCTTTTTTTTTTGAAGGTTTCACATTCGTTAGCCTAAGTGACCGGGTGAGGGTCACCTAACTTAAAAGGCAGATTCCCATTTAGATTTCTGATTAAGCACGTGATCATTCACTTATTTGCATCAGCTTAATCACTTAATGTGTGATTTCTAGATGGTGCTGACTGCTAGATAAACTACTTAAGTGCTATTAAAGGATGACAACTCAAGACTATGTCATATCAAGTATTTAAATCAATTTCCATATTCGGGAGGCTTAAGGTGTTAAAATGGTACCGATCTTATGAATTTTTCCCAAGTCTCCACAATCTATCCACAGATTAATCTATATCCTAAAAAGTTCAAAAGATACATTGTGTTTCTAAGTAAAACAATTTTTTTAAATTTAAAAACAAAACCAAAACAAAAGAAAATTTAAAACAAAACAAAGAAAACAAAATAAAGCAATGATTGCCTCCCCCACACTTAAAACATGAATTGTACTTAATGAAAGGACATAACTATTAAATAAGAGTGAGAGAAAGGAAAGAACACACCTGGGTAGTCAAGATGGATAGGTGATCATATAAGCAGCCTTTCCCAAAGAGAGATCTTCTACAGGCTCCTCTCCCAAAGTGGGGATGTCATAAAGTAACTTTGGGTAGCATCCATTAACCTTGAAATACTTATTAGTGCCTTTGACATTTATTCCAGGATCAAAGAAGAATCTTTGATAAGTAAAGGTGTTGAATGGGCACGTGAAAGTGGTTTCCTTTTCCATAACATCAAGAATCAAAGGATTAAGGGGATGCCTCACTGATTTTCTTCCATCTTCAATTTAGACCCTACGCATACTCATGGATGGGCTAAAATCACGAGTGTCAACCAAGGTCCATCCAATTCCCTTCTTATGTTTCTGCAATAAATTTTCTTCCTGCTCAATTTGAAGCTTTGATGAATAATATAAATCCTCAAGAAGTAGTTCAAAAGGTGGTTATTCAGTAGAATGTTTGGTTGTCAAGATCTTCAGCTGTATAAACAACTTCAACAACTACATCTGTAGGAAAAATGTTAACCTGCAAGGCAGCCTCAATCTCAGAATAAAGGTTAGTTTCAATACAGTCATTGTCTGAGTAACTATCATCAAAATAAGACAATGATGGAAAATCAACTGCAAACAAATCAGTACAAGTATCATCAACCAACTCAGAAATCAATTCAATATGAAAAACATACTGCTCTTCTTCCTCAATAATCTTCTTACTTTTCAATAATCTATGTGGAAAATGAATCGGTGATACATACTCTTTTTCAGGCTCAACAACAACGGAAGGTTCAGGTTCAGGTGTGACCTCAACAACTTCTTTATTTTTTTCTAGGGCTGGTTCTGCAACTTTTCCGGATCTTAAGTACATTGCACTCACATTAGGGTTAGGGACATTAAGATTTAATATTATTTGGGCAGGTAGTTGGTTTGATCCTTGAGCTTGCTGTATGATATTCATTGAAGTGGCAAGCTGTCCAATTTGTTTCTGTAAGGTCTGAATACTAGAATTTGTCTGTTGTTGAAATTAGAGATCATTTACAGCCAATTGCTTGACAAGGTTCTCTAGTGAAGGTCCAAAAGGTTCAGTGGTGGCTACTTGTGGAGGGTTATATGGTGGTGATAATGTTAACATTAATTGTTGTTACACTAAATAAGTAAGCTCATCAAGTCTGGTTTCTAGAGCTTTGTTGTAAGAAGAAACCTAAATCTTATTCACACCTTTTGTTTGGACATAATTGTTTCTAGTTGTAAATTGTTGGGAGTTGAGTGATATATACTCAATCAAGGCTTTGGCAGCAGCCGGGGTCTTATCAACAAGTGCTCCACCATTAGCCGCATCTAAAATGTTTCTATCCATTGGTACCAAACCCTCATAGAAATACTAGATAACTAATTGTTTGGTAATCTGGTGTTGCGGACATCTGGACACTAATTGTTTGAATCTCTCCCAGTATTTTGACAATGATTCCATGTCAATCTGTCTAATACCACATATATCTTTTTTGATTGAGGCGACTCTTGAGGTAGGAAAGTATCTCTGTAGGAAGACTTTCTTCAAATCGTTCCAGGTTGTGACAAAATTAGGCCCAAGATAGTAAAACCAATCTTTGGCAGCTCCCTATAGTGAAAGCGGGAAGGCTCTCAGCTTGATGTGATCTTTTGTGATTCCTTCAGGTCTCAATGTTGTAGAGCACACAACCTAGAATTCTTTCAGATGCCTATACGGGTCCTCACCTACAAGACCATTAAACCTTGGCAACAAATGTATTAAACCAGGTTTCAATTCAAAAGGTAGTGTAATAACATGATATTTAATACATAAATAATTATAATTTATATCAGGAGCAGCAAGTTCTTTGAGACTTTTTCGGTTAGCCATATTAAACTTAATAGGAAAATCAACAAAGAAAAAGAAAACAAAGAACTAATTCATCAATGCAACAACAATTAGGAAAATACCAACAACGTCCCTATTTAGAAAAAGAATGGAAAAATAGAAAAGCGAATAAAATAAAATCTAAAAATTATCAAAATATTTCTATAAATCAAATAAAATCAGAATAAATCTTTACAAACAATTTTGGATTTTTTTTAAAAATATGAAAATAGAAATTAAATCAAATAAAATAGAAAAATATGGAATATTGCGATTTTCAGAGTCAAAATCTATTAGAATTTATTCTAAAGGAGTATTGTTTGTCGATTTTTTTTGGATTTTCTAGAAAATATTCGGAGCAAATAGAAACATTAGCTTCCAACTTACACGATAGGCTGAAATGCTCAGCCCTATTCTACAACTCTGAAAATTAACACACAAAAACAAAAAACAAAAAAAACTAACTAAACTCTAAAATTTAAAATTTAAAATTGGCTAAAATTATCAAGAATTCCTCGGCAACGACGCCAATTTGATTCACTGTCGCGCACGGATCAAAAACTAGTAGTTTGAAAAACGGTAGTTTAGCGACAATGACTTGAGTCATATCACAAGGATTCTTGTATTATTTCAACCAACTAAAGAAAAGGTTTCTAGGGGTTTTAAGTTTTGATTTATAAAATAAGAGAAAAAAGTGATTATCAGATAATCTAAAACGGCTAATCCTACTAATTCGGATTCCGAATTATCATCGGCTATTATAACACCAATCCCTAAGCGGCTTCAATCCTATTTGATTATGATATTGATTAGACAAGCGCTTATCAAAGTCATACAAATTATGTTCCTGTTACCGAATTAAGCAAACAGTTAAGAATATGACGAGTTAACAAATTAAGCAATCAATAATACATAATTAAATTTAGGAACATGCATACAATCGAATTTAATCAATTCCATCATATGAACACAATCGAATTAAGAAAATGATTGCAATCAAATTAAGCAAATAAATTCATAGAAAAGAATTGAACAAAAATCGAATTAAATTGATATTAGAATAACCTCAAAACGATGGAACCCGTAAGTAGTAGGATTTGCCTTGGGAATTAGTTCTCCATTACAATCGTAAAAAGCAATAAGTAAAATTTGTGAAAAAAAAGGTTAATTGACAGTAGTACGGCTGCTAGGTATAAGAAAGCATCAACACTTCGGGTTTTAACCCAACTGGGTCGAAAAACATAAAAAACCCGGCCCAAAATTAAATATTTTAAACGACAGATTTTGGGTCCTGACTTCAACAAATTAGTTGGACCTTCTAAACTCCAAATTATCCTCTGCCTCAAACATAAACTTCGTAGCTCTCTGCCTTATCTTTCCAACGCCTATTAGAACGCGCAAATCTGATTCTCGCAGCTCCAGTTATAATTCAAACAGTGGACTGATATCAAATAACCGCTAAAGCTAAAAATAAGTTGCGAAAATAAAATAAAGGCAAAAACAAACTTAAATATGAAAACATATTAAAATAGTAAAAATACTCAAATAAACTATAGGAATGCCTAAGTATAATAATGGAAAATGTGTATGAAGATGTACTGATCAAATTCCCCCACCCTTAAACTTTTGTATTCCAAGCAAAATATTATTAAGACTCATGAAAAATAAAAGCATTTAGATACTTATTCTAGACTGTAAACTCTTCTTCGGTCAAGATTGCATCGATAAGTACTAATTTTTCACACTAAGGATATCGTAAGAACACAAATCCGCAATTGTGCGATCATAAATCTCCCTTCTATACAAACCAATCCAAATCACGTTATTATGCTTAAGTCTAACTTACTCATCCTCATTTTTGCTCTCTTTCATTCTAATGCAATCACATTAAGCTCTTTATCTATTCACTCACATGGTAAATAAGCTTGTTAGTGACTATGATTCATATATTTTCAACAATTCAAAATTAAACACTTTTTTTTGAAGGTTTAACATCCGTTAGCCTAAGTGACCGGGTGAGGGTCACCTAACTTAAAAGGCGGATTCCCATTTAGATTTCTGATTAAGCACGGGATCATTCACTTATTTGCATCAGCTTAATCACTTAGTATGTGATTTCTAGATGGTGCTGACTGCTAGATAAACTACTTAACTGCTATTAAAGGATGAGAACTCAAGACTATGTCATAACAAGTATTTAAATCGATTTCCATATTCGGGAGACTTAAGGTGTTAAAACGGTACCGATCTTATGAATTTTTCCCAAGTCTCCACAATCTAACCTCAAATTAATCTATATCCTAAAAATTTCAAAAGATGCATTGTGTTTCTAAGTAAAACAATTTTTTTTATAAATTTAAAAACAAAACCAAAACAAAAGAAAATTTAAAACAAAACAAAGAAAACAAAATAGAGCAATGATTCCATCCCCCACACTTAAAACATGCATTGTCCTCAATGAAAGGAAATAACTATTAAATAAGAGTGAGAGAAAGGAAAGAACACACCCGGGTAGTCAAGATGGATAGGTGTTTCCCTTGAAAATCGGAAAACAACCGCCGATCTTCCAAATCTAACTTTGGTGACTCACAGGATCGATCAGATTGATCCTAGGACATGTGCTAAAAGGTTCTTTATTTTGGAAATCTATCTAAGTTTCAGAATTAGACAATATTGGGGTAAAAGAGTCTTAAAGAAACATCTATTCGACTACGGGACAAGTTAAAAATAAAGCTTTTAATAAAAAAGAGAAAGAAGTTTGTTTGGAGAGGGAAAATTAGATTAAGGACGGAGAGAAAGGAATTGCATAGAAAGAGAAGAAAGGAAGGAGATAAGGAAGAAGGGTGCAAAGAAAATAAAAGACTTTGTAAAGTTTAAAGTAAGTAAAGTAAATTTCATTAAGATAAAAGATGGTGTGTTTACATCACGTACATTCTCTGTAATACTCGCTTTCTCTATGCTCGGATACTTGGAGTAATTCTAAGAGTAATTTGTACAATGGTAAATTACAACACACTTTATTTCATGTCTAAGACATCCTATTTATAATAGTAAAAAAATAACTTCTAATAACCTCCAACATCACCACCTTTCGCCACTTGTCACAATGCATGGATCTACTGCTCATAAGGTGCCACGTGTCCTCTTAAGCATTTGGCAAACGAAACCGTTCCCTCCAAAACTTTCAAATTTCAAACCTTCGATAAATCACCAAACAGCAGAAACGGTCGAAGCCCTTGTGGTTTCTCTTCAAGCTTGGTGAGTTCTTCGACTCCTTCCTGCAGCTGCCTCACGCCTTTCGACCAACCTTTGCTTTCAACTTGTTTTTGGGATTTCTTCTTAAATTCCTTTATTTTGCAAGAGGCATCGAATTTAGGAGCTAACAATAGGTGATCATATAAGCAGCCTTACCCAAAGAGAGATATTTTACAGGCTCCTCTCCCAAAGTGGGGATGTCATAAAGTAACTTTGGGTAGCATCCATTAACCTTGAAATATTTATTAGTGCCTTCGACTTTTATTCCAGGATCAAAGAAGAATCTTCAATAAGTAAAGGTGTCGAATGGGCATGTGAAAGTGGTTTCCTTTTCCATAACATCAAGAATCAAAGGATTAAGGGGCTGCCTTACCTCTTTTCTTCCATCTTCAATTGAGACCCTACGCATACTCATGGATAGGCTAAAATCACGAGTGTGAACCAAGGTCCATCCAATTCCCTTCTTATGTTTCTGCAATAACTTTTCTTCCTGTTCAAATTGAATCTTTGATGAATAATATAAATCCTCAGGAAGTAGTTCAGAAGGTAGTTATTCAGTAGAATGTTTGGTTGGGGCAGTCGGGATGTCAAGAGCTTCGGTTGTATAAACAACTTCAACACCTCCATCTGTAGGAAAATTATTATCCTGCAAGGCAGCCTCAATCTCAGAAAAAAACTTAGTTTCAATACAGTCATTATCTGAGTAACTATCATCAAAATAAGACAATGATGGAACATCAGTTGCAAACAAATTTGTACAAGTATCGTTAACCAATCAGAAATCAATTCTATATGAAAAAATAATGCTCTTCTTCCTCATCAATCTTCTTACTTTCAATACTCTATATGGAAAAGGAATCAGTGGTACATACTCTTTTTCAGGATCAACAACAATGGAAGGTTCAGGTGTGACCTCAACAACTTCTTTATTTTTTTCTAGGGCTGGTTCTGCAACTTTTCCGGATCTTAAGGAAATTGCACTCACATTAGGGTTAGGGACATTAGGATTTAATATTATTTGGGTAGGTAGTTGGTTTGATCCTTGAGCTTGCTGTATGACATTCATTGAAGTGCAAGCTGTCCAATTTGTTTCTGTAAGGTCTGAATACTAGAATTTGTCCGTTGCTGAAATTGGAGATCATTTACAGCCAATTGCTTGACAAGGTCCTCTAGTGAAGGTCCAGAAGGTTTCTAAAGCTTTGTTGTAAGAAGAAACCTGAATCTCATTCACACCTTTTGTTTGGACAAAATTGTTTCTAGTTGTAAATTGTTGGGAGTTGAGTGACATATTCTCAATCAAGGCTTTGGCAGCAGCCGAGGTCTTATCAACAAGTGCTCCACCACTAGCAACATCTAAATTTTTTTTATCCATTGGTAGAAATCCCTCATAGAAATACTAGATAAGTAATTGTTCGGTAATTTGGTGTTGCAGACATCTGGACACTAACTTTTTGAATCTCTCCCAGTATTCGGACAATGATTCCATGTCAATCTGTCTAATACAACATATATCTTTTCTGATTGAGGCAGCTCTTGAGGTAGGAAATTATCTCTGTAGGAAGACTTTCTTCAAATCGTTCCAGGTTGTGACAGAATTAGGCTCAAGATAGTAAAACCAATCTTTGGCAGCTCCCTGTAGTGAAAGCGGGAAGGCTCTCAACTTGATGTGATCTTTTGTGAATCCTTCATGTCTCAAAGTTGTAGAGCACACAACCTGAAATTCTTTCATATGCCTATACGGGTCCTCACTTACAAGACCATTAAACCTTGACAACAAATGTATTAAACCAGGTGTCATACCCCAAATTTCTCCTATCCTGTATATACTCTTCATCTGTACATTCACTCACTAACCATTATACAGAAAATCAAAAAATATATACGTTGCTTTTGTCATCATTGCTTAACTCCAAGCTGTTGCAAGATTGGATTGGATTTTCAGGACAATTTATGTTGGTTTTGACTTTATTCTTGGTAGACAAGTTTTGCTGAAAGATTAAGGCATGGGTAATTAATTTGAAGGGTGTATTTCAGAATTAAGGACCATTAGAGCTCAATTAGGGATGTGTGCTTCAAAGTTAACTTTTTGGTCCATTCACGGTCAAATTTGTAACACCCCAAATCTAAACTTGCGGATAACAGGAAAAACAACAATTCATATAGCAAACAAAGCGCAGCAGCGCAAACATTGACTGCATGACGGTCGTCATGAGCCTGTGACGGTCGTCACACAGACAAAATTCCTCATATCAGAGATGTTACACTTCAACCTGACAGACAACAATCATTATGCAACAACTTGCAAATATCATACGTAGCACGAAATTGGATGACCAATTACCAATGTATTATTTAACCATTTAATCATAAGATAACTCGTCATTACTTCCGGTGGAAGTTCGATAAAGTATACAACATGTTCCCTTAAAACAATTTAATAAAAACATCGTAACAAGTTCGATCAACAATAACATCGACTAAAGTAATAACAGCAATCGTCCATCCCCCCAAGAGTGCTACGTATCAGAGCGACCAACGACACCTTAACGGGAACTACGCTCTATTCCTGACTACCTGCAAATTACCACCAGAGGAGGTAACATACAACGGAAAAGGGTGAGATATCAATAATATAACATAAAGCATGATAGAAAACATGCCGGAAACTCATCGCAGCATTATAGGTTTCGAAATCATAAACATCATCGACAACAACTGCGAGTAATCTATATCTCACATAAACAACATTAACATACAACTAGCGTAATTATGCAACTTCATGAGACTCAACAATGCGACTCGACTGTGCACATGCATGTGGTACCATTTAGGAGCCAACACCCCAAAACTCGGGATAGGAGCCAACACCCCAAAATCCATTTAGGAGCCAACACTCTAAAACTCGGGACAGGGCCAACACCCCGAACCCATTTAGGAGCCAACACTCCAAAACTCGGGACAGGGCCAACACCCCGAACCCATCTAGGAGCCAACACTCCAAATAACGCCAATACAGGCACAACCGTCGCCAATCCAGGCCAAATGCTATGCCATGAAATGCATCTATTATGAACTACAACACAACCATAGCAACCATATAACAAGGCATTACGCCTACAACTAGAATGTCCATAACAGAGCATCATAACATCATACCACTCATACAACCATCACTTTCTACCCGTTCACATACGGGAACAATAACAACATAATTTCAACATTTACGACTGTTCATGTAAAGGAACATCACAACATCGTACCAACAAATAGGAACTCAAAGTGTTCATACAAAACGGCTATTCCTATACAGGTATAACATCAACATCAGTTCAACAATTAAGGATTCAGCATCTTATCGTAATAACAACATTACGACATTTTCTTACATAATTAATTACAAATCAATCACAGCCAGGTAACTGTCCTTTTTGGCCCATTAGGGAAAACCATTATAGTGTTGTACGAATAACCGTATAGCATATTCGTTCTACGTAATTTCCCATAAGGGCACTAATAACTACATAACACATTTATTCCTACATAGAAATCTTGTCCCATTAGGGAAACATTTTCCTTAACATTTATCGATTAACGAAAACTATACCTATGACTCGATTCCCCACATGAATTCAATCATACCCACAGTTATAGAATTGAACCCCACCCTTACCTTATAATTGAGGTCAATTCCACGCTCTCCGGTTCCGCTTCCGCTCTACGGTGACTTTTATGCAGAAATCCTCCAAATTCGCCGGTGGTTGATTCTTTGCTCTCAACTTTCCTCAATGCGTAACTTCTCTTTTCAGTCTTTCCTTTCCCCAAATGGTGTAATTGAGGGTAAAAGAGTCAATGGGAATGTATTTTTGCTACCCACTCTCAGCCACGTCTAAATTCTGCATTTAACTGAATTTCGTTACTATGACGGTCGTGGCAAGTCCATGACGAGTGTCACGGTCGTGACGGTCGTGGCAAGTCCATGACAATCGTCATATCAGAAAAATTCAATTTTTTTCTAGATAGAACATCTCTTTAGCTTTCCAACGCTTCGAACGGGGGTCAAATCCGACTTACGGATCAAGAGATATGATTTTTTGAAGTTTCCTAAGACCGCTACGAAATTTTACACTTTTTTGCCGACAATTCGACCGATTCAATTCCTTCCTTCGATCCAAACACATACTCAACTATGACTACTGATCGCGACTTTCTATGTCTAACAAATCTAACTGCAAGTGCACAGTCTATCGCATAGTAATAATAGATATCGGTCCCACAGGGACTCGTAATCAATCTAGTATTATCGGGTGTTACGGTGTTTAGCTAGGTCGGTTTGGTTTCAAGTTGAATAATGGCAGAATAGATGCGTAAACTAAAGGGAACTAAAGCTTTTACTTAAGATATGAATTTATGAATCGATATGCAATAATTTTGTTCTTCGGGGATTTGACAATTTACTGGCGTATTAAGTGTTTTCAAACTTAGTTTAAGAAGAAAATAGTGATCTAAAGAATTTTGTCTCACGATGGTTGTTGACGCTAGTCGCAACTCTAAGGCAGAACGTATGCTGTCGCTATCCCGTTCGAGGTTAAAGTTACCTTTTGAAAATCTCTAAGTTCAAATCCTTTTTAAAGCGCTTTCGCTGTTTTTAAATCGAATGCCTAGTTTTTACTATCTGGTCTTAGCCGCAGCTGTCGCTTGTTGGTTCGTACCTTAATATGGTTTCCCACTGTCGTGGCAAAACCACCGTAAATAGCTTCTCACTGTCGTGACAAAGGTTTATTTAGAATTTTTGATTAAAAACTAAAACCATAACTGAGTTTTGAAAAGAGAAAGATTACGCCAATTATTATCAAATCCCATCCGAATTATTATTACATATCGATTACGGTAATTTAGCTAGACATGGAAAAAGAAATGATAATACATAAATAAAAGCAGTAATTAAGAACATACATCATAATGAAAATTGCAATTACGATTAAAATAAAAACCTATGAATATCCCAATTGCCTTTTGGGCAGATCCTCCACAATGTTGGCAGGATTCTGGTCTTTGTGCCAATTGATCGTACAAGAAAAATGGAAATTACAAAATGCCCAAGAATACAGAGAAGGAAAAGAGAAACAAATAAGAATATAAGAATGGTAAGGTTGCTCTGAAGATAAATTGGCAGCACTTCGTTGTCTTGAATACGGCTCCCTTTTTCAGGTCCCAACCTCTTCCTTTTATAGAGAGAGAGTATCTAACGGTTATTCCTTCAGGAAGTGGGTTTGAGGCAGAAAAGTAGGAGTTAGTGGCCACACTTTTGGTCTTTGAGGGGGAATTTTTGCACGTGACTTCATTCTGTACGTTCTGGGTGCATGACGGTCGTCATGGAGGTGTGACGGTCGTCACACGCATGACAAGCGTAACGGTCATGTGACGGTCGTCACATCAGTAAAACTCGTTTCTGCTGTTTTTCTCTTGGTTTTTCATCTGTTTTTCACTTGTTTTTGCTCCTTTTCTTCATATTGCTTTGCTTGGACATGTTCTTCAAATACCTGCATAATACTTAGACAAATAGCATGGAATGCCCCGAATTCAGAGTGAAACCAGTCAAATATTAGTTAAAACACATGTCATTTTATATATACAATTTCACGTTATCAAACTCCCCTAAACTTGAATCTTTACTTGTCCTCAAGTAAAAGTTGGAAAAAGTTAAAAATGTGGCAAACACGCGGCACGCTTCTTCTTTCCGAAAGGTTTTTCAAATCATAAGTTAGGAAGGCCAAGACTTAAATTGAAACAAAACACATACGGTGGTGACACTGAGTTGTAAGTCTTTGAAGGCCTCCTGTCGCTTCCGCGAAAATAAGGTGCCGGCAAAACAGAAGAGTCGCCACCTTTCGTTATTTCTCCCTCGGAACGGGAAAGGAAACGATCGGAAAAACCTAACGAAAAGGTATAAGACAAGGTCATCGCAACCATTGTCTGGGTTCGGGAGTCGGTTACGTAAGGGGAAGGTATTAGCACCCCTCACGTCCATCGTACTCGACGAGATCCACGCTTGTTGTGTTTACTGGGCGAGTTGGTTTATCTATCTACCTATCAAGGCTGGTCTGAAAAGAAAATAAAATGACTCGGCAAAGCATCGCGCTTTATGCCTACGTATTCTCATCAGAGAATGAGAAATCAGAGTCAACGTAGTTCGACTAACTACGGGTTATGGGGGAGGTGGCTCGCCAATACATCACTATTGTGCCTACGTACTCTCAACAGGTATGAGAGATCAGAGCTTACGTAGTTCGGGATACTACGAATTACGGGAATTCAGATTCATCTGTTTTATCGAGTAGGGTTAACCAACAATTCCAGCAGTTAGGGACAAAGCCTGTTTGCGGTGGAACTGAAGTTTAACGACACTCTTTTCTTCAGAAAAGCTTCCTTTGAATTACGGGCCCACGGGGCAAAGAGGTTTGAAGTTTGTTTTCTGTCTTTTACGAAAGAAGTGTTTTTTTATTGTGCTTGCAATTTCAATCGCACTAAAGACTATGACCTGAGAGTGAATGCGTCGCATGTCACCCAAAGGGTACCATACTAAACATCCAGACTGTTGAAAAGAAACTCTCCAACAATCTTTTCTCAGATGGCTTAAGGCTCGTAATGTACGATGTCAGCTAACCTTTATTACTGTGTTTTCATTTGTTTTGAGATGAGAAGAGAGGGGCTCAACTAAAAGGAGACTATCAAGTCCTAATGTTGTCATGCCAAGGATTCATCCTATGGTCGAAGTTTGAAACATGGAACTCCTAGAAGTTATCATGCATAGGTTTCAACCTAAAGGTTCTATCATCACTTCCTTATCAAAGGAAGTGAGATTCCTAAGGGATCATGTCAATGATAAACAGAAACAAATAAAGCATCAGCTTAAACAGTAAACCGATATACAGTAAAATGCATGCAATGCAAGTGAGGGAGGAAATGTGTGTGGGGCATCAGCCTCCACAAGCTCATCTCAACCTCAAGCCAAATATGAATAACTGCAATCATACAGAAAGAATAAAATAAAGTGCTATCAAGCAAGATATCAGTGACTGCAATCATACAGAGAAAATAAAATAAAATGCTATCAAGCAAGATAAACCACATGGGCAAGGGAGCAGGGCTCTACCGAATACCCGCAAGCAAAGCCATACAGTAACAATACAAGCAGAGGGAGCAACTCAACCTCTAGTGCAATCATGCTCCTAGCTTACATCAGTCTAAATATGAACTTATTCTAATGCATCAAGCAAATCAAACAAGGCACATCAATACAGAAAAGAAAACAGACAGGAAAGAAAGCAGATCAACCCCTCTCCAGCTTCACAGCAAAGCAACCCTCTGACAGCAGTTCAGTCCTCAGTCTTCAACTGCTCTTCAAGGCTATCATCTTCAATAGCAAGTATCAACTTGCTTCTCTAAGCTTCCAACCCATCAAACATGAGTGTCAACTTGTTCCTTCTTCCTCAAGCCTCAGCTCTTCAGCAAATTCCACCTTCAGGCTTCACTCTTAACTACAAGTATCAATGATTCCTTCAGGTTCTCAATGCCTCAATGCAAGTGTCAAATTGTCCTTTATTCCTCAAGCCTCATCTCTACACTCAATCTCAATTGAATCCTCTTCATAAGTATCAACTTAGTCTTCAAGCTTTAGCTCTCTTTGCTTCATCAATATCAACTAGTTTTCCTCTTCATCTATAAGCTTCATCCTCTCAGAGTAATCTTCAATCACCTGGAAGTGTCAACTTCATCCTTCAATCTTCTTCAAGAAAGGAACTCCATCCTCTAACCAGGGAGAAAGATGCATCTAGCAAGAGCAAAGTTGGGATGATTGGTAGCAGAGTGAGGACCAAAGGTCACCACTGAGCATCTTGTCATCAGAGAAAGGGACCCTCAAAGGTTCTACCAATTTGCAAATAGCCACACATCCTACCAAAGGAGGGATGAGGCCTTTACAAGGGACCTTACATAATAGGGAAGAATGGAATTGATCAACATATTCCATGTTTATGAAGGAAGAGAACTATCTAGAAGCTCTGCCTACAAAACCCTAATCTTAACCTAATCAAAAACTACACCACAAGAAGGGAAGATCTTCAAATCCAAGCCTCTTCAAGCATTCCAATGCATCTTCAACTTGTCTTCATCATCAACCAAGAACAAGAGAGAGAGAACCCTAATCTAAGGGAACTAAAGATGTTAATCTAGTTAAGTTAGTGCCTTAGAATCATCTAAAACTAGCACTTAAACTAAAATCAATCAAAAATAGGAAACTATCCTATAAATTTCTACAAAAATTCCTAAGGGATCCTAATTCAATTAAGAATGCCTCATACAAAAACCAGGGACTAAGTCATCTGTTAAGTCCTAAAATTAAGATCTAAACCATAAGGTATCAACCATAAACCCTAAAAATGGAGCTTCTAAAGGTTTCAACCTAAACTACCACCTATGTTCATCACAAAAATGTGAGAAAATTCTATGGGGAGCATGCATATCTATGCTAACTACTCACAAAAAATCAGGATCAAAATCATCATCACATGATCACACAAAATTCCACAAAATCAAGTATCAAACATAACTATTTTAATATCAATTAAAATGTGAAAATTCTCATAAAATCAGAAAATGCATGAAATAAAAATATTTTTTATCTAAACAATACTAGATTCAATCATGAATACAATGCAAAAAGAATGGGGTTAATTGGATCATTTTTCAATTTTTTATGATTTAATCATGAACCATGAATAAAATGAAAAATAATAAAAAATCAAAAGAAAATAAATACACGCGCGGTGCAGATAGTAATGAAAATCAGTTCAAATAATGGATTGGGCCATGAGGGGGGTGCTGATATCAATCAATCCACTAAGCCCAGAACTAGCAACTAAGTGAAACGATGCGTTTCATTAACTCAGATCCTTCACAAATTGAAATTAAAACGTGGCCGTTGGATGAGGGCTTAGTCCAAGTCAAACCATGATCCAATGGTCCTGGGGTCGTCTTCCCCAATTCAAACCTCTGAAACTCGCGCGCAGCTCCGGCCACCACCGGTGGTGCTCCGGTCACCATTCCACAACCCTAGTTCAACATAGAGTCCACCATAGGCCACGATCCCTTAATGAAACATGTCCCAAATTCCCTCACGAATTCATTCATGCCCTTAATTCTCTCTGAAACCTCAAGATTCACAAGAACCAATCCTCAACCGAAAATGGTAACACACCTATTTTGTCTCTAATTCTCAAATTAATGGTCTGAAATCATTCCTACACCGTTCTACAATGCATCTACCACCATAATTCATATTGATTCTACCTAATTCATGTTGTAGGAAGAAGTTTACATACCTGTCAATTCTTGATGAACAGATGCACTAAATCCTCAAATCAAGCTCTCCAACCTTCCAGACACGATCAATGGATCCTTTCCTTGCTTTTGTATGCAATAGAACTGGTTGAAAGCTCCTGAAACTTGAAACCCGATGGTGAGTTGCAGATGGAAAAATCTGAGCTCAAGAACACCAATCAGCCACGAATTCCCTTGGATTATGATCTGGAATCAATCCCTAGCATCCATGGAAGAGGTTGCAATCAAGAAAATGGATGGAAAGTGAAGAAATTGGTGAAACCGAATTCAGTTACAAGCCATGAAATCTCAATCTCAATCTATGCTCTCTCCTTCAATCATCACCAACCTTTGCTTTGGATCACCTCTACTCAATATATAGAACATGTATGAGTGATCTAGAACCCTCTAGATCCTTCTAATGAGAGTTTCAATCTCTCATGTCATGAGATTTTCAATCATATGCCATGGTGTGCACAACTCTGCAAACAACTTGAAAACAATCCCAATCTCTTCCAATTTCTCCCCTAGTGACATTTTGAAAGTGTTTGGCTTGCAAGGGATCTTGCCCATGCCTTGAATTTGAGTTTTGCAAATGTTACTTATGATGTAAGTAACTACTTTTCAAAGCAAGTCCACAAATTAGACCTCAAATCAAAAATGTGGCTAAACCAATGTTCTTAAAATGTTTTTTAGAGTCAAAATGATATATTACATGCCTTGGTTTGGATGTGTAGATCAAAAATATCAATTTCCAACTTTGATTCATTTAACTTATACCCTTATTTTAGGTCATTTTTGCAACTTTGAGCTACAAGCAATTTCAACAACTCATGACCTCTTTAATAGCCTTAAAACATCATTTTAAACAAGTTTTATGTTGAATATTTTCCCATTTGAAGCTTGGAAACAGGAGTTATGGCCTTATGCTTGAAATGACCTGTAATCTCCAAATGACCAAAATGCCATTGACTTGTCAAAGCCATAACTTGAGTTCTACAAATCCTATCAAGGACTTCTAGTACTCTGTAGAAATCTAAGAGGATAAGGAACAACATTCATGTTAACCAAAAGTTCATAGGAATCATCCTTCTAGGGAAAAAGTTTGATGCAAGTTGGGTAACTTTCAAGCCCCCAAATCCACAGACCTCAGATGACCCGTAACTTGTCAAAGTCATAACTTGAGTTCTACAAATCCTATAAAGGACTTCTAGCACTCAAATTAAAGCTAAGCTCATGCTCTACAACATTCATGTTGGGGGTAAGATGAGATGACAATCACATCTTGAGCTAAACTGCCTTGAAGGTAGGGTCAAACTAGGGGATTTTACACTGTCAAGCCTTAGAAACCCTAACTTGAAACTTCTCAAACTCTTCAATCATGATGAGTTGACCTTGGAATCATCCTCATAGCATCTCAATGCATCAATCCATGATCAAATGGCTCTTAGATTGGGTCTCAACCCTCTCCAAATCATCAGTTGACCTAGGGTTGACCCAATCAAACCCTAATTGCATCAATCATGGCTGAGGCTTCTTATTCTTGCACAATGACCTGTCTAGGCCTCATGATGGCTTTCAAGACATCTCATAAGCTCTATCAAGGCTTCAATTCCACATTCCTGGCTTCAGAATCATCTGAGGAGCTCCCACAACTCTCAAGTTAGGAGGCACACACTCTTGGTTTCAACCACTCCCTCTGGGGATCTTTTAACTTCTCTGACAAGGATATCAACCCTTGAACACTTGAATAAGCTTCTTAGCTAGCCTCAAAGTCTTGCATAGCCCTTAATTGATACTCATACCTCTTGATCTCCTGCACACATGTCAATGAAATGCAAATGATAATGCTAATGTGAATGAAATGAAACATAAGCTAGGTAAAGAAATGTTGGGCAAATTTTGGGGTGCAACAGCTGCCCCTATTCAAACGGCTTGGACCTGACTGGGTGAGAAGCGAACGACTCTCAAATAATCAAGGTAAAAGACGGTTGAATACCAACAAACCTGGAAATTTGCCAACTACGCAAGTACACGGTACTCTGATGGGAACAAATCTTCGGAAACTGAAATGTTAGCTGCACGACAACTAGCTGGGGGATTGGTCACACGGTAACCGGCGATACATGGTCGATCATGCCGTCAGGCATCAGAATTCCTCGGGACTCATCAGGTCAACAATCAAGTTAACCATGCCATTGGGCATTCAAAGAAATCTTTGGCCGTCAGCCGAACTTCGTCAGTAAGTCGGGAATAGAATTCTCGGTCAATCATGAGCCAATTGAGGATATCCAACTTCTACCATCGGGCACTCTGCATCAGCTGGGAGAACTGCTTCGTCAATACGGTTGGACTTCAATTATTAAGTCTTCAAGGGGAGTTTCAACTTCACTGTTCGGAAACCTGCTGGGGATGACGCATCTCCGCTGGGGATTCTGGGGAACTATCAAGTGACTCTGCTTCGGGGATCCAGAAATCATTCTGGGTGAGTCAGCTCTGCTGAGGACATCAAGAATCATCTCGAACCAATAACTCCACGGGAGATTTCAAGAATCATCCTGAACCAATAACTCTGCTGGCGATTTCAAGAATCATCCTGAGCAAACACTCTGCCGGGGACTCTAAGCATCAACTTGAGCAACCAACTCTGGCGACTTCACTGGGGTTTTAAGAATCATCTTAAGCAAACGACTTTGTTGGGGAATTCAAGAATCATCTTGAGCAAGCGACTCTGCGGAGGAACACCTGCAAAACAAGAACGGTAACGACCTAGCTCATGTTTAGTATGCGCATGCTTTGACAATGACGCAAGGCTCCACACGGTGGAAGTGCTACGCGTTTATGATAAATGCTATGCAATCATGCAAAATGCTGCGACCCCATCAGAAAAATAAATGCTGAAGGGAGAATCTTCTGTCAAGGAGAAAGAACCACTCCGGGGAGAAGTACTCATCCTGCCAAGGAGGAGAGGTAACACCAATCCCAATTGGACTCCGTCTGGGGAAACGAACTTCAGTCGACTGCTGCGAGGGAACGAAGCTCTACGAGAACCTGGACCTGCTGAGGAAAGCGATGTCAATCGCAGAAATAAACTGCGCGGCCTTCGCGACTACTTCCCTGGAGGTAACGACTCTGGCGGGGAAATACAACATCAGCTATTCAACATTCTACTAGGGAGAACCAATCATGGGCCGAACGCCCTCCAAGGACTCGGCTCTCTTGGGGAACCGCAAAATCGGCTGGGGAAGAAGGAATCGTCCTGCTTACAGGGGAGAGTACGACTCTGTGGGAGATTTCAATTCTCCTGAAGACTTCAGTCTGGAACTATCAATTGCTGCACATTTCAGTATGTGACTCAGCTATGGAGATGACGACCCTTCGGGATGTATCTTATTGGGGAGAGAATCTTCTCTGCTTGGGGAGACATGTCAATGCCTACGATCTCATGTTCGAACTCTGCGGGGAGAGGCTGCTGAACTTCGCTGGAGAAGAAGGAATCATCCTGTTTGGGGACGCATACGGCGTACTACCTGGTATATGCTACACCTGCAACAACACAAACAAACAGACAAGATACCCTCCTCAAAGGGACCTATCAAGGTTATCATCTTGTGACAATGTTTAAGTAGTTCATTGTTTCAACAATCAGTGGCCTAGGCCAGTAAGCTTATGTATGCGCATTTTATCAAAAACATCGACGTTCTTTTTCGCAAACAAAATAGATAAATGCTAAACGGACAAACAGAATTGCTGAATGGTATACATTTTATTGATAGCGAACCCCTGAATGGGTAAAAATGTTTTACAACAGATGCAAGCTCCTGGAATGAGGAAGCTGCGCAAATATAAAAACATACATATACATCAGTATATACACATGTCGGTAACGAGGCGTAGACGAACACCATGAGTTGATCCCTCTATGACCCACTCGACTTCGATACTTCTCCGACGCTTCAGCTTCAGAAGAGATTGATTCAGATAAACGGCCCTCAGGTCTTCCAAACCACTAAACAATGAAAATCTACACGCGGAACGCAGTCATTTGCTTTTTCAAATCCCTAACTTTTGCCTGAATCGCCCTTCCGGGTTTTCGATTCACCGGGATACCCTTTTTTGCCAAAGTCGCCCTTCCAGGTTTTCGACTTTGCGAGTGTACATTTTTTCAATTTATATCCCTAATTTTTGCCCGAACCTTTTTCCTTTTTATGGTTCGCCAGGATGCCCCATTTTTGCCTGGATATTCTTTTTCTTTCCAGCGGGTCATTTTTTTTAAGCAAAGTATTTTTTGACTGTGTCCGCATTCACCGCGGATGCAAAATCTTCACCATCCATCGTGGATAACAGCAAGGCTCCTCCCGAGAAGACCTTGCTGACGACGTACGGACCTTCGTAATTGGGAGTCCACTTGCCCCGGTGGTCGGAGTGTGGAGGAAGAATCTTCTTCAGGACGAGATCACCCGTCTGAAATCTTCTAGGACGCACCTTCTTGTCATAAGCTTTCTTCATTCGGCTTTGGTACAGACGACCATGTGCAATCGACGCTAACCTCTTTTCGTCCATCAGGCTGAGTTGGTTTAGTTGGTTCTTAATCCATTCTGCCTCATCGAGTTTTACGTCAACCAAAACTCGTAAAGAAGGGATCTCCACTTCTAACGGTAGGACAACTTCCATACCGTACACTAAGGAGAAAGGAGTTGCCCCAGTTGACGTACGTACAGTCTTACGATAACCGTGCGGTGCAAATGGCAGCATCTCGTGCCAATCTTTGTAGGTCACAACCATCTTCTGAACAATCTTCTTGATGTTTTTATTGGCCGCTTCAACGGCGCCATTCATCTTCGGCTGGTAAGGAGATGAGTTATGGTGTTCAATCTTGAAACTCTGGCACAGCTCCTTCATCATCTTACTATTCAGATTCGAACCATTATCGGTAATGATCTGCTCGGGAATTCCGTAACAACAGATGATATCCCTCTTTATGAATTTAGCCACCACCTGCTTGGTCACATTAGCATATGAGGCTGCCTCCACCCACTTGGTGAAGTAGTCGATAGCTACTAGAATAAAACGATGACCGTTAGATGCAGTGGGCTCGATCTTGCCTATCATGTCGATGCCCCACATGGAGAACGGCCACGGGGAGGACATGACATTCAACGAGCACGGCGGCACATGAACTTTATCAGCACAAATCTGGCATTTATGACACCTCTTCGCGAATTTAAAGCAATCTGATTCCATCGTCAGCCAGTAATATCCTGCTCTCAGGATCTTTCTTGTCATCGCATGCCCGCCGGCGTGCGTACCAAATGTGCCTTCATGGACTTCTTCCATGAGCATACTCGCTTCTTTCTCATCTACACATCTGAGTAGCACGAGATCGTGGTTTCTCTTATACAAAACTCCATCAGGATTGAGATAAAAATTTCCAGATAGCCTCCTCAGAGTCTTCTTATCCTGGATTGACGCTCCCGCAGGATACTCCTTAGTCATAAGGAAAGTCTGGATGTCATGGAACCATGGCTTGCTGTCGGAGGCTTCCTCGATCGCAAAGACAAATGCAGGTCTATCAAGACGAGAAAGGACAATTCTTGGGGCTTCATTCCAAAAATTGACTTTATACATCGAAGCCAATGTGGCTAAGGCATCAGCCATCTGATTCTCAGCCCTGGGCACATGATGGAGTTCCACTCGATCAAAGAACGGAAGCAGCCTTCTGGCATAATTCATGTACGACACCAAATTCGATTGGCGAGTCTCCCAATCCCCTTTAATCTGGTTGATCACAAGCGCCGAGTCACCATATACATCTAGGTTCTTGATTCTCAAATCAATTGCCTCTTCTAGACCCATGATGCATGCTTCGTACTCCACTTCATTATTGGTGACTGGAAACGTCAGTCTCGCAGTAAACAGGATGTGGGATCCATGGGGAGTCGTGATGATCTCCCCAATGCCACTTCCGTAAGAATTAACCGCCCCGTCAAATATCAATTTCCATTGGGATTTCCTATCTGGCCCCTCGTCGGGCAACGGTTCATCGCAATCTTTCGCTTTGAGAAACATGATATCCTCATCAGGGAATTCAAATTTCATAGGATGATAATCTTCGATCGGTTGTTCGGCGAGGTAATCCGACAATACGCTACCCTTGATGGCCTTCTGGGAAACGTACTGAATGTCATATTCCGTCAACACCATTTTCCATCTGGCAATCCTGCCCGAAAGCACTTGCTTCTCGAAGACGTACTTGATCGGATCCATCTTCGAAATTAGCATGGTTGTGTGATTGAGCATGTACTGTCGTAAACATTTAGCAGCCCAGGCTAGTGCACAACACGTTTTCTCCAGCATCGAGTAACGAGATTCACAATCCGTGAACTTTTTACTCAAGTAGTAAATGGCATGCTCCTTTCTGCCCGTCTCGTCATGCTGACCGAGAACACACCCCATACTATTCTCAAGAACTGTCAAGTACATGATTAAGGGTCGTCCGGCCACTGGGGGTATCAAGATTGGAGGTTCCTGTAGATACTGTTTTATCTTATCAAATGCCTTCTGGCAATCCTCGTTCCAGATAATCGCCTGATCTTTCTTTAGCAGCTTGAACATCGGTTCATACGTGGCCGTGAGCTGAGAGATAAACCTCGCAATGTAGTTTATTCTGCCCAAGAAACCACAAACTTCTTTTTTTGTTTTTGGCGCTGACATTTCTTGTATCGCTTTAATCTTCGCAGGATCAACCTCGATGCCTCTTTCACTCACGATAAACCCCAGTAACTTTCCGGACCGTACTCCGAAAGTCCACTTGTTAGGATTCAGCCTCAACCTGAACTTCCTAAGCCTCTCAAAAAGCTTCAGCAAATTGACCAGATGTCCCTCCTCCGTTTGGGACTTCGCAATCATGTCATCAACATAGACTTCAATCTCATGATGAATCATATCATGAAACAAAGTTACCATTGCTCGTTGGTAAGTGGCCCCTGCGTTCTTGAGACCGAAAGGCATTACCTTGTAGCAAAATGTTCCCCAAGGCGTAATGAACGTCGTTTTCTCCATGTCCTCCGGTGCCATCTTGATCTGATTGTAGCCGGAGAAGCCATCCATGAACGAAAATACGGCGAACTGAGCTGTATTGTCGACCAACACATCAATATGAGGCAGCGGGAAATCATCTTTAGGGCTCGCCCTATTCAGGTCCCGATAATCGACGCACATTCGTACCTTACCGTCCTTCTTCGGTACATGCACTATGTTGGCGACCCACGGAGGGTAAGTAGTGACCGCTAAGAAGCCAGCATCAAGCTGCTTCTGCACTTCTTCTTTGATCTTAACAGCCATATTTGGTCGTGTCCTCCTAAGCTTCTGCTTGACGGGAGGACAATCTTCTCGCAGCGGCAAGTGATGGACCACGATGTCAGTATCAAGTCCGGGCATATCTTCGTATGACCAAGCAAAGACGTCACTATACTCTCTCAGCATCTCGACCAGTCTCTGCTTGACATCACTCTGCAATGCAGCCCCTATCCTGACGTTCCTGACAAGTTCTTCAGAACCCAGATTCACAATCTCGATCTCCTCCTCGTGAGGCAGAATAACTTTCTCTTCTTGTTTCAACAAGCGGGCCAACTCTTCAGGAAGGTCTTCGTCTTCATCAATCTCTTCTTCGGCTTGATAGATCGGGCAATCAAAGTCGAAGTGAGTCGTAGAAGGTCCAGAGTCGATGTCATCTGTTATGTGGATCTCTTCGCTTGTCATCTGGATGATATCCTTGACGGACCAGTTGTTGAGGCTCTCGCCTGGCTTGCTTGGCTGGATCCAAGAGTCTAAGTCACAGTCGCTATCTCCGCTATCTTCAGACGCCGCGTTGAAGCTTTCAAATATCACCCCGCCACTGGTAAACTGGATCGACCCTTTACCTCGCGACGCACTGCTAGAAGAGGAGGCTTCGGCTCCAGGAGAATATCCCAACCCGTACTTGTCTTGCTTGTTAGGTATCTCTAGAATTCGCTCCCAGCCTGGGGTAGATCCGGCTTGAACGACGGCCCGAGCTTCTTTGAAGGAGGAGAGAGTCATCTCTGGCTTCTCAGTGACTACAGGAGCTACGTCCTTGACTTTAACAGCTTCGAACGCTTGACATAGGGTTTCGTGGATTTCCCCATCCATCTCAACATATTTGAAGGACGACAAATGGCTCACCATTATGTCTTCCTTGCCACAAACAGTCACGATGCTACCCCCGATAGCATACTTGAGTTTCTGGTGCAACGTGGAGGTCACGGCACCTCCCCCAAAACATGGCGTTTGGTACCATCGAACGCTTTCACAACCAGATCACTGGGTGTGCAAATCACTCCACGAGTATCCAACTTCATCAATGCCTTCTTCGAAAGGACATTGAGCGACGACCCTGTGTCTACCAACACGTGAGACATAATCGTTCCCCTACACTCTATCGAGATGTGCAGGGCGCTATTGTGGTTCCTTCCCTTTGGCGTCAGCTCTAGGTTAGTGAACCCTAACCCATTTCCAGCATTCACGTGGGCTACGGCCTCTTCCAACTAGTTTACCGATATTTCCTGCGGTACATATGCGGCGTTCAACACCTTCAGCAGTGCATTGCGGTGTGCTTCAGAACACAGCAACAAGTTCAGGATGGAAATTTTCGAGGGTGTTTGGTGGAGATGATCCACGATCTTGTAGTCACTCTTTTTAATCAACCTCATAAATTCCTCGGCGTCTTTAACAAGTAAGTCTTTGTCTACCCCACGCGGGATCTCTTCAACGACTTTACTTTTACCTTTATCAGTTGCATCAGCTCTGTCCGCTTTATCCGCCACGACCTCAGGTGGTGCAAATACTCTCCCGCTGCGAGTAATTCCGCTAACACCCGCTAGGTTCTCCACAGACGATCCAAACGGTTCTAGTTCCAACTTCTGTCCGTTGCAGTAGACCTCTGCCCCATAGTGCCATGGGACAGCATTAGTGCTTTCGAAGGGTATTGGCCCAGCTTTGGTGATAGTAATTGTGGGCGGTCTGGGAGCATAAATAGTTATCGTCTGGCGAGGGATGGTGATGGTGGCAACCTCATCATCTTGCTTCAGCATTACCTCTCCCAATCCGCTTTCGGCCCTTCGGCTAAACTGCAGGATTCCCTCAGTCATCAGACTTTAAATCCCCTCTATCAGCTGTTCACATCCATCAGGACTAGTCGCACAGCCCATACACAGCTCTCCGCAACCTGGGAAGAAACCTCTTTTCATCAGCTTAGCTTTAACGAAGCTAAGCGGCGTCTTCAGATCTCTGACGTGAGTCAACAAATCTAAGCTCTCCTCTTCAATGATGGCGTTTACTCCACCTCCCCTATGATTCGGCATAGTGTTCTTCGTGACATTTGGCACATTATCTGAGAAGTTGATGATCTCGGCGTCCACCATGTCCTGCACCTTATGCTTGAAGGCTTTTCAATTCTCTATTGTGTGGCCTGGTGCCCCTGAGTGAAACTCACAAGTTGCATTCGCATCATAACCTGGCGGAGGTGCCCCTGTCAAGGGAGCCAGGGTTCTCTTCTGGATCAACTGTAACTGGAGCAGAGTCTGTAACAGCTGCGCATACGACATGGGCGGTGTCTCGAGGTGACGGCTCAAAAGAGGTGCCCGGTTCTGATACTTTCTGTACCCTTGTTGATTCGACTGCTGCTGCTGCTGCTGTGGCTGTTGGACTGCCGGGATAGTTATGCTGGCCACCTGTTGGTGAGGGCCTTTACCCTTCCTTCGAGCGTTGGTCACGGCGCTCGTCTCTCCTTCCCGTCTTTTGCCACCATAAGGTTTCTTTCCTCCTCCAGCTGAGGATGAATCACCTTGAATTTTCCCCAGTTTGATCCCATTTTCGATGTGCTCACCCGTGATAATGAGATCTGAGAAGGTTCCGGACATACCGCTGACCAATTTCTCATAATAAACCCCTGGGAGGGTGGCCACGAACATTTGCACAAGCTCACGTTCAACCATCGGCAGCTGAACCCTGGCTGCCAACTCACACCATCGCTGGGCGTATTCCTTGAACCCTTCGTTGTTCCTTTGCGACAGATTCTGCAGTTGAACTCGGTTCGGAGCCAAGTTGTTGTTATATTGGTAGTGGTGCACGAATGCTTCAGCAAGGTCCTTCCACGTGCGCACACTGGTAGGTTCCAGACTCATATACCATTCGAGGGAGGGTCCGGACAGAGTGTCCTGAAAGAAGTGCATCAGCAACTTCTCGTCCTCAGAATGAGCCGACATTTTTCTGTAATACGATCTCAGGTGGACGCGAGGGCAAGTGGTGCCCTTGTACTTTTCAAAGTCAGGTACCTTGAACTTGGGAGGCACCTTGAAATCAGCAATCAGTCCCAACTTGGACATATCAACACCCAGGGTGTTCTGGTTCTCGATATTTCTCATCTTATCCTCGAGTGCCTTGAACATAAGTCGTGCCTCAGCAGTCAGCTCCCATTCAGCACCTCTCTGAGAGAACACATCGTCTTGCCGGTCTTCTAACCACGGCTGAGGCCCAAACAGATTCCCAACACCTGCATTGCCGTTGCCCAGCCCAACATTGACGTTAGCTTCAAAATTTCCATTACCGACGCCCGTCGTATTACCATTGAGTCCCATGTTAGCTATCACATTGCCGTTGGCACTGCCATTCCCCCCGGTCACGGGGACGCCATTCTGAGGAGTTTCAATTGGTGGAGGGGTAGGCACGGTCCCACCATGGAGTACGCCATTGCTATCGACCCTTGAAATTAGAGGCTGGACCAAGGTTCTGAGCTGATCCTGGCCATTGGCGACCGCTTGCATGAGCTCCATGAAGCGGTCCATTCTTTCGCGGAGTTCCTGAACATCAGTTTGCACTTGTTCCATGATTTTGGTTTGATTTGCTCTAGTCGGATAGCGGTGGATTGGTCTCTGATCAATCCTGGAACAACCTGAAACAACCTGAAAACACACAAGGGTTAGGAAAAACGACAAAGTGCTCGTTATGCGAATGCTTCATGCAAATGCAAACGTGTGTCTGTGCGTTAGGGAGATTACCCCCGATCCTAGTGCCTGAGTGCCAGTGCTGATAATAAGAAGTACGAGTCCAGTCATGGAAATAACATCTCATATATAGAAAGCCCATCAAGGCATTACACAACGTCAATGAGTACAAGATGAATCAATAGCATGACCTCAGCCAACAAGCCTGGTGATGGTCAGCATCCAACAATGATCAACACAAAAGGAATACAAATATAGTCAAGTACGGCCACGGGCGCGAAACTCTTCTAACAAATTCCTCGTTTCCGGATGATCAGGCCGAGTGAGTAACCCTTCGACGAGTAGCTCCTTCTGCATAATGGTGTATTGAAGACCTTCGACCGAATCTTCCCATGCTCCTTCGCTGAAACAATCTTCTAGCTTCCGTTTCTTGGATTCAAACATCAGTTTGCGCTCCTTTAGGTTAGCAAGAGCTTTGTTGAGCTGGCCTTCAGCGACATATCTGCGAGCAGTTTCTTCATCAAACCTCTTCTCACTAGCCTTCACCTGGGCTTTCAGCTTGGAGATCTGTTGCGTCAGCTTATCCTCCCGCTCTTTCCTGTTGGCTAGGGTGGCCTTCCAGCGCTGGTTAAACTTGGATATCCTCCGGTACGCTTCATCCAAGTGTTGCTTCTTCGTGGCCAGTACATCATTGACAGCTTTGAAGTCTCGACCCAAGCGCTCACGCTCAGCCATCTGCTTAGTCAAATCCGTCCCCAACTGGTTCACCAGCTCTGTCTGCCTCTTGAAGGAATGAACGGCTTCGTTTCTCTCGCTTCTGAGCTGAGCCAATTCTTTCTCCAATCCTTCATTGGCCTTTTTCAGCTCATCCCTCTCGGCTAACACCTGATTATGCTGCTGAATGGGCATGGTGGTAGGCTCTTCAATCACTGGAGGGCTTTCAGGCTTGGCAGGAGGAAACGGCATCCCTATAGCATCTGCTCTGGCTCTGATCCACGTCACATATGGAGCGCAGGCCTGACTATTGCTTCTCCCCAACAATGGTTTTCCCCTCTTACTGATACCATTCCAGGCGCGCTGAAGCTTAGACAACATATCCCCTTCTGGAAGACCAGTGAGGTACAGAGATTCCTGCACCTCTTCATCCTTCGGCAGAGCTCTCAAAGCATAAGCAAACTGTCGGACCAGCAAAGATGGATTATAGTTTATACAACCCTTCCTGCCTATCAAAGGCACGTTCGGAAACCCGCTGCAGCTGAAGATGATCTCAGTGCCCAACCTATCTCTGTCAAACCAATCAATATCCTCCGCTGATAGACTCATCAAACGCTCGGACCACTCAGCTGTGGCTGCAAATGAAGCAAAGGGACCCCTCTTGGGTAGATGACTATCAAGCCATCTATAGAGCAGGGGTACACAGCATGAGACGTTCTTACCCCTTCTGTTCTCGTTTTTGTAGTGGACGGAATGGTAGACATCTCCTATCAAGGTAGGGACTGGATTCCCTGATGCAAAGATGTGGAAGGCGTCGAAGTCCAAGAAGTAGGGCATATTGGGGAACAGAATGATGCCATATATGCACAGAGCGAGAATGGCGTTGAACATGACCCAACATCCGTCTTTGGCGCACTGCTGAGCCTTTCCCACCAAGAACTGCAAGGAGAAACCGGGAACCTTGTTCCAACTAGACAACACCAACTCGGAGGCATCCAGATGAAGTGACAGAGCTAGACTAGCCAGATTAGGCTCAGCATCCATATGGACAAAGGGCATCTGACTCTTGATAGGCCCCCCTAATAAATCAACATACTCCTCTAGTGTGGGTGCGAGAACGAAGTCCTGGAAAGTAAAGCATCTCAACGGAGGATCGTAGAACTGCAGGAAGGCGTGCAACCCATTCAACTCAAACGCAGAAGGTTTACGAACCAAATTGAGCAATTTGTCGTAATATTTTCTGAACTCATTTCTCACAGAATCATCTGCTAAAGCAATCAAACCAGACAGCTGAACAACATCAAGGGCAGGGAGCCTGTAAGCCACGGTCTTCCTTAGAGAACCCATAACAATACAACAGAAGGCCAGAAATCCTGAATCGGGGGGAAAAGGTACCTGCAACACAGACACACATTAATGAAATGCAAATGGGTATGCAAAACAATGTAAAATGCACTCATGCCGCAGGAGATCAAGGCAACAATGCTGTGGAGATTCTGTATCAACAAAACCATGATGCCGCTTGTCGCTACTGCAAAAATTGGCGCCGGCTGAACAGAAGAGTCGCCACCGTGCGTTATTTATCCCAAAGGAGGGAAAGGAAACGCTCGAAGTAAACCTACCGCAAAGACGGGAAAGGAATGGTCATCGCAACCAAATCCTGGATTCGGGAGTCGGTTACGCAAGGGGAAGGTATTAGCACCCCTCACGTCCGTCGTACTCGACGGGATCCACGCTTGTTTTCTGGTACGGATTTTTATTCTATCTATTCTACAGGTTTGGGGTTAAAAGAAAGGAAAATGACTCGGCAAAGTATCGCACTTTATGCCTACGTATTCCCGTCTGGAACGAGAAATCAGAGTCAACGTAGTTCGCCTACCTACGGGAAAGGAGGGGAAGGTTGCTCGCTAGGATATCGCATCCTATGCCTACGTACTTTCATACAACATGAAAGATCAGAGCAAACGTAGTTCGGGCCACATACGAAACAAGTCTGTCTTGATTGTTTTTATCTCCTTCTGAAAAGGGTTTTTCCTGATTATGGGTCCAAGCGGACAAAAATGAAGTTTTTGATTGGTTTACAGTCTTTTACGCAAGAACTGTCTTTTATGGTGTTTGAAATGTTTATTGTGTTTTTCTGATTATTTTGAGAAAGAAGAGAAACAACAACTCTAAAACCTATGGCTAAAAAGGGAATCAAAATCTACCCTAATGTTGACATGCATGGATGAGAGCCTAATGTCTGTCATATTTCTCTCTTGCGCAGAGAGAAACAGAGATCCTAAGGGGATAAGAGGAAAAGCAACAGCATATATACAGTAAAGCGGTAAAATGCATGAATGCAGCAATACAAGCGAGGCAAGGGAGTCCCACTCAACCTCGAACCTAGAAAACAATGGGCAAAGTGAAACAACTTCACTTCAACCTCCAGGGGAAAATTATCAAACAATACACTCAAGAAACTCAAACAATACATCACCATCTCTACACAGCACCAGCAACTCTAAACAACAAAACCTGACAGCACAAGCTCCTTCTTCTATCAGTCTTTAAGGCAATGAACTTCATCTTCCATCCTCAAGGGATTCTTCAAAGCAAGCTCTCCTAGATGATAAACAGTTCACAAAATGAGTTTGGATGTTAAACAATCTGCTGAGCACCAAAGGTGGCCTACAGAAAGTTAACATAATACAGACTGTTTCTCTCAAAGTTCTATCTCCCAGATACAGTCACTAATCCTTCCAAAGGAGGGATATGAGTATTAAGGAGAGACTTTTAATCACTGAGAAGAATGGAGGCAAAAGAAACCATCCATATTTGTGAAGAAATTTTCTATTCTAAGGCTCTATCTAGCTCCTATGTCCTAGGTCTTCAAACAGCTTCAAGCAAGCAAACAATCTTCAGCAACCTTTGATCTTCAGCTTCAACCTTGTCTTCAATATGATCCACCATCATGCTCTTCAAACCAATCCCACACCCCAAGCAAAGCCCAATAAGCCCACACAAACAATATAAACCCCAAAAGGGCACACCAAACAATCATACAATTGTAAAATACACTAAAAATATTAATATTGTAGGGAAAATTCTAATATTATTTCTAGGGGATCTACTATACCTACCCTTAATACCCTATATTCCCCAAGTCCTAATTCAATCTACAAAACCCAAAAGAAGTTGTTTTAATGCACCTAAGTTGTGTATAAACCCTAATCTAACCATCCTAATATCCACTAATCAAAATCACCTAAAAATAATCCTAAAAATTATGGAATAAAATTCAGGGGTACCTAATATGTATGTCTAATTGTCCTAAAAAGATCGACCTAAAAAAGTAATGGGAACTACCTAAACAAAAATATACAAGATCATGTATCAACATAAAAGAAATAAAATGCAATAAAAGTAAAAAAATATACAAAAAATACTAAAAATGCATGAAAGGAAAATATTTTTATTTTATATTTTTCTTACCAAAAATATGAAATAGGAGAAAAAACTCCCATAAAAAAACATTATTTTTCCATTTAATATGATTTTCCAAAGTTTAACATAAAATGATAAAAAAGAAATTAAAATGAAATGATGAGGGGTGCAGAGAGTAAACAAATACAATGTAGTTCACGCGTGGGCCCAGAATGGGGGTTACGAATAGCAAATGCGCCTGGGCCCAATTCCCTAATCAGAAATTAATTGAAAAAGCATAAAGAAAAAGAAAAAACTACGGTGCTAATATCAATGATTTTCAGTTCAAAATATATTGGGCCTCATGAAGGGGGTGTGTCGATTGCGCGAAAATAAGGTGCCGGCATGACAGAAGAGTCGCCACCTTTCGTTATTTATCCCTCAAAGCGGGAAAGGAAACGATCGGAAAAACCTGACGAAAAAGGGTAAGACAAGGTCATCGCAACCATTGTCTGGGTTCGGGAGTCGGTTACGCAAGGGGAAGGTATTAGCACCCCTCACGTCCGTCGTACTCGACGGGATCCACGCTTGTTTGTTTACTTGGACGGGTTGTTTATAATCTATATACCTATCAAGGCCGGCTGAAAAAGAAAAGAAAAATGACTCGGCAAAGCGTCGCACTTTATGCCTACGTATTCTCATCAGAGAATGAGAAATCAGAGTCAACGTAGTTCGGCCTACGAAGGGTTATGGGGGAAGGTAGCTCGTCAAGACTTCGCCATCTTGTGCCTATGTACTCTCAACATGCATGAGAGATCAGAGCTCACGTAGTTCGGGAAACTACGGTTTATTTCCTGTTTTGAAAGAAGTGTTTTTTATTGTGTTTGCGATTTCAACCGCACTAGAGACTATGACCTGAGAGTGAATGCGTCTCATGTCACCCAAAGGGTACCATACTAAACATCCAGACTGTGGAAAAGGAACTCTCCCACAATCCTTTCTCAGATAGCTTAAGGCTCGTAACGTACGAAAGAAATCATTCATGATTACTGTATCTTAAACTGCTTTGAGATGAGAAGAGAACAGGCCCAACTAGGAGGGAGACTATCAAGTCCTACTGTTGTCATGCCATGGATTCATCCTATGGTTGAGGTTTGAACAGGGAACACCTAGATGTTGTCATGCATAGGTTTCAACCTAAAAGTCTATCATCAAATCCTTATCAAAGGAAATGAGAGCCCAAAGGGATCGTGTCAATGATACACCAAAACAGACAAAGCATCAGCTTAACAGTAAAATGCATGCAATGCAAGTGAGGGAGGAAATGTGTGTGGGGCTTCAGCCTCCACAAGCTCGTCTCGACCTCAAGCCAGTCATGAAATAACAGTAATCATACTGAAAAATAAACAACATGCTATCAAGCAATAAACAGTAAACTGCAGTCATACAGATAAAAGAAATGAAATGCCTTCCATGCTTGAGAAAGAAATTATCTACATCTAAACTCTCCCTAATCCTAACCCTAAAAACAAAACCCTAATCTACCTCTAAGAAAAGCCCTAAAGCAAAACCCTAATCAAAAGAAATCAATCCCAGTCTTCAAGCTTCAAAACAAGCTTACCAAAGAAAGGGAGCTAAGTAGGAAGACTCATAGTGCCCTCCTCAGGAAAGCACTAGGAGGCTTATACTTAGGACTCATATCCCATGTGGCTCAACAACTGTGATCGGTTTACATTCCTCCTCAGGAGAAACTAAACTCACATGAAGGCTCCAACATCATTGGATACTTGGGAAATCCTACATGAACTAAGGGAACTAAGTGAACAGACCCATAGTGCCTTCCTCAGGAAAGTACTAGGGGGCTTCCACTTAGGAATCATATCCCATGTGGCTCAACAACTGTGATCAGTTTAAATTCCTCCTCAGGAGAAACTAAACTCACATGAAGGCTCCAACATCATTGGATACTTGAGAAATCCTACATGAACTAAGGGAACTAAGTGAACAGACCCATAGTGCCTTCCTCAGGAAAGTACTAGGGGGCTTCCACTTAGGAATCATATCCCATGTGGCTCAACAACTGTGATCAGTTTACACTCCTCCTCAGGAGAAACTAAACTCACATGAAGGCTCCAACATCATTGGATACTTGAGAAATCCTACATGAACTAAGGGAACTAAGTGAACAGACCCATAGTGCCTTCCTCAGGAAAGTACTAGGGGGCTTCCACTTAGGAATCATATCCCATGTGGCTCAACAACTGTGATCAGTTTACATTCCTCCTCAGGAGAAACTAAACTCACATGAAGGCTCCAACATCATTGGATACTTGGGAAAGAGGTGAGAAGAAAGAATGAAAGACATCCATAGTGCCTTCCTCAGGAAAGTACCATGAACTTCCCTCAGACTCCAGGGTCTCAAACCTCACAGAAAGAGAGCAAGCTGCTAAACCAGGCCTTCAATCCATGCCTCCTCCAATCCTCTAGTATGCTGCGCTTGTAACACCCCACTTCCCAAAATCAATTAAATTAATAAACATTATAAATAAACAAAATCAGAGTTCCAATTTCCTAAGTGGGATATCACATGAAAACAATGTTTCCTTATAAAAAGGTTTTTCTCCAAATACAGCGGAATATTAAATATAAAACCCAATAAAAGTTTGATACGTTCACAGGAAAATAAAATATAAGTTCTTCATAAAACAAATAAAAGCGCCCAAGTCCCGTGCTACGTATCAGAGCATCCTAGACTCGACTGTCACACCATAATCCAAGCTAGCTAAGTACCTGGATTATCTGTACTTCCGGAGAAGCACAGACACAACAACAACAAAGGGGTGAGAAATCATGATCAAAAATATAATGGTAATGTAATACATGTAATAAGGCAGTAAAACACACCAACACATCAATTATTCACCCCAACAACACCATATAACGAACCTACTGTTCAAATTACAATATAACATATTATAATGCAATTATGCAACTCAACACCATGCATGCGGTACCGACTCATTGGTTCATTCAATCGAACCTGGATAGATCACTTACGCTCCTCCTGAGACATGATCTATCCCCCACCATTCTCCACAAAGGAGTACGGATGAATCACTTACGCTCCTCCTGAGACATGATTCATCCCACCAAAACACCATGATATGCAAGACACCAATGCATAATTATTATATTCTGGCACGCTAAGTGCACACGATCCTCCTGATCATATCATCATACAACAATGCATATGTATAGATATATTACACCAACACCATATAAATCAATCAGATAGTAAACGAATTCATACTATCACACCGGGTATAACTACGCCCCCCCCACTCGGGGATACACGATCCTACTGATCACTACACACATATACATTAACTAATTGCTCACCAACAATATTAAGGGAAACGCGTACTATCACCAAGTACACAAGTTATATCCCATACTCATCATTTTCACACTACAACAAGGCTAGAAGGATCACACGAGACCAATTTAGACATCTCACCAAAAGTCTCTGAGGTTACTCAGAACCTCCCTAAACCAACACCTCAGCCTATACACCAAAATCAATAATTCATCAACATCAATCCACAATCACAAACATGCCAATAGATATTATACTTACCAATTATCCTATAATTTCTACTCTAGAACCGACATTACGGTACATTACCGACACTTCAGAGTCACTCTGAATCTCACCAAGGTCCTAACCATAGTCATTAACGACACTATAGGGAAACAACACATAACTTTCCCAAAGTTATAATCATGGTCATTGCCAACACTACGGTAACAACACATAATCTCATCAGCTTTATATTCCTAGTTACTATCAACACTACAGTAACATCAACAATCCAACAAAATGGATCAATACTACAGTAACATCAACAATCCAACAAAATGGCTCAACATTACAGTTACTATCATCACCATATATATATATACCCCAAAATGCATCATCAGCATTCATCAATCCCCCAACATCAACAATAATCATAGCATGCCAATATAAAACTTTATATAACGATAAATTCCTACGGGGTTAAGGAATCCCCTCTACCCTATACATGTATAAACCATTCCCAATCAAATTTCTCCCCCCTTACCTTATCAATTGGTTGATCGATAGAAATCCTCCTAGAATTGGTCTCTTGGCCTTCCCCTTTTCTCTTCCGTTCTTCGTTCCCTTTTTCTCAATTTCTCAAATGTATCGTACCACTCTCCCCACCCCTTCACATTCTATTTTCTTTATTAAATCTAATCCCAATTAATAAAATAACTTAATAAAATAATACAATATTATTATTAATACTAATAATATTATAATACTAATAATAATAATAATCATAATAATAATAATACTCATTATTAATAATAATAATAATAATAATAATAATAATAATAATATCGTTATTTCACCAAAATAATAATAATAATATTAATAATATTAACAAATATAATAAATATAATAATAATAATAATAATAATAATAATAATAATAATATCATTATTTCACCAAAATAATAATAATATTAATAATATTAACAAATATAATAATAATAATAATAATAATAATAATATCATTATTTCACTAAAATAATAATAATAATATTAATAATATTAACAAATATAATAAATATAATAATAATAATAATAATATCATTATTTCACCAAAATAATAATAATATTAATAATATTAACAAATATAATAAATATAATAATAATAATAATAATAATAATAATAATAATAATATCATCATTTCACCAAAATAATAATAATATTAATAATATTAACAAATATAATAATAATAATAATAATAATAATAATAATAATAATAATAATAATAATAATAATAATAATAATAATAATATCATCATTTCACCAAAATAATAATAATATTAATAATATTAACAAATATAATAATAATAATAATAATAATAATAATAATAATAATAATAATAATAATAATAATAATAATAATAATAATAACACCCCCACCAATGTTACTATTATTTTTATATTATTATATTTCACACCAAAATACCACCAATAGTCCTCCCACCTTAGGGACACCCACCAAACATCACCAAATACACCCCCACCAAAGGACACACCAACGTATAATATTTAAAATAATTATAAAATGACTAAATAATTAAAATGGGTGTTACAACTCTCCCCCACTTTAATTATTTTCGTCCTCGAAAATTACCTGATGGAAATAGCTTCGGATACGCTTCTCGCATCCTGCTTTCCAACTCCCAGGTCACACTGCCTCCTGCAGCACCTCCCCAAGCTACCTTCACCAAAGGTATCTCTTTCCCTCGGAGCTGTTTCATCTTACGGTCCTCGATCCTCAACGGCATCGTCTCAACAGTAAGATTCTCCCGAACCTGAACATCATCTCTCTGAATAACATGAGATGGATCAGAAACATACTTTCGTAATTGCGACACATGAAACACATCATGTAAGTTCGATAACTCAGGCGGCAACGCCACCCTATAAGCTACAACACCAATTCTTTGCAGAATTTCATAAGGTCCAATAAACTTAGGATCCAGCTTCTTGGACTTCAATGCACGACCCACACCAGTCATCGGATTAACTCTTAGGAATACGTGATCACCTACACAGAATTCCAACTCTTTCCTCCGATTATCATGATAACTTTTCTGCCTACTCTGAGACACTTTCATTTTCTCACGAATCATTTGAATTATCTCAGTAGTCTGCTGTACAATTTCTGGTCCAAGCACCATATTCTCACCAGTTTCATACCAACACAGAGGAGTCCTACACCTCCTCCCATACAAAGCTTCAAACGGTGCCATTCCGATACTAGAATGGTAACTGTTATTGTACGTGAACTCAATCAATGGTAAATGAGTATCCCACGCACCACCCTTTTCCAACACACAAGCTCTCAACAAATCCTCAAGTGACTGAATAGTCCTCTCCGACTGACCATCAGTTTGCGGATGATAAGTTGAACTCAACTTCAACTTAGTCCCCAAAGCTTCCTGCAAGCTTTTCCAAAATTCCGAAGTAAACCGCGGATCTCTATCCGATACAATACTGGACGGAACGCCATGCAACTTCACAATTACCCGAATATAAATATCTGCCAGCTTCGTTAATGGAAAACTAATGTTGATTGGTACAAAATGTGCAGACTTCGTCAATCGATCCACAATCACCCAGATAGCATCAAAACCTCTCGCCGTATTCGGCAAACCTGTAACAAAATCCATAGTAATGCAATCCCATTTCCAAACCGGAATCTCTAATGGTTGCATAAATCCAGAAGGTCTTTGGTGTTCTACCTTCGACTTCTGACACGTCAAACAGGCATACACAAATTGAGCAATGTCTCTTTTCATACCAGACCACCAAAATAATTTCTTCAAATCATGATACATCTTCGTAGCTCCAGGATGAATACTCGGATTACTACGGTGTCCTTCACTCAAAATTGACTTTTTTAATTCCTCATTATCTGGTACACAAATCCTGCCTCTAAATCTCAACACACCTGTACTATCCAATTTAAAGTCACTATCGGAGTCACTTCCTACTCCAGGCATCAAATCTACCAATTTCACATCCAACTTCTGATTTTCTCTAATCATATCCAAGAAGTCATTATTTACCTGCAACATACCCAACATTACACTATCTGCAGTAGTCTCACAAACCATGCTCAAATCTCTAAATTGTTCCATTAACTCAATTTCTTTCACCATTAGAGCTGCCATATGAATTGCTTTCCTACTCAAAGCATCTGCCACTACATTGGCCTTTCCTGGATGATAACTCAAACTGAAGTCATAATCCTTCAAAAATTCCAACCATCTTCTCTGCCTCATATTCAGCTCTTTCTGATCAAACATGTATCTCAGACTCTTATGATCACTAAACACTTCAAATCTTGAACCATATAAATAATGTCTCCAGATTTTCAACACAAAAACAACCACAGCTAATTCAAGATCATGAGTCGGATAATTTCGCTCATGCACTCTCAATTGCCGCGATGCATATGCTACTACTTTACCATTCTGCATAAGAACTCCACCTAATCCCATCTTAGACGCATCACAGTACACCACAAACGGTTCACTCGGAGTCGGTAACACTAACACCGGTGCCGTAGTCAATCTCTTTTTCAACTCTTCAAAACTTTCTTCACAAGCAGCGTCCCATACAAAGACTTGGTTCTTTCTCGTTAACTGAGTTAATGGCAACGCCAAATTAGAGAAACCTTCAATAAACCTGCGGTAATAACCAGCTAAACCCAGAAAGCTCCTAATTTCTGTCGCTGTCTTCGGCGGTCCCCACTGCAATACTGCACTTACTTTTGACGGATCCACCGCTATTCCATCTTCAGATATTACATGCCCCAAGAAACTCACTTTCCTCAACCAGAAGTCACACTTTGACAATTTAGCAAATAATTTATTTTCTTTCAACACTTGCAAGGCAATCCTCAAATGTCCTGCATGCTCTTCATCAGATTTAGAATAAATTAATATATCATCAATAAACACTACAATGAACTGATCCAAATAAGAATGGAAAATTCTGTTCATATACTCCATAAATACTCCCGGCGCGTTAGTCACTCCAAACGGCATTACAGCATATTCGTAATGTCCATATCGAGTCCTAAAGGCAGTCTTCTGAACATCACCTTCTTTTACTCTTATCTGATGATAACCCGATCTTAAGTCGATCTTACTAAATACACGAGCTCCCACCAGCTGGTCCATCAAGTCATCAATCCTAGGTAGAGGATACTTATTCTTAATAGTCACTTTATTCAATTGACGGTAATCGATGCACAAACGCATACTACCATCCTTCTTCTTCACCAATAACACTGGAGCTCCCCACGGCGATACACTTGGCCTAATAAACTTCCTATCCAACAATTCTCCAATCTGAGACTTCAACTCAGCCAATTCCACTGCAGACATCCTGTACGGTGCCATAGAAATAGGCCTCGTACCAGGAACAAGATCAATACCAAATTCCACTTCTCGCATCGGAGGCAATTCCGTAATGTCGTCAGGAAACACTTCCGGAAATTCATTCGCCACGGCTACTTCCTCTATTGACACTTTGCTATTCCCCGATAATGTTGCAAATAAAGCAAACACTCTAGTTTCATCTTCCAACAAGGCCCTCAATTCTTTATTAGACAAAGAACTTGCTAAAGCTTCCTCTTCAGGGGTCAAGAACAACAATTCCTTCCGAAAACAGTCGATGTAGACTCGGTTGAACTCTAACCAGTTCATACCCAGAATGACATCCAATTTACCAAGTGGTAGACAAATCAAATCCACTTCAAATTCTCTACCGAAAATAGTCAGCGGACACTTCAGGCATACCAAAGAAGTAGTCACTGAACCTATAGAGGGTGTCTCAATAGTCATTCGTCTCTCTAGAGTAGACGGCACCAATCCTATTCTCTCCACACAATCCACAGAAATAAACGAGTGTGTTGCACCCGTATCAATAATAGCAATCAAAGGAATATTATTGATAATACAAGTACCTTTGATAACACGCTCATCACTGGCAGCTTGAGTCCCTGCTAAGGTAAACACTTTCCCACTAGCCGGAGACGTCTGAGGCTTCTTCGGCTTCTCACAATGTGTACTGATATGACCCTTCTCACCACAGTTATAACAGGTCGGCATGGTTGCTCTGCAGTCAGCTATCACATGACCTGGTTTCCCACACTTAAAACACTTCTTGGCTTCATTAGGACAGTCATTAGCACGGTGTCCCATACCACCGCACCGAAAACATTTCCCTTCAGCAGATGCTCTCCCATCTCTAGGCTTCTTATCAACAACAGCTTTACGTTTTCCCTTATCAGCAGCAACACTATAAGGAGTACCACTAAACCTCTGCTTACCCTTACGGTCATTAACAGCTTTGTAGTGCGCAATCCTTGCTCGGTTATCGTTATCATATATCCTGCTCCTACTTACTAGCTCAGGATAGCTCCTGATCTTCTGACAAGCAATTCCCAACTTAATCTCTGGACGCAGTCCATTCTCAAACTTTAAGCACTTAGAAGTCATCGCCCCCTCCACATTATAGTGAGGACAATACTGCACTAGCTCCTCAAACTTAGCAGCATACTCCGCTACCGTCATACTACCCTGCTTCAACTCTAAGAATTCAATTTCCTTAGCACTGCGAATATCTTCTGGAAAATACTTTTCCAAAAAACCCTTCCGAACCACCTCCCAAGTAATGGCGGTTCCAGCAGCTTCCAATCTTTGGCGACTATTGTCCCACCAGGCTTCAGCCTCACCTTCCAGCATGTGAGTACCAAATCTCACCTTCTGCTCATCAGTACATTCCATCGTTCTGAAGATCTTCTCAATTGCCTTCAGCCACTTCTGAGCAGCTTCCGGGTCCAGAATTCCTCCTTCAAACGTTGGCGGCTTGTTGCTCCGAAACTGCGCCAAACTCCTGAATTGGGCATCTGCAGTTTGATTCTGATTAGCAACTGCCTGCGCCATTGCTTGCATAGCAGCAGCCAACGTAGCATCGTTCCTTCCTGCCATACTGCTCAAACATAGCAACACCAAGTTAAAAGATATTCAACTACATCATAAAGGACAGACTCAACTCGACTCAACAACACTGGCCGGACGGACCGACCTGCTCTGATACCAATTGTAACACCCCACTTCCCAAAATCAATTAAATTAATAAACATTATAAATAAACAAAATCAGAGTTCCAATTTCCTAAGTGGGATATCACATGAAAACAATGTTTCCTTATAAAAAGGTTTTTCTCCAAATACAGCGGAATATTAAATATAAAACCCAATAAAAGTTTGATACGTTCACAGGAAAATAAAATATAAGTTCTTCATAAAACAAATAAAAGCGCCCAAGTCCCGTGCTACGTATCAGAGCATCCTAGACTCGACTGTCACACCATAATCCAAGCTAGCTAAGTACCTGGATTATCTGTACTTCCGGAGAAGCACAGACACAACAACAACAAAGGGGTGAGAAATCATGATCAAAAATATAATGGTAATGTAATACATGTAATAAGGCAGTAAAACACACCAACACATCAATTATTCACCCCAACAACACCATATAACGAACCTACTGTTCAAATTACAATATAACATATTATAATGCAATTATGCAACTCAACACCATGCATGCGGTACCGACTCATTGGTTCATTCAATCGAACCTGGATAGATCACTTACGCTCCTCCTGAGACATGATCTATCCCCCACCATTCTCCACAAAGGAGTACGGATGAATCACTTACGCTCCTCCTGAGACATGATTCATCCCACCAAAACACCATGATATGCAAGACACCAATGCATAATTATTATATTCTGGCACGCTAAGTGCACACGATCCTCCTGATCATATCATCATACAACAATGCATATGTATAGATATATTACACCAACACCATATAAATCAATCAGATAGTAAACGAATTCATACTATCACACCGGGTATAACTACGCCCCCCCCACTCGGGGATACACGATCCTACTGATCACTACACACATATACATTAACTAATTGCTCACCAACAATATTAAGGGAAACGCGTACTATCACCAAGTACACAAGTTATATCTCATACTCATCATTTTCACACTACAACAAGGCTAGAAGGATCACACGAGACCAATTTAGACATCTCACCAAAAGTCTCTGAGGTTACTCAGAACCTCCCTAAACCAACACCTCAGCCTATACACCAAAATCAATAATTCATCAACATCAATCCACAATCACAAACATGCCAATAGATATTATACTTACCAATTATCCTATAATTTCTACTCTAGAACCGACATTACGGTACATTACCGACACTTCAGAGTCACTCTGAATCTCACCAAGGTCCTAACCATAGTCATTAACGACACTATAGGGAAACAACACATAACTTTCCCAAAGTTATAATCATGGTCATTGCCAACACTACGGTAACAACACATAATCTCATCAGCTTTATATTCCTAGTTACTATCAACACTACAGTAACATCAACAATCCAACAAAATGGATCAATACTACAGTAACATCAACAATCCAACAAAATGGCTCAACATTACAGTTACTATCATCACCATATATATATATACCCCAAAATGCATCATCAGCATTCATCAATCCCCCAACATCAACAATAATCATAGCATGCCAATATAAAACTTTATATAACGATAAATTCCTACGGGGTTAAGGAATCCCCTCTACCCTATACATGTATAAACCATTCCCAATCAAATTTCTCCCCCCTTACCTTATCAATTGGTTGATCGATAGAAATCCTCCTAGAATTGGTCTCTTGGCCTTCCCCTTTTCTCTTCCGTTCTTCGTTCCCTTTTTCTCAATTTCTCAAATGTATCGTACCACTCTCCCCACCCCTTCACATTCTATTTTCTTTATTAAATCTAATCCCAATTAATAAAATAACTTAATAAAATAATACAATATTATTATTAATACTAATAATATTATAATACTAATAATAATAATAATCATAATAATAATAATACTCATTATTAATAATAATAATAATAATAATAATAATAATAATATCGTTATTTCACCAAAATAATAATAATAATATTAATAATATTAACAAATATAATAAATATAATAATAATAATAATAATAATAATAATATCATTATTTCACCAAAATAATAATAATATTAATAATATTAACAAATATAATAATAATAATAATAATAATAATAATAATAATATCATTATTTCACTAAAATAATAATAATAATATTAATAATATTAACAAATATAATAAATATAATAATAATAATAATAATATCATTATTTCACCAAAATAATAATAATATTAATAATATTAACAAATATAATAAATATAATAATAATAATAATAATAATAATAATATCATCATTTCACCAAAATAATAATAATATTAATAATATTAACAAATATAATAATAATAATAATAATAATAATAATAATAATAATAATAATAATAATAATAATAATAATAATAATAATAATATCATCATTTCACCAAAATAATAATAATATTAATAATATTAACAAATATAATAATAATAATAATAATAATAATAATAATAATAATAATAATAATAATAATAATAATAATAATAATAATAACACCCCCACCAATGTTACTATTATTTTTATATTATTATATTTCACACCAAAATACCACCAATAGTCCTCCCACCTTAGGGACACCCACCAAACATCACCAAATACACCCCCACCAAAGGACACACCAACGTATAATATTTAAAATAATTATAAAATGACTAAATAATTAAAATGGGTGTTACAGCGCTAATCCCCACAATGAGATGCCAAGCTCCTCCAATCAAAGGGATACCCCAAAGCAAAGCAAACTAACAAAACTTGCCCTAAAGGCCACACAAACAAACATTCAATTCAAAAATCAACTAAAAATAGTATATTATTCTATTAAATCCTAATATAAATTCTAGGGGACCCTACACAACTACCCTTAAGTCCCATATATTCCCCATATACTAAATTGACCTATAAAACCTAAAACAAAATTGTTCAAACTCAACTATGCTTCATAAAACCCTAATTTGGTTATGCTAATGCTAGCCTAAACAAACTAATCAAATTTTAACCTAAAAATCATGAAAGAATAATATTCTAAAAGGTTAATTAAAAGAATAATATTCTAAAAATACTAAACTAAAACTAAAATGGAATTTTATTTTTCACTAATTTCCTAGACATGAATATGAACCTAATGCAAAAACAAGAAATGAAAAATATTAATTTTTCTATTTTCTATGAATTATTAAAGATACAAGAAATATAAAAGAAATTAAAATCAAAAGAAATGAAATAAATGGGGAGGGGGTGCTGAAAGCAGATACGCCTAGTTATAATACTGAAATGGGCTGAAAAGGGGGGGTGCAAATAGAAGGCGCGCCTGGGCCCATTTGCTTCAGAAATTAAATAAAAAAAACAAAGAAAAAGACTAAAAGCTCGGTGCAGATAGCAACAATTTGGAGTGTATTTTGGATTGGGCTTCATATGGAGGGTGTGATTAGTGATACTGATCCAGGCCCAGAGTCAGATTTTTAATTGAAACGCTGCGTTCCGTCTTCATCAATTCCCTCCATTTCTAGTTTGAATACTGGCCTTGCGATTAGTCTCCCAGGTCAATGTTTTAAGATGATCCAACGGTCACCAAGTCGTCTTCCCCATTCAACCTAGGGTTTTCAGAAAACCACAACTCCATGCAGGGATCCTCCCCTCCTTCGTTCTCACTCAATTCTCCATGAATTTCTAAACTTCAAGAACCAAAAATGATCTACAATCTCCCAGGAATACAGCCATACTCTTGGTTTTAATTGAAACCTCCTAGAACTCTAAACCCGATAGCCTGAAATCCTTGGTTCACCAACTTTACACTGCAATGGACTCTCACGATTCTTGATTCTAATGGTACTAACATGTTCTTTGCATTACACTGATCTTAACATGCTATGGTGTGTGCATTAAAACTCATTAACCTAATCAATCTTGATCATTAAAGTTTCAACACCATATATGCAAACTCCATGGATGGCCCCCAAACTCACTGAACTTAATCCTCTAATCATCCCTAACAGTTCTAACCTATTCTTTCTAACTAATAACACATAAATAAGGAGATAGAGGAGAATCCACCAACCTGCTTCTTGGCTATGGCAGAGGTGGAATCAGCTTGTTTCAGTGCTTGAATCCTCTTCACAATGATCCTCTAATGGTGATCTCTCTTCTGTTTGCAAGATCCTTGGTGGAAGAAGCTTGCAATGATCAATTCGTGGATTGCTTGTGCTTGAAAGAATTCTTGAATATCACTCTCTTCCATCACTCTCTCCACTGAATTCTCCAACCCTTGATCACAGCTTGATCCACTCAATATATAGAATCCATTAGAGGATCCTAGATGCTTCTAGAATGAACTAGAAATGTATGGAATTTCTCATGTAGTGACATTATGCATTCATCTCATACCATGCTTCAATTGCCCTTACAGCCCTTTAATTCCATTTTAAAATCTCCTCATATGAGTTATTGGGAGTGTATGTGTGAAAAATCAGCTGATCCTTGCCTTATGTTGAGTTTTCCAAAGTTACCTTATTATGCAAGTAATAGGTTTTCAAAGCAAGTCCCATTTTTAGGCCTCAACTGAAAAATGTGTCTAAACCATTGTTTCCAAAATGTTGTTTAGACTCAAAATGATATATTACATGACCTATTTTGGATTTGTAGATCTCTCAAACCATTTTCCAATTTGAACTTATTTAACTTATATGCCATCTTTAGGTCATTTTCACCCATTCTTGTCAATTCTTGCTACAAGCTTCTCCAGCATGTAATGACCACTTTTATAGGCTTAAAATGTCATTTTGAACAACTTTTATGTTTTGAAGTTTTTCATTTGAGGCTTGGAAATAGGAGATATGGCCATATGCTTGAAATGACCTATAACTTCCAAATGACCAAAATGCCCTTGGCTTGTCAAAGCCATAACTTGAGTTCTACAAATCCTATCAAGGACTTCTAGTACTCTCTAGAAAGCTAAGAAGATGCTCTTCAACATTCATGTTGACCAAGAGATCATAGGAATCAACCTACTAGGGCAAAAGTTGTCTGCAAGTTGGGTGACTTTCAAGGACCCAGATTCACATACCTCAGATGACCTGTAATTTGTCAAAACCATAACTTGAGCTCTGCAAATCCTATCAAGGACTTCTACCACTCAAATTAAAGCTAAGAACATTCTCTACAACATTCATGTTGTGGGTAAGATGAGATGACAATCACATCTTGAGCTAAAACTGCCTGGAAGATAGGGATCAAACTAGGGGATTTTACACTGTCCATCCTTAGAAACCCTAGCTTAAAACTTCTCAAACTCCTCAATCATGATGAGTTGGTCTAGGAATCATACTTATAGTATCTCAATGCATCATTCCATGATCACATGGCCCTTGTATTAGGTCTCAACCCTCTCCAAAACATCAGCTGACCTAGGATTGACCCAGTCAAAACCCTAATTCTACCATTCATGGTTGAATCTTCTGAATTCTTGCACAATGACCTCTCTGAGCTTCATGATGACTTTCAAGACCTCTCATAGACTTTCTCAAAGCATCAAGTTCACTCTCATAGTCTTAGAATCATCTGAGGAACACCCAACAACTCTCAAGTTATGAAGCACACAACCTTGGTTTCAACCAATTCCTCCGAGGATCTCTTGAACTTTCTGATGAAGGTATCAACCTTCAAACACTTGATGGATAAATAAATGTTGGTCAAATTTTGGGGTGCAACAGCTGCCCCTATTCAAACGGCTTGAACCTGACTGGGTGAGAAGCGAACGGCTCTCAGCCAATCAAGGTGCGAGACGGTTGAATACCGGTAAACCCGAAAATTTGCCAACTGCACGAGCACACGATACTCTGCGGGGAACAAATCTTCGAATACTGCAATACTAGCTGCACGACAACTAGCTGGAGAGATACTGATCTGACATCGCCGTCAGTCATCCACATTAAATTCTTCTGACATTGTCATCAAACAACCAAAACATCCAACATCACCGCTGGAAGACTAAACCACCTGACATCACCGTCAGAAGCAGACAAAATTCTGAGGAACACCCAACATCGCCGCTGGAACACCAAATCACCTGACGTCGCCGTCATAAACAACCATAACTCGGGGAAACAAACATCCAACATCGCCGCCGGAGAACTAAATCTGACATCGCCGTCGATCAACCAAAATACCCAACCTCACCGCTGGAGAACTAAATCTGACATCGCCGTCGGACAATCAAAATACCCCGCATCGCCGCTGGAGAACTAAATCTGACATCGCCGTCGGACAATCAAAATACCCCGCATCGCCGCTGGAGAACTAAATCTGACATCGCCGTCGGACAATCAAAATACCCTGCATCGCCGCTGGAGAACTAAATCTGACATCGCCGTCGGACAGTCCACATAATCTCTGCTGGGGAGTTAAAGAATCTGACATCGCCGTCGAACATAATCTTCTGACATCGCCGCCAAACAACCATCCAACATCGCCGTCGGAACCAAACATAATCTGACCTCACCGTCAAACAACCATCCAACATCGCCGCCGGAACCAAACATAATCTGACCTTGCCGTCAAAGCAAACATCCAACCTCACCGCTGGAAACAAACATAATCCGACCTCGCCGTCGAAAGCAAACATCCAACCTCACCGCTGGAAACACACATAATCTGACCTCGCCGTCAAAGCAAACATCCAACCTCACCGCTGGAAACACACATAATCTGACCTCGCCGTCAAAGCAAACATCCAACCTCACCGCTGGAAACAAACATAATCTGACCTCGCCGTCAAAGCAAACATCCAACCTCACCGCTGGAAACACATATCTGACCTCGCCGTCAAAGCAAACATCCAACCTCACCGCTAGAAACAAACATAATCTGACCTCGCCGTCAAAGCAAACATCCAACCTCACCGCTGGAAACACACATCTGACCTCGCCGTCAAAGTGGAGAAACTTCATTGGGGAATTGGTCACACGGTAACCGGTAATACGTAGCCGATCATACCGCTTCATTAACACGGTCAGACCTCGATCATGGAGTCTTCAGGAGAGATTCTAACTTCTCCGTTGGAAAACCTGCTGGGGATGACGCTTCGCCGCTGGGGAATTTGGAGAACTATCACGTAACTCCGCTCCGGGGGTCCAGAACTCATTCTGGATGAATTAACTCTGCTGAGGACTGCAATAATCATCTTGAACTGATAACCGTTCTGAGCAAACTCTTTGTTGGGGATTCCAGGAACTATCCTGGGCAACTCTTGCTGGGGACAAACCAATCACGGTCTGAGCAGCTTCCAAGGATTCGGCTCTCTTGGAGTTTCAGGAATCGTCCTGGGCGATCTTCGCCGGGGACTCTAGGTATCAATTTGAGCAACCAACTCGGGAGACTGCACTGAGGTCTTAAGAATCATCTTAAGCAAACGGCCCTGCTGAGGAATTCAAGAATCGTTTTGAACTGAAGACTTCGCTGGGGGAGAATATCAGGAATCATCCTGAATCACTGATCCTTCGGCGAAACACCTACAAAACAAGAACGGTAGCAACCTAGATCATGTTTATTATGCATATGCTTCGGCGCCATGCTCCGCACGGTGGAAATGCTATGCGTTTATGATAAATGCTATGCCATCATGCACAATGATGCAATCCCGTCAGCAAAATAAATGCCGAGGGGGAAATCCTCCTGTCAAGGAGAAAGAACTACTCAGATAGAGGAATCATCCTGCTGAGGAGAACGTGGACATGCCAATATCAATTGGACTCCGTCTGGGGAAATGATCTTCGGTTGACTGCTGCAGGGAAAACAACTTTAGTTGATCGCTGCAGGGGGACGAAGCTCTACGAGAACCTGGACCTGCTGAGAGAAAGCGATATTAATCGCGAGCATAAACTGCGTGGCCGTCTCGGCTACTCTTCTGGGGATGATAACTCTGTGGGGAAACAACTTCAGCTGCTCAACACTCCACTGGGGAAACAACTAAACATGGTCTGATCGACTTCCAAGGACTCGACTCTCTTGGACATCTGCAAACTCGGCTGAGGAAGGAGAAACCATTCTGCTTCGCTGGAAAGGGTATAACCCTGGGGGGAATTACAACATCAGTTGCACCATGCTCTGCTAGGGAAAACCACTCGTGGTCCCGACTGCTCCCAAGGATTCGGCTCTCTTGGGGGTCTGCGGACTCAGCCGGGGAGAGAGAAATCATTCTACTTCACTGGAGAGTACGACTCTGATGAGGAATTTCAATTCCGCTGGGGAAGAAGGAATCATCCGACTTCTGGGGAGAGTACAACTCTGCGGGAGAATACAGCATCAGCCGTTCCCACACTCTACTGGGGAAGAGGAAATTATCCGACTTCGGGAGAGAATACGACTTTGGCGGGGAATCTCAATTCCGTTGGAGACTTTAGTCTGGCACCATCAGTTACGGCATACTTCGGTGTACGAATAGCTTCCTACGAAACCTATACTTGTGACCCGGTGCTGGGGGGAGAATTCACACTTGACGACTTTACTGGGGAAAACACGAGCTTCGGCACCCGAGCATTTCTATGAAACCTGCACTTGTGACCCGATGCGGGGGACATACAAGCTTCGGCGCGCGACTCAGCTGAGAAGATGATGTTCCTTCAGGATGCGTCTGCTTGGAGAAGAGAATCCTCTTCCTGGGGACAAACCAATCACGGCTTGCTGTCTTGCGTTCAAATTCTGCGGGGGAGAGACTACTGAACTCTGCCGGAGAAGGAGAACTCGCCCTGCTTCGGGATGCGCACGGAACACCGTCTGGAAGGTGCTACACCTGCAACAACACAAACAAACAGACAAGATACCCACCTCAAAGGGGCCTATCAAGGTTATTATCCCGTGACAATATTCAGGTAATTAATTGCTTCAACAATCAATGGGCCTAGGCTCGTAAGTTTATGTATGCGCATTTTATCAAAAACATCGGCGTTTTCTTTCGCAAACAAAACAGATAAATGCTAAATAGGCAAACAGAATTCCTGAATAACATGCATTTTATTGATGGTGAACCCCTGAATGGGCAAAAAATGTTTTTACAACAGAGGCAAGCTCCTGGAATGAGGAAGCCGCGCAAAAATAAAACATAAATATACATCAGTATATATAAATGTCGGCAACGAGGCGTAGACGAACACCATGAGTTGATCCCTCTAAGACCCACTCGACTTCGATACTTCTCCGACGCTTCAGCTTCGGAAGAGATTGATTCAGATAAACGGCCCTCAGGTCCTCCAAACCATTAAACAATGAAAGTCCACACGCGGAACGCAGTCATTTGCTTATTCAAATCCCTAACTTTTGCATGAACCGCCCTTTACGGGTTTTCAGTTCACCGGGATACCCCTTTTTTGCCGAAGCCGCCCAGTGTAGGTTTTCGACTTCGTGGGTGTACATTTTTTCAATATATCCCTAATTTTTGCCCGAACCTTTTATTCTGTTTTTGGTTCGCCGGGATGCCCTTTTTTGCCTGGACTCTTTCTTTTTTTGTCCAGCGGGTCTCTTTCAAGCAAAGTATTTTTTTAACTGCGTTCGCGTTCACCGGGGATGCAAAATCTTCACCATCCATCGTGGATAACAACAAAGCTCCTCCCGAGAAGACCTTGCTGACGACATACGGCCCTTCGTAATTCGGAGTCCACTTGCCCCGGTGATCGGAGTGTGGCGGAAGAATCTTCTTCAAGACGAGATCACCCGTCTGAAAGCTTCTAGGACGCACCTTCTTATCATAAGCTTTCTTCATTCGGCTTTGGTACAGACGACCAAATGCAATCGATGCTAACCTCTTCTCGTCTATCAGGCTGAGTTGGTTCAAACGATTCGTAATCCATTCTGCCTCGTCGAGCTTCACATCAACCAAAACTCGCAAAGAAGGAATCTCCACTTCTAACGGTAGGACAGCTTCCATACCGTACACCAAGGAGAAAGGAGTTGCCCCGGTCGACGTACACACCGTCGTACGATAACCGTGCAAGGCAAACGGCAGCATCTCGTGCCAATCTTTGTACGTCACAACCATCTTCTGAACAATCTTCTTTATGTTCTTGTTGGCGGCTTCGACGGCGCCATTCATCTTCGGCCAGTAAGGAGATGAGTTGTGGTGTTCAATCTTGAAGCTCTGGCACAGCTCCTTCATCATCTTGTTATTCAAATTCGAACCATTATCAGTAATGATCCGCTCGGGAACTCCGTAACGGCAGATGATGTCCCTCTTTATGAATTTAGCTACCACCTGCTTGGTCACATTAGCGTACGAGGCTGCCTCCACCCATTTAGTGAAGTAGTCGATAGCTACCAGAATGAAACGATGACCATTGGATGCAGTGGGCTCGATCTTGCCTATCATGTCGATGCCCCACATGGAGAACGGCCAAGGGGAGGACATGACATTCAATGGGCACGGCGGCACATGAACTTTATCAGCATAAATCTGGCATTTATGACATTTCTTCGCGAATCTGAAGCAATCTGACTCCATAGTCAGCCAGTAATATCCTGCTCTCAGGATCTTTCTCGTCATGGCATGTCCGCCGGCGTGCGTACCAAATGTGCCCTCATGGACTTCTTCCTTGAGCATACTTGCCTCTTTCTCATTTACACATCTGAGTAGCACGAGATCGTGGTTTCTCTTATACAACACTCCATCAGGATTGATATAAAAGTTTCCAGACAGCCTCCTCAGAGTCTTCTTATCCTGGGTTGACGCACCCGCAGGATACTCCTTAGTCGTAAGGAAGGTCTGGATGTCGTGGAACCATGGCTTGCCGTCGGCGGCATCCTCGATTGCAAAAACAAATGCCGGTCTATCAAGACGCGAAAGCACAATTCTTGGAGCCTCATTCCAAAAATTGACCTTATACATTGAAGCCAACGTGGCTAAGGCATCAACCATCTGATTTTCAGCCCTGGGTACATGATGAAGTTCCACTCGGTCGAAGAACGGGAGCAGCCTCCTGGCATAATTCACGTACGGCACCAAATTCGCTTGATGAGTTTCCCACTCCCCTTTAATTTGATTGATTACAAGCGTTGAGTCACCATATACGTCTAGATTCTTGATTCTCAAATCAATTGCCTCTTCTAGACCCATAATACATGCTTCATACTCCGCCTCATTGTTGGTAACTGGAAACGTCAGTCTCGCAGTAAACGGGATGTGGGCTCCGTGGGGAGTCGTGATGATAGCCCCGATACCACTTCCATAGGAATTAACCGCTCCATCGAATATCAACTTCCACTGAGATTTCCTATCTGGCCCCTCACCGGGCAATGGATCATCGCAATCCTTCGCTTTGAGAAACATAATATCCTCGTCAGGGAATTCAAACTTCATCGGCTGGTAATCCTCGATCGGCTGCTCGGCAAGGTAATCAGACAATACGCTTCCCTTAATGGCCTTCTGGGAGATGTACTGAATATCATATTCCGTTAACACCGTTTGCCATCTGGCAATCCTGCCCGAAAGAGCCTGCTTCTCGAAGACGTACTTGATCGGATCTATCTTCGAAATTAGCATAGTGGTGTGATTGAGCATGTACTGTCGTAGACGTTTGGCAGCCCAAGCTAATGCACAACACGTCTTCTCCAGCATCGAGTATCGAGATTCACACTCAGTGAACTTTTTACTCAAATAATAAATGGCATGCTCTTTTCTGCCCGTCTCGTCGTGCTGACCGAGAACACACCCCATACTATTCTCCAGAACCGTCAGGTACATGATTAATGGCCGTCCAGCCACTGGGGGTATCAAGATTGGAGGTTCTTGAAGATACTGCTTTATTTTGTCAAATGCCTTCTGGCAATCCTCATTCCAAGTAATCGCCTGATCTTTCTTTAAAAGTTTGAACATCGGTTCACAAGTGGCCGTGAGCTGAGAGATAAACCTTGCAATGTAGTTTATTCGGCCCAAGAAACCACGAACTTCTTTTTCTGTTTTTGGCGCTGGCATTTCTTGAATAGCTTTTATTTTTGCAGGATCAACTTCGATACCTCGTTCGCTAACGATAAACCCCAATAACTTTCCGGACCGCACTCCGAAAGTGCACTTGTTAGGATTCAGCCTCAGCCTGAACTTCCTAAGCCTCTCAAAAAGCTTCAATAAGTTGACCAGATGTTCTTCCTCCGTTTGGGACTTTGCAATCATGTCATCAACATAGACCTCGATCTCATGATGAATCATATCATGAAACAAAGTTACCATTGCTCGCTGGTAAGTGGCCCCTGCGTTCTTCAAAACGAAGGGCATTACCTTATAGCAAAATGTTCCCCAGGGGGTGATAAACGTCGTTTTCTCCATGTCCTCCGGTGCCATCTTAATCTGATTGTAACCGGAGAAGCCATCCATGAACGAAAACACGGAGAACTGGGCTGTGTTGTCGACCAACACATCGATATGAGGCAACGGGAAATCATCCTTAGGGCTCGCCCTATTCAAATCCTGATAATCGACGCACATGCGTACCTTACCGTCCTTCTTCGGTACAGGCACTATGTTGGCGACCCACGGAGGGTAGGTGGTGACGGCTAAAAATCCTGCGTCCAACTGCTTCTGGACTTCTTCTTTGATTTTTACAGCCATATCTGGTCTCGTCCTCCTAAGCTTCTGCTTGACTGGAGGGCAATCTTCTCGCAATGGCAAGCGATGAACCACGATGTCTGTGTCAAGTCCAGGCATATCTTCGTATGACCAAGCAAAGACGTCACTATACTCTCGAAGCATCTCGACCAGTCTATGCTTGACATCATTCTGCAGTGCAGCCCCTACTCTGACATTTCTGACGAGCTCTTCAGAACCCAGATTTACGATCTCAATATCTTCCTCATGAGGCAGAATAACTTTTTCCTCTTGTCTCAACAAGCGGGCCAACTCTTCCAGAAGGTCTTCGTCTTCATCAATCTCATCCTCGGCTTGATATATCGGGCAATCGAAGTCGTAGTGAGCCGTAGAGGGTCCAGAGTCGATGTCGTCTGTTATGTGGATCCTGCAATAACAAGGGTTAAGTTTAAAGCAAGAATATGCAGGTTAGCACAAACCCCGTTGCCATTTTACTGTTTTTTTCAAAATAAACATAAAACAGGAATAACAGAGAACACAATATTTGAGTACGAAGAAAGCGCCTTAGATTTATTAACAAAATGCATGTACATAATCCAACAAGGCCCTGACAATAAAACCACTATGCCCCGGGCAGGACATAGGGTTGTACAATGATTGTAAAAAGTAAATCATTACTCTTCACTTGTCAGTTGGATAATTTCCTTGATGGTCCAATTGTTGAGGTGCTCGCCCGACTTGCCTGGCTGAATCCAAGCGTCCAGATCACAATCGCTATCCCCGCTGTCCTCTGATGCCGCGTTGATGCTTTCGAAAATCACTCCGCCCTTCGTAAATAGGATCGGCCCCTTCCCACGAGACGAACTGCTAGACGAAGAAGATGAAGCTTCAGCTTCAGGAGAATACCCCAATCCAAACTTATCCTGCTTGATCGGTATCTCCAAAACATGCCCCCAACCTGGGGTGGAACCGGCTTCGACGACGGCCCGAGCTTCTCTGAACGAGGAGAGATTCATCTCTTGCTTCTCTGTGACGACAGGAGCTACCTCTTTCACCTTGACGGCTTCAAATGCTTGGCAGAGAGTTTCATGGATTTCGCCATCCATTTCAACATACTTAAAGGATGACAAGTGGCTCACCATAATGTCCTCCTCACCACAGACGGTTACTATGCTTCCCCCGACAGCATATTTGAGCTTTTGATGCAGCGTGGACGTCACGGCACTAGCAGCGTGGATCCATGGCCGACCTAAGAGGCAACTGTAGGCAGGCATGATATCCATGATATAAAAAACCGTATCAAACGTCTCCGGACCAACTTGAATCGGCAGGGTCAACTCTCCGAAAACGTGGCGCTTAGTTCCGTCAAATGCTTTCACCACCAAATCACTGGGCGTGCAAAGCAATCCACGAGTGTCCAATTTCATTAGTGCCTTCTTCGGAAGCACATTAAGCGACGAACCCGTGTCTACCAGGACATGCGACATGATAGTGCCTCTGCACTCTATCGAGATGTGCAAGGCGCTGTTGTGATCTCTCCCTTTAGGAGTCAGCTCTAAATCTGTGAAACCTAGCCCATTGCCAGCATTAACATGGGCTACCACCTATTCTAGCTGATTCACTGATATCTCTTGCGGTACATAGGCAGCGTTCAATACCTTCAGTAACGCGTTGCGGTGCGCTTCAGAACACAGCAACAAGTTGAGAATAGAAATCTTTGACGGAGTCTGATGAAGATGGTCTACAATCTTGTAGTCGCTCTTTTTGATTAACCGCATGAACTCCTCGGCATCTTTGACAAGCAAATCTTTCTCTGCCCCACAAGGGACCTCTTCGACGGCTCTGCCTTTACCCTTATCAACAGCATCAGCTCTGACCACTTTCTCTGCCACAATCTCTGTCGGCGCAAACACTCTTCCGCTTCGAGTAATACCACTGACTCCTGCGAGATTCTACACAGTCGACCCGTACGGCTCCAGCTCTAACTTCTGACCATTGCAATAGACTTCGGCGCCATAATGCCACAGAACGGTGTTAGTGCTCTCGAATGGGATCGGCCCGGCTCTGGTAATAGTGATTGTAGGCGGTCGGGGCGCAGAAATGGTAATAGGTTGACGAGGAATGGTGATGGTGGCGACTTCATCTGCCTGCTTCAACACAACCTCTCCTGATACACTTTCAACTCTCCGGCTGAACTGCAAAATACCCTCAAACATCAGACTTTGGATACCTTCTACCAGCTGCTCACACCCATCGGGATGTGTAGCACAAGCCATGCATAACTCTCTGCATCCTGGAAAGAACCCCTTCTTCAACAACTTAGCTTTGACGAAACTAAGCGGCGTCTTTAAGTCTTTGACATCAGTCAACAGATCTGCACTCTCCTCCTCGATAATGGCGTTCACTCCGCCTCCCCTATGATGAGGCATGGGGTTTTTGGTGACATTGGGCACATTGTCGGAGAAGTTGATAATCTTGGCATCTACCAGGTCCTGCACCTTGTGCTTAAAGGCTTTGCAGTTCTCAGTCGTATGGCCTGGTACCCCAGTATGGAAATCGCAAGTGGCATTTGCGTCATACCCCGGTGGTGGTGCCCCTGTCAAGGGAGCCATCGTCCTCTTTTGAACTAGCTGAAGCTGAAGCAAAATTTGCAAGAGCTGCGCATACGACATAGGTGGTGCTTCGAAGTGACGGTTTGCCAAAGGAGCCCGATTCTGATATTTTCTATATCCCTGTTGATTCTGTTGCTGCGGTTGCTGTTGCTGCTGCTGCGGAGATGCTGGGATATTTATGCTAGCTATCTGCTGCTGAGGGCCCTTTCCCTTTCTCCGAGCGTTGGTGATAGCACTTGCATCTCCTTCTCGACGCTTACCAGCGTAAGGTTTCTTTCCACCTCCTCCAGCTGAGGATGACTCACCTTGGATTTTTCCGATCTTTATACCATTCTCGACGTGCTCGCCCTATAGTGATGAGAGCAGAGAACGTCCCAGACATGCCACTGACTAGCTTTTCATAGTAGATTCCCGAGAGGGTAGCCACAAACATCTGTACGAGCTCGCGCTCAACCATCGGCGGTTGAACCCGAGCAGCCAACTCACGCCACCGCTGGGCGTACTCCTTAAAGCCTTCATTATTCCGCTGCGAAAGGTTCTAGAGCTGAACTCGGTTGGGGGCCAAGTTGCTATTGTATTGATAGTGGAGGACAAACGCTTCAGCGAGATCTTTCCATGTGCGCACGGTAGTGGGCTCCAAGCCCATATACCACTCGAGGGATGGACCAGAAAGACTATCTTGGAAGAAGTGCATCAGCAACTTCTCATCGTCGGAATAGGCGGACATCTTTCTATAGTAAGATCGAAGGTGGACGCGAGGGCAAGTAGTACCCTTATACTTCTCAAAGACAGGCACCTTGAACTTATGAGGTACCTTGAAATCAGCAATTAACCCCAGCTTGGACATATCAACGCCCAAAGTATTCTGATTCTCAATGTCTCTCATTTTGTCTTCCAGTGCTTTGAACCTGAGCCGCGCTTCAGCATTCAACTCCGCTTCTACACCTCTTTGAGAAAATACGTCATCCTGATGATCCTCAAGCCACGGTTGAGGCACCAACAGATTTCCGACGCCAGCATTGCCGTTGACCGGTCCGATGTTGACATTAGCTCCCAGACTACCATTGCCGATGCCCGTCGTATTGAGTACGATATTGGCCATCCCATTGCCATTAGCACTGCCGTTTCCCCCGGCAACAGGAACAACATTCTGCGGAGCATCAACTGGAGGAGGAGTGGGCACAACCCTGCCATGAAGTATGCCGTTACTATCAACCCTGGAGATCAAAGGTTGAACCAAAGTACGAAGCTGGTCCTGACCATTAGCAACTACCTGCATCAGTTCCATAAAACGATCCATCCGTTCACGGAGCTCTTGAACATCTGACTGCACCTGATCCATGATCCTTGTCTGATTAGCCCGAGTTGAGTAACGGTGAATGAGTCTCTGATCAATCCTGGAGACCGGAAGCAGCTCGGAACCTGTGAACCTGAAAAACCTGAAAACATTAAAGGTTAGGAAAAGCAACAAAATGTACGCCATGCAAATGCTTCATGCAGATGCATGCGTGTGTCTGTGTGCTTGGGAGATTTCCCCCGATCCTAGTGCCTTAGTGCCAGTGCTGACAATAATAATAATAATAATAAGAAGAAGTCCGAGCCCAATCATGGAAACATCAATCTCGTGTATATATGGAAAGCCTATTAAGGCAGTACATAGCATCAGCGACAGTCAACTTCGACACATCAGGGGCCGGGAACTTGTACGCAACAGTCTTCCTGAGAGAGGCTATAATAATACAATAGGAGGCGAGAAATCCTGGATCGGGGAAACGGTACCTGCAACACACACACACGTTAAATGAATCATGCAAACTAATGCAAAATGCAGGCATGCAATAATATATCCAGGTAACTGCTGTGGAGATTCTGTGTCAATAATCACTGATGAGAAGAAAACCCTAGTGTAAGACCACTAATCTGATCTGCTAAGAACGACCTTCTGATAGGACCATATACATAAGATCAAAATTCTGCTCTGTCGAGAACAAATGTCTGATAATAAGGACCCCGGATGCATGATCAAGAAATATCTGCTGATGAAGTCTTCAGACCCCAAATCAAAAGTCTGCCCTATCAAGAACAAACATACAGCTGCTGATGAGATCTTCAGACCCCACTCAAAATCTGCCCTATCAAGAACAAACAACACCTGCTGATGAGATCTTCAGACCCCAAAAATCTGCTCTATCCAGAACAAACCACTGATGACAATGCTCTGATCAAAACCTGCTCTATCAAGAACAGACATACACCTGATAATAAGGTCCTCTGAGCAAAACCTGTTCTATCAAGAACAGACAAATCTGCAACTGAGAAACCTGGTACCAACATAACTGATCCACTGTCAAGAAAACCAGGTGGTATGGAGGTCAAAGTTTCCTGCAATAAACCCAATCCCGCTCACAGGTATGGACCTAATCCACGGACAAAGGTACGGCATCCTATGCGGTCATCGGCGTCACAAACTTTCATGAGTGACGATACGATTCCCAGAAGGAGTGGCATCATCAAGTCATGAAGAGGCCTCACTTAGCTGACTTCCAAATGATCGGTCTCCAGAGTCGACAATCCTCACGTCTGGACTCCCCTCAGATCCTCAGGACCGGAAAGGAGCACCTCTGCGAGAACCTCGTCTGAGCGCAGATTTCGTAGGGAACTGTGCCTGCTCAGCAGACAGGTCCGTCTACTACTCTCCGCAACTATGTCTAGGTGCATACTCAAGCCCAGGTCCGACTTCTCACTCATAGTAACCTCCCTCTCCCACAGCAGCACAGATAATCATATCAAACTAGAAATAAAATGCGGGAAATAAAGTGCGAGAAGTAAAAATGCGATAAATAAACGCAACCCAACAAGCAAACATACAAGCGCTAGGATTGACTCTCATAGGGAACCGGAGAACCAGAGACTCTGGGTTCGATCCCCAGCAGAGTCGCCAGCTGTCGCTTGCGCGAAAATAAGGTGCCGGCATGACAGAAGAGTCGCCACCTTTCGTTATTTATCCCTCAGAGCGGGAAAGGAAACGATCGGAAAAACCTGACGAAAAAGGGTAAGACAAGGTCATCGCAACCATTGTCTGGGTTCGGGAGTCGGTTACGCAAGGGGAAGGTATTAGCACCCCTCACGTCCGTCGTACTCGACGGGATCCACGCTTGTTTGTTTACTTGGACGGGTTGGTTATAATCTATCTACCTATCAAGGCTGGCGGAAAAAGAAAAGAAAAATGACTCGGCAAAGCGTCGCACTTTATGCCTACGTATTCTCATCAGAGAATGAGAAATCAGAGTCAACGTAGTTCGGCCTACGAAGGGTTATGGGGGAAGGTAGCTCGCCAAGACTTCGCCATCTTGTGCCTACGTACTCTCAACAGGCATGAGAGATCAGAGCTCACGTAGTTCGGGAAACTACGGTTTATTTCCTGTTTTGAAAGAAGTGTTTTTTATTGTGTTTGCGATTTCAACCGCACTAGAGACTATGACCTGAGAGTGAATGCGTCGCATGTCACCCAAAGGGTACCATACTAAACATCCAGACTGTGGAAAAGGAACTCTCCCACAATCCTTTCTCAGATAGCTTAAGGCTCGTAACGTATGAAAGAAATCATTCATGATTACTGTATCTTAAACTGCTTTGAGATGAGAAGAGAACAGGCCCAACTAGGAGGGAGACTATCAAGTCCTACTGTTGTCATGCCATGGATTCATCCAATGGTTGAGGTTTGAACAAGGAACTCCTAGATGTTGTCATGCATAGGTTTCAACCTAAAAGTTTATCATCAAATCCTTATCAAAGGAAATGAGAGCCCTAAGGGATCGTGTCAATGATACACCAAAACAGACAAAGCATCAGCTTAACAGTAAAATGCATGCAATGCAAGTGAGGGAGGAAATGTGTGTGGGGCTTCAGCCTCCACAAGCTCGTCTCGACCTCAAGCCAGTCATGAAATAACAGTAATCATACTGAAAAATAAACAACATGCTATCAAGCAATAAACAGTAAACTGCAGTCATACAGATAAAAGAAATGAAATGCCTTCCATGCTTGAGAAAGAAATTATCTACATCTAAGCTCTCCCTAATCCTAACCCTAAAAACAAAACCCTAATCTACCTCTAAGCAAAGCCCTAAAGCAAAACCCTAATCAAAAGAAATCAATCCCAGTCTTCAAGCTTCAAAACAAGCTTACCAAAGAAAGGGAGCTAAGTAGGCAGACTCATAGTGCCCTCCTTAGGAATGCACTAGGAGGCTTATACTTAGGACTCATATCCCATGTGGCTCAACAACTGTGATCGGTTTACATTCCTTCTCAGGAGAAACTAAACTCACATGAAGGCTCCAACATCATTGGATACTTGGGAAATCCTACATGAACTAAGGGAACTAAGTGAACAGACCCATAGTGCCTTCCTCAGGAAAGTACTAGGGGGCTTCCACTTAGGAATCATATCCCATGTGGATCAACAACTGTGATCAGTTTACATTCCTCCTCAGGAGAAACTAAACTCACATGAAGGCTCCAACATCATTAGATACTTGAGAAATCCTACATGAACTAAGGGAACTAAGTGAACAGACCCATAGTGCCTTCCTCAGGAAAGTACTAGGGGGCTTCCACTTAGGAATCATATCCCATGTGGCTCAACAACTGTGATCGGTTTACATTCCTCCTCAGGAGAAACTAAACTCACATGAAGGCTCCAACATCATTGGATACTTGGGAAATCCTACATGAACTAAGGGAACTAAGTGAACAGACCCATAGTGCCTTCCTCAGGAAAGTACTAGGGGGCTTCCACTTAGGAATCATATCCCATGTGGCTCAACAACTGTGATCAGTTTACATTCCTCCTCAGGAGAAACTAAACTCACATGAAGGCTCCAACATCATTGGATACTTGAGAAATCCTACATGAACTAAGGGAACTAAGTGAACAGACCCATAGTGCCTTCCTCAGGAAAGTACTAGGGGGCTTCCACTTAGGAATCATATCCCATGTGGCTCAACAAATGTGATCAGTTTACACTCCTCCTCAGGAGAAACTAAACTCACATGAAGGCTCCAACATCATTGGATACTTGAGAAATCCTACATGAACTAAGGGAACTAAGTGAACAGACCCATAGTGCCTTCCTCAGGAAAGTACTAGGGGGCTTCCACTTAGGAATCATATCCCATGTGGCTCAACAACTGTGATCAGTTTACATTCCTCCTCAGGAGAAACTAAACTCACATGAAGGCTCCAACATCATTGGATACTTGGGAAAGAGGTGAGAAGAAAGAATGAAAGACATCCATAGTGCCTTCCTCAGGAAAGTACCATGAACTTCCCTCGGACTCCAGGGTCTCAAACCTCACAGAAAGAGAGAAAGCTCCTAAACCAGGCCTTCAATCCATGCCTCCTCCAATCCTCTAGTATGCTCCACTAAGCCCCACAATGAGATGCCAAGCTCCTCCAATCAAAGGGATACCCCAAAGCAAAGCAAACTAACAAAACTTGCCCTAAAGGCCACACAAACAAACATTCAATTCAAAAATCAACTAAAAATAGTATATTATTCTATTAAATCCTAATATAAATTCTAGGGGACCCTACACAACTACCCTTAAGTCCCATATATTCCCCATATACTAAATTGACCTATAAAACCTAAAACAAAATTGTTCAATCTCAATTATGCTTCATAAAACCCTAATTTGGTTATGCTAATGCTAGCCTAAACAAACTAATCAAATTTTAACCTAAAAATCATGAAATAAATCTAGAGGTAACTAGGGCTCAATATCTAATCATATTAAAAAGAATGGGCTAAAAAGCCTAAGGGAAAGTCCTAAAATAAATTCTACAAAATGAGGTATACACCTAAACCTCCTAAAAAGGTTAATTAAAAGAATGATATTCTAAAAATACTAAACTAAAACTAAAATGGAATTTTATTTTTCACTAATTTTCTAGACATGAATATGAACCTAATGCAAAAACAAGAAATGAAAAATATTAATTTTTCTATTTTCTATGAATGATTAAAGATACAAGAAATATAAAAGAAATTAAAATCAAAAGAAATGAAATAAATGGGGAGGGGGTGCTGAAAGCAGATGCGCCTAGTTATAATACTGAAATGGGCTGAAAAGGGGGGTGCAAACAGAAGGCGCGCCTGGGCCCATTTGCTTCAGAAATTAAATAAAAAAAACAAAGAAAAAGACTAAAAGCTCGGTGCAGATAGCAACAATTTGGAGTGTATTTTGGATTGGGCTTCATATGGAGGGTGTGATTAGTGATACTGATCCAGGCCCAGAGTCAGATTTTTAATTGAAACGCTGCGTTCCGTCTTCATCAATTCCCTCCGTTTCTAGTTTGAATACTGGCCGTGCGATTAGTCTCCCAGGTCAATGTTTTAAGATGATCCAACGGTCACCAAGTCGTCTTCCCCATTCAACCTAGGGTTTTCAGAAAACCACAACTCCATGCAGGGATCCTCCCCTCCTTCGTTCTCACTCAATTCTCCATGAATTTCTAAACTTCAAGAACCAAAAATGATCTACAATCTCCCAGGAATACAACCATACTCTTGGTTTTAATTGAAACCTCCTAGAACTCCAAACCCGATAGCCTGAAATCCTTGGTTCGCCAACTTTACACTGCAATGGACTCTCACGATTCTTGATTCTAATGGTACTAACATGTTCTTTGCATTAAACTGATCTTAACATGCTATGGTGTATGCATTAAAACTCATTAACCTAATCAATCTTGATCATTAAAGTTTCAACACCATATATGCAAACTCCATGGATGGCCCTCAAACTCACTGAACTTAATCCTCTAATCATCCCTAACAGTTCTAACCTATTCTTTCTAACTAATAACACATAAATAAGGAGATAGAGGAGAATCCACCAACCTGCTTCTTGGCTATGGCAGAGGTGGAATCAGCTTGTTTCAGTGCTTGAATCCTCTTCACAATGATTCTCTAATGGTGATCTCTCTTCTGTTTGCAAGATCCTTGGTGGAAGAAGCTTGCAATGATCAATTCGTGGATTGCTTGTGCTTGAAGGAATTCTTGAATATCACTCTCTTCCCTCACTCTCTCCACTGAATTCTCCAACCCTTGATCACAACTTGATCCACTCAATATATAGAATCCATTAGAGGATCCTAGATGCTTCTAGAATGAACTAGAAATGTATGGAATTTCTCATGTAGTGACATTATGCATTCATCTCATACCATGCTTCAATTGCCCTTACAGCCCTTTAATTCCATTTGAAAATCTCCTCATATGAGTTATTGGGAGTGTATGTGTGAAAAATCAGCTGATCCTTGCCTTATGTTGAGTTTTCCAAAGTTACCTTATTATGCAAGTAATAGGTTTTCAAAGCAAGTCCCATTTTTAGGCCTCAAATCAAAAATGTGTCTAAACCATTGTTTCCAAAATGTTGTTTAGACTCAAAATGATATATTACATGACCTATTTTGGATTTGTAGATCTCTCAAACCATTTTCCAATTTGAACTTATTTAACTTATATGCCATCTTTAGGTCATTTTCACCCATTCTTGTCAATTCTTGCTACAAGCTTCTACAGCATGTCATGACCACTTTTCTAGGCTTAAAATGTCATTTTGAACAACTTTTATGTTTTGAAGTTTTTCATTTGAGGCTTGAAAATAGGAGATATGGCCATATGCTTGAAATGACCTATAACTTCCAAATGACCAAAATGCCCTTGGCTTGTCAAAGCCATAACTTGAGTTCTACAAATCATATCAAGGACTTCTAGTACTCTCTAGAAAGCTAAGAAGATGCTCTTCAACATTCATGTTAACCAAGAGATCATAGGAATCAACCTACTAGGGCAAAAGTTGTCTTCAAGTTGGATGACTTTCAAGGACCCAGATTCACATACCTCATATGACCTGTAATTTGTCAAAACCATAACTTGAGCTCTGCAAATCCTATCAAGGACTTCTACCACTCAAATTAAATATAAGAACAAGCTCTACAACATTCATGTTGTGGGTAAGATGAGATGACAATCACATATTGAGCTAAAACTGCCTGGAAGATAGGGATCAAACTAGGGGATTTTACACTGTCCATCCTTAGAAACCCTAGCTTAAAACTTCTCAAACTCCTCAATCATGATGAGTTGGTCTAGGAATCATCCTTATAGTATCTCAATGCATCATTCCATGATCACATGGCCCTTGGATTAGGTCTCAACCCTCTCCAAAACATCAGCTGACCTAGGATTGACCCAGTCAAAACCCTAATTCTACCATTCATGGTTGAATCTTCTGAATTCTTGCACAATGACCTCTCTGAGCTTCATGATGAATTTCAAGACCTCTTATATACTTTCTCAAAGCATCAAGTTCACTCTCATAGTCTTAGAATCATCTGAGGAGCACCCAACAACTCTCAAGTTATGAAGCACACAACCTTGGTTTCAACCAATTCCTTTGAGGATCTCTTGAACTTTCTGATGAAGGTATCAACCTTCAAACACTTGATGGATAAATAAATGTTGGTCAAATTTTGGGGTGCAATAGGGTTGGGATAGGAACTTCAGCTTAAGCCCAAGACAACATTTTAAGTGAAACGTTGCGTTTCACCCTTCAGTCAAAACCTTCACAATTGAAATGAGATCTGAGCCATACGATGGATGCTTTGGTCCAAGTCAAAAGTGAGATCCAACGGCTGAGACCTTATCTTCTCCATTCAAATCCAAATTGGAGCCAAACTCCATCGATGAAGCTCCAAGAAAGCTCCAAACTCAGCAGCTCGAACCTCATCAAATCTAGATCAAAAATCATGAGACAAAACCCTAACCTACTCCATTTTCTTCCCTGAGTTCATCTATGGCATTGGATTCAATTGATATGGTCTCTAACAGCAAACCCGATCCCATCCCCAAAATTGATCAGAAATTCAAACATCACCAATCATCAAATTAAGTGTCTCAATGTCTTCCTTGCTCATCACTAATCAATTCTAACGAAAAAACTAAGTCTATAACTCCATATTCACTGAGTTCTTGATCTCAACAGAATTTGTGTCCACATATGAATCATCACCAATTCCTCTCAAACTCTCCAGAAAGCTTCTCCTAACCACATACATTGTTTCTATCCTAACAAATCTTGATGATTCTATCTAATTCAAGCCATGGTGAGAAAGTTACTAACCTGTGAAAATGGAGAAAACAGATGGTGAAATCCTCCAAATCAATGCTTGCAAAGCTCCAGAATCGATCAGTGTGATGATTGCTTGCTTCTGTATGCAATAGATCTTCCTCAAATGGCCTGAATCAGTGTAACAGAATTTCAGTTGCAAGTGAAGAAGTGAAACTTCAAGAACTCGATTTAGGCTTGGATTCTCTCAGATTTTGATTGGAACACTCTCAATGATGATTATTGAATGGATTTGGATCAAAAAATGAAGAAATGATGAAGAATTGGGTGAATTCGAAATTGAATTGCAAGTGAGCAAGATGAATCTCAATCTCTCTTCTCTGCACCAAAATGAAGTTCAACCCTTGCTTAGATCATCTCTAATGGTTATATAGGTGATGTAGGAAAGATCTAGAAAGTGCTAGGAGGACCCTATGAGATTTTGGATATCTCATGGCATGATAACTTGAAAATGGCCAATGCAAAAACCAGTTCAGGATTTCCTTGTTGCAGCACTTGAATGAAGCTTGAATTTCTCTCCAAATGAGAAATAGAATGTGTTTGAATGATCCCTTGCATTGCAATGTACTTCTAGCTTGGTTTGGCAAGTGTTACTTAAATGACAAGCAATTGAACATGACTTCATAATTCTGGCCTTAACTCAAAAAAGTAATAATACCATTGATCTCAAAATGCAATTTCCATTCAGTTTGATAGGTCACATGATGTATTTAGGCTTTGGATCAAAAAATCCCAAATTTGGTCACTTGAAAATGGATTTTCACCTTCCATATTTGGTCAATTTTTCCATTTTGAGTTCCATGCATTTACAAACCATCATGACCTTTTTTCTAGACTCAAAACATCATTTTGAGCAAGTTTTATGTTGAAAATTTTTCCACTTGAAGCTTGCAAGTAGGAGTTTTAGGCATATGCTTGAAATGACCTATAATCTTACTTTCCCAAAATACCCCTGGCTTGTCAAGACCATAAGTAAAGCTCCACAAATCAGATTGAGGCATACCATACCTTTCTAGAAATCTAAGATCATGAGGAACAACTTTCATGTTGGCCAAAAATCCATTTTAAAACTCCTTATGGGGTAAAGGTTGCTTGGAAGTCAAGTAACTTTCACAGATAAATTTCAGATGCCTCTGAGGACCCCTAACTTGCAAGAACCATAACTTGAGTTCTATAAACCTCCTTAATGCCTTCCACCACTCAAATTAAAGGTCTTGAGATACTCTACAAGTTTCATGTTGTCCAAGGATCCATTTGAGACTTGAATTTTGAATTAATTTGCTTGGAAGTTTGACCTAAATCAGGGAATTTTACACAGAAACCCTAATTTAGAAACTTATCTTCTTCTTGATTTCTTTTGATTTCTCCTTGGCACAACACCACATACATATTCACATATCAAATTATGAATCCCACATCCTTCAAATAGGCCTTGATGCCCTTCAATCAAGCATTAGACTTAGGGTTGACCTAGGGTTGACCCAGATGAAACCCTAGTTGACTGTCTTCAATTGTAGTTCTTATAACCACACCAATGACTTGTCTTACTTTCAAAATGACCCTCTAGGTCTTCCATGATGTCTACACACATTCCATGCCTCAGTTCCACAACTCACAACCTCTATGATGATCTTCAAATACTCCCCAGACAGGCTCTAAATCCACTGCTTGATCTATTAGCTTCTCAAAGCTTTACCTTCTTTCTTGGTGACTTGAATAGACTTGAATCTTGATAAGAACCTCTTGAATACATTCCTTGTGATGAAAAGTAGCACCTGATCCCTTGTTGGGTGGCTTTCCCATGCTATGCTATGCAAATGAATGAACTATGTATATGATCTACTATGCAAATGATAAAGCTATGAAAACACAAATCAGGTAAAACCAGTTGGTCAAATTTTAGGGTGCAACAGCTGCCCCTATTCAAACGACTTGGACCCGATTGGGTGAAACGCCCGGAGCTTTCAGACAATCGAGGTACGAGACGGTTGAATACCAATAAACCTGGAAATTTGCCAACTGCAAAAATAGATTGTGACATAAACTGCACCACTACTTGGGGAACACTATCTACAAATCTGATTTCAACACCATCTTTTCAATACTGGGATAAACTTATTGACTTCACTGGGAGAAGTACTTCTGTCTTGTCATACAGGAAAATAACTCCGCCTTTGCTGCGGGACGTACCCTGCCCATCACACAGGAAAATAACTCCGCCTTTGCTGCGGGACGTACCCTGTCCATCACACAGGAAAATAACTCCGCCTTTGCTACGGGTAAACACTCTGCCAAATACAAGAAAATAACTCCGCCTTTGCTACGGGTAAACAACTCTACCAAATACAGGAAAATAACTCCGCCTGCTACGGGTAAACAACTCTGCCAAATACAGGAAAATAACTCCGCCTTTGCTACGGGTAAACAACTCTGCCAAATACAGGAAAATAACTCCGCCTTTGCTACGGGTAAACAACTCTGCCAAATACAGGAAAATAACTCCGCCTTTGCTACGGGTAAACAACTCTGCCAAATACAGGAAAATAACTCCGCCTTTGCTACGGGTAAACAACTCTGCCAAATACAGGAAAATAACTCCGCCTTTACTATGGGTAAACAACTCTTGAATACAGCTCCTCTGCCTATCTTTGCAGTAGCTAACTCCATCAGTCAAATGGGTAGCACATAATGGTCCAATCTTTCAATCTTAAATGCTGACATGGCGATAAATTTGAAAAGGACTCTACTGGGGATTTTCCGAACCCAAACTGCCAGACACCTACATATGATTCACGAAATCTTTTGATACTGGCATAACAACACCCTTGAAGAAATACTCCGCTGGGGGGGGGGGGGGTAAGAGAAACTTAAACAAGCAACTCTGTGGGGAATAATGACAAAACGAACATTATCATTACATGTCTCACGCCGAGACCTTGAATGTTTGGTAATTAATTTGAGCAAGAGCTCCCTCCACCTGCAAGGGAAACAACACTTGAAAACAAAAGGTTAACCAACCTGGCTTATGTTTCAAAATGCATATGTTTGACAATGGCGTAATGCTCCATTCGACATGGAAATGCTACGCGTTTTTCATTTGGTAGATGCAAATATGACACTCTATGCCAATGCAAATGCAGGCTCGAACTGCTGGGATAGCTCTAACAAGCTTGCTTCCTCAATCTTGGCCGTCAAGGACAAATATCACCCTGCTGGGGAATGAACGGGTATCACAAAGCATTCCGGCAAAATAAATGCCAGGACACACAACCAACTCTGTCAGGGAGAGCTTTAACCTTTGATTTCCACTGGGAGGAAAGAGAAACACTTGCTGAAAAGAGAGAACTCTGCTGAGGACGAAACGACTCTCTTGGGGAAAATCAACTGACTCCGTTGGGGAGAATAAATGACCCTACTGGGAGGGGAATCTCTACTGGGAAGAGTAGACTGTCTGGGTACAGCTCACAAGTTTGGAAATATTAGTCTTCTGAGGCTAAACCACTCTGCTCGAGAGGGGGAATCCTTTTGGGGGACACCACACTGTCTGAATGCAGCCTTCGATCTTGGAATCGTCAATTCTGCTGAGGGTAATCGACCTTGCTGGAGAATGTCCTTCGGATAGGCTGCGACTAGCTGGGGAATTTGATCCTTCTTCAGTAAGGGACATTGTTATCTCAGCTTCAGGGAATGAAGCGCGACCTGCATGGAGATTCACTTCACATAACGATCAAGTCTTTTCGTTACGAGCTTCTGGTTAGGACTGCAATCTTCTGATCGTCCACTTCGTATGGTCAGGAACCCTGCAACACCACAAACGAGACAAGACAAGTCCATACAACCAAATCTATTCAGGTCAGCGTTAGTGACATCATTTTCAGTCAATTCAAAGTTTTAGCAATTATTGGCAAAGGCCAGCGATGTTATACACTTGCTAGTTTTATTAAACATTGGCGTTTGTCATGTACAAAACAGTAAAGAACAAGCATCAAATACTGAATAACATGTTTTATTGATTGGGCCCCTGAATGGGCAGAGTTTTGTACACTGGATGTAACTCCTGAAAAGAGGAAGCTACGCACAACAAATATACAAGTATGCACAGGAAGCATATATACAGTGACAAATCAAATTTACACATATGTCAGCAACGTGATGCAGACGAACATCATGAGCTAATCCTCCTATGACTCTCCTGACTCTAGCGCTTTCCCAGTATTCCAACTTCTGAAGAGATTGTATCTGATAATCGACCTCTCAAGTATATTCTCCCGCACCACTGTGCACTGCAGTATCAAATTCGGACCGCAGTCATTTGCTTTTCAAATCCCTAACTTTTGCGTGAACCGCCCTTTATGGGTTTTCAGTTCACCGGGATACCCTTTTTTGCCGAAGCCGCCCAGTGTAGGTTTTCAACTTCGCGGGTGTACATTTTTTTCAATTTTATCCCTAATTTTTGCCCGAACCTTTCATTCTGTTTTTTGGTTCGCCAGGATGCCCCATTTTTGCTTGGACTCTCTTTTTTCTGTCCAGCGGGTCAATTTCAAGCAAAATATTTTTTAACTGCGTCCGAATTCACAGGCGACGTAAAGTCTTCACCGTCCATGGTGGACAACAATAAAGCTCCTCCTGAAAAGACTTTTCTGACAACGTATGGCCCTTTGTAGTTGGGGGTCCACTTGCCCCTGTGATCTGCCTGTGGCGAGAGAATCCTCTTCAATACAAGGTCGCCCGTCTGAAAGCTCCGAGGATGTATCTTCTAATCATACACTTTCTTCATTCGGCTCTGGTACAACCGACCATATGCTAGAGAAGCTAACCTCTTCTCATCCATTAAACTCAGCTGGTTCAACCTGTCTTTCACCCATTCTGCCTCGTCGAGTTGGACATCTCGTAATACCCTCAGGGAAGGAATCTCAACTTCCAATGGTAACACTGCTTCCATTCCATATACCAACGAGAACGGGGTTGCCCCGGTTGATGTGCGTACCGTCGTACGATAACCGTGCAAAGCGAAAGGTAGCATCTCATGCCAGTCCTTATAGGTCACCACCATGTTCTGAACAATCTTCTTTATGTTCTTATTGGCCGCTTCAACAGCGCCATTCATCTTGGGTCGATAAGGAGAAGAGTTGTGATGTTCGATCTTGAAGCTCTGACACAGCTCCTTCATCATCTTGTTATTTAAGTTCGAACCGTTGTCGGTAATAATCCGCTCGGGGATTCCATATCTGCAAATGATATCTCGTCTGATAAACCTGGCTACCACTTGCTTGGTCACATTTGCATATGATGCCACTTCTACCCACTTGGTAAAATAATCAATTGCTACCAAAATGAACCGGTGTCCGTTAGATGTCGTCGGCTCGATCTTTCCAATCATGTCGATTCCCCACATTGAGAATGGCCACGGAGACGACATCACGTTCAGAGGACTCGGAGGCACATGGATCTTATCTGCATAGATCTGGCACTTATGACACCTCTTTGCAAACTTGAAACAATCAGTTTCCATAGTCAGCCAGTAATAACCTGCCCGCAGCAGCTTCCTCGCCATAGCATGCCCACCAGCATGTGTACCAAATGTACCCTCATGTATTTCCTCCATGAGAAACTTCGCCTCTTTCTCGTCTACACAACGTAGTAGCACCAAGTCGTGATTTCTCTTGTATAGGACACCGTCTGGATTCAGATAGAAATTACCAGCCAATCTCCGGAGAGTCTTCTGATCGTGACTGGATGCCCCAGCCGGATACTCTTTGTTCTTCAGGAAATTATGGATGTCAAAATACTAGGGTTTATCATCAGATGCTTCATCAATGGCAAATACGAAGGCGGGTCTGTCAAGCCGAGAGATAACAATTCTGGGAGCCTCATTCCAGAAGTTGACTTTATACATGGAAGACAATGTGGCCAGGGCGTCAGCCATCTGATTCTCTGCTCGTGGTACATGATGCAACTCGACCTTGTCAAAGAAGGGCAACAATTTCCTTGCGTAATTCATGTAGGGTATCAAATTAGGCTGATGTGTCTCCCATTCTCCTTTTATTTGATTCACCACCAGAGCTGAGTCTCCATATACATCCATATTTTTGATTCGCAAATCAATGGCTTCTTCAAGCCCCATGATGCAAGCTTCGTATTCGGCTTCGTTATTGGTAACCGGAAAGGTCAATCGAGCGGTAAATGGGATGTGCGACCCATGTGGAGTAGTGATGATTGCCCCTATTCCGCTACCGTAGGAGTTTACAGCTCCGTCAAAGATCAACTGCCATTTGGAACTCAATTCTGGTCCTTCGTCCGGCAACGGTTCTTCACAATCTTTCATCTTTAGGTACATGATATCCTCGTCAGGAAAATCAAACCTCATCGATTGGTAGTCCTCAATAGGCTGCTCAGCGAGATACTCTGATAACACACTCCCCTTTATAGCCTTCTGTGAGACATACTGGATGTCGTATTCGGTCAAAACCATCTGCCAACGGGCAATTCTCCCCGATAGTGCCTGCTTTTCAAATACGTATTTGATAGGATCCATCTTCGAGATGAGCATGGTTGTATGATTCAGCATGTACTGCCTCAAACGCTTGGCGGCCCAGGCTAGCGCACAACAAGTTTTTTCGAGCATTGAGTATCGAGATTCATATTCAGTAAACTTCTTACTCAGGTAGTATATCGCATGCTCTTTTCTTCTTGTCTTGTCGTGTTGACCGAGAACACAACCCATACTTCCCTCAAGAACCGTCAAATACATAATCAAGGGTCTCCCTGCCACTGGAGGTATCAAAATCGGAGGCTCCTGCAAATACTGTTTTATTTTATCGAACGCCTTTTGACAATTTTCATTCCATGTTACAGCCTGGTCTTTTTTCAACAGCTTGAATAGTGGCTCACACGTAGCTGTTAGATGAGATATGAACCGAGCGATGTAGTTCAACCTCCCTAAAAACCCGCGCACCTCTTTTTCTGTTTTAGGCGTCGGCATCTCTTGTATTGCTTTTATTTTTGCAGGATCAACCTCTATTCCTTTTTCGCTCACGATAAACCCCAGCAGTTTACCCGACCTCACCCCGAAGGTGCACTTGTTAGGGTTCAGTCTCAGCCTGAACTTCCTAAGCCTTTTGAATAACTTCAGCAGATTCGCCAAATGCTCTTCCTCCGTCTGGGATTTGGCAATCATATCATCAACATAAACCTCGATCTCTTTATGCATCATGTCATGAAAGAGAGTCGTCATTGCACGCTGATACGTTGCCCCAACATTCTTTAATCCGAAGGGCATCACTTTGTAACAAAATGTTCCCCAAGGCGTAATGAAGGTAGTCTTCTCCATGTCTTCTGGCGCCATTTTGATCTGGTTATAGCCCGAGAAGCCGTCCATGAAGGAGAATACGGAGAATTGAGCAGTATTGTCAACCAGCACATCGATGTGAGGAAGCGGAAAGTCATCTTTCGGGCTCGCTTTGTTCAAATCACGGTAATCTACGCACATTCTCACTTTACCGTCTTTCTTTGGCACTGGTACAATATTAGCGACCCATGAGGGATATTTCGTAACAGCTAGGAAACCCGCATCCCACTGCTTTTGAACCTCCTCCTTAATTTTCACTGCCATATCAGGTCTAGTTCTGCGAAGCTTCTGCTTAACCGGTGGGCATTCTTCTTTTAGCGGCAGACGGTGCACAACCATATCCGTATCCAGCCCAGGCATGTCTTCGTACGACCAAGCGAATACATCACTATACTCTCTGAGCATTTCAACCAATCTTCGCTTGACGTCGCTCTGCAGTGCGGCTCCTATACGGATGTTCCTTTCAACCTCTTCCAACCCCAGATTAATGATCTCAATGACCTCCTCATGAGGTAGAATGATTCGTTCTTCTTGCTTTACCAACCAAGACAACTCTTCTGGAACGTCGCCATCTTCAACCATCTCTTCTTCGGCCTGAAATACCGGGTGCTCAAAGTCAAAGTGAGTCATAGGCGGTTCAATGATGTCATCTGAAAATGTTATCCTGCAAAAGGAATGGTTAAATGCTTCAAAATGTGTATAAAGCGAATAACCACGTTGCCATTTTATTGTAAAACACAAAAATAGGAAAAAACAGAGATCACGATATTTGTACATAAAACGCCTTTTATTTAATGATTAAACAATGCAATGTACATAACAGAACGACCCTAAGCAAAATCACGATGCCCCGGGTAAGGCACCAGATTGTTCAACAATTAAGAAAACAAAGTATTACTGTTTGGTAGTCACAGGAACAGTTTCCTGAATAGACCAATTGCATAATCCTTGTCCTGGCACGCTTGGCTGAATCCAGGCGTCCATGTCGCAGTCGCTGTCTCCTTCTTCGGAATCTGAAACAGCATTGACGGCCTCGTGATACACTCCACTAGCCGTGATTGTTATTGGTCCTTTGAAATGGGGTGCCCCAGCAGCAGGCGTTGATGACGACGGTTGATATCCCAGCCCAAATCTGTCCATCTTGACGGGAATATCCAGAACCTTGCCCTAGCCTTTTGTCTCACCAGTCTTCACTAGAGCCTGAGCCTCCTTGTATGATGAGACTGCCACCTCTGACGCTTTACTCGGCCCTGGAACTTTGTCTTTGATGCGCAACCCTTCAAAGGCTTGACAGGGTGTTTCATGAATCTCGCCGTCGACTTCTACGTACTTGAATGATGACAGATGGCTGACCAATATATCTTCTTCTCCACAGACTGTGACCACACTGTCCCCTACCATGTATTTCAGCTTTTGGTGCAAGGTAGATGTTACTGCCCCAGCACCATGGATCCATGGTCGTCCGAGAAGGCAGCTATATGCTGGCTGGATGTCCATAATGTAAAATTCAGTTTCGAAAATCTCCGGCCCCACCTGCAGAGGTAACGTTATGGATCCAAAGACTGACCTTCGTGTACCATCAAATGCCCTGACCACTAAGTCACTAGGCGTACAAATGATCCCCCTGATGTCCAATTTCATCATTTCTTTCTTGGGCAGCACGTTCAAGGAAGATCTGGTATCTACCAGTACGTGGGACATGACTGAGCCCCTACACTCAACTGAGACATGCAACGCCATGTTATGCTCTCTCCCCCTCGGGGTCAAATCAAAATCTGTAAATCCCAAGCTATGGCCCGCGTTCATGTGCACCATCACCCCCTCCAACTGATTCACAGAAACATCTTGGGGTACAAACGACGTGTCCAGAATTTTCAATAATGCATTCCTATGGGCTTCGGAACACAATAACAGTGACAATATGGATATCTTCGACGGCGTCTGTTGAAGGTGCTCAACAATCTTATAGTCACTCTTACGAATAAGGCGCATAAACTCTTCTACATCTTTCAGTGACGTTTCTTTTCCGTTCCTCTGCACAGGGACATCCTCATTCATTTTTCCTTTTCCTTTTGCCAACCGTTCAGCCTCTACCTCAGGCGATATAAAAATTCTCCCACTTCTCGTCATCCCTCCGGTCCCGACGACATTGTCTACAACCTCAGCTGGCTGTTTACTGATATCAATTTTCACCCCATCACAGTATGATTCCAACCCATAAGTCCAGGGTACCGCCTTAGTGCTCTCATAAGGGGTTGGCTCTGCCTTGGTGATAGTGATCGGCGGTCGCCTGGCTGGCGCCGTTATAGTTATTGTTTTTCGGGGGATTGTCACTGTAGCTACATCACTTGGCTCATCCGCTAATACCTCTGTAGGTTTCTCAACTGCCGTTCTGTCGAATTGCACCGTGCCTTCATCTATCAAGGTCTGAATACCCTTCTTCAATTCAGCACAACCCTCAGCTTGGGTCCAACACTCTAGGCAAAACTCATCGCAGCCCGGATACACACCTCCTTTCAATAACCACCTCTTTATCTCACACAACGGTGTTTTTAGGTCATCAACATTCATGGTCAAGTTCAAACCCTCCACGGTCAAAATAGCATTTGCCCCATGGTTGGGCATGGGCTGTTGTACTATGTTCGAACCTGCTTGTCCAAAATTTATGGCTTTGCTATCCAACAGATCTTGCACCACATGCTTGAACGCGTGGCAAGTCTCTATGTCATGGCTCGGAGCCCCGGAGTGGAACTCGCAGTGCTTGTTCGCATCAAAACCGAACGGAGGAGTGCCCGTCATTGGCGCCATAGTCCTCTTTTCCACCAAGTTCAAACCCAGTAATGTCTGTAGCAATTCTGCATACGTTGAAGGAGGCGTTTCGAACACCCTCCTTGGTTTGCCCCCCTGAACTCTGCGTTGGGCAGGATGTAAACTCTGTTGTGGCTGCTGTTGCTGTGGTGGTATCTACTGTAGTGGTATTGGTTGTTGATGAAATGGAATTGTGACACTTGCCACCTGTTGCGGATGATTGTACTGATTCCGCCCTCTGCCCCGGCCTCGGCCTCGGCCCCCGAATACTGCACTTGCATCACCTTGACGGCGAACACCGAAAGCTCTTCTGTTACTGCCAGCTGAAGTAGATTCCTCAGCTTGGAATCTCCCCATTTTAATATTGCTTTCAATTTTCTCACCCATCAAGATTAGGTCTGAGAAACTGCCCAAGGAAGTATGAAACAGCTTATCATAAAACATACCAGTAAATGTTCCTATGAACATATCATTCATTTCTTTGTCATCCAAAGGAGGATGAACTCGTGCGGCCATATCGCGCCATCTCTGCGCATATTCTTTGAAACTCTCATCTTTCTTCTGGGACAACCCCTGTAATTGGACCCGGTTGGGTGCCAAGTCACTATTGTACTTATAATGAGCCACAAACGCTTCAGCCAGCTGCTTCCAAGTTTTTACCTGAGTAGGCTCCAATCCCATGTTCCATTCAAGGGAAGGACCAGACAAGCTGTCTTGAAAGAAATGCATCAGCATCCTCTCATCGTTCGAATAAGCCGACATCCTTCTATAGTATGACTGCACATGCACCTTTGGACAGGTATCTCCCTTATATTTGTCAAATGTGGGAGCTTTAAATTTTAGCGGTACCCTCAGGCCAGGCACCAGACCCATTGTGGTCATGTCTAAACCAACAACACTTTGATTCACAACACCTTTCATCTGCTCCTCGAGCATCTTGATTCTCTGCGCGTTATCTGCAGGACCTTCAAAACCTCCATCAGAGAAAGCATCTTCTTGTTGATCTTCTATCCAATTACCGTTCCCATTTCCGTATCCATCATACCCATTGTTACGACCAAATCTAGTCTGATTCATCACAGGGCCCCGCCCCCTGTTACCATACCCTGGAGCGACTCCGGCAGGTCCAAAAGACATCATTCCAGCACCATTTCCATTACCGAACCCGCCATAACCCTGATTGGTATTACCAAATCCGTCCTGTCCGAAGCCCTGAGCGTTGAAGCCGTACTTCCCATCTTGATTAGCATAATCAAACCCCTGGTCGTTATAGCCAAATCCGTTGTTACCGAAGCCATTACCTCCAATATTATCACCACCCAGATTGGCATCTCCGAACCTAACGTTGTTGATGACAGTCTCATTACCGATTCCTGTATTACCGTTCCCAGCGCCAGTGCCATTGTTCACATTCACAGCAGGTATGTTCGTCACAGGTGGAGCTACCGGTGTAGGAGTACCATCCCCGTGAATGGTGTCAACACGCACAGAATTGTGGTCTTCATTTCCGTGCCCAGCATTTCTCACCAGCAAAGGCTGCACCAAAGCTTGCAAATTTTCCTGGCCCTTCACGATTGTCTCCATCGTCTGCATGAACAATGCCAGCTTCTCACGCATGTCCTGCATTTCATTCTGCATCTGATCCATAACTCTTTTGCAGTTGGTGCGAGTAGAGTATCGGTGCGGGCGTTGACTTTCAATCCTGAAAATACCTGGGGAATGCAGGAAATGAGATACAGTTCCACAATCACCTGTTAATCCAATATGAATGTGTATGCAAATGCAACATGTGTCTGTGCGTTAGGGAATATCACTCCCCAATTCTAGTGCTAATGTGTCAGTGTGGTGACAGTGACAGCAACACGAAGTTCGGAGCCGAATCATGGAAAAATCCTCATATATTGCAGGGAAACCCATCAAGTCAGGAATACAATATCAATGAGCGTACAATAAGAAGGCATGACCTCAACCAACAATCCTGGTGATGGCCAGCACAATGCAAATAAAGCATACACATCAATACATGAAATAGTCAAGTGCAACCATACACCTGATACTCCTCTAATAACCTCTTAGTCTCTGGATGACTCGGTCGGGTAAGCAAACCCTCAACAAGTAGATCTCTTCGATTGAGAACCCGTTGTAAATCACCAGCAGATTCCTCCCGTGCCCCTTCTCCAAAGTGATCCTCTAACTTCCGTTTCTGAGACACAGCCTCCTTTTTGCACTCGATGGCTTTGTTCAATGAGTTCTGAAGACTATATCTTACCATCACCTCCTCTTCATACTTTTTATTGCTAGCCTTCAACTGATCTTCGAGTTCAGAAATTTGCTGCTTCAATTTGTCTTCCCTCTTTTTGTTGTTGGTTAGCGTAGCATTCCACGTTTTGTTGCAAGAAGAGATTTCCCGGTGGGCTACATCGAGTGACTTCTTCTTGGACTCTAACATATCATGAGAGCTTCTGAATTCTTTTCCCAGGCGTTCACGCTTCTTTTTCTCTTCGGTCAGTTCAGCACCTATCCTGTTTACTAACTCAGTCTGCTGTTGGAAAGAATGCACAGCTTTGTTCTTCTCACTCCGCATCTGAGCCAGTTCCTTCTCTAACTCTTCATTGATCTTTATCAAGTCCTCTTTTTCTTTCACGACCCGCTCATAGACCTCAACAGCTACAGTAGTTGGTTCTTCCACTGGGATGGGAACAGGACGTGATACTGTTGGAAAAGGCATTTGTACCTGTCTTACCCTCTCCTGAATCCACACCTTGTACGACATATAGGCTTGACAATCATTCTTGCCTAGCAATGGTTTCCCTCTTCTGCAGATATGATTCCAAGCATGCTGAAGCTTGGCCAATAATTCCCCACTCAAGTCACCGGTGAAATACAGAGATTCTTGTATTTCTTCCTCCTTTGGCGGGCTTTTTAGGGCATAACCGAATTGCCTGATCAATAATGATGGATTGTAGTTAATGCACCCTTTTCTCCCAATCAGAGGAACATTAGGATATCCAGCGCAGCTGTAGATAATCTCAGATCCCAATAAAGCCCTGTCGAACCAGACAACATCTCCTGAAGAAAGTCCCATCAGATGCTCAGACCAATCCACCGTAGCTGCAGACTCAGCAAAAATACCCTTCTTGGGCAGATGACTCTCAAACCACATATACATCAAAGGCACACAACAAGAGACGTTCTTGCCCCTCCTATTCTCATTCTTATAATGCAGTGAGTGATAGAAGTCTCCAATTAGGGTGGGCACAGGATTGCCTGAAGCAAAGATATAGAATGCATCCAAATCGACGAAGTCAGGCATATTAGGGAACAACACAATGCCATAGATACACAAAGCAAGGATAGCATTAAACACAACCCAACAACCACTCTTGGCGTACTCTTGTGCTTTCCCCACTAAGAACTTGAGAGAAAAACCAGAAACTCCATTCCACGAGGTTAACAGCAATTCTGAGGGGTGTAAGTGCAAAGCAAAAGCCAAATCCTCCAGCTTGGGCTCAGCACCCATATGAATGAAGGGCACCTTGTTCTGAATAGTCAACTCCAAGATCTCAGCATATTCCTCCATGGTCGGAGCCAGAATGAAGTCAGGGAAAGTAAAACACCTCAGCGGGGGATCATAGAACTGCATCAGCGCATACAATCCGTTACACTCATGCATGGATGGCTTATAGACCAGCCTGAGTAGTTTCCCATAACTCTTCCTGAAGCTTCTCTTCACCTCATCATCAGCTAGAGATATCAAACCAAGTAGCGAAGAAACATGGGGAGTAGGCAACTTGTACGCGATAGTCTTCCTCAAAATACTCATGGTAACAGATGGAAGTCCGGAGCACTAGAATCGGGAAGTATGAGAATGCACCTGCAGCACAGACACACGTTAATGATATGCACATGATGATGCAAACAATGCAATATGCAAGCAATGCAACAAGGGATCACAAGCCCCTGGCTGAGAAGTTCAATTCACAACTTTGGCCTCAAATAGACCCTTAAACTGCTCAAGATCATCCACGATGCTCCAACCTGGTCTCTGACAGACCCAATAATACCATCCTCAACTATCAACACCTTTGAATCTCAATCAAGATAACCGGTATTCTGGAGGTCAAGGTACCTGTATGTCCCAACCCCTCTCACAGGTAGGTGTCCTAGCAACTGACATAAGGTACGGCATCCTATGCGGTCGTCGGCGTCACAGACTTTCAAGATTGATGATACGATACCCAGAAGGTGTGGCATCATCATGTCCTGAAGAGGCCTCACTTAGCCAACTTCCAAATGATCGGTCCCCGGAGTCGACAATCCAACTAACCAACAACCCTTTCAACCCAAAGGGTTGAAAAAGAAGTCAACCAGAAGAACCTCGTCCGAGCGTGGATTTCATGAGACACTAGTACATGCAAAGCATGCACACGCCCACTAATTTCCACTCTAACTCTAGGTGCACTCACGCCCAGGTCCGGCTTATCTCTCAATCATAGAACCCCCTCATACCCCTAGCAATAATCACAATAATATAATGCTGAATGTAAAATACGGAAACGTAAATCCATACAAAATCCTCGACGGGAAAATAAGCGCTAGGATTGACTCTCTTAAGGGACGTTGGATCCCAGATGCATAAGGAACCATCGCAGTCCCCCGCAGAGTCGCCAGCTGTCGCTACTGCGAAAATCGACGCCGGCTGAACAGAAGAGTCGCCACCGTGCGTTATTTATCCCAAAGGAGGGAAAGGAAATGCTCAAAGTAAACCTACCGCAAAGACGGGAAAGGAATGGTCATCGCAACCAAATCTTGGATTCGGGAGTCGGTTACGCAAGGGGAAGGTATTAGCACCCCTCACGTCCGTCGTACTCGACGGGATCCACGCTTGTTTTCTGGTACAGATTGTTATTCTATCTATTCTACAGGTTTGGGGTTAAAAGAAAGGAAAATGACTCGGCAAAGTATCGCACTTTATGCCTACGTATTCCCGTCTGGAACGAGAAATCAGAGTCAACGTAGTTCGCCTACCTACGGGAAAGGAGGGGAAGGTTGCTCGCTAGGATATCACATCCTATGCCTACGTACTTTCATACAACATGAAAGATCAGAGCAAACGTAGTTCGGGCCACATACGACACAAGTCTGTCTTGATTGTTTTTATCTCCTTCTGAAAAGGGTTTTTCCTGATTATGGGTTCAAGCGGACAAAAATGACGTTTTTGATTGGTTTACAGTCTTTTACGCAAGAACTGTCTTTTATGGTGTTTGAAATGTTTATTGTGTTTTTCAGATTATTTTGAGAAAGAAGAGAAACAACAACTCTAAAACCTATGGTTAAAAAGGGAATCAAAATCTACCCTAATGTTGACATGCATGGATGAGAGCCTAATGTCTGTCATATTTCTCTCTTGCGCAGAGAGAAACAGAGATCCTAAGGGGATAAACGGAAAAGCAATAGCATATATACAGTAAAGCGGTAAAATGCATGAATGCAGCAATACAAGCGAGGAAAGGGAGTCCCACTCAACCTCGAACCTAGAAAACAATGGGCAAAGTGAAACAACTTCACTTCAACCTCCAGGGGAAAATTATCAAACAATACAATCAAGAAACTCAAACAATACATCACCAGCTCTACACAGCACCAGCAGCTCTAAACAGCAAAACCTGACAGCACAAGCTCCTTCTTCTATTAGTCTTTAAGGCAATGAACTTCATCTTCCATCCTCAAGGGATTCTTCAAAGCAAGCTCTCCTAGATGATAAACAGTTCACAAAATGAGTTTGGATGTTAAACAGTCTGCTGAGCACCAAAGGTGGCCTACAGAAAGTTAACATAATACATACTGTTTCTCTCAAAGTTCTATCTCCCAGATACAGTCACTAATCCTTCCAAAGGAGGGATGTGAGTATTAAGGAGAGACTTTTAATCACTGAGAAGAATGGAGGCAAAAGAAACCATCCATATTTGTGAAGAAATTTTCTATTCTAAGGCTCTATCTAGCTCCTATGTTCTAGGTCTTCAAACAGCTTCAAGCAAGCAAACAATCTTCAGCAACCTTTGATCTTCAGCTTCAACCTTGTCTTCAATATGATCCACCATCATGCTCTTCAAACCAAGCCCACACCCCAAGCAAATCCCAATAAGCCCACACAAACAATATAAACCCCAAAAGGGCACACCAAACAATCATACAATTGTAAAATACACTAAAAATATTAATATTGTAGGGAAAATTCTAATATTATTTCTAGGGGATCTACTATACCTACCCTTAATACCCTATATGCCCCAAGTCCTAATTCAATCTACAAAACCCAAAAGAAGTTGTTTTAATGCACCTAAGTTGTGTATAAACCCTAATCTAACCATCCTAATATCTACTAATCAAAATCACCTAAAAATAATCCTAAAAATTATGGAATAAAATTCAGGGGTACCTAATATGTATGTCTAATTGTCCTAAAAAGATCGACCTAAAAAAGTAATGGGAACTACCTAAACAAAAATATACAAGATCATGTATCAACATAAAAGAAATAAAATGCAATAAAAGTAAAAAAAATATACAAAAAATACTAAAAATGCATGAAAGGAAAATATTTTTATTTTATATTTTTCTTGCCAAAAATATGAAATAGGAGAAAAAACTCCCATAAAAAAAACATTATTTTTCCATTTAATATGATTTTCCAAAGTTTAACATAAAATGATAAAAAAGAAATTAAAATGAAATGATGAGGGGTGCAGAGAGTAAACAAATACAATGCAGTTCACGCGTGGGCCCAGAATGGGGGTTCAGAATAGCAAATGCGCCTGGGCCCAATTCCCTAATCAGAAATTAATTGAAAAAGCATAAAGAAAAAGAAAAAACTATGGTGCAAATATCAATGATTTTCAGTTCAAAATATATTGGGCCTCATGAAGGGGGTGGGGATAGGAACTTCAGCTTAAGCCCAAGACAACATTTTAAGTGAAACGTTGCGTTTCACCCTTCAGCCAAAACCTTCACAATTGAAATGAGATCTGAGCCATACGATGGATGCTTTGGTCCAAGTCAAAAGTGAGATCCAACGGCTGAGACCTTATCTTCTCCATTCAAATCCAAATTGGAGCCAAACTCCATTGATGCAGCTCCAAGAAAGCTCCAAACTCAGCAGCTCGAACCTCATCAAATCTAGATCAAAAATCATGAGACAAAACCCTAACCTACTCCATTTTCTTCCCTGAGTTCATCTATGGCATTGGATTCAATTGATATGGTCTCTAACAGCAAACCCGATCCCATCCCCAAAATTGATCAGAAATTCAAACATCACCAATCATTAAATTAAGTGTCTCAATGTCTTCCTTGCTCATCACTAATCAATTCTAACGAAAAAACTAAGTCTATAACTCCATATTCACTGAGTTCTTGATCTCAACAGAATTTGTGTCCACATATGAATCATCACCAATTCCTCTCAAACTCTCCAGAAAGCTTCTCCTAACCACATACATTGTTTCTATCCTAACAAATCTTGATGATTCTATCTAATTCAAGCCATGGTGAGAAAGTTACTAACCTGTGAAAATGGAGAAAACAGATGGTGAAATCCTCCAAATCAATGCTTGCAAAGCTCCTGAATCGATCAGTGTGATGATTGCTTGCTTCTGTATGCAATAGATCTTCCTCAAATGGCCTGAATCAGTGTAACAGAATTTCAGTTGCAAGTGAAGAAGTGAAACTTCAAGAACTCGATTTAGGCTTGGATTCTCTCAGATTTTGATTGGAACACTCTCAATGATGATTATTGAATGGATTTGGATCAAAAAATTGAAGAAATGATGAAGAATTGGGTGAATTTGAAATTGAATTGCAAGTGAGCAAGATGAATCTCAATCTCTCTTCTCTGCACCAAAATGAAGTTTAACCCTTGCTTAGATCATCTCTAATGGTTATATAGGTGATGTAGGAAAGATCTAGAAAGTGCTAGGAGGACCCTATGAGATTTTGGATATCTCATGGCATGATAACTTGAAAATGGCCAATGCAAAAACCAGTTCAGGATTGCCTTGTTGCAGCACTTGAATGAAGCTTGAATTTCTCTCCAAATGAGAAATAGAATGTGTTTGAATGATCCCTTGCATTGCAATGTACTTCTAGCTTGGTTTGGCAAGTGTTACTTAAATGACAAGCAATTGAACATGACTTCATAATTCTAGCCTTAAATCAAAAAAGTAATAATACCATTGATCTCAAAATGAAATTTCCATTAAGTTTGATAGGTCACATGATGTATTTAGGCTTTGGATCAAAAAATCCCGAATTTGGTCACTTGAAAATGGATTTTCACCTTCCATATTTGGTCAATTTTACCATTTTGAGTTCCATGCATTTCCAAACCATCATGACCTCTTTTCTAGACTCAAAACATCATTTTGAGCAAGTTTGATGTTGAACATTTTTCCATTTGAAGCTTGCAAGTAGGAGTTTTAGGCATATGCTTGAAATGACCTATAATCTTACTTTCCCAAAATACCCCTGGCTTGTCAAGACCATAAGTAAATCTCCACAAATCAGATTGAGGCATACCATACCTTTATAGAAATCTAAGATCATGAGGAACAACTTTCATGTTGGCCAAAAATCCATTTGAAAACTCCTTATGGGGTAAAGGTTTCTTGGAAGTCAAGTAACTTTCACAGATAAATTTCAGATGCCTCTGAGGATCCCTAACTTGCAAGAACCATAACTTGAGTTCTATAAACCTCCTTGATGCCTTCCACCACTAAAATTAAAGGTCTTGAGATACTCTACAAGTTTCATGATGGCCAAGGATCCATTTGAGACTTGCATTTTGAATTACTTTGCTTGGAAGTTTGACCTAAATCAGGGAATTTTACACAGAAACCCTAATTTAGAAACTTCTCTTCTTCTTGATTTCTTTTGATTTCTCCTTGGCACAACACCACATCCATATCCACATATCAAATTATGAATCCCACATCCTTAAAATAGGCCTTGATGCCCTTCAATCAAGCATTAGACTTAGGGTTGACCTAGGGTTGACCCAGATGAAACCCTAGTTGACTGTCTTCAACTGTAGTTCTTATAACCACACCAATGACTTGTATTACTTTTAAAATGACCCTCTAGGTCTTCGATGATGTCTACACACATTCCATGCCTCAGTTCCACAGCTCACAACCTCTATGATGATCTTCAAATACTCCCCAGACAGGCTCTAAATCCACTGCTTGATCTATTAGCTTCTCAAAGCTTTACCTTCTTTCTTGGTGACTTGAATAGACTTGAATCTTGATAAGAACCTCTTGAATACATTCCTTGAGATGAAAAGTAGCACCTGATCCCTTGTTGGATGGCTTGCCCATGCTATGCTATGCAAATGAATGAACTATGTATATCATCTACTATGCAAATGATAAAGCTATGAAAACACAAATCAGGTAAAACCAGTTGGTCAAATTTTAGGGTGCAACACCGCTCTGTCAAGAACAACCACTATATCTGATAATAAGAAAACCCCGGTATCGGACCACAAATCTGCTCTGTCAAGAACACACACACGTAGGACCATAAATCTGCTCTGTCAAGAACAAATATCTGATACAGGACCTCTGATACAGGGCCAAAACTTTGCTCTGTCAAGAACAAACATATATCTGCAGATGAGATCCTCAGATTCCAACAAAAACCCGCTCTGTCAAGAACAAATACACATCTGCTGATGAGATCCTCTGATCCCAATCAAAAACCTGCTCTGTCAAGAACAAAATACACATCTGCTGATGAGATCCTCTGATCCCAATCAAAAACCTGCTCTGCTATCAAGAAAACCAGGTAGTCTGACGGTCAAGGTTTCCTGCAATAAACCCAACCCTTCTCAACGGTATGGACCTAAACTGACACAAGTTCGGCATCCTATGTGATCATTAGCGTCACAGACATTCAAGAGGGGTGATACGATACCCAGAAGGTGTGGCATCACCAGCTCCTGAAGCGGCCTCACTCGGCTGAATCCCAAATGATCGGTCCCTAGAGTCGACAATCCTCCAAACCAACAACCCCCTCAACCCAAAGGGTTGAAAAAGAAGTCAACTGGGAGAACCTCGTCTGAGCGTGGATTTCATGAGACACTAGTGCCTGCCAAGCAAGCACGCGCTCACTAATTTCCACAACTAATGCTAAGTTCACTCAAGCCTGGGTCTGGCTTCTCACTCATCAGAATTCCCCTCCCACAACAGCACAAATAATCATATCATACTGAAAATAAAATGCAGGAAATAAAGTGCGATAAATAAACACAACCCCAACAAGTAATCATACAAGCGCTAGGATTGACTCCCGCAGGGGACGTCGGATCCCCAAACTGACTCGCATTCGGGACGTTGGATCCCAGGAAACTATCAAGTCCCCAGCAGAGTCACCAGCTGTCGCTTCCGCGAAAATAAGGTGCCGGCAAAACAGAAGAGTCGCCACCTTTCGTTATTTATCCCTCGGAACGGGAAAGGAAACGATCGGAAAAACCTGACGAAAAGGTATAAGACAAGGTCATCACAACCATTGTCTGGGTTCGGGATTCGGTTACGTAAGGGGAATGTATTAGCACCCCTCACGTCCGTCGTACTTGACGAGATCCGCGCTTGTTGTGTTTACTGGGCGAGTTGGTTTATCTATCTACCTATCAAGACTGGTCTAAAAAGAAAAGAAAATGACTCGGCAAAGCATTGCACTTTATGCCTACGTATTCTCATCAGAGAATGAGAAATCAGAGTCAACGTAGTTCGACTAACTACGGGTTATGGGGGAGGTGGCTCACCAATACATCAGTATTGTGCCTACGTATTCTCAACAGGTATGAGAGATCAGAGCTTACGTAGTTCGGGATACTACGGATTACGGGAATTCAGATTTATCTGTTTTATCGAGTAGGGTTAACCAACAATTCCAGCAGTTAGGGACAAAGCCTGTTTGCGGTGGAACTGAAGTTTAACGACACTCTTTTCTTCAGAAAAGCTTCCTTTGAATTACGGGCCCACGGGGCAAAAAGGTTTTAAGTTTGTTTTCTGTCTTTTACGAAAGAAGTGTTTTTTATTGTGCTTGCAATTTCAATCGCACTAAAGACTATGACCTGAGAGTGAATGCGTCACATGTCACCCAAAGGGTACCATACTAAACATCCAGACTGTTGAAAAGAAACTCTCCAACAATCTTTTCTCAGATGGCTTAAGGCTCGTAACGTACGACGTCAGCTAACCTTTATTATTGTGTTTTCATTTGTTTTGAGATGAGAAGAGAGGGGATCAACTAAAAGGAGACTATCAAGTCCTAATGTTGTCATGCCAAGGATTCATCCTATGGTCGAAGTTTGAAACAGGGAACTCCTAGAAGTTATCATGCATAGGTTTCAACCTAAAGGTTCTATCATCACTTCCTTATCAAAGGAAGTGAGATTCCTAAGGGATCATGTCAATGATAAACAAAAACAAATAAAGCATCAGCTTAAATAGTAAACTGGTATACAGTAAAATGCATGCAATGCAAGTGAGGGAGGAAATGTGTGTGGGGCATCAGCCTCCACAAGCTCATCTCAACCTCAAGCCAAATATGAATAACTGCAATCATACAGAAAGAATAAAATAAAGTGCTATCAAGCAAGATATCAGTGACTGCAATCATACAGAGAAAATAAAATAAAATGCTATCAAGCAAGATAAACCACATAGGCAAGGGAGCAGGGCTCTACCGAATACCCGCAAGCAAAGCCATACAGTAACAATACAAGCAGAGGGAGCAACTCAACCTCTAGTGCAATCATGCTCCTAGCTTACATCAGTCTAAATATGAACTTATTCTAATGCATCAACCAAATCAAACAAGGCACATCAATACAAAAAAGAAAACAGACAGGAAAGAAAGCAGATCAACCCCTCTCCAGCTTCACAGCAAAGCAACCCTCTGACAGCAGTTCAGTCCTCAGTCTTCAACTGCTCTTCAAGGCTATCATCTTCAATATCAAGTATCAACTTGCTTCTCTGAGCTTCCAACCCATCAAACATGAGTGTCAACTTGTTCCTTCTTCCTCAAGCCTCAGCTCTTCAGCAAATTCCACCTTCAGGCTTCACTCTTAACTACAAGTATCAATGATTCCTTCAGGTTCTCAATGCCTCAATGCAAGTGTCAACTTGTCCTTTATTCCTCAAGCCTCAGCTCTGCACTCAATCTCAATTGAATCCTCTTCATAAGTATCAACTTAGTCTTCAAGCTTCAGCTCTCTTTGCTTCATCAGTATCAACTAGTTTTCCTCTTCATCTATAAGCTTCAGCCTCTCAGAGTAATCTTCAATCACCTGGAAGTGTCAACTTCATCCTTCAATCTTCTTCAAGCAAGGAACTCCATCCTCTAACCAGGGAGAAAGATGCATCTAGCAAGAGCAAAGTTGGGATGATTGGTAGCAGAGTGAGGATCAAAGGTCACCACTGAGCATCTTGTCATCAGAGAAAGGGACCCTCAAAGGTTCTACCAATTTGCAAAGAGCCACACATCCTACCAAAGGAGGGATGAGGCCTTTACAAGGGACCTTACATCATAGGGAAGAATGGAATTGATCAACATATTCCATGTTTATGAAGGAAGAGAACTATCTAGAAGCTCTGCCTACAAAACCCTAATCTTAACCTAATCAAAAACTACACCACAAGAAGGGAAGATCTTCAAATCCAAGCCTCTTCAAGCATTCCAATGCATCTTCAACTTGTCTTCATCATCAACCAAGAACAAGAGAGAGATAGAACCCTAATCTAAGGGAACTAAAGATGTTAATCTAGTTGAGTTAGTGCCTTAGAATCATCTAAAACTAGCACTTAAACTAAAATCAATCAAAAATAGGAAACTATCCTATAAATTTCTACAAAAATTCCTAAGGGATCCTAATTCAATTAAGAATGCCTCATACAAAAACCAGGGACTAAGTCATCTATTAAGTCCTAAAATTAAGATCTAAACCATAAGGTATCAACCATAAACCCTAAAAATGGAGCTTCTAAAGGTTTCAACCTAAACTACCACCTATGTTCATCACAAAAATGTGAGAAAATTCTATGGGGAGCATGCATATCTATGCTAACTACTCACAAAAATCAGGATCAAAATCATCATCACATGATCACACAAAATTCCACAAAATCAAGTATCAAACATAACTATTTTAATATCAATTAAAATGTGAAAATTCTCATAAAATCAGAAAATGCATGAAATAAAAATATTTTTAATCTAAACAATACTAGATTCAATCATGAATACAATGCAAAAAGAATGGGGTTAATTGGATCATTTTTCAATTTTTTATGATTTAATCATGAACCATGAATAAAATGAAAAATAATAAAAAATCAAAAGAAAATAAATACACGCGCGGTGCAGATAGCAATGAAAATCAGTTCAAATAATGGATTGGGCCATGAGGGGGGTGCTGATATCAATCAATCCACTAAGCCCAGAACCAGCAACTAAGTGAAATGATGCGTTTCATTAAATCAGATCCTTCACAAATTGAAATTAAAACGTGGTCGTTGGATGAGGGTCCTAGTCCAAGTCAAACCATGATCCAATGGTCCTGGGGTCGTCTTCCCCAATTCAAACCTCTGAAACTCGCGCGCAGCTCCGGCCACCACCGGTGGTGCTCCGGTCACCATTCCACAACCCTAGTTCAACATAGAGTCCACAATAGGCCACGATCCCTTAATGAAACATGTCCCAAATTCCCTCACGAATTCATTCATGCCCTTAATTCTCTCTGAAACCTCAAGATTCACAAGAACCAATCCTCAACCGAAAATGGTAACACACCTATTTTGTCTCTAATTCTCAAATTAATGGTCTGAAATTATTCCTACACCGTTCTACAATGCATCTACCACCCTAATTCATATTGATTCTACCTAATTCATGTTGTAGGAAGAAGTTTACATACCTGTCAATTCTTAATGAACAGATGCACTAAATCCTCAAATCAAGCTCTCCAACCTTCCAGACACGATCAATGGATCCTTTCCTTGCTTCTGTATGCAATAGAACTGGTTGAAAGCTCCTGAAACTTGAAACCCGATGGTGAGTTGCAGATGGAAAAATCTGAGCTCAAGAACACCAATCAGCCACGAATTCCCTTGGATTATGATCTGGAATCAATCCCTAGCATCCATGGAAGAGGTTGCAATCAAGAAAATGGATGGAAAGTGAAGAAATTGGTGAAACCGAATTCAGTTACAAGCCATGAAATCTCAATCTCAATCTCTGCTCTCTCCTTCAATCATCACCAAACTTTGCTTTGGATCACCTCTACTCAATATATAGAACATGTATGAGTGATCTAGAACCCTCTAGATCCTTCTAATGAGAGTTTCAATCTCTCATGTCATGAGATTTTCAATCATATGCCATGGTGTGCACAACTCTGCAAATAGCTTGAAAACAATCCCAATCTCTTCTAATTTCTCCCCTAGTGACATTTTGAAAGTGTTTGGCTTTCAAGGGATCTTGCTCATGCCTTGAATTTGAGTTTTGCAAATGTTACTTATGATGTAAGTAACTACTTTTCAAAGCAAGTCCACAAATTAGACCTTAAATAAAAAATGTGGCTAAACCAATGTTCTTAAAATGTTTTTTAGAGTCAAAATGATATATTACATGCCTTGGTTTGGATGTGTAGATCAAAAATATCAATTTCCAACTTTGATTCATTTAACTTATACCCTTATTTTAGGTCATTTTTGCAACTTTGAGCTACAAGCAATTTCAACAACTCATGACCTCTTTACTAGCCTTAAAACATCATTTTGAACAAGTTTGATGTTGAACATTTTCCCATTTGAAGCTTGGAAACAGGAGTTATGGCCTTATGCTTGAAATGACCTGTAATCTCCAAATGACCAAAATGCCCTTGACTTGTCAAAGCCATAACTTGAGTTCTACAAATCCTATCAAGGACTTATAGTACTCTATAGAAAGCTAAGAGGATAAGGAACAACATTCATGTTGACCAAAAGTTCATAGGAATCATCCTTCTAGGGCAAAAGTTTGATGCAAGTTGGGTAACTTTCAAGCCCCCAAATCCACAGACCTCAGATGACCTGTAACTTGTCAAAGTCATAACTTGAGTTCTACAAATCCTATCAAGGACTTATAGTACTAAAATTAAAGCTAAGCTCATGCTCTACAACATTCATGTTGGGGTAAGATGAGATGACAATCACATCTTGAGCTAAACTGCCTTGAAGGTAGGGTCAAACTAGGGGATTTTACACTGTCAAGCCTTAGAAACCCTAGCTTGAAACTTCTCAAACTCTTCAATCATGATGAGTTGACCTTGGAATCATCCTCATAGCATCTCAATGCATCAATCCATGATCACATGGCTCTTGGATTGGGTCTCAACCCTCTCCAAATCATCAGTTGACTTAGGGTTGACCAAATCAAACCCTAATTGCATCAATCATGGCTGAGGCTTCTTATTCTTGCACAATGACCTGTCTAGGCCTCATGATGGATTTCAAGAAATATCATAAGCTCTCTCAAGGCCTCAAGTCCACATTCCTGGCTTCAGAATCATCTGAGGAGCTCCCACAACTCTCAAGTTAGGAGGCACACACTCTTGGTTTCAACCACTCCCTCTGGGGATCTTTTAACTTCTCTGACAAGGATATCAACCCTTGAACACTTGAATAAGCTTCTTAGCTAGCCTCAAAGTCTTGCATAGCCCTTGATTGGTACTCATACCTCTTGATCTCCTGCACACATGTCAATGAAATGCAAATGATAATGCTAATGTGAATGAAATGAAACATAAGCTAGGTAAAGAAATGTTGGGCAAATTTTGAGGTGCAACACCTCCCTTTTATGCAAGCCAGTTCCAATCATGCTACTGCAGCTTGGCGTCAAGTTCCTTGCAACAAGTTTTACCCGGTTTGTTTTGGCGCAGTCACATTAAGCCCGTTATCCATATACTTTCATGGCAAGTCAACCTGTTAGTGGCTATGATCTCTTTTCTATTTCGATTCTTCTTTGCACATAAGCTTATGCTATTGATTTCCAAAGACTTTATGTACCGTTGGGCTAAATGCTCGGGTGAGGAGCACCTAACTTAGAAGGAACATGTCTTTACACTCAGGCTATATGGCTTTTCTTCTTCATGATTTTTCATTTTGAGTTAGAGATCACACACTTATTTGCATCGGTTTCATTGCTTAGAAGCATTTAGGATGGTGCTGACTGCTTGTATAAACTGTCACTACTGCGAAAATCGGCGCCGGCTGACAGAAGAGTCGCCACCGTGCGTTATTTATCCCACGGGAGGGAAAGGAAACGCTCAGAGTAAACCTCGCATAACACGGGAAAGGTATGGTCGTCGCAACCAAAACCTGGATTCGGGAGTCGGTTACGCAAGGGGAAGGTATTAGCACCCCTCACGTCCGTCGTACTCGACGGGATCCACGCTTGTTTTCGGGTATGGATTGTTATTCTATCTAAACTATAGGTCAAGGGTTAAAAAGAAAATAAAATGAAAATAGAAATGACTCGGCAAAGTATCGCACTTTATGCCTACGTATTCCCGCCTGGAACGAGAAATCAGAGTCAACGTAGTTCGCCTACCTACGGGAAAGGAGGGGAAGGTTGCTCGCTAGGATATCGCATCCTATGCCTACGTACTTTCATACAGCATGAAAGATCAGAGCAAACGTAGTTCGGGCCACGTACAACACAAGTCTGTTTCGGTTGATTTTATTCCTCCTGAAAAAGGTTTTCTGATTAGCGGTCCAAGCGGACAAAAATGACGTTTTGATGAGTTCACATTCTTTTACGGAAGAAGTGTCTTTTATTGTGTTTGAAATCTTTATGTGTTTTTCTGTTTGTTTTGAGAGAAGAAGAGTCAGAACTCTAACCTACGGTTGCGAAGGGAAACAAACTAACCTAATGTTATCATGCATGGGTTAAGACCTAGTGTCTATCATGCCCCTCTCTTGCACAGAGAGAAACAGAGATCCTAAGGGATAGGCAGAAACAGAAACAATAGCAGATATATACAGTAAAACAGTAAAATGCATGGATGCAACAGTACAAGCGAGGCAAGGGAGTCCTACTCGACCTCGAACCTAGAAAACAATAGGCGAAAGTGAACAGGATTCACTTTCAACCCAATAGGGTAAACAACAAACAATACAGTCCAGAAAACCAATCAATACATCAGAAATGAAATACAGCAAAAATAAACATCCTCAGCAGCTCTGGATCAACATCTGGCTTCAAGTAATCTCCAATCAGTTACAGGCTTCAACAAGCATCAATCTCCATCTTCATGGCCTTCAGATAAGGGCTTTGATCCTCAGTTTTCTATCTGCAATGGCTTTTCTTCAAATTCAAACCTCCAGGATGAGGGATCAGTCACAAGAGTGGATTGGGTGTTAAGCAATCAGTTGACTACCAAAGGTGGTGAACAGACTGCTTCTAACACAAAAGACATTTTCTCTCAAGAGTTCTATCTCTTAGACACTATCACCAAGCCTTCCAAAGGAAGGGGCGAGTGTCTTAGAGAGACTCTGAATCACAGAGAAGAATGGATGCAGACAAGGCAATCCATGTTTGAGAAACAAGCTTTCTAATCTAGAGCTCTGCCTAGCTCCTAAACCCTAGTCTCCTCAGCATCTGCTAACAAGAAACTCCTCTTCAACTCTGGAAGTTGATCTTCAATCTCTGGATCTCCAATGGCTTCATCTTCACAAGTCTTCAGCTCTCCCAAGTCCCCAGACAATCCCAATACCCACACAAGCAAGCAATAATCCCCATAGGGCATACCACACCAGTCAATCAGATATACAGTACATTAATAGCAGTAGGGGAATCCTGACTTTCTAAGGGGATCTAATAACTACCCATAGCACCTATAGTCCCATAACTAAACTATTCAAACCCTAAGTCCTAAGGGAAATGAATTGATTCTCCTAAGTCATCACCTAAAAACCCTAGTTTGTTCATATTATTCACACCTAAACTAACCACCTAAAATTAATTTCTAAAAATGGGAACTAAATTGTATCTACAAGTTTAATGTCTAACCTAAACAACCTAAAAAGAATGGGCAAAAAATATTGAAGCAATTAATAGAACAAAAAATAACAAAATCATGTATGAAATGAAACTATTTAAAATGTCATTTATTTAGAAAATATGGGAAAAATACCAAATAAAAAATAAAATGCAATTTTTATTTTTTATAATTTTCTTGACTCTCTAAAGAAAATAATGCAAAAAGAATGAATTAAAAAAGATGATTTTTCTATTTATTATGATTTTTATAAGATGCATAAAAATGAAAAGAAAATAAAATGAAAATATAAAGAAATAAGGGAGGGGGTGAGAAAAGTAAGGCCAGGCAGTTCAAATAATTGGGCTTCACGCGCGTGGGGGTGCCAATAGTCATCAGAGCCCAATTCCCCTACTTAAATGAAACGGTGCGTTTCATATTTTAAAGTTTCCCTCCGTTTCTCAGGATGCACGTGGACCGTCCGATTCATGGTCAAGTCAAACCTCCCCACCAAATCCAAGGGCATACGCGTCGTCTTCTTCCTCCATCCATCTAGGGTTTCAGACACGAGCTTCATGCACGAAAATTCCACCCAATCTTTCTCCATGCTCTCTTGACGAAAATGAAAAATTCCAAGCCCTAAAATAATCTACAAAACACAAGGAATCCATGCCTGGTCCTAGTTTTTGCTAACTCTCTTTGTAGACCCCAAACAGAGGGCACGAAAACCAGGGTTCACCATGCTTGCCTGATGTCATCTTTGCCAGAATTCAAACCTGATGATCTACAATTAATCTACATGCTTTCCTCATCATTCTATGCCTCATCATATTAATTATAGTCCACTACACAGCTTGTTCTTGAAGCTAACAGAAATGGTGACCTGCCATGGATCTTCACAAAACTCTTCCTAGATCTCAAGAATTACTCCCCTATGGTCTCTAAACACTCCTATCCTAACCACATGATCTATAACAGCCTGAATAATGAGATTCGAAGAATTTTGCATACCTTGCAAGTGGTGATGGCAATGATGGTTAGACTCCAATTCAAGCCTTGCTACTTGCTGAAAATGATCTCCAATGAGTGTGTGTGCTTCTGTTTGCAGTGATTCTTGCTCAATCCTTGTGAATTACTCTATTCCATTCTTCATGCAAATTGGAGTTTCAACTTGAATCTCTTTAAACAGCCACGAATTCTATCCAAGTTCTTGTGCCAATTACTCCATGATGCTGGTGGATGATGATGATAACAGAAATTGGAATGATGGAGGAAGTTTTAATGGAGTTTTGATGAAAATGCAACTTGGAGTGAAGAAGATAAATGATACAATTCTTGATCAATTCAACCACTTCTTGATGTGAATCATAGTGTTGGAATGATGATGATGAAGATCCAATCCAAAGATGTGAGAGTTTTGAGAGATTTGTGAGAGTTTGTGAAGCTTATGCCAAAATGAGAAAGTGAATGAAAATTGAGGTTTTTGAACAAATGGGAGCACCAACCCTTGCATGAACCAACTTGTATGAATATATAGATGAATTTAGAACTTCCTAGAAACTTGGAGAAGTTTCCCTTGCACTTTTCCCTTTCAATTTGGTTTATGTAACTTTCAATTCAAGCAACCATGGATAACTCTCAAATTATGAACTAAACTCAAAATTCCACTTTAGCCAATGTCTTTAAAATTCCCTTTCCATTCAAAATGACTTATAATTTTGCTTCATTTGGCCAAAATATGAAAAATCTCATTTCTAAAGCCATTTTTCTTCATTAAATTCACCAATTTTGAAACCTTGTGCTATGGACATTTCCAATCTCTCATGGTCACTTTTCTAGACTCAAAATGTCATTTGGAGCAAGTTTGATGTTGTAAGTTTTTCCATTTGAGGCCTCCTTGTATGAGTTTTGGACATAGGTTAAAATGACCTGTAATTCACAAATGACCAAAATACCCTTTGCTTGCCAAGACCATAAGTTGAGTTACACACATCATATGAAGGCATACTATACCATTCTAGAAAGCTAAGACAATAAGGAACAACTCTTATGTAGACCAGAAATCCATTTGAAATTTCCTTGAGGGGTAAAAATTGCTTGGAAGTCAAGTCACTTTCACAGACAAAATTTCAGATACCTCAGATGACCTGTAACTTGCAAGGACCATAACTTGAGTTCTATAAATCTCCTTGATGTATTCCACCACTCAAATTAAAGGTCTTGAGATCCTCTACAAGTTCCATGTTGGCCAAAAAGCCATTTGAAGCTTGCATTTTGACTTATTTTGCTTGGAAATTTGACCTAAACTAGGGGATTTTACATAGAAACCCTAATTTAGAAACTCCTCTTCTCCTTGATTTCTCTTGAATTCTTCTTAGCACAAAAACATATCCTTATTCTTCATGTCAAATGATGAACCTCACATCTCTCCAATAGCCCTTAATGCCTTTCAATCAGTCAATTGACCTAGGGTTGACCCAAGGTTGACCCAGATGAAACCCTAGTTGACTGTCTTCAACTGCAGCTCTTGTGATCACATCAACAACTTGTTTTCTTCTCCAAATGACTTTCTAAGTCCTCCAAGATGTCTAGATACTCCCCCTGCTCCATCCACAGCTCACGACTTACTTGTTGATCCTCAGACACCCTCAGTTAGGAGATGGATGAACTGCTTGATCCATTGACTTGATAGCTTCCCAATTCTTTCTGATGACTTGAATGAGATTGAATTTGGATAATAACCTTTTGATAGGCCTCTAGAGATGATAATAATGATTGGTCCCCTGTTGAATGACTTGCTATGCTTATGCTATGCAGATGATTAGTCTATGTACATGACTCTATATGCAAATGCTAATGATATTGAAACAAAAACAAAGTGAATAAGGTTGAGCAAATTTTAGGGTGCAACAGCTGCCCCTATTCAAGCGACTTGGACCCGATTGGGTGAAGAGCCCGGAGCCTTCAGACATTCGCGGTACAAGACGGTTGAATACCAGTGAAACCAGAAATTTGCCAACCGCAGAAATAAATTGTGCCCCCACTTGGGGAACGACATTCATCAGCTAAATCTGGCTGTTAAGACAACCCACTGATCTCGCGCGACCGTGCTAGGGATTATTTCCATCGTCCTGAAAAAGATTCTATCATCGCCGAGACAGAACACTGTCCACGTCAGGACGCCTGCTTCGTCGATTTGGGAAAACCTCAATAACTTTGCTAGGGACGGCTCGTCTGCCTTCCTTTCCACGTACGGAATCCCTCTTCTTTTTCCACGTTAGGAATAACTTCTTTGATCTGTCCGCGTCAGGACTAAACTTTTCCACGTAAGGAAACAACTCTTTCTTTCCACGTCAGGAATACGAGCCTCCTTCCACGTAAGGAATACTATCTTTCCACGTAAGGAAGCACATCTTGATTTGTTCACGTAAGGACCCCAATCTTTCCACGTGAGGAATATAATCTCAATCTGCATCTGTCCACGTCAGGACTGCGACTTGATATGTCCGCGTAAGGACCCCATCTTTCCACGTAAGGAATCACATTTTGGTATGTCCGCGTAAGGACTCAATTTTTCCACGTAAGGAATAAACTCGTCTTTCCACATAAGGAAACCATTTCTCTTCCACGTAAGGAACGCTCTTGATATGTCCACGTAAGGACTCTTCATCTTTCCCCGGTAGGAACCACATCTGCTCCACGTAAGGAATCGGCTTTTTCTTTCCTCGTAAGGAATACATCTTTCCACGTAAGGAATCATATTTTGATATGTCCGCGTAAGGACCCATCACTTTCCACGTAAGGAATACAATCTCTTTTCTGAATCTGTCCACGTCAGGACTGCACTTGCTTTTCCACGTAAGGAACTGAAGCTTCTCTTTCCTCGTAAGGAATAAGCTTGTCCACGTCAGGACTCCGCTGAGGAAATAAAACTCGTCCACGTTAGGACCCATGCACCTTTGACCTATTGGGGAAATGAGACTTGTCCACGTCAGGACTCACATTTTGCCCACAACACAAAGAAGGATAAATTCGGTCCACGCCAGGACTCTCGTATCTTGTCATCAGGAAGAACTGTAAACTTTGTCCACGTCAGGACACCCACTTCACCATTACGAATAAAGCTATCTGCTGGAAATAAATTGTCCACGTCAGGACACCAACACGAAGAGTAACCAACTTTGTCTACGCCAGGACTCCACACTCAACCAATACCAGGAACTCGCACCTGTCCACGTTAGGAATAACACGCATCGTCAACTCGAGGAGATGTCCACGTCAGGACTCCACATTCCAACAACCTTCTCTAGCATACAGAAAACCCGTCAATAAAATTGTCCACGTTGGGACTCATCCTTCCATTGGTCCGCAAATTTCTTATCACTGACGTTACAGCAACTTTGAGGCTGGCTCTACTGGGGATATTTGAAAATCATACTTCCGGACGCCTGTTCTGATAACCGGCGGTAGCCTCTGAAATTCTGATTCATGAATCCTTTGATGACCAATAGCTCTGCTTGGGGATAAGGAGAAACTTATCCAGCTGACTCTGGCGGGGAAAACACAAGAAATTCATAAATAACTTTGTTCGGAGACAAAGAGAACTCCATCTTGACAACTCTGTGGGGAGTAGTGCTAAAGCTGACACTTCGTGGAATATCTCACGTCGAAATCCTGAATATTTATTGATTCACCTGAGCAAGGGCTCTCTCTTCCTGCAAAAGAAACAATACTTAAAACAAACAGCTAACCAACCTGGTTTATGTTTCAAAAATGCGTATGCTCGACGGCGATGCAATGCTCCATTTGACATGGAAATGCTACACTTTTATTTGGTTGATGCAAGTACGACCCTATATGCCAATGCGACTGCAGACTTGAACTGCTGGGTACAGAAACTGCTTCAACAAAATAAATGTTGAAGATAATGCCAACTCCGTTGGGGATAGCCAGGTGCTACAGAATCATTCCAGCAAAATAAATGCTGGAAGAGGGGAGTCAACTCAGCCGGGAAATGGGGAACTTAAACCAAACACCTCGTTGAAGTAGCACCCTGCTGGGGAATAGCAGATGTGCACAGTACGATTGGATTTCTGCTGGAGAGTGAACTGATATTACACAGTATCTTGACAAAATAAATGCCATGACCCACACCAACTCTGCCGGGGAGAGCCTTAATCTTTGAGTTCTATTGGGAGGAATGAATACCCTAGTTGGAAAGAGAACTCCGCTTCGGGATAGGATGATTCTCTTGGGAAAAATCAATTGAATTCGCTGGGGGAGAGTAAATGACCCGGCGGGGAAAGGTGAACCGTCTGAATTCAGCTCGCCAGTTGGAAATATTAATCTTCTAAGGCTGAACCACTCTCTGCTGAGGATAAATGACTTGGCTGGAGCATGTCCTCTTGGATAGGCTACGCCTAGCTGGGGGATTCGATCCTTCTTCAATAAGGAACATGCATGACCTGCGTGGAGATCGAGTCTTTTCTTACTGCAGTCTCTTGATCATCTTCCTCGTACGGCTATGAGACCTGCAACAACACAAACAAGACAAGACAAATCTATGCAACCCAGTCGATTCAGGTTAGTGACGTTATTTTCAGTTAATTCAAAGCTTTAGCAACTGTTGGCAAGGGCCAGCGACGTTATGCACATGTTAGTTTCATCAAACTTAGGCGTTAATCATGCACAAAACCGTAAAGAACAGTGTCAAGTACTGAATAACGTATTTTATTGATTGGGCCCCTGAATGGGCGGAGTTTTGTACACGGGATGTAACTCCTGAAAAGAGGAAGCTACACAAAACAAATATACAAGTATGCACCAGAAGCATAAATATTTTGACAAATTAAATTTTGTGCACATGTCGGCAACGGGATGCAGACGAACACCACGAACTGATCCTCCTATGACCCATCCGACTCTAATGCTTTCCCGGTATTCACACTTTTGTAGAGATTGTATCAGATAACCGATCCCTTAGGCATTCTCCCGCACTGATGCTCATTGCAATCTCAAATTCGGACCGCAGTCATTTGCTTTTCAAATCCCTAACTTTTGCGTGAACCGCCTTTTACGGGTTTTCAGTTCACCGAGATACCCTTTTTTGCCGAAGCCGCCCAGTGTAGGTTTTCAACTTCGCGGGTGTACATTTTTCAATTTTTATCCCTAACTTTTGCCCGAACCTTTCATTCTGTTTTTGGTTCGCCAGGATGCCCCATTTTTGCCTGGACTCTCTTTTTCTGTCCAGCGGGTCTATTTTAAGCAAAGTATTTTTTTACTGCGTCCGAATTCACAGGCGACGTGAAGTCTTCACCGTCCATAGTGGACAACAACAACGCTCCTCCTGAAAATACTTTCCTGACAACGTATGGCCCTTCGTAGTTGGGGGTCCACTTGCCCCGGTGATCTGCTTGCGGCGGGAGAATCCTTTTTAGCACAAGGTCGCCCGTCTGAAAGCTTCGCGGATGTATCTTCTTATCATATGCTTTCTTCATTCGGCTCTGGTACAAACGACCATATGCTAGAGAAGCCAGCCTCTTCTCATCCATCAAACTCAGTTGATTCAACCTGTCTTTTATCCATTCTGCCTCGTCCAGCTGAACGTCTCGCAATACCCTTAGAGAAGGGATCTCCACCTCCAATGGTAGCACTGCTTCCATTCCATATACCAACGAGAACGGAGTTGCCCCGGTTGATGTGCGTACCGTCGTACGATAACCGTGCAGGGCAAAAGGTAGCATCTCGTGCCAATCCTTATAGGTCACCACCATTTTCTGGACGATCTTCTTTATATTCTTATTGGCCGCTTCGACAGCGCCATTCATCTTGGGTCGGTAAGGGGAGGAGTTGTGATGTTCGATCTTGAAATTCTGACAGAGCTCCTTCATCATTTCGTTGTTCAGGTTTGAACCTTTGTCCGTGATTATCCGCTCGGGAATCCCATATCGGCAAATGATATCTCTCTTGATGAATCTGGCCACCACTTGCTTCGTTACATTTGCATAAGACGCCGCTTCCACCCACTTGGTGAAATAATTGATTGCTACTAAGATGAACCGATGCCCATTAGAAGCTGTCGGCTCGATCTTTCCAATCATATCGATCCCCCACATCGAGAATGGCCAAGGTGATGACATCACATTTAGAGGACTCGGAGGCACATGGATCTTATCAGCATAGATTAGGCACTTGTGACACTTCCTCGCAAACTTGAAACAATCAGTTTCCATGGTCAGCCAAAAATAACCTGCCCGCAGCAGCTTTCTCGTCATAGCATGCCCGCCAGCATGCGTACCAAAGGTACCTTCGTGTATTTCCTCCATGAGCAACTTTGCCTCTCTTTCGTCTACACAACGCAACAGCACCAAATCGTGGTTTCTTCTGTATAAGACGCCATCCGGGTTCAAATAGAAATTGCCTGCTAACCTCCTGAGAGTCTTCTGATCTTGACTGGATGCCCCAGCCGGATACTCTTTATTCTTCAGGAAATTAAGGATATCGAAATACCATGGTTTGTCATCAGATGCTTCATCAATAGCGAATACATAAGCTGGCCTGTCCAGCCGAGAGATAATGATTCGGGGAGCCTCGTTCCAGAAGTTGACTTTGTACATGGAAGACAAAGTGGCCAGGGCGTCAGCCATTTGATTCTCTGCCCGCGGTACGTGATGCAATTCAACCTTGTCGAAGAAAGGCAACAATCTCCTTGCATAATTCATGTAATGTATCAAATTGGGCTTCCGTGTCTCCCATTCCCCTTTGATCTGATTCACCACCAGAGCTGAGTCTCCGTATACGTCTAAATTCTTGATTCGCAAATCAATGGCTTCTTCAAGCCCCATTATACAAGCTTCGTATTCGGCCTCATTGTTGGTAACAGCAAAGGTCAATCGGGCAGTAAACGGGATGTGCGACCCGTGTGGCGTAGTGATGATTGCCCCTATTCCGCTACCGTAAGCATTCACGGCTCCGTCAAATATCATCTTCCATTTGGAACCCAACTCTGGTCCCTCGTCTGGCAACGGCTCTTCACAATCTTTCATCTTTAGGTACATGATATCCTCGTCAGGAAAATCAAACCTCATCGATTGGTACTCTTCAATAGGCTGCTCCGCCAGATACTCAGACAGCACACTCCCCTTTATAGCCTTCTGCGAGACGTATTGAATGTCATATTCAGTCAAGACCATCTGCCAACGGGCAATTCTACCTGACAACGCCTGCTTTTCAAATACATATTTGATAGGATCCATCTTCGAGATGAGCATGGTTGTATGATTCAGCATGTACTGCCTCAAACGCTTGGCGGCCCAAGCTAGCGCGCAACAAGTTTTCTCCAGCATTGAGTATCGAGATTCGCAGTGTGTAAATTTCTTACTCAAGTAATAGATTGCATGCTCCTTTCTCCCTGTCTCGTCGTGCTGACCGAGAACACAACCCATGCTTCCCTCAAGAACCGTCAAATACATAATCAAGGGTCTACCTGCCACTGGGGGTATCAAAATAGGAGGCTCCTGCAAATACTGCTTTATTTTATCGAACGCCTTCTGACAATTTTCGTTCCACGTTACAGCTTGATCTTTCTTCAACAGCTTGAATAATGGTTCACACGTGGCCGTTAGGTGAGATATGAACCGGGCAATGTAGTTCAACCTCCCTAAAAACCCGCGCACCTCTTTCTCTGTTTTAGGCGTCGGCATTTCTTGAATCGCTTTTATTTTAGCAGGATCGACCTCTATTCCTCTTTCGCTTACGATAAATCCCAGCAGCTTACCCGATCTCACCCCGAAGGTGCATTTATTAGGGTTCAGCCTCAGCCTGAACTTCCTAAGTCTTTTAAATAACTTCAGCAGATTCCCCAGATGCTCTTCCTCCGTCTGGGATTTGGCAATCATATCATCAACATAAACTTCGATCTCTTTATGCATCATGTCATGGAAAAGAGTCGTCATCGCACGCTGATATGTTGCCCCAGCATTCTTCAAACCAAAGGGCATCACTTTGTAACAAAATGTTCCCCATGGCGTTATGAAAGTGGTCTTCTCCATATCCTCTGGCGCCATTTTAATCTGATTATAGCCTGAAAAGCCATCCATGAAGGAAAATACGGAGTATTGAGCAGTATTATCAACTAACACGTCAATGTGAGGGAGTGGAAAATCGTCTTTTGGGCTTGCTTTATTCAAATCTCTATAATCCACGCACATTCGAACCTTGCCATCTTTCTTTGGCACTGGTACGATGTTAGCAACCCAGGAGGGATACTTCGTCACGGCCAGGAAACCAGCGTCCCACTGTTTTTGAACTTCCTCTTTGATCTTCATTGCCATATCTGGTCGAGTTCTGCGAAGCTTTTGTTTGACCGGCGGGCAATCTTCTTTCAGCGGCAGGCGATGTACAACCATGTCTGTATCGAGCCCTGGCATGTCTTCATATGACCAAGAGAATACATCATTATACTCCCTGAGCATTTCAACCAGTCTTCGCTTGATATCACCCTGCAGTGCGGCTCCGATACGAATATTCTTCTCAACCCCTTCCGACCCCAAGTTGATAATTTCGATGACCTCGTCGTGAGGCAGAATGGCTCTTTCCTCTTGCTTCACCAACCAAGACAGTTCTTCAGGAACATCACTATCTTCGACAACCTCTTCTTCGGCCTGAAATACCGGGTGCTCAAAGTCGGGACGAGTCATAGGTGGTTCAAGGATGTCATCTGAACATGTTATCCTGCAAAAGGAATGGTTAAGTGCTTCAAAATGCGTATAAAGTGAACAACCACGTTGCCATTTTATTGAAAAATATAAAACAAGAAAGACAGGGATTACAGTATTTGCACATGAAAAAACGCCATTTATTTAATGATTGACACGCAATGTTCATAACACACAGCCCTAAGCAAATCCTGATGCCCCGGGCAAGACATCAGATTATTCAACAATTAATAAAGCAAAGCATTACTGTTTAAAGGTCACAGGAACAAGCTCCTGAATAGACCAGTTGCACAGTCCTTGTCCTGGCGTGCTTGGCTGAATCCAGGCATCCATATCACAGTCGTTGTCTCCTTCGTCAGACTCCGAAGCAGCATTGACGGTTTCATGACACACTCCACTGGCAGAGATGGTGATTGGCCCTCTGAAACGGGGTGCCCCCACGGAAGGAGTTGATGACGACGATTGGTATCCTAGCCCGAACCGGTCCGTCTTCACAGGAATGTCCAGCACTTTGCCCCAGCCCTTTGCTTCTCCTGCTTCCACTAGAGCTTGAGCTTCTTTATACGATGAGACGGCTATCTCCGACGCTTTGCTCGGCCCGGGACCCTTGTCCTTGATGCGCAACCCTTCAAATGCCTGGCAGGGTGTTTCGTGGATCTCTCCGTCGACTTCCACATATTTAAATGACGATAGATGGCTGACCAGGATGTCTTCTTCTCCGCATACAGTGACTACGCTGTCTCCGACCATATATTTCAACTTCTGATGCAGGGTGGACGTGACTGCCCCCGCCCCATGAATCCAGGGTCTTCCAAGCAAGCAGCTGTACGCAGGCTGTATATCCATGATATAAAACTCAGTTGCAAACACCTCCGGCCCCACCTGTAGAGGCAACGTTATTGATCCGAAAACGTTTCTTCGCGTACCATCAAACGCCCTAACCACCAAGTCACTGGGCGTGCACCGGATACCGCTAACATCCAGCTTCATCATTGCCTTCTTAGGCAGCACATTCAGAGACGACCCGGTGTTAACCAACACGTGCGACATTACTGATCCTCTACACTCGACAGATACGTGCAGCGCCATATTATGGTCTCTCCCTTTCGGGGTCAAGTCAAAACCAGTAAAGCCCAAGCTGTGGCCTGCATTCACATGTGCCAACACCCCTTCCAGCTGATTCACGGAGAAGTCCTGAGGTACAAAAGAGGTATCCAGGACTTTCAGCAAAGCATTTCTGTGAGCTTCCAAACACAACAACAATGACAGGATAGATATTTTGGACGGCGTCTGCTGTAGATGCTCCACAATCTTATAATCACTTTTTCGAATCAAGCGCATGAACTCTTCTACGTCTTTCGATGCCGATTCTTTGTCACTTGCTTGCGCTGGGACATTCTCAACCGCTTTCCCTTTTCCTTTCGCTAGTCTTTCGGCCTCCACTTCAGGGGATATAAAGATCCTACCACTCCTTGTCATACCTCCCGAACCAACAACATTATCCACAGTCTCGGCTGGCTGCTTATTAACATCAATCTTTATCCCGTCACAATACACCTCCAACCCATATGACCATGGGACTGCTTTCGTGTTCTCGTACGGGACCGGCCCGACCTTAGTTATGGTGATCGGTGGTCGCTGAGCTGGTGCTGCGATAGTGATTGTCTTTCGAGGAATCGTTACCGTGGCCACATCACTCCGACTATCTGTTACTGCCCCTGCAGGCTCTGCAGTTGCTGCTCGGTCAAACTGCAATATACCTTCATCAATTAAAGCCTGAATGCCCTTCTTCAAATCATCACACCCCCCGCTAGGGTCCAACAGTCTAAGCAATACTCGTCACACCCCGGGTAAACACCCCCTTGCAACAGTCGGCTTTTTATCTCGCTCAGCGGCGTTTTTAAATCTTCGACATTCACAACCAGATTCAACCCTTCCTCAGTTAGAATGGTGTTTGCCCCATGATTAGGCATGGGTTTCTGCACTATATTCGGACCTGCCGTTCCGAAATTGATAGTCTTATTGTCCAAAAGATCCTGCACAACGTGCTTAAAAGCATGGCAACCCTCTATATCGTGGCCTGGGGCCCCAGAATGAAACTCACAGTGCCTGCTTGCGTCATAACCAAATGGGGGAGCTCCCGTTATCGGTGCCAGAGTTCTCTTCTCTACCAGGTTCAATCCCAACAATGTCTGCAGTAAATCAGCATATGTCGAGGGAGGCTTCTCAAACACTCTTCTCGGTTTGCCACCCTGGAATCTTCGTTGAGCCTGTTGTGCCCCCTGCTGAGGCTGCTGCTGCTGTTGCATTGGCTGCTGCGGAGACGGTTGTTGCTGCTGAAGTGGTTGTTGTTGATACGGGATAGTAACACTCGCCACCTGCTGCGGCTGATGATATTGGTTTCGTCCCCTGCCTCGGCCTCCAAATACTGCGCTTGCCTCGCCCTGACGGCGCCCACCAAAAGCCTTCCTATTACTGCCAGATGCAGTCGATTCCTTAACCTGGAATTTTCCTTGCTTAATGTTACGCTCAATCTTTTCTCCCATCAGAATCAGGTCTGAGAAACTGGCCAGAGATGTGTGAAACAGCATATCGTGAAACAAACCCGTGAATGTGCCGACAAACATGTCATTCATTTCCTTATCTTCTACAGGGGGACGGACCCTGGCAGCCATATCGCGCCACCTTTGCGCGTACTCTTTAAAGCTCTCCCCCTTCTTCTGAGATAGCCCGGCCAATTGGACTCGATTGGGCGCCAAATCGCTATTATACTTGTAGTGAGCTACAAACGCCTCCGCCAATTGCTTCCATGTCTTGATATTGGTTGGCTCCAACCCCATATACCACTCTAGGGAAGGACCCGACAGACTATCTTGAAAGAAATGCATTAGCATTCTTTCATCAGTTGAGTACGCAGACATCTTTCTGTAATAGGCTCGCACATGCACTTTCGGACATGTGTCCCCTTTATACTTATCAAACGCAGGAGCTTTGAATTTAATTGGCACCCTCAAGCCAGGTACCAGCCCCATTGTTGCCATGTCCAAACCCACAGCACTTTGGTTCAGGACTCCCCTCATCTGCTCTTCCAGCATTCTGATCTTCTGGGAGTCATCCATCGGCCCTTCGAAACCTCCGCCGGAGAAAGCGTCCTCCTGCTGATCTTCTTGCCACATACCATTACCAGCTCCGTACCCATCGTATCCAATATTACGTCCAGCCCTGACCTGATTCATCCCCGGACCTCGGCCTCTGTTGCCGTACCCTTGAACACCTCCAGCAGGCCCAAAAGCCATAAATCCAGTGCCGTTTCCATTTCCGAAACCTCCGTAACCCTGATTGGTCGCACCATAACCATCTTGCCCAAAGCCTTGAGCATTAAAGCCATATTTCCCCGCATTATCGAATCCCTGATCATTGAACCCGAATCCAGCGTTGACAAAGCCGTTGCCTCCCATATTATCACCCAAGTTGACGTCACCCAGCCCAACGTTATGGACAGCAGTATCATTCCCAACTCCGACGTTACCATTCACAACAGCGGTAGCATTGTTGACATTAGCAGCAGGTATATTGACTACAGGTGGGGCCACTGGCGTGGGAGTGCCGTCTCCATGAATAGTATCGACCCGTACAGACTGATGATCTTCATTACCGTGACCAGCATTTCGAGCCAACAGAGGCTGGACCATGGCTTGCAGATTTTCCTGACCTTTTGCAATAGCTTCCATGGTCTGCATAAAGAGAGCGAGCTTCTCGCGCACATCTTGCATCTCGTTCTGCATTTGATCCATGATTCTTCGACAGTTGGTGCGGGTAGAATAGCGGTGCGGGTGTTGATCTGCAATCCTGGAAAGTACCTGGTACAGAGCAGGAAATAAGACACCATTCAAAGATTACCTGTAATGCAATATGAGTATGAATGCAACGCAATGTGTCTGTGCATTAGGGAAGTTCATTCCCCCAGTTCTAGTGTGAAGGTGCCAGTGCGGTGACAGTGCTAATGATATAAAGATCGGAGCTGGATCACAGAAAGCCTCATATATTACTGAGAAAACCAGAATACAAAGTTGCTGAGAGTACAACAAGAAGGCATGACCTCAACCAACAATCCTGGTGATGGTCAGCACTATGCAAATAAAGCATACAAGTTACTACATGAAATGATCAAATCCTCCCAAAGGTCTGGTATTCTTCTATCAACTTCTTGGTATCCGGATGTCTCGGTCGATCAAGCAGCCCTTCAACAAGTTGGTTTCTCTTCTTAAGAACGCGTCACACGTCTTCAGCAGTTTCTTCCCATGTTGCTTCTCCGAGGCAATCTTTTAGTTTTCGCTTTTGAGACACCGCTTCATCTCTGCATTTGATTGCCTTGTTCAGTGCATGCTGGACACTATACCGGGTCATCACTTCTTCCTCACACTTCTTGATGCTAGACTTCAACTTCTCTTCGAGGTCGGAGATTTGCTGCTTTAGCTTATCTTCCCTCTTCTTGTTGTTGGTGAGCGTAGCATTCCAAGTCTTATTGCAAGAAGAGATCTCTCGGTGAGCAATGTCAAGCGCTTTCTTCTTGGATTCAAGCATGTCATGGGAACTTCTGAACTCTTGCCCCAGACGTTCGCGCTTCTTCTTTTCCTCAGTCAACTCAGCCCCTAATCTGTTTAACAGCTCGATTTGTTGTTGGAAAGCATATACAGCCTTGTTTTTCTCACCGCGTACCTGAGCTAGCTCCTGCTCTAACCCTTCGTTGATCTTCAACAAGGCTTCCTTTTCCCTCACGACCTGCTCATAGGCTTCCTTAGAAACAGTGGTTGGCTCTTCTGCCGGAATAGGAACAATGACGGGTGCAGTTGGAAATGGAATTAATAACTGACTTGCTCTTTTCTAGATCCAAACCCTGTAAGGTGCATAGGCCTGGCAATCGTTCTTACCTAACAGTGGCTTCCCCTTGCGGTTAATACGTGTCCAGGCATGCTGCAACTCAGCTAGCAATTCTCCCTTCAAACCACCTGTGAAGTACAGAGATTCCTGTACTTCCTCCTCCTGAGGTGGATTCTTCAGTGCATATCCGAACTGGCGAATGAATAGAGAAGGGTTGTAATTGATACACCCTTTTCTTCCTATCAGCGGCACATTAGGGTACCCAGAACAACTGAAGATGAGCTCGGATCCCAACAGGTCTCGATCAAACCACTCCATGTCTTCCGACAATAACCTCATCAGGCGCTCTGGCCAACCAACTGGAACTGTAGTCTCTGCAACAGACCTTCTCTTAGGAAGGTGACTCTCAAACCACATACTCAACAAGGGTACACAAAGATGAACATTCTTCCCTCTGCCCTTCTCATTCTTGTAATGCAGTGAGTGGTAGAAATCTCCGAGTAAGGTAGGTACAGGATTACCAGCGGCAAACAAGTAGAAAGCATCGAAGTCCACAAAATCCGGTATATTGGGAAACAAGACTATGCCATAAATCCACAAGGCCAACACAGCATTGAAAGCAACCCAGCACCCGCTCTTGGCATACTCCTGGGCTTTACCAACTAAGAACTGGAGTGAGAAGCCTGGAACTCCACGGGAAACAGTAGTCACAAGTTCAGAAGCATCAATATGCAAGGCTTTTGCCAAATCTTCCGGCTTGGGTTTGGCGTCATAATGAATGAATGGAACCTGGTTCTGCACGGGCAGCTCAACATACTCAGCGTATTCCTCCAGGGTTGGTCCCATAATAAAGTCAGAGAACGTAAAGCACCTCAAAGCAGGGTCGTAGAATTGCATCAAAGCATACAACCCATCTAACTCTACCTCTGTAGGTTTGCACACGAATCTCAGTAGTCTACCATAGCTCATCCGGAAGCTCCTACGAACACCCTCATCAGCAAGAGAGATCAACCCAAGTAGAGGAACCATATCAGGCGTAGGCAATTTGTAAGCAACCGTTCTCCTTAAGTTAGTCATGATCAAACACTCAGAAGTCTGGGCACTAGAACTAGGGAAATGCAAATGCGCCTGCAGCACAGACACACGTTAGTGAAATGCAAATGGTAATGGATATGCAGTGATGCAATGCAAGTAACATGCAACAGGGACCAAAGCTGTAGCTGAATAGCCTGAACCCAATCAAGAAAGGTCTCAGATAGACCATCCAGAAGTCATCCAAATCTGGTCTCGGAAAGACCTCAAACAAAGCTCCAATACTGGTCTCTGATAGACCCCATAATCATAACCTGAATGGTCTCTGACAGACCTCAAATCATATCTCCCACTGGTCTCTGACAGACCTCAGAACACATCTCCAAATAGTCTCTGACAGACCTCGGAACACACCAACTGGTCTCTGACAGACCTTAGAACCCTCCATAAATATCCAGGATCCTGATCAAGAAACAAACCGGTGGTCTGGAGGTCTAGTTACCTGCATAACCCTGAATCCCCTCACAGGTGGGTGGCCCTATAACTGGCACAAGGTACGGCATCCTATGCGGTCATCGGCGTCACAGACTTTCAGGGTTGATGATACGATTCCCAGAAAGAGTGGCATCATCAATCCCTGAAGAGGCCTCACTTAGCCAACTTCCAAATGATCGGTCCCCAGAGTCGACAATCCAACTAACCAGCAACCCGCGCCAACCAAAGGAAGGGGCAGGAGGCCAACCAGAGGAACCTCGTCTGAGTGTAGATTTCATGGGACACCAAAGCAAGCAAAGCAAGCGGGCACCCACTAATTTCTACTCTAATTCTAGGTGCACTCAAGCCCAGGTCCGGCTTATCTCTCAATATCAGAACACCCGTCATACCCCAGATACAGCAACAATAATCAATATATAAAGCTGAAAATACAGGGTCAGAAATATAAATCCATAAAAAATCCTCGACGGGAAAACAAGCGTTAGGATTGACTCTCTTAAGGGACGTTGGATCCCAAATGCATAGGAACTATCGCAGTCCTTAGCAGCCAGGGGACGTTGGATCCCCAGCAGAGTCGCCAGCTGTCGCTACTGCGAAAATCGGCGCCGGCTGACAGAAGAGTCGCCACCGTGCGTTATTTATCCCACGGGAGGGAAAGGAAACGCTCAGAGTAAACCTCGCATAACACGGGAAAGGTATGGTCGTCGCAACCAAAACCTGGATTCGGGAGTCGGTTACACAAGGGGAAGGTATTAGCACCCCTCACGTCCGTCGTACTCGACGGGATCCACGCTTGTTTTCGGGTATGGATTGTTATTCTATCTAAACTATAGGTCAAGGGTTAAAAAGAAAATAAAATGAAAATAGAAATGACTCGGCAAAGTATCGCACTTTATGCCTACGTATTCCCGCCTGGAACGAAAAAATCAGAGTCAACGTAGTTCGCCTACCTACGGGAAAGGAGGGGAAGGTTGCTCGCTAGGATATCGCATCCTATGCCTACGTACTTTCATACAGCATGAAAGATCAGAGCAAACGTAGTTCGGGCCACGTACGACACAAGTCTGTTTCGGTTGATTTTATTCCTCCTGAAAAAGGTTTTCTGATTAGCGGTCCAAGCGGACAAAAATGACGTTTTGATGAGTTCACATTCTTTTACGGAAGAAGTGTCTTTTATTGTGTTTGAAATCTTTATGTGTTTTTCTGTTTGTTTTGAGAGAAGAAGAGTCAGAACTCTAACCTACGGTTGCGAAGGGAAACAAACTAACCTAATGTTATCATGCATGGGTTAAGACCTAGTGTCTATCATGCCCCTCTCTTGCACAGAGAGAAACAGAGATTCTAAGGGATAGGCAGAAACAGAAACAATAGCAGATATATACAGTAAAACAGTAAAATGCATGGATGCAACAGTACAAGCGAGGCAAGGGAGTCCTACTCGACCTCGAACCTAGAAAACAATAGGCGAAAGTGAACAGGATTCACTTTCAACCCAACAGGGTAAACAGCAAACAATACAGTCCAGAAAACCAATCAATACATCAAAAATGAAATACAACAAAAATAAACATCCTCAGCAGCTCTGGATCAACATCTGGCTTCAAGTAATCTCCAATCAGTTACAGGCTTCAACAAGCATCAATCTCCATCTTCATGGCCTTCAGATAAGGGCTTTGATCCTCAGTTTTCTATCTGCAATGGCTTTTCTTCAAATTCAAACCTCCAGGATGAGGGATCAGTCACAAGAGTGGATTGGGTGTTAAGCAATCAGTTGACTACCAAAGGTGGTGAACAGACTGCTTCTAACACAAAAGACATTTTCTCTCAAGAGTTCTATCTCTTAGACACTATCACCAAGCCTTCCAAAGGAAGGGGCGAGTGTCTTAGAGAGACTCTGAATCACAGAGAAGAATGGATGCAGACAAGGCAATCCATGTTTGAGAAACAAGCTTTCTAATCTAGAGCTCTGCCTAGCTCCTAAACCCTAGTCTCCTCAGCATCTGCTAACAAGAAACTCCTCTTCAACTCTGGAAGTTGATCTTCAATCTCTGGATCTCCAATGGCTTCATCTTCACAAGTCTTCAGCTCTCCCAAGTCCCCAGACAATCCCAATACCCACACAAGCAAGCAATAATCCCCATAGGGCATACCACACCAGTCAATCAGATATACAGTACATTAATAGCAGTAGGGGAATCCTGACTTTCTAAGGGGATCTAATAACTACCCATAGCACCTATAGTCCCATAACTAAACTATTCAAACCCTAAGTCCTAAGGGAAATGAATTGATTCTCCTAAGTCATCACCTAAAAACCCTAGTTTGTTCATATTATTCACACCTAAACTAACCACCTAAAATTAATTTCTAAAAATGGGAACTAAATTGTATCTACAAGTTTAATGTCTAACCTAAACAACCTAAAAAGAATGGGCAAAAAATATTGAAGCAATTAATAGAACAAAAAATAACAAAATCATGTATGAAATGAAACTATTTAAAATGTCATTTATTTAGAAAATATGGGAAAAATACCAAATAAAAAATAAAATGCAATTTTTATTTTTTATAATTTTCTTGACTCTCTAAAGAAAATAATGCAAAAAGAATGAATTAAAAAAGATGATTTTTCTATTTATTATGATTTTTATAAGATGCATAAAAATGAAAAGAAAATAAAATGAAAATATAAAGAAATAAGGGAGGGGGTGAGAAAAGTAAGGCCAGGCAGTTCAAATAATTGGGCTTCACGCGCGTGGGGGTGCCAATAGTCATCAGAGCCCAATTCCCCTACTTAAATGAAACGGTGCGTTTCATATTTTAAAGTTTCCCTCCGTTTCTCAGGATGCACGTGGACCGTCCGATTCATGGTCAAGTCAAACCTCCCCACCAAATCCAAGGGCATACGCGTCGTCTTCTTCCTCCATCCATCTAGGGTTTCAGACACGAGCTTCATGCACGAAAATTCCACCCAATCTTTCTCCATGCTCTCTTGACGAAAATGAAAAATTCCAAGCCCTAAAATAATCTACAAAACACAAGGAATCCATGCCTGGTCCTAGTTTTTGCTAACTCTCTTTGTAGACCCCAAACAGAGGGCACGAAAACCAGGGTTCACCATGCTTGCCTGATGTCATCTTTGCCAGAATTCAAACCTGATGATCTACAATTAATCTACATGCTTTCCTCATCATTCTATGCCTCATCATATTAATTATAGTCCACTACACAGCTTGTTCTTGAAGCTAACAGAAATGGTGACCTGCCATGGATCTTCACAAAACTCTTCCTAGATCTCAAGAATTACTCCCCTATGGTCTCTAAACACTCCTATCCTAACCACATGATCTATAACAGCCTGAATAATGAGATTCGAAGAATTTTGCATACCTTGCAAGTGGTGATGGCAATGATGGTTAGACTCCAATTCAAGCCTTGCTACTTGCTGAAAATGATCTCCAATGAGTGTGTGTGCTTCTGTTTGCAGTGATTCTTGCTCAATCCTTGTGAATTACTCTATTCCATTCTTCATGCAAATTGGAGTTTCAACTTGAATCTCTTTAAACAGCCACGAATTCTATCCAAGTTCTTGTGCCAATTACTCCATGATGCTGGTGGATGATGATGATAACAGAAATTGGAATGATGGAGGAAGTTTTAATGGAGTTTTGATGAAAATGCAACTTGGAGTGAAGAAGATAAATGATACAATTCTTGATCAATTCAACCACTTCTTGATGTGAATCATAGTGTTGGAATGATGATGATGAAGATCCAATCCAAAGATGTGAGAGTTTTGAGAGATTTGTGAGAGTTTGTGAAGCTTATGCCAAAATGAGAAAGTGAATGAAAATTGAGGTTTTTGAACAAATGGGAGCACCAACCCTTGCATGAACCAACTTGTATGAATATATAGATGAATTTAGAACTTCCTAGAAACTTGGAGAAGTTTCCCTTGCACTTTTCCCTTTCAATTTGGTTTATGTAACTTTCAATTCAAGCAACCATGGATAACTCTCAAATTATGAACTAAACTCAAAATTACACTTTAGCCAATGTCTTTAAAATTCCCTTTCCATTCAAAATGACTTATAATTTTGCTTCATTTGGCCAAAATATGAAAAATCTCATTTCTAAAGCCATTTTTCTTCATTAAATTCACCAATTTTGAAACCTTGTGCTATGGACATTTCCAATCTCTCATGGTCACTTTTCTAGACTCAAAATGTCATTTGGAGCAAGTTTGATGTTGTAAGTTTTTCCATTTGAGGCCTCCTTGTATGAGTTTTGGACATAGGTTAAAATGACCTGTAATTCACAAATGACCAAAATACCCTTTGCTTGCCAAGACCATAAGTTGAGTTACACACATCATATGAAGGCATACTATACCATTCTAGAAAGCTAAGACAATAAGGAACAACTCTTATGTAGACCAGAAATCCATTTGAAATTTCCTTGAGGGGTAAAAATTGCTTGGAAGTCAAGTCACTTTCACAGACAAAATTTCAGATACCTCAGATGACCTGTAACTTGCAAGGACCATAACTTGAGTTCTATAAATCTCCTTGATGTATTCCACCACTCAAATTAAAGGTCTTGAGATCCTCTACAAGTTCCATGTTGGCCAAAAAGCCATTTGAAGCTTGCATTTTGACTTATTTTGCTTGGAAATTTGACCTAAACTAGGGGATTTTACATAGAAACCCTAATTTAGAAACTCCTCTTCTCCTTGATTTCTCTTGAATTCTTCTTAGCACAAAAACATATCCTTATTCTTCATGTCAAATGATGAACCTCACATATCTCCAATAGCCCTTAATGCCTTTCAATCAGTCAATTGACCTAGGGTTGACCCAAGGTTGACCCAGATGAAACCCTAGTTGACTGTCTTCAACTGCAGCTCTTGTGATCACATCAACAACTTGTTTTCTTCTCCAAATGACTTTCTAAGTCCTCCAAGATGTCTAGATACTCCCCCTGCTCCATCCACAGCTCACGACTTACTTGTTGATCCTCAGACACCCTCAGTTAGGAGATGGATGAACTGCTTGATCCATTGACTTGATAGCTTCCCAATTCTTTCTGATGACTTGAATGAGATTGAATTTGGATAATAACCTTTTGATAGGCCTCTAGAGATGATAATAATGATTGGTCCCCTGTTGAATGACTTGCTATGCTTATGCTATGCAGATGATTAGTCTATGTACATGACTCTATATGCAAATGCTAATGATATTGAAACAAAAACAAAGTGAATAAGGTTGAGCAAATTTTAGGGTGCAACAGCTGCCCCTATTCAAGCGACTTGGACCCGATTGGGTGAAGAGCCCGGAGCCTTCAGACATTCGCGGTACAAGACGGTTGAATACCAGTGAAACCAGAAATTTGCCAACCGCAGAAATAAATTGTGCCCCCACTTGGGGAACGACATTCATCAGCTAAATCTGGCTGTTAAGACAACCCACTGATCTCGCGCGACCGTGCTAGGGATTATTTCCATCGTCCTGAAAAAGATTCTATCATCGCCGAGACAGAACACTGTCCACGTCAGGACGCCTGCTTCGTCGATTTGGGAAAACCTCAATAACTTTGCTAGGGACGGCTCGTCTGCCTTCCTTTCCACGTACGGAATCCCTCTTCTTTTTCCACGTTAGGAATAACTTCTTTGATCTGTCCGCGTCAGGACTAAACTTTTCCACGTAAGGAAACAACTCTTTCTTTCCACGTCAGGAATACGAGCCTCCTTCCACGTAAGGAATACTATCTTTCCACGTAAGGAAGCACATCTTGATTTGTTCACGTAAGGACCCCAATCTTTCCACGTGAGGAATATAATCTCAATCTGCATCTGTCCACGTCAGGACTGCGACTTGATATGTCCGCGTAAGGACCCCATCTTTCCACGTAAGGAATCACATTTTGGTATGTCCGCGTAAGGACTCAATTTTTCCACGTAAGGAATAAACTCGTCTTTCCACATAAGGAAACCATTTCTCTTCCACGTAAGGAACGCTCTTGATATGTCCACGTAAGGACTCTTCATCTTTCCCCGGTAGGAACCACATCTGCTCCACGTAAGGAATCGGCTTTTTCTTTCCTCGTAAGGAATACATCTTTCCACGTAAGGAATCATATTTTGATATGTCCGCGTAAGGACCCATCACTTTCCACGTAAGGAATACAATCTCTTTTCTGAATCTGTCCACGTCAGGACTGCACTTGCTTTTCCACGTAAGGAACTGAAGCTTCTCTTTCCTCGTAAGGAATAAGCTTGTCCACGTCAGGACTCCGCTGAGGAAATAAAACTCGTCCACGTTAGGACCCATGCACCTTTGACCTATTGGGGAAATGAGACTTGTCCACGTCAGGACTCACATTTTGCCCACAACACAAAGAAGGATAAATTCGGTCCACGCCAGGACTCTCGTATCTTGTCATCAGGAAGAACTGTAAACTTTGTCCACGTCAGGACACCCACTTCACCATTACGAATAAAGCTATCTGCTGGAAATAAATTGTCCACGTCAGGACACCAACACGAAGAGTAACCAACTTTGTCTACGCCAGGACTCCACACTCAACCAATACCAGGAACTCGCACCTGTCCACGTTAGGAATAACACGCATCGTCAACTCGAGGAGATGTCCACGTCAGGACTCCACATTCCAACAACCTTCTCTAGCATACAGAAAACCCGTCAATAAAATTGTCCACGTTGGGACTCATCCTTCCATTGGTCCGCAAATTTCTTATCACTGACGTTACAGCAACTTTGAGGCTGGCTCTACTGGGGATATTTGAAAATCATACTTCCGGACGCCTGTTCTGATAACCGGCGGTAGCCTCTGAAATTCTGATTCATGAATCCTTTGATGACCAATAGCTCTGCTTGGGGATAAGGAGAAACTTATCCAGCTGACTCTGGCGGGGAAAACACAAGAAATTCATAAATAACTTTGTTCGGAGACAAAGAGAACTCCATCTTGACAACTCTGTGGGGAGTAGTGCTAAAGCTGACACTTCGTGGAATATCTCACGTCGAAATCCTGAATATTTATTGATTCACCTGAGCAAGGGCTCTCTCTTCCTGCAAAAGAAACAATACTTAAAACAAACAGCTAACCAACCTGGTTTATGTTTCAAAAATGCGTATGCTCGACGGCGATGCAATGCTCCATTTGACATGGAAATGCTACACTTTTATTTGGTTGATGCAAGTACGACCCTATATGCCAATGCGACTGCAGACTTGAACTGCTGGGTACAGAAACTGCTTCAACAAAATAAATGTTGAAGATAATGCCAACTCCGTTGGGGATAGCCAGGTGCTACAGAATCATTCCAGCAAAATAAATGCTGGAAGAGGGGAGTCAACTCAGCCGGGAAATGGGGAACTTAAACCAAACACCTCGTTGAAGTAGCACCCTGCTGGGGAATAGCAGATGTGCACAGTACGATTGGATTTCTGCTGGAGAGTGAACTGATATTACACAGTATCTTGACAAAATAAATGCCATGACCCACACCAACTCTGCCGGGGAGAGCCTTAATCTTTGAGTTCTATTGGGAGGAATGAATACCCTAGTTGGAAAGAGAACTCCGCTTCGGGATAGGATGATTCTCTTGGGAAAAATCAATTGAATTCGCTGGGGGAGAGTAAATGACCCGGCGGGGAAAGGTGAACCGTCTGAATTCAGCTCGCCAGTTGGAAATATTAATCTTCTAAGGCTGAACCACTCTCTGCTGAGGATAAATGACTTGGCTGGAGCATGTCCTCTTGGATAGGCTACGCCTAGCTGGGGGATTCGATCCTTCTTCAATAAGGAACATGCATGACCTGCGTGGAGATCGAGTCTTTTCTTACTGCAGTCTCTTGATCATCTTCCTCGTACGGCTATGAGACCTGCAACAACACAAACAAGACAAGACAAATCTATGCAACCCAGTCGATTCAGGTTAGTGACGTTATTTTCAGTTAATTCAAAGCTTTAGCAACTGTTGGCAAGGGCCAGCGACGTTATGCACATGTTAGTTTCATCAAACTTAGGCGTTAATCATGCACAAAACCGTAAAGAACAGTGTCAAGTACTGAATAACGTATTTTATTGATTGGGCCCCTGAATGGGCGGAGTTTTGTACACGGGATGTAACTCCTGAAAAGAGGAAGCTACACAAAACAAATATACAAGTATGCACCAGAAGCATAAATATTTTGACAAATTAAATTTTGTGCACATGTCGGCAACGGGATGCAGACGAACACCACGAACTGATCCTCCTATGACCCATCCGACTCTAATGCTTTCCCGGTATTCACACTTTTGTAGAGATTGTATCAGATAACCGATCCCTTAGGCATTCTCCCGCACTGATGCTCATTGCAATCTCAAATTCGGACCGCAGTCATTTGCTTTTCAAATCCCTAACTTTTGCGTGAACCGCCTTTTACGGGTTTTCAGTTCACCGAGATACCCTTTTTTGCCGAAGCCGCCCAGTGTAGGTTTTCAACTTCGCGGGTGTACATTTTTCAATTTTTATCCCTAACTTTTGCCCGAACCTTTCATTCTGTTTTTGGTTCGCCAGGATGCCCCATTTTTGCCTGGACTCTCTTTTTCTGTCCAGCGGGTCTATTTTAAGCAAAGTATTTTTTTACTGCGTCCGAATTCACAGGCGACGTGAAGTCTTCACCGTCCATAGTGGACAACAACAACGCTCCTCCTGAAAATACTTTCCTGACAACGTATGGCCCTTCGTAGTTGGGGGTCCACTTGCCCCGGTGATCTGCTTGCGGCGGGAGAATCCTTTTTAGCACAAGGTCGCCCGTCTGAAAGCTTCGCGGATGTATCTTCTTATCATATGCTTTCTTCATTCGGCTCTGGTACAAACGACCATATGCTAGAGAAGCCAGCCTCTTCTCATCCATCAAACTCAGTTGATTCAACCTGTCTTTTATCCATTCTGCCTCGTCCAGCTGAACGTCTCGCAATACCCTTAGAGAAGGGATCTCCACCTCCAATGGTAGCACTGCTTCCATTCCATATACCAACGAGAACGGAGTTGCCCCGGTTGATGTGCGTACCGTCGTACGATAACCGTGCAGGGCAAAAGGTAGCATCTCGTGCCAATCCTTATAGGTCACCACCATTTTCTGGACGATCTTCTTTATATTCTTATTGGCCGCTTCGACAGCGCCATTCATCTTGGGTCGGTAAGGGGAGGAGTTGTGATGTTCGATCTTGAAATTCTGACAGAGCTCCTTCATCATTTCGTTGTTCAGGTTTGAACCTTTGTCCGTGATTATCCGCTCGGGAATCCCATATCGGCAAATGATATCTCTCTTGATGAATCTGGCCACCACTTGCTTCGTTACATTTGCATAAGACGCCGCTTCCACCCACTTGGTGAAATAATTGATTGCTACTAAGATGAACCGATGCCCATTAGAAGCTGTCGGCTCGATCTTTCCAATCATATCGATCCCCCACATCGAGAATGGCCAAGGTGATGACATCACATTTAGAGGACTCGGAGGCACATGGATCTTATCAGCATAGATTAGGCACTTGTGACACTTCCTCGCAAACTTGAAACAATCAGTTTCCATGGTCAGCCAAAAATAACCTGCCCGCAGCAGCTTTCTCGTCATAGCATGCCCGCCAGCATGCGTACCAAAGGTACCTTCGTGTATTTCCTCCATGAGCAACTTTGCCTCTCTTTCGTCTACACAACGCAACAGCACCAAATCGTGGTTTCTTCTGTATAAGACGCCATCCGGGTTCAAATAGAAATTGCCTGCTAACCTCCTGAGAGTCTTCTGATCTTGACTGGATGCCCCAGCCGGATACTCTTTATTCTTCAGGAAATTAAGGATATCGAAATACCATGGTTTGTCATCAGATGCTTCATCAATAGCGAATACATAAGCTGGCCTGTCCAGCCGAGAGATAATGATTCGGGGAGCCTCGTTCCAGAAGTTGACTTTGTACATGGAAGACAAAGTGGCCAGGGCGTCAGCCATTTGATTCTCTGCCCGCGGTACGTGATGCAATTCAACCTTGTCGAAGAAAGGCAACAATCTCCTTGCATAATTCATGTAATGTATCAAATTGGGCTTCCGTGTCTCCCATTCCCCTTTGATCTGATTCACCACCAGAGCTGAGTCTCCGTATACGTCTAAATTCTTGATTCGCAAATCAATGGCTTCTTCAAGCCCCATTATACAAGCTTCGTATTCGGCCTCATTGTTGGTAACGGCAAAGGTCAATCGGGCAGTAAACGGGATGTGCGACCCGTGTGGCGTAGTGATGATTGCCCCTATTCCGCTACCGTAAGCATTCACGGCTCCGTCAAATATCATCTTCCATTTGGAACCCAACTCTGGTCCCTCGTCTGGCAACGGCTCTTCACAATCTTTCATCTTTAGGTACATGATATCCTCGTCAGGAAAATCAAACCTCATCGATTGGTACTCTTCAATAGGCTGCTCCGCCAGATACTCAGACAGCACACTCCCCTTTATAGCCTTCTGCGAGACGTATTGAATGTCATATTCAGTCAAGACCATCTGCCAACGGGCAATTCTACCTGACAACGCCTGCTTTTCAAATACATATTTGATAGGATCCATCTTCGAGATGAGCATGGTTGTATGATTCAGCATGTACTGCCTCAAACGCTTGGCGGCCCAAGCTAGCGCGCAACAAGTTTTCTCCAGCATTGAGTATCGAGATTCGCAGTGTGTAAATTTCTTACTCAAGTAATAGATTGCATGCTCCTTTCTCCCTGTCTCGTCGTGCTGACCGAGAACACAACCCATGCTTCCCTCAAGAACCGTCAAATACATAATCAAGGGTCTACCTGCCACTGGGGGTATCAAAATAGGAGGCTCCTGCAAATACTGCTTTATTTTATCGAACGCCTTCTGACAATTTTCGTTCCACGTTACAGCTTGATCTTTCTTCAACAGCTTGAATAATGGTTCACACGTGGCCGTTAGGTGAGATATGAACCGGGCAATGTAGTTCAACCTCCCTAAAAACCCGCGCACCTCTTTCTCTGTTTTAGGCGTCGGCATTTCTTGAATCGCTTTTATTTTAGCAGGATCGACCTCTATTCCTCTTTCGCTTACGATAAATCCCAGCAGCTTACCCGATCTCACCCCGAAGGTGCATTTATTAGGGTTCAGCCTCAGCCTGAACTTCCTAAGTCTTTTAAATAACTTCAGCAGATTCCCCAGATGCTCTTCCTCTGTCTGGGATTTGGCAATCATATCATCAACATAAACTTCGATCTCTTTATGCATCATGTCATGGAAAAGAGTCGTCATCGCACGCTGATATGTTGCCCCAGCATTCTTCAAACCAAAGGGCATCACTTTGTAACAAAATGTTCCCCATGGCGTTATGAAAGTGGTCTTCTCCATATCCTCTGGCGCCATTTTAATCTGATTATAGCCTGAAAAGCCATCCATGAAGGAAAATACGGAGTATTGAGCAGTATTATCAACTAACACGTCAATGTGAGGGAGTGGAAAATCGTCTTTTGGGCTTGCTTTATTCAAATCTCTATAATCCACGCACATTCGAACCTTGCCATCTTTCTTTGGCACTGGTACGATGTTAGCAACCCAGGAGGGATACTTCGTCACGGCCAGGAAACCAGCGTCCCACTGTTTTTGAACTTCCTCTTTGATCTTCATTGCCATATCTGGTCGAGTTCTGCGAAGCTTTTGTTTGACCGGCGGGCAATCTTCTTTCAGCGGCAGGCGATGTACAACCATGTCTGTATCGAGCCCTGGCATGTCTTCATATGACCAAGAGAATACATCATTATACTCCCTGAGCATTTCAACCAGTCTTCGCTTGATATCACCCTGCAGTGCGGCTCCGATACGAATATTCTTCTCAACCCCTTCCGACCCCAAGTTGATAATTTCGATGACCTCGTCGTGAGGCAGAATGGCTCTTTCCTCTTGCTTCACCAACCAAGACAGTTCTTCAGGAACATCACTATCTTCGACAACCTCTTCTTCGGCCTGAAATACCGGGTGCTCAAAGTCGGGACGAGTCATAGGTGGTTCAAGGATGTCATCTGAACATGTTATCCTGCAAAAGGAATGGTTAAGTGCTTCAAAATGCGTATAAAGTGAACAACCACGTTGCCATTTTATTGAAAAATATAAAACAAGAAAGACAGGGATTACAGTATTTGCACATGAAAAAACGCCATTTATTTAATGATTGACACGCAATGTTCATAACACACAGCCCTAAGCAAATCCTGATGCCCCGGGCAAGACATCAGATTATTCAACAATTAATAAAGCAAAGCATTACTGTTTAAAGGTCACAGGAACAAGCTCCTGAATAGACCAGTTGCACAGTCCTTGTCCTGGCGTGCTTGGCTGAATCCAGGCATCCATATCACAGTCGTTGTCTCCTTCGTCAGACTCCGAAGCAGCATTGACGGTTTCATGACACACTCCACTGGCAGAGATGGTGATTGGCCCTCTGAAACGGGGTGCCCCCACGGAAGGAGTTGATGACGACGATTGGTATCCTAGCCCGAACCGGTCCGTCTTCACAGGAATGTCCAGCACTTTGCCCCAGCCCTTTGCTTCTCCTGCTTCCACTAGAGCTTGAGCTTCTTTATACGATGAGACGGCTATCTCCGACGCTTTGCTCGGCCCGGGACCCTTGTCCTTGATGCGCAACCCTTCAAATGCCTGGCAGGGTGTTTCGTGGATCTCTCCGTCGACTTCCACATATTTAAATGACGATAGATGGCTGACCAGGATGTCTTCTTCTCCGCATACAGTGACTACGCTGTCTCCGACCATATATTTCAACTTCTGATGCAGGGTGGACGTGACTGCCCCCGCCCCATGAATCCAGGGTCTTCCAAGCAAGCAGCTGTACGCAGGCTGTATATCCATGATATAAAACTCAGTTGCAAACACCTCCGGCCCCACCTGTAGAGGCAACGTTATTGATCCGAAAACGTTTCTTCGCGTACCATCAAACGCCCTAACCACCAAGTCACTGGGCGTGCACCGGATACCGCTAACATCCAGCTTCATCATTGCCTTCTTAGGCAGCACATTCAGAGACGACCCGGTGTTAACCAACACGTGCGACATTACTGATCCTCTACACTCGACAGATACGTGCAGCGCCATATTATGGTCTCTCCCTTTCGGGGTCAAGTCAAAACCAGTAAAGCCCAAGCTGTGGCCTGCATTCACATGTGCCAACACCCCTTCCAGCTGATTCACGGAGAAGTCCTGAGGTACAAAAGAGGTATCCAGGACTTTCAGCAAAGCATTTCTGTGAGCTTCCAAACACAACAACAATGACAGGATAGATATTTTGGACGGCGTCTGCTGTAGATGCTCCACAATCTTATAATCACTTTTTCGAATCAAGCGCATGAACTCTTCTACGTCTTTCGATGCCGATTCTTTGTCACTTGCTTGCGCTGGGACATTCTCAACCGCTTTCCCTTTTCCTTTCGCTAGTCTTTCGGCCTCCACTTCAGGGGATATAAAGATCCTACCACTCCTTGTCATACCTCCCGAACCAACAACATTATCCACAGTCTCGGCTGGCTGCTTATTAACATCAATCTTTATCCCGTCACAATACACCTCCAACCCATATGACCATGGGACTGCTTTCGTGTTCTCGTACGGGACCGGCCCGACCTTAGTTATGGTGATCGGTGGTCGCTGAGCTGGTGCTGCGATAGTGATTGTCTTTCGAGGAATCGTTACCGTGGCCACATCACTCCGACTATCTGTTACTGCCCCTGCAGGCTCTGCAGTTGCTTTGACTCAAAATGTCATTTGGAGCAAGTTTGATGTTGTAAGTTTTTCCATTTGAGGCCTCCTTGTATGAGTTTTGGACATAGGTTAAAATGACCTGTAATTCACAAATGACCAAAATACCCTTTGCTTGCCAAGACCATAAGTTGAGTTCCACACATCATATGAAGGCATACTATACCATTCTAGAAAGCTAAGACAATAAGGAACAACTCTTATGTTGACCATAAATCCATTTGAAATCTCCTTGAGGGGTAAAAATTGCTTGGAAGTCAAGTCACTTTCACAGACAAAATTTCAGATACCTCAGATGACCTGTAACTTGCAAGGACCATAATTTGAGTTCTATAAATCTCCTTGATGTATTCCACCACTAAAATTAAAGGTCTTGAGATCCTCTACAAGTTCCATGTTGGCCAAATAGCTATTTGAAGCTTGCATTTTGACTTATTTTGCTTGGAAATTTGACCTAAACTAGGGGATTTTACATAGAAACCCTAATTTAGAAACTCCTCTTCTCCTTGATTTCTCTTGAATTCTTCTTAGCACAACAACATATCCTTATTCTTCATGTCAAATGATGAACCTCACATCTCTCCAATAGCCCTTAATTCCTTTCAATCAGTCAATTGACCTAGGGTTGACCCAGGGTTGACCCAGATGAAACCCTAGTTGACTGTCTTCAACTGCAGCTCTTGTGATCACATCAACAACTTGTTTTCTTCTCCAAATGACTTTCTAAGTCCTCCAAGATGTCTAGATACTCCCCCTGCTCCATCCACAGCTCACGACTTACTTGTTGATCCTCAGACACCCTCAGTTAGGAGATGGATGAACTGCTTGATCCATTGACTTGATAGCTTCCCAATTCTTTCTGATGACTTGAATGAGATTGAATTTGGATAATAACCTTTTGATAGGCCTCTATAGATGAGAATAATGATTGGTCCCCTGTTGAATGACTTGCTATGCTTATGCTATGCAGATGATTAGTCTATGTACATGACTCTATATGCAAATGCTAATGATATTGAAACAAAAACCAAGTGAATAAGGTTGAGCAAATTTTAGGGTGCAACATAAACTACTGGGGGCTACGTTTGAGTAGGAGCTTGAAGCTTCGGTACGTGTAGGTAGTGAAACGGACTCGCATAAACTGGAAGTCTAAGGTGTCAGGACGGTAATGGAATTGTTAGAATTTTCTTCTCGGGATTTCCATACTTGATTGAACTTTGGCGTGTTCTCGTGATGCTTTGAGGCAAGGGGTTTAAGAATTTCTTTGCATAGTCATATGAAACGCGAGGAGTTCACGTAACGGATATATATATATATATATATATATATATATATATATATATATATATATATATATATATATATATATATATATATATATATATATATATATATATATATATATATATATATATATATATATATATATATATAAGAGCTTATTTGCCGAAAATTAAAATTACTTTAAATTAAGAATTCGAAAGAAAAAGTACAATGGGAAATAACATGAAAAAGGGAAATGAAAAGGGAAATAACGATCCGCTCCCACACTATCTCAATCAATGTCCTCACTGATTTGAAAGAATGCGGAAGGGAGGAATACAAAGGAAATAAAGAAAAAACAACAAAAATGGCAAAAATGAAAAATACTATTATTCCCGTCCTCGTCCTCGATCTCTTCCTCGACCTCTGGATGGGGGGTCTCGGGCGGCGAGGTTCAGAGCTCCGGTGTGGAATATGTAATCACGGAGGCTGTCGAATCACACAGTGAGGTGTGACATCTCATCGGCCATGCTGGAATGGATATCGTGCATCATCTGCAAAGATTTCTGAATTTGGCCGGTTTGCTCTCTCTGCCATGCTTCAAATTCCTCAGCCCTTCGGTTCTGCTGCTCCATCATAAGCATCATCTGGTTCTGTTGCTCGATGCAGCGGAGGAGGGCCGCGGATGTGTCATCCGTAGCAGGACGGGGGCGGCGGCGCGTGGAAGGGCCTGCGGCAGCAGCAGCTTGTGATGGCTCAGGATGGTCGGCTCTGTCTAGCTCCTCTTGAACTTCGTCCCTGGGCTCTTGGCTATTATCCTGTGTTGGGGCAGCAGGGGCAGTGGTGTCGAAGAGCCAGTTGGCTCTGTCCTCTAGATGCATCCGGGTGCATGAAGGCATGATGATGCTCTGGATAGTGCGGCCTCGCACTACAGGATGATATCTCCCATCACGATGGGCCTTGATGAGGTGGGAGGCGCGACAGTGGTCGGTGTCCAGGAATACGGGGGACATTTGGCGGAGTGTCTGGAGGCGGTCGCCAAGACCGAGGCCTATGGAGATGGATGTGATGATGCCACCGAAATAGAAAGGATTAGAGCCGTGGTTACAATTGGCTTGAATGTGAGCCAAGAGAAATGGGGCGGCGTTAACCGGCTCTGACGCGAACACGCAGCGGAGGAAAAACAGATCCTTCGAGTTGACCTTATGGTTACTGTCACGAGCGAATATTGTGTTGCTCAACACGCGGTGGAAGTAGCGGATAGTTGGGTTGTGGATATGTGTGGCGTTCAGCGTGTCCCTGTAAGAGCACAGATTGTGTCTTAGTAATATCTCTAAGTTTTGATGATAACATTAATGATAATTTGTATACAAGAATTATACTCTCTAAATTTGTTCTAAACTGTTTTCTACAGGCACAAAAGATTTTAATCTTAAAGAGCAAATTTGATGTGAACAATAAATTCTGAATGGCTCAGAGCATCTGAAGATTAGAAGAATCTGAAGTATAAGAGCTTAGTCATCAAGATTCTGAAGATACAACACGCTGCATATATTATCAAGAATCTGAATGAAAGAAGACTCTGAGTGAAGAGACTCTGAATGAGAGAAGACTCTGATCTGAGTGAAGACTCTGATCTAAGAGCATGTTACGCTTCAAGCACACAGCTGCACCAGACTCTGATTCAGCAACATCTGAAGAACATCTTAGGCTCTGAAGTTTCCAGAAGATTCTGAAGACTGAAGACTCTGATATTGATTGTTGATCTGAACTATCTGAAGAATTATTTGAAGAAGATTATTTTAATATATCCGTTGGAATATGCCAGCAAATCTTTCCTTAATTGGGATAGACATAAATCTCTGCAAGAAGATTATTCCTCTGATACATTCCATATATGGTAAATTCACAGCTCAGCAGACAATTGCTACACCCACATTTTGTGCGCCGTCTCTCTGCTGCAATAGTACAAAGGACAGTACTATTTGATATTGGAAATATCTTCTCCAACGGTATTATATTCTCTCCAATATTCAAGTGGCTATATAAAGGATATCATAGCACTTTCTTCAGTAAGAAAAAAAAAAAAGAAAAGACGAATTTTGCCAAACTTATTCTCAAGCGAAGAAACTCTCAAGCTCTCATATTCTTTATAGTTCATATTTTGTTCTAAACTTAGAGAAATAACACAGTTGTGTTTATAGCTTTCATAGAAGCAATTTATTACTCTTACATTGTATTACATTAATTTGTAAAGGAAGTTTTCCTTAAGAGGATCTAGGTTAGATCAGTAGCTCTTGAGAAGACTAAGAACAGTTGTTCTTAGGTGTTGCTATTTGTAATCAGTTGATTTGAATAGTGGATTAAGTCCTTGTTGAGAAAGGCAAATCACTCTTGAAAAGGGTGGACTGGAGTAGTTGAGTTCAACGAACCAGGATAAAAATACTTGAGTTTTTATCTTTGATTATTTTCTGTCATACTTATTCAACCCCCCTTCTAAGTATTTTCTCACCTTCAGTTGGTATCAGAGCTCCGGTTCTGCGTGTGCATTCACTTAACCGTGACAGATAAAGATCCAGTGAGAAGAATACTCTGTTATTTATTTGGTTGCTAATATGGGTGATATTCCTACATCAAGCAACAAATATGAAGGAGACAGAATCAGCACCAAACCTCCAATGTTTGATGGAGAAAAATTTGATTATTGGAAAGATAGACTTGAAAGTTTTTTCTTGGGGTATGATGCTGATCTCTGGGATTTAGTCATTGATGGATATGAACATCCTACTAAGGATGGCAAAAAGATTGATAGAAAATCAATGACTGAGGAGCAGAAGAAAGAATTCAAGAATCATCACAAAGCCAGAACCATACTTCTTAATGCAATCTCTCATACAGAGTATGAGAAGATTACCAACAGAGACACTGCTCATGATATGTTTGAGTCTCTCAAAATGACTCATGAGGGAAACTCTCAGGTGAAAGAAACAAAGGCTCTGGCGCTGATACAGAAGTATGAAGCGTTCAAGATGGAAGAATCTGAGAACATTGAGACTATGTTTTCCAGATTTCAGATTCTAACAGCTGGGTTGAAAGTTCTGGACAAGGGCTACTCAACATCTGATCATGTCAAGAAGATCATCAGAAGTCTTCCTACCAGATGGAGACCTATGGTGACTGCATTGAAGCTGGCCAAGGATCTGAACAAAATCTCATTAGAAGAACTCATCAGTTCTTTGAGAAGTCATGAGATTGAGCTGGAGGAAGATGAACCCCAGAAGAAAGATAAAGGTAAATCCTTAGCTTTTAAATCTAACAAATCTGTTAAAGCTTTGCAGGTAAATGAAGAAAGCTCTGAGGAATCTTCTTCTGAAGAAGAAGATGAACTATCCATGCTGTCCAGAAGGATCAACAAACTCTGGAAGCACAAAGGGAAGAAGTTCAACAACTTCAGAAGATCTGATCAAAAGAGAGAATCTTCTGGACACAGAAGATCTGGCAAGAAAGAGGGCACTTGCTATGAATGTAAAGAACCTGGACACTACAAGAGTGAATGTCCCAAACTTCAAAAGGAAAAACCCAAAAGGAAGTTTGATAAAAAGAAAAAGGTTCTGATGGCTACATGGGATGACTCAGATGAATCTGAATCATCTTCTGAATCTGAGGAAGAATGTGCAAATGTTGCGCTGATGGCCAACACAAATGATCAAGATGAAGGAACGTCATCATCTGAATCTGAGTCAGAATCAGACTCTGACTCTGAAGAGGTATTTTCTGAACTCTCCAGAGCTGAACTTGTTGAAAGTTTATCTGACATGTTGGAAAGCTACAGCAAGATTAAACTCAAATACAAGAAGCTGAAAAGCAATCTTGAATCTGAGATTGATCTTCTGAGAATAGAACTTGTTGAGCAGAAAGAAATAAATTTAAAACTCAAAAATGATTTAGAAACAACTCAACAAGAATCTGATACTGAAACAGAGTCAAGTGAAAATATTTTAGAAAAATATGACTCCAGTTTTAAAAGATTCCTCACTAAAAGCATAGACAGAAGCAAAATGGCTTCTATGATCTATGGTGTTAGTGGGAACAACAGAAGAGGCATTGGATGTGAATCTTCCTCTGGAAGCAATCCAAAATCTGTTGATAAACTCTTCATCAAGAAGACTCCTCTGTATTCTCATTTTAAGTTTGGTCATCTGAATGATATTAAACATACAAGCTCTGAAAAGAGTACTTATGTGTTTAAGCCAAGGGCTAGCCAGAATAAACACTATGTTGAAAAACAGAAGTTTAGGCAAAACCACAGAACATCTAACCCCAAAGGACCCAAGAAGATCTGGGTACCTAAAAGTAAAATAATACCTGTTGCAGATGTTCTTAGCAGCAAAATCCAGACACCAATCATGGTACCTGGACTCTGGATGCTCACGACATATGACGGGCGAAAGGTCTATGTTCCAAAGCCTGGAACTTAGATCTGGAGGGGACGTGAAATTTGGAGGGAACCAGAAGGGCAAGATCATTGGCTCTGGTACAATAGGTAATGGTAACCTACCCTCTATTTCTAATGTTCTGTTAGTTGAAGGATTGAAACATAATCTATTGTCCATAAGTCAATTAAGTGACAATGGTTATGATATCATCTTTAATCAAAAATGTTGCAAAGCTGTATGTCAAAAGAATGGTTCAATCCTATTCAATGGAAAGAGGAAAAACAACATTTACAAAATTAACCTTTCAGAACTTAAAGTTCAAAATGTAAAATGCCTTTTATCTGTGAATGATGAGCAATGGGTCTGGCATAGAAGATTGGGACATATTAATATGAGACGTATATCTCAGATTAATAAACTCAATCTGGTCAGAGGACTCCCTAATCTGAAGTTCAATTCAGATGCTCTGTGTGGCGCATGTCAAAAGGGTAAATTTTCAAAATCTCATTTTAAACCAAAAAATGTTGTTTCCACTTCTAGACTATTGGAATTACTTCATATTGATCTGTTTGGACCAGTGAAAACTGCATCCATCAGAGGCAAGAAGTATGGGTTAGTCATTGTAGATGACTACAGCAGATGGACATGGGTAAAGTTTCTAAAACACAAGGATGAGTCTCATTCTGTGTTCATTGACTTCTGCAATCAAGTCCAGACTGAAAAAGAATGCAGAATTATTAAAGTCAGAAGTGATCATGGTGGTGAATTTGAAAACAAATATTTTGAAAAATATTTTTCTGAAAAAGGAATTGCACATGATTTCTCCTGTCCTAGAACTCCACAACAAAATGGAGTTGTAGAGAGGAAAAATAGAACATTGCAAGAAATGGCCAGAACCATGATCAACGAGACAAATCTGGCAAAATACTTTTGGGCAGAAGCAATAAATACAGCATGTTATATTCAGAACAGAGTGTCTGTAAGACCTCTTCTGGAAAAGACTCCCTATGAATTGTGGAGAAACAGAAAGCCCAACATTGCTTATTTTCATCCATTTGGATGTATTTGTTATATGCTTAACACTAAAGATCATCTGAACAAGTTTGATTCCAAAGCACAGAAGTGTTTCATGCTTGGTTATTCTGAACGCTCTAAAGGCTACAGAGTATTCAATACTGAAACACAGATTGTGGAAGAATCTATTCATGTTAGATTTGATGATAAGCTTGGCTCTGAAAAGCCAAAGCAAGTTGAAAGTTCTGCAGATAGAGAAGTTATTCTCACAGACTCTGAAGGCTCAGAGGCAGACAAGACTGAAGACAAAGACTCTGAAGCAAACCCAGATGCTACGCCTCTAACTTCCCAACTTGACAATCTGCATATTTCTGAAAGACCAACAGTCAGAGGATCTTCTTCCAGAATGAAAGCTTCTCATCCAGAGGATGTGATAATTGGAAAGAAAGATGATCCAATAAGGACAAGAGCATTTCTCAGAACTTCTGAATCTTCCTTCTGTGGCTTAGTGTCAATTATAGAACCAACATCTGTTGATGAGGCTCTGGAAGATAATGAATGGATTTTAGCTATGCAAGAGGAGCTGAATCAATTCACAAGAAATGAAGTCTGGGATCTGGTTCCAAGACCTAAAGGTTTCAATGTCATTGGAACAAAATGGGTTTTCAGAAATAAACTTAATGAGAAAGGAGAAGTTGAAAGGAACAAAGCAAGACTGGTTGCTCAAGGCTACAGTCAACAAGAAGGCATAGACTACACAGAAACATATGCTCCTGTTGCAAGGAGTTTGCTAAATGTATGCAGGCAGAATTTGAGATGAGCATGATGGGAGAATTGAGATTCTTTCTGGGAATCCAAGTAAATCAGACTCCAGAGTGCACCTACATACATCAGACCAAGTATGTTAAAGAGCTTCTGAAGAAGTTTAACATGCTGGATAGCAAAATGGCAAAGACTCCAATGCATCCTACAAGCACTCTAGGTAAGGAAGAGGTAAGTAAGAAGGTAGATCAGAAACTCTACAGAGGTATGATAGGATCTCTTCTTTATTTGACTGCTTCTAGACCAGACATTCTGTTTAGTGTTTGTTTATGTGCTAGATTCCAATCAGATCCTAGAGAATCACACTTAACTGCTGTTAAGAGGATTCTAAGGTATCTGAAAGGTACTGCTAATGTTGGTTTGTGTTACAGAAAATCTGACGAATATTCACTAGTTGGATTCTGTGATGCTGACTATGCTGGAGATAGAGTTGAGCGCAAAAGTACTTCTGGAAGCTGTCAGTTTCTTGGAAGTCATCTGATCTCGTGGTACAGCAAGAAGCAACCAACAATTGCACTATCAACCACAGAGGCAGAATACATTGCTGCTGCTGGATGTTCCACTCAGATGCTCTGGATGAAGAGTCAACTAGAAGATTATCAAATCTATGAGAGTAATCTTTCTATCTTCTGTGATAATACTTCTGCTATATGTTTATCCAAAAATCCAATTTTACACTCTAAGGCCAAACATATAGAGATTAAACATCATTTCATCAGAGACTATGTTCAGAAGGGTGTAATAAATTTAGCCTTTGTTGATACAGATCATCAATGGGCAGATATTTTCACAAAACCCCTTGCTGAAGATAGGTTTAAGTTTATTCTGAAAAATATTTGTATGGATTTTTGTCCAGAGTAATATTTCTCAGAGTCAACTTCTCAGATGCTAAGTGTTTAACACTCTGAAGTATTTCATCTGTCTTGCTTGTTTAATTTATCTGTGAATTTTTTTTTGTGTGAAACTCTGAACTGACCATCTCAGAGGATCTGAAAGTTGAAAACGTTTCATTTCTTAAGAGTTATAGAATCACATGCAAGCAAACACGTGTCACTCAGAATCTGAAAAGATGGAGTACACCTACTGATTATGACGTTTAAGGTATTGCTTTGAAAATCTCAATCTGTCTTGATTTTCCCCCAAATGTCATATCATAATTAAAAATGATTACTTTTCATTTAATGCAAACGTGCGTATGTGTCCTATGTGTGTCTGTTGTGTTTCCCATGCTTGCTTTATTTGTCTATATAAACCATTCTCATAACACATTCACACTTTTCACATTCTCAAACACATATGCGCTTTTGTTTGTTGTTCTCTCTCTTTGCAAACCCTAAAAGAACTCAGAAACCTTCATCTTCTTCATCATCGTCAACAATGGCATCTACTTCAAACGCTGTTACTACCAAGAATGCTACCACTGTCAAAGAACCAGTACGCACTCTCCTAACTGCTGTTGATTCACTAGAAGTACTGTGTGAAAATTTCGTGGACTTAGAAGATCTTGCTGAAAATGGGTTTGATCTGATTTCTTCAATCAAAGCACAAGGCTGGGACGGTTACTTTGACAGGCTTATGGGTCCTGTGTATCCAACGTTAGTGAAGGAGTTCTGGATCCATGCATATGCTACTCCAAAGTTCATTCACTCCTCTGTGCTGGGAAAAAAGATAGTTATCACTGAAAACCTGATAAGGAAACTCATAGGTTTTAAGGCAACTGATGGAGTAACCTCTCTGTCTTCTGCGCGTGAAGACCTGAAAGATGTATGTCAAGAAATCTGTACTATTGGTGAACCTTGTAAGAAGGTTAAGTTCTTGAAACCCACTTACAAGATATGGGCTAAGATTTTCATGAGCACCATCTTTCACAGACCCTCTTCAAACTCTTCTGATTATGTTAATGCTGAACAACTTTACTTCATGTATTGTTTACACCAAAACATTCAGATTGATCTTCCATATTTGTTGTTTAATCATCTGGTGTCTCACGTCAAGGAAACAAGGGAAACAGCCAGAGATAAATCTGGAAAAGTCAGAACATGGATCCCTATGGGAAGGCTGATTTCAGATATTCTGATAGAAAACCAACTTGTGGCGCATCTGCAAGAGGCTGGGTTGACAGAAGATCTGACTTATATCATTGGCTCTGAAATAAACGGTTTAACTTTGAGAAGGATGAAACTGGTTGATGATTTATCTGAGAAACCAAGGAAAACTAACTCTGAAGAAGTTAGGGGAAGAAGGATTCCTGTTAAGGATTTTCCTTTATTCACCTCAGATGAACCTAGAGAAATTATTGCTGAGTATGTTGCTCGCTGCCTAAGAGATGGTGTTGAGATTCCTGCCAATCTTTTGCAGAAGGAAGGCCAAGTTCTTCCTGATTTGACAAGGGAAAGAAGACGTAAGAGAAAAGTTGAGGTCATCAGAAGAAAAGGAAGCATTCAGATGCTGAAAAGAAGAAGAAAAGGAAGAAGCTGAAGAAGGTTCAACCAAATCCTCCTGCAGCAACTTTTGAAGAAATTAGAGATACTCTGAAACAGGTATTTAACACTGATTCTAATCCTGTTCATCATTCTGATACCCCCACACCCTCTGACTCCCCACTTAGATTTAGAAGATCCAGACCTTCTAAAACTTTTATCTCTAAACCATCTTCTGTCCCCCCTCATACACCACAATCCAAGCAACCAACAAACATACATACAGAAATTCCACAACAAACTCAACAAACAACACCACAACCACAAAACACTATCCCAGAATATACTATTCCAGAGGATGTTCACCCTGAACACTCTGACCAACCTGAATATCTCATTGATCCTGATGAGATATTAGATGTCACACCTTTAAACCAGTCTGTCAATTTATCTTCAACTTCTGAAAAATCTAACCACTCTGATGCATCATCTGATGATGAATCATCTGGCTACATTAATGAATGCTTGAATGATCTCAAACAACCTCGTTCTGAGAGTGTTTGGAAACAGCTGTTTAAATCTCCAACTTCTGAACATCCACCTTCTCCACAAAATTCCCCAACTCAAACTCTCACTCCACAACCTTTTGAAATCCAAAACACTCCACAACCAACAGAAACCCAACCAATTCCCTCAATACCTCAACCACAACATTCTGACCAACAAACATCTGAACCACAAACCAACCAACCAACATCTGAACCACAAATCAATCCTCAACCTTCTGAACCACAAACATCTGAACATCCATCTTCACAACCTCAACCTTCTGAACAAACACCACAAACACAACTAACCCAACCAAGCAAACCCAGAATCCCTGATGAAGCAGAATTGGGATCACGTGTTTATACTCTGTTAAGAGATTTTGATAAGGATAATGTCTCAGACTTTGCTGACATTATGGATGTTTGCATGACTACTATGGACAAAGAGGCTGCTAACGCTGTTTGGAAGAAATATCTTTACAGACTAAATAGGGAGGCTTTGAAAATCAGGACTCAATGTCTTAGATTGTCAAAAGTAAGGTTTGTTGCTTATCAAAAACGGATTAAGAGAAACACTCCTCCTATTCTTCTTCTAGAAGCTCCTCCACCTCCAGAAATTCCTGCACCTGATGTTACTCAGCCTGTTTCAGAATCTACTGTTTCAGAATCTACAGATCTTCAGAAGGATGTCAAAGAACTTAAGGATTTTATGGTTGATCAAAAGAAAACAAATGAAGAAATGAAAACTTGGATGGCTAAGCAAGATGAAAATTCAGAAAGGATTACAGCACTGCTGCAACTCATTGCTTCTCAACAAGCCTCATCTGCTAAACCTACTTGATGTTTTGCACAAGTTTTTCATGTTTTGCTTTGTTTTGATTTTCTTTTGTTATGTTTTGTATGCTTTTATCTGAATCTGGATGTTCTCTTGACTTAATGACAATGATCTTTTTGCTTATCTGGATATGTGTTTCTTCTGCATCTTTACTGTCTGTTAAAATTCTTTTTGATTATGACAAAAAGGGGGAGAAACAAAATAGAATCTGATTGTTCAAATCTATAAGCAATTATCTGAACTAAGTCAGACATGTTACTAACATTCTTTGAATTTAAGTGTCCCAGATATTATTAAAAAATCTGACAAATTTCATTGAAGTTTTTCCTGAGATCTATCTTTTCAGAACCTGATCAAAAATAGCTAAATCTGAGTAGACCAGACTCTGATATCTAACCTTGAGTACTATGATCTAAAAGATAACTCAAGACAGGAAATGGCAAGATAAACAACCAGGTGTTCTGAAGTTGTTCATCTGGCATCAAGCTTTAATATGGCATCAAGCTTTGACTCTAGAAGTCAAACATATGTCAACCAGGCTTCAATCAGGCTCTGAATCTGAAATGTACTCAACCAGAAAGGGAAGTATCTAATTCCATTAGAGTATTCATTTCAGGGGGAGATTGTTAATCTCAGGGGGAGTTATTTTAATTCATATTTTTATTGAACAAATTTCTCATGTTTTGTCATCATCAAAAAGGGGGAGATTGTAAGAGCACAGATTGTGTCTTAGTAATATCTCTAAGTTTTGATGATAACATTAATGATAATTTGTATACAAGAATTATACTCTCTAAATTTGTTCTAAACTGTTTTCTACAGGCACAAAAGATTTTAATCTTAAAGAGCAAATTTGATGTGAACAATAAATTCTGAATGGCTCAGAGCATCTGAAGATTAGAAGAATCTGAAGTATAAGAGCTTAGTCATCAAGATTCTGAAGATACAACACGCTGCATATATTATCAAGAATCTGAATGAAAGAAGACTCTGAGTGAAGAGACTCTGAATGAGAGAAGACTCTGATCTGAGTGAAGACTCTGATCTAAGAGCATGTTACGCTTCAAGCACACAGCTGCACCAGACTCTGATTCAGCAACATCTGAAGAACATCTTAGGCTCTGAAGTTTCCAGAAGATTCTGAAGACTGAAGACTCTGATATTGATTGTTGATCTGAACTATCTGAAGAATTATTTGAAGAAGATTATTTTAATATATCCGTTGGAATATGCCAGCAAATCTTTCCTTAATTGGGATAGACATAAATCTCTGCAAGAAGATTATTCCTCTGATACATTCCATATATGGTAAATTCACAGCTCAGCAGACAATTGCTACACCCACATTTTGTGCGCCGTCTCTCTGCTGCAATAGTACAAAGGACAGTACTATTTGATATTGGAAATATCTTCTCCAACGGTATTATATTCTCTCCAATATTCAAGTGGCTATATAAAGGATATCATAGCACTTTCTTCAGTAAGAAAAAAAAAAAGAAAAGACGAATTTTGCCAAACTTATTCTCAAGCGAAGAAACTCTCAAGCTCTCATATTCTTTATAGTTCATATTTTGTTCTAAACTTAGAGAAATAACACAGTTGTGTTTATAGCTTTCATAGAAGCAATTTATTACTCTTACATTGTATTACATTAATTTGTAAAGGAAGTTTTCCTTAAGAGGATCTAGGTTAGATCAGTAGCTCTTGAGAAGACTAAGAACAGTTGTTCTTAGGTGTTGCTATTTGTAATCAGTTGATTTGAATAGTGGATTAAGTCCTTGTTGAGAAAGGCAAATCACTCTTGAAAAGGGTGGACTGGAGTAGTTGAGTTCAACGAACCAGGATAAAAATACTTGAGTTTTTATCTTTGATTATTTTCTGTCATACTTATTCAACCCCCCTTCTAAGTATTTTCTCACCTTCAGTCCCAACTGTCTGGAGTGGTTCCGGTCAGTCGGTTCCAGAGAGGGAAGGCATCTTGGTAGAACTGATCGGAGATGCAGCGGTGAGCATCGTCGCTGTGATTTAACTGTAGAATGACGGTGATGCGGTCCTGGGGGACCTGATATTCAGTGCCGAACAGACGGAAGCAGGCGGCGCCGTGAAGTTGGTTGGCATCGCCGGAAGATGTTATGTATGCGAAATAGCTGAGAAACTCCAGAGTGAGTTGCTCGTAGGTGGGTTGGGGATTGGTGTAGAGATGCCAGATGCCGGATCTCTGTAACATCCAAGTGACGCCGTCAAGAATCCCGAGTTCCGTCAGAGAATCCAAGTGAGCGTACCGGGTCGGTTGAAGCGACCATTGATGGAATGCTAGGAAGTTGGTCTGCTGCCGTTCTCCGGCCTCTCCTTCTCGGAAGGTGATGTTGCTCAAATCGGGGTTTGCACTGGTTTGGCTGGCCATTTTTGGTGATAGAAGTGCAGAGGTTTGAGAATATGGGGTTTCAGAGAATGGTGAGGCATGGGAATGCAGAGGGTAATATATAAGGGTGAATTGGAGGTTGAAAATGGTGGAGGTTTTATGGGGGATTCAGAGGGTTTTGAGTGGGTTTTAATAATGGGATAGTGGGGAATTAGGGGAGAGGAAGTGGAGAGGGGCGCAACTCTGTTTTAGACAGAATTGGGGTTTTTACTGCATGATGACCGTCAGGGATGTGTGACGGTCGTAACACGCATGATGACCGTCATGGGAATGTGACGACCGTCACAACAGCAAAGTCTGCAGAATTGCAGAATTTTGCTTGTGGGGTGTTTTAACAGTGGAGAATATGGTATTTTGACTTATGATGGACTAATGACAAAATAAAAATTAACAGGAAACATAATTAAGGGAAATACTGAAATGAAAATAGCATTAAATCGAAAAATGAGTTTAAGGTACTATAATATCCAAAACGAGGAAACAATTTCAAAATGAACTAATGTAAAACAATGTAAAATGCAGTAAACTTAAATTAAAGCGAAAACTAAAATATCACTCCGTTGGGTTCTTCAAATTGTTGACCTGCTGAACAACGTCATTAAATTGGTCGTTAACCAAGTCCATGAAGGTAACGAAATCCATATGAAGCTGCGTTAATTCATCTTTGATAGTGGTTACTTCCAGCTTGAGGTCGTCTACAGTTCTCAGAATAATGTCTAGCTTATCTGTGTTTTGTTCAGGCGTGGGGTCAGGAAAATTATGGTAGTTAGGAGGGGTCTCATGATCGATCTCCACTTCAGACTCATAATCTTGGTAGTACAAATAGTCATGTGCTTTTGAGAGTTGATCACTGTCATACATATAGGCCTGGGGTGTGGAGTGAGGGGATGGAGGTCCCATAGGCTCGTCCAAATCATAAAGCCAATTGTCTTTGTTATGGATACTGGTTAGCTCATGGTTGGGCAATGTGAAAAGGTGGACAGGTTGATCAGCTATGAGGTATTCGTAGGCTCCTGGTCCTAAGGTACCTAGAATGCGTCTGTTGAAGCAGAACTGGATGTCCATTGCTCTGAGGTTGCCGAAACGAACGGCTTTGTTCAGGTAATACCTCAAGCCAATTTCATGGGCGATCATGGTGACTAGGCCTCCTATTAAAATGGGTGAGTGCGGATCCTGATTAAGGCGTGTAAATGCCCTCATCATAAAAGGGACAACATTTACAGGGCGGCCTTGTGAAGCACAGAAAAGGATGAACAGCTCGTCCTTTGAGACTGTTGTAATGTTTTCTTCCTTACCAAAGAGGGTATGGGCTAATATCCTATGGAAATAGCGGAAGGCTGGATTGTGTATCTCGTTGTTGTGTATGTCGTTCGGTTCTGGGTGATAGTTTCCGGTGATGGAACCCCAGAATTGGTCTAATTCGAGATCAATATCCTCTTCAGTGGCGGTAAACACAAAAGGTTCGCTAGGGAAGCCTAGGATGTTAGCTAACGTGGTACGGTTGTGTGTTTGGTCTATTCCAAACATTCTAAAGGTTATTAACTCTTTAGTGGATCCAAAGCCATATTCAAGTAAGTAACTTAGGGAGCTAAGGAATTCGAATGTCAGTTCGCGGAAGGTAGCAAATCGGGTCTTTAGAGCAGTTTGCTCCCAGCCTAATTGGTAAAATAAGTACTGAATGCTATCCTGGATTCCTAGCTTGTCCATGGTTGGTGTATCGTAGTACAGAGTCGAAGCAAAGTTTCTTTGAGTCAGTGCCTCGAATTTGGCCTGATGAGCTCGTCCTCTAAACACAACAGTCGTAACGTCGATGTCGGCCATACTCGTTAGTCGGATAAAACGGAAGAAAAGTAGAATGACTTTTAAAATCCTGGAAAAAATCACATTCACTTAGATCATAGTTTTAAGAAATAAAGAGTGATAAAAGAGAAAAAAATATAAAATAAATATAAATATTGGAAAATAAGATAATAGAAATTTATAGAAATCATAATTTAACAAAAAGAATAGTTTTAATAAATTTAGAAGGAAAATATGGAAATATTTGGGTTGCCTCCCAATCAGCGTTGTCTTTAATGTCAGAAGCCTGACGATAGCTTGGATATAAGCTATTCGGGAATCTCGAGCAATTTCATATTGCTCACGTGGTCGCTGTGTTCACTTTGATTATAATGTTTCAAACGCTGTCCGTTTACTATAAACGGTGCGTTGATTTGATTTTTGACTTCAACAGCTCCACTCTTAAGGACTTTGGTGACCTCAAAAGGTCCAGACCATCTAGATTTTAGTTTTCCAGGGAATAGTTTCAATCTGGAGTTGAATAGGAGCATGATGTCTCCCACTCTGAATTGCTTCCGGGTTGAACGTTTATCATGCCATTTCTTGGTCCTTTCTTTGTAGATGCGTGCATTCTCGTACGCATCTAATCTTAGCTCTTCCAGTTCATGAAGGTTCAAGATTCGCTTTTCGCCTGCCGCAGTATAGTTGAAGTTTAGTGTCTTAATAGCCCAGAAGGCTTTATGCTCTAACTCTACCGGCAGGTGGCATGATTTTCCGTAGACTAGTTTGAATGGTGTGGTGCCTATCAGTGTCTTAAAGGCGGTTCTATAAGCCCATAAAGCTTCGTTCATCTTTGAGGACCAATCTTTCCGGGAGGTTGCGACAGTCTTTTCTAAAATTTGCTTTATTTCCCTATTCGAAACCTCCACTTGTCCACTAGTTTGTGGATCATACGGTGTGGCTACGCGATGTTTGACTCCGTATTTGGAGAGGAGTTTGTCAAAGATTCGCGATATGAAATGCGAACCACCGTCACTAATGACGAGCCTGGGCACACCGAATCTTGGAAAGATTACGTTCTTAAAGAGTTTAACGACTACTCGTGTGTCATTTGTTGGAGCGGCAACGGCCTCTATCCATTTCGATACATAATCGACAGCGACGAGTATATATTTATTTCCAAAAGAAGATGGGAAAAGTCCCATGAAGTCGATTCCCCAGACGTTAAAGATTTCTACTTCCAAAATTCCTCTCTGAGGCATTTCATCGCGTCGTGAGATGTTGCCAGTGTGTTGGCACCGGTCGCATTTTAGTACATCGATATGGACGTCCTTCCAGAGACTGGGCCAAAATAGGCCAGATTGTAGAATTTTAGCACACGTCTTCAAGGTGCTAGCATGACCACCATATGGTGCTGAATGGCATTGGGTGATGATGTCTTCTATTTCTTCCTATGGGACACAACGACGGTATAAGTTGTTGGCGCCTCGTCTGAAGAGTAGAGGTTCGTCCCAGTAGTAGTGCTTTAAGTCATGGAAGAATTTCTTCTTTTGTTGATAAGTCAGGTCCGGTGGAAGCACGCCTGCGGCCAGGTAATTAACGATGTCGGCAAACCACGACAAAGTGGCTTGGGCATAGACAGCTTCCACGGCTTTTTCCAGTTCCGGTTCTTCCGAAGTAGAGTTAGACATATCGCTTTCCAATTTAGCTATCAGACGTTCGTAGGGGAAATCGTCGTTGATAGGCACTGGTTCTTGTTTTATGCCCTCTATACGGGATAAGTGATCTGCAACTACGTTTTCGGTCCCCTTCTTATCTTTAATTTCTAAGTCGAACTCTTGTAATAATAAGATCCATCTCAATAATCTGGGTTTTGCGTCCTTTTTGCTTATTAGGTACCTAATGGCAACGTGGTCTGTGTATATGATTATTTTGGCTCCTACCAAGTAGGAACGGAATTTGTCAAGAGCGAACACGACTGCTAAGAGTTCCTTTTCTGTTGTGGCGTAGTTCATTTGGGCAGGGTCTAATGTTCTACTGGCGTAGTAGATAGCGTGAAGCTTCTTGTCTTTCCTTTGTCCTAGAACTGCGCCTACGGAGTAATCACTTGCATCGCACATGATTTCGAATGGTAGTCGCCAATCTGGGGGTTGCATGATTGGTGCGGTGATAAGTGCTGACTTTAGAGTTTTGAATTCCTCTAAGCATTCTTTGTCGAAGATGAACTCGGCATCTTTCATTAACAAACCTGTAAGAGGTTTTGTGATTTTCGAGAAATCCTTTATGAATCTTCGGTAGAATCCAGCGTGTCCTAAGAAGCTTCGTATTTCTCGTACGGTTTTCGGAGGTTGGAGATCCTTTATGATCTCTATTTTAGCTTTGTCAACTTCGATCCCCTTTTCAGAGATGACGTGTCCTAAAACAATGCCTTGTCGGACCATGAAATGACATTTTTCCCAATTAAGGACAAGGTTCACTTTGGCGCATCTTTTGAGTACCATTTCTAAATTCGACAGGCAGCTTTCGAAGCTTTGTCCGCATACAGAGAAGTCATCCATGAACACTTCCATGATGTCATCTATGAAGTCTGCGAAGATTGCCATCATGCATCTTTGAAAAGTTGCTGGAGCATTGCATAGTCCGAACGGCATTCGGCGGTAGGCAAAAGTACCATAAGGACAGGTGAATGTTGTCTTTTCCTGGTCATCGGGGTGAATAGGGATTTGAAAGAATCCCGAATAACCATCTAGATAGCAGAAGTACGAATGTTTCGCTAGTCTTTCCAACATTTGGTCTATGAATGGTAAAGGGAAGTGATCCTTCCGAGTCGCCTTGTTCAGTTTTCTGTAGTCGATACACATCCTGTTTCCGGTCACAACTCTTTGGGTTATCGATTCACCTTTCGCATTCTTCACTACAGTAACGCCTCCATTCTTGGGTACTACGTGTACTGGGCTGACCCATTGGCTGTCGGAGATTGGGTATATGATTCCTGTGTCTAGTAGCTTTTTCACCTCGTCTTTGACTACAGTGCTTAGGATCGGGTTTATCCTTCTCTGATGTTCTCTTGAAGTTTTGCAGTCTTCCTCCAGCATGATACGGTGCATACAGATGGAGGGACTTATGCCTTTTAGATCGCTTATATTATAGCCTAACACAGTTGGGTATCTCCTCAGGACTTCTAATAATCGCTCAGTTTCTGATTGTCCTAAATTAGTGTTTACTATTACTGGTCTTTTGAATTCTGTATCTAGGAATTCATACCTGAGAGTTTTGGGTAGCTCTTTAAGTTCTAAATCTGGGTTTTTCGGACCTAGCATGTGATTTGGAGTGAGTGCTAAGATCTTGCTCAGACTATCATCTTTGTATGGTGCACGCCAGTTGTCGTCTTCATGAATAGCAGGGATCGGGATTTTCATGATTTCAGAATATGTAGTTTCCTCCTTTTCTAATTCTTGTATGCATTCGTCAATTACATCTACTATATAGCATGTGTCATCGATGGCTGGTGCCTTCAAGAATTTAGTAAGGATGAACTCTATCTTTTCTTCTCCTACTTTGAATGTTAGCCTTCCTTTCTTTACGTCTATAATAGCTCCGGCTGTAGCTAGGAACGGTCTTCCTATGATAATTGGGGTAACAGAGTCCTCTTTGATGTCCATGATTATGAAGTCGGTTGGGATATAGAATTGTCCTATGCGTACTGGAACGTTTTCCAGTATTCTGACGGGGTATTTGACTGATCGGTCAACCAATTGTACGGACATTTTAGTTGGTCTTAGTTCTCCCATATTCAGCTTTTTGCATATAGATAAAGGCATGACGCTTATACTGGCTCCTAGATCGCATAGAGCTTTGTCTATTACGAACTTTCCTATGACGCAGGGTATGGATAAACTACCTGGGTCTTTTAGTTTAGGAGGCATGTGGTTTTGAATGATTGCGCTACATTCGGCAGTAAGTGTCACTGTCTCGTTATCCTCTATTTTCCTTTTATTAGACAAGATTTCTTTAAGAAACTTAGCGTATGACGACATTTGAGTTATCGCTTCTGTGAAAGGAATAGTGATGTTTAGTTTTTCAGAAGTTCAACAAATTTCTTGAATTGTCCTGAAGTTTTAGAGTTTATTAATCTTTGAGGATAAGGGATAGGTGGTTTATATGGAGCTGGAGGCACATATGAGTTTTCATCTTTGGCGGCTTTTTGCTCGTCACATTCCTTCTTTTTTGTTTCAGACTCCTTTTCGGTTGGTTTATCAGATTTCTGTTGCATTACTAAATCTTCGTTCCTAGGATCTGTTGGGCCTTCCAATTCTTTTCCACTTCTCAATATAACAGCGTTTGTGTGACCTTTTGGATTAGGTTCGGGCTGGCCCGGAAATGTTCCAGCTGGGGCAGTTGCAGAGGCTTGTTGTTGAGCCACTTGTGATATCTGCGTTTCGAGCATTTTATTGTGGGTGGCTAAAGCGTCTACTTTTCCGGTCAGCTGTTTAATTTGCTCGCTAGTGTGTATGTTTTGATTCAGGAATTCTTTGTTTGTTTGAGCTTGAGTAGCTATGAATTTTTCCATCATCAATTCGAGGTTAGATTTCCTAGGGGCAGTCTAGGCAGCAGCGGCTGGTTTCTGATATCCTGGCGGAGCACCTGGTGCTTGCAAGGCATTATCGTTCTTGTAGGAAAAGTTTGGGTGGTTCCTCCATCCTGGGTTGTAAGTATTTGTGTAAGGATTTCCTTGAGCGTAGTTTACTTGGTCTGGTGGGATTCTGGCCAGCAATGGGCACTCGGGCGCATTATGAGTGGCGATTCCGCATAATTCGCAGTTTGGAGTTACAGCAGCGACGGTCGCAGTTGGGTTAACGGTCAGACTGTCGATTTTCTGTGCTAGAGCATCTACTTTAGCGTTGAACTTTTCAAGGCTGCTGATCTCGTACATCCCTCCTTTCGCTGCGGGTTTCTCTGCTGGAATGTGTTCACCTCCCCATTGGCAGTGGTTTTGAGACATGTTTTCGATTAGTGGATAGGCTTCGTTGTATGCCTTATCCATAAGTGCACCGCCCGCGGCGGCGTCTACCGTTAATCTGGTGTTGTATAGAAGCCCATTATAGAAATTATGGATCATCACCCAGTCTTCTAAACCGTGGTGAGGACATGTTCTCATTATATCTTTGAACCTTTCCCACGCTTCGTAGAGAGATTCAGTATCTTTTTGTCGAAATCCGTTGATTTGGGCTCTAAGCATAGCAGTTTTGCTTGGCGGAAAGTATCTTGCTAAGAAAACGTTCTTCAACTGTTCCCACGTCGTAACGGAGTTGGATGGTAAGGATTGTAACCATGTCCACGCTCTATCTCTAAGAGAGAAAGGGAAAAGACGAAGTCTTATTGCATCTGGAGTTACTCCATTTGCCTTCACTGTGTCTGCGTATTGTACAAACTTCATTAAGTGTTCATTTGGATCCTCAGTTGCATTTCCTGAGAATTGATTTTGTTGTACAGCTGACAGCAATGACGGTTTTAGTTCAAAATCGGTTCGATTGATAGCTGGGGCAGCTATGCTACTTCAAGGCTCCATCTAAGAGGATGTAGCGTATGCCTTCAGCGGTTTGTTCTGAGGTCCGTCAGCCATCTTTGCTTCTTCAACAGGAGGATGAGCTAGAAGATCAGGAATGTTGTGTCTTTGTTGATATTCGATGATGCGTCTTCTTAGATGTAAGAAGCGCTCTAGTTCGGCGATTGTAGGTTGTAAGATTTCTCCTTCTGAGCGAGTACTTGTCATACAATCGAAGAACGAGTAAAGGGAGAGAGAATTGTTAACCTAGTCTATACTGTGTAACAAAGGATTACACTATTGACTAAACGGGTCCCCGGCAACGGCGCAAAAAACTTGATTGCGACTTTCTATGTTTAACAAATCTAACTGCAAGTGCACAGTCTATCGCGTAGTAATAATAGATATCGATCTCACAGGGACTCGTAATCAATCTAGTATTATCGGGTGTTACGGTGTTTAGCTAGGTCGGTTTGGTTTCAAGTTGAATAATGGCAGAATAGATGCGTAAACTAAAGGGAACTAAAGCTTTTACTTAAGATATGAATTTATGAATCGATATGCAATAATTTTGTTCTTCGGGGATTTGACAATTTACTGGCGTATTAAGTGTTTTCAAACTTAGTTTAAGAAGAAAATAGTGATCTAAAGACTTTTGTCTCACGATGGTTGTTGACGCTAGTCGCAACTCTAAGGCGGAACGTATGTTGTCGCTATCCCGTTCGGGGTTAAAGTTACCTTTTGAAAATCTCTAAGTTCAAATCCTTTTTAAAGCGCTTTCGCTGTTTTTAAATCGAATGCCTAGTTTTTACTATTTGGTCTTAGCCGCAGCTGTCGCTTGTTGGTTCGTACCTTAATATGGTTTCCCACTGTCGTGGCAAAACCACCGTAAATAGCTTCTCACTGTCGTGACAAAGGTTTATTTAGAATTTTTGATTAAAAACTAAAACCATAACTGAGTTTTGAAAAGAGAAAGATTACGCCAATTATTATCAAATCCCATCCGAATTATTATTACATATCGATTATGGTAATTTAGCTAGACATGGAAAAAGAAATGATAATACATAAATAAAAGCAGTAATTAAGAACATACATCATAATGAAAATTGCAATTACGATTAAAATAAAAACCTGTGAATATCCCAATTGGCTTTTGGGCAGATCCTCCACAATGTTGGCAGGATTCTGGTCTTTGTGCCAATTGATCGTACAAGAAAAATGGAAATTACAAAATGCCCAAGAATACAGAGAAGGAAAAGAGAAACAAATAAGAATATAAGAATGGTAAGGTTGCTCTGAAGATAAATTGGCAGCACTTCGTTCTCTTGAATGCGGCTCCCTTTTTCAGGTCCCAACCTCTTCCTTTTATATAGAGAGAGTATCTAACGGTTATTCCTTCAGGAAGTGGGTTTGAGGCAGAAAAGTAGGAGTTAGTGGCCACACTTTTGGTCTTTGAGGGGGAATTTTTGCACGTAACTTCATTATGCACGTTCTGGGTGCATGACGGTCGTCATGGAGGTGTGACGGTCGTCACACGCATGACGAGCGTAACGGCCATGTGACGGTCGTCACATCAGTAAAACTCGTTTCTGTTGTTTTTCTCTTGGTTTTTCATCTGTTTTTCACCTGTTTTTGCTCCTTTTCTTCATATTGCTTTGCTTGGACATGTTCTTCGAATACCTGCATAATACTTAGACAAATAGCATGGAATGCCCCGAATTCGGAGTGAAACCAGTCAAATATTAGTTAAAACACACGTCATTTTATATATATAATTTCGCGTTATCAACTACGACGCAACGAGACATAGCAAAGTCATAATTGAATTTAATCAAAATAAAACGGGCGTTACAACTCTCCCTTACTTACAAGAATTTCGTCCTAGAAATTACCTTAATCAAACAGCTCGGGATAAGACTCCCGCATCTTGCTCTCTAGTTCCCACGTCAAGCTTTCGCCAGCAGCTCCCAACCAGACCACTTTCACCAAAGCAATCTCTTTACCTCGTAACGTCTTCACCTCCCGATCATCAATTCTCACAGGCTTCGTCTCCACAGTAAGATTCTCACGTACTTGCACATCGTCCATGGGAATGACATGCGACGGATCTGAAATATACTTGCGGAGCTGTGACACATGAAATACATCGTGTAGATTCAACAAATTTGGCGGCAACGCCACTCGATATGCCACCTTTCCAACTCTGTCCAATATCTGATACGGACCAATGAAACGAGGAGTAAGCTTCTTAGATTTCAAAGCTCTACCAACACCGGTCACAGGCGTGACTCTAAAAAATGCATGATCTCCAGCTTCAAATTCTAAATCCTTCCTGCGCTTATCATGATAACTTTTCTGCCTACTCTGTGAAGCTTTCATCTTTTCTCGAATTAACTTCACCTTCTCAGTAGTCTCTCGAACAATCTCCGGTCCGAGTACCACACTCTCTCCCGATTCATACCAACACAACGGAGTCCTACACCGCCGACCATACAAAGCTTCGAATGGTTCCATTCCGATACTAGAGTGATAACTATTATTATAAGTAAACTCTATCAACGAAAGGTATGTATCCCACGAACCACCTTCCTCAAGTACACATGCTCTCAGCAAATCTTCTAAAGACTGAATAGTCCGTTCAGTCTGACCATCTGTTTGAGGATGGTATGCTGAACTCAACCTCAACTTAGAACCCAAAGTCTCTTGTAGACTCTTCTAAAACTCAGAAGTAAACCGCGGATCTCTATCCGAAACAATACACAACGAAACACCATGCAACTTAACAACCAATCTAACATAAATCTCTGCCAACTTCGATACTGGAAAAGTGATGTTAATAGGAATAAAGTGAGTTGACTTTGTAAGCCTATCAATAATCACCCAAATAGAATCACATCCTCTCAAAGTGTTCGGCAAACCCGTTACAAAGTCCATTGAAATGCTGTCCCATTTCCATTCTGGAATTTCTAACGGTTGCATCAACCCAGCAGGTTTCTGATGCTCAACATTCGACTTCTGACAAGTCAAACATGTATACACAAAACGTGCTACATCACGCTTCATACCAGGCCACCAAAACAGATTCTTCAAATCATTATACATTTTCGTCGCTCCTGGATGAATACTCAACTTACTTCTGTGACTCTCTTCCAGAATTGCTTTCTTCATATCTGCATTATTAGGAATGCAAATACGACCACGAAATCTCAACACTCCTTGCACATCCAACTGATAATCATTACCTTTCGCATGATCTACTCCAGGCATTAAATCCACCAACTTCACATCTAATTTCTGAGCTTCCCTAATGTTGTCCAGAAAATCATTATTAATCTTTAACATGCCCAACTTTACACTATTCGGTGTTACTTCACAAACTAAACTCAGATCTCTGAATTGCTCAATCAACTCTAATTCTTTAGCCATCATTGCTGACATATGCAAAGTCTTGCGGCTTAAGGCATTAGCTACAACATTAGCTTTTCCCGGATGATAATGTAACCCAAAATCATAATCCTTTAACAACTCTAGCCACCTTCGTTGCCTCATGTTTACCTCTTTTTGGTCAAACAAGTATTTCAAACTCTTATGGTCGCTGAACACTTCGAATCTCGAGCCATACAGATAATGTCTCCAAATCTTCAGCACAAAAAACAACGGCAGCAAGTTCTAAATCATGCGTGGGATAATTCTTCTCATGGATTCTCAGCTGTCTTGAGGCATACGCAACTACTTTATTATTCTGCATGAGTACTCCTCCTAAACCAAACTTAGAAGTATCACAGTATACAATAAATGGTTCTTTTGCGTTAGGCAAGATCAACACCGGAGCAGACGTCAACCTTTTCTTTAACTCCGTAAAACCTACTTCGCATTGAGCATCCCATACAAAAGTCTTCCCTTTACAAGTCAACTTAGTTAACGGAAGGGCCAACTTAGAAAAACCTTCAATAAACCTTCTATAATAACTAGCAAGTCCCAAAAAGCTTCTAATATACGTTGCCGACTTCGGAGTTTCCCATTTCAACACGGCATCAACCTTAGATGGATCTACGGCAATTCCATCACCTGACATAACATGACCCAAAAAGCTAACTTCCTCCAACCAAAAGTCACATTTCGACAGTTTCACAAACAACTTCCTTTCTTTCAACACTTGCAGCACTAATCTCAAGTGCTCAACATGCTCCTCCTTCGACTTCGAATAAATTAGGATATCATCAATGAATACTACAACGAACCGATCCAAATACTCATGGAAGATACGGTTCATGTATTCCATGAAAACTCCCGGTGCATTAGTAACGCCAAAAGGCATAACCGTAAACTCATAGTGTCCATACCTGGTTCTGAATGCAGTTTTCTGAACATCGTCATCTTTTACCTTAATCTGGTGATACCCCGACCTCAAATCAATTTTACTAAACACTCGCGTTCCAACCAATTGATCCATCAAGTCATCAATTCTCGGAAGCGGGTATTTGTTCTTAATCGTAATTTTGTTCAGTTGCTGGTAGTCAATACACAACCTCATACTGCCATCCTTCTTCTTCACTAACAATACCGGAGCTCCCCACGGTGATACACTTGGTCTAACGAACTTCTTCTCAAGTAAGTCTTCCAACTGTTTCTTTAACTCTGCCAATTCAGATGCAGACATCCTGTACGGTGCCATAGACACAGGTCTGGTACCAGGTACAAGATCAATAGAAAATTCAATTTCCCGTTCCAGAGGAACTTCAGGAATTTCATCTGGAAACACCTTAGGGAAATCACAAACAACTTCCAATTCATCGATTATCGCTTGTTTCTCAATGGATAATGATGCCACCAACGCAAACACCTGAGCATCTTCTAGAAATATCTGCTTCATCTGTTTGGTAGTTACCCAAGGCGCTCCCTCCTCCTCAGGAGTAGAGAATCTCACTGACTTATCAAAGCAATTAATATGAACGCAGTTATACTCTAACCAGTTCATACCCAAAATTATGTCTATCCCACTTAGTGGCAAACAGACTAAGTCAACCAGGAAATCTCTATCAAACATCGACAGAGGACATTTCAAACACACAAGAGATGTAGTTACCGATCCCTTAGCTGGGGTCTCAACTACCATCTCTCCACTCATGTGTGACAACATAAGACCCAAACGTTCAACACAATCCGCAGCAATAAAGCAATGAGACGCACCAGTGTCAATAATAGCAAGTAAAGGACTACCATTAATGAAACAAGTACCTTCAATCAATTTGTCATCACTGGATGTCTGAGTCCCAGATAGCGCGAACACTCTTCCGCCATTCTATTCCTTCTTAGGCTTCTGACACTTGTCTCGCAGGTGTCCCTCTTCACCGCAGTTGAAACAAACCATTCCTTTGCGTTTGCACTCACCAAAAGCGTGTCCCAACTCTCCGCAACGGTAACATTTCAATGATCCAGAATTACATACATTACTCTTGTGACCTGGCTTTCCGCACTTATAGCAAACAATACCAGCAGGAGCATCTCCCCTACTAGCTTTCCGGCCGTCAGCTACTTTCTGTTTCCCTTTGCCAGCTGGAGGATCATAAGGCTTACCACGACTCTGCTGTGATTTGCCTCTCCTCTCACTCACCAACTTGTAATGAGCATTTCTATCCTCTTCATAAATCCTACAACTTTCAACCAATGAATCAAAGACACGGATCTTCTGATACCCGATTGCTTTCTTGATTTCAGACTTCAATCCGTTCTCAAACTTGATACATTTAGAGAATTCAACAGTCTTTGCGCGGTAGTGCGGGTAAAACTTAGCCAACTCCTTGAACTTCGCTGCATACTCAGTAACAGATCTGTCTCCTTGCTTTAGTTCAAGAAATTCAATCTCTTTCTTACCACGGACATCTTTCGGGTAATACTTCTTCAGAAATTCCCTACGGAATACAGTCCAAGTAACTTCTTCACCTGCAGCTTCCAACATTGGACGGGTCTCCAGCCACCAGTCATCAGCTTCGACTGCTAGCATATGAGTCCCATAACAGACCTTCTGTGCTGGAGTACAATCCATCACACGAAAGATTCGCTCCATTTCCTTTAACCACTCCAATGCACCATCAGGATCATGCTTACCCTTGAAGGTAGGCGGATTCTCCCGTTGAAACGTTGCCAAACTGCGAGACCCAGCATCTCCAGCAGGATTCGGCTGATGTTCCATAGCATTAGCTAAAGCTTGCAGAGCAGCAGCAATTGCAGCATCATTCCTCCCAGCCATTTCACTTAAGCTGCAACAACCAACAGTCAGATTTCATAATTAACAAGACTCTAGTGTTAGGTACGACGACTGACTCGACGACACTAGACAACTTGGCCGGACGGACCGACCTGCTCTGATACCACTAATGTAACACCCCAAATCTAAACTTGCGGATAACAGGAAAAACAACAATTCATGTAGCAAACAAAGCACATCAGCGCAAACATTGACTGCATGACGGTCGTCATGAGCCTGTGACGGTCGTCACACAGACAAGATTCCTCATATCAGAGATGTTACACTTCAACCTGATAGACAACAATCATTATGCAACAACTTGCAAATATCATACGTAGCACGAAATTGGATGACCAATTACCAATGTATTACTTAACCATTTAATCATAAGACAACTCGTCATTACTTCCGGTGGAAGTTCGATAAAGTATACAACATGTTCCCTTAAAACAATTTAATAAAAACATCATAACAAGTTCGATCAACAATAACATCGACTAAAATAATAACAGCAATCGTCCATCCCCTCAAGAGTGCTACGTATCAGAGCGACCAACGACACCTTAACGGGAACTACGCTCTATTCCTGACTACTTGCAAATTACCACCAGAGGAGGTAACATACAACGGAAAAGGGTGAGATATCAATAATATAACATAAAGCATGATAGAAAACATGCCGGAAACTCATCACAGCATTATAGGTTTCGAAATCATAAACATCATCGACAACAACTGCGAGTAATCCATATCTCACATAAACAACACTAACATACAACTAGCGTAATTATGCGACTTCATGCAACTCAACAATGCGACTCGACTGTGCACATGCATGTGGTACCATTTAAGAGCCAACACCCTAAAACTCGGGATAAGAGCCAACACCCCAAAATCCATTTAGGAGCCAACACTCCAAAACTCGGGACATGGCCAACACCCCGAACCCATTTAGGAGCCAACGCTCCAAAACTCGGGACAGGGCCAACACCCCGAACCCATCTAGGAGCCAACACTCCAAATAACGCCAATACAGGCACAACCGTCGCCAATCCAGGCCAAATGTTATGCCATGAAATGCGTCTATTATGGACTACAACACAACCATAGCAACCATATAACAAGGCATTACGCCTACAACCAGAATGTCCATAACAGAGCATCATAACATCATACCACTCATACAACCATCACTTTCTACCCGTTCACATACGGGAACAATAACAACATAATTTCAACATTTACGACTGTTCATGTAAAGGAACATCACAACATCGTACCAACAAATAGGAACTCAAAGTGTTCATACAAAACGGCTATTCCTATACAAGTATAACATCAACATCAATTCAACAATTAAGGATTCAGCATCTTATCGTAATAACAACATTACGACATTTTCTTACATAATTAATTACAAATCAATCACAACCAGGTAATTGTCCTTTTTGGCCCATTAGGGAAAACCATTAGAGCGTTGTATGAATAACCGTATAGCATATTCGTTCTACGTATTTGCCCATAAGGAAAACCTTAGAGCATCGCACTAATAACTACATAACACATTTATTCCTACATAGAAATCTTGTCCCATTAGGGAAGCCTTTTCCTTAACATTTATCGATTAACGAAAACTATACCTATGACTCGATTCCCCACATGAATTCGATCATACCCACAGTTATATAATTGAACCCCACCCTTACCTTAGAATTGAGGTCAATTCCACGCTCTCCGGTTCCGCTTCCGCTCTACGGTGACTTTTCTGCAGAAATCCTCCAAATTCGCTGGTGGTTGATTCTTTGCTCTCAACTTTCCTCAATGCGTAACTTCTCTTTTCAGTCTTTCCTTTCCCCAAATGGTGTAATTGAGGGTAAAAGAGTCAACGGGAATATATTTTTACTACCCACTCTCAGCCACGTCCAAATTCTACATTTAACTGAATTTCATTACTATTAAGGTCGTGGCAAGTCCATGACGAGCGTCACGGTCGTGACGGTCTTGGCAAGTCCATGACAATCGTCATACCATAAAAATTCAATTTTTTTCTAGATAGAACATCTCTTTAGCTTTCCAACGCTTTGAACGGGGGTCAAATCCGACTTACGGATCAAGAGATATGATTTTTCGAAGTTTTCTAAAACCGCTACAGAATTTTACACTTTTTCCCGACAATTCGACCGATTCAATTCCTTCCTTCGATCCAAACACATACTCAACTATGACTATGATGCAACGAGACATAGCAAAGTCATAATTGAATTTAATCAAAATAAAACGGGCGTTACAAAATTGACATTGGACTAAATTGTGCATGTTGTGGGTTGATTTAGACAAAGATCCATTTGAAATATCAAGTTGCAAAATATTCAAATTCAACATATCTGGTCTATATCTCAAGTCATTTGTAAATTCTTATTAATTGGTTCATATTCTTGTTTTTGGATCAAGAAGGGTTCAAGCTTGCATTCTAGATCAAGATCATTTTAATTTGGATTCATTGCTTTAGTGCCATTCATCAACAATTAATCGTTTATTGAAAATTGAGTCAAGAGATTTTATACAAGGTTTAAATCACAAATTCAAACTCACATTCAAGTTGGATCACAGTGTCAATAACTGAAAAGTTCAAATTGTTTGAATTCAAAGTCACCAAACCCCTACAAAATAGAATCCCATTACTTTTTCATATATTCATTACCAATATTCTACAAATCAAAGTGATTAATCAAAATGAAACAATTTTAGTTGCTACTTTATAGCTCATCCTAATTTAAAAAATCACAAGCTCATGCAAGAATTCACATTAATAGGTCATATACCACAAATTGAAGTGGCCCACACGGCCCAGGTTCTGTTTTAAGAGAAGAAAATTAAATTGTGAAGTTTCCATGATGAAAGCCACCACATGCTGCAAATTGTTTATTCCACCTTTTTGCCTCTTGAAAAAATAAGACAACAGCACAATACAATAACGTTCAACCCAACGTATCGTGCTATACGACAGATCTGGTACATACGAATCACGCCTCACCAATTCATGTGCAACCAAAATGAAATGCAACCACGACTTACCTCCTTTAACCACAAAATGACAAACGAAAATACAAACATAATCGTTTTCAATACCATCACTTTGATACGCCACAGATCATTGGTATGGAGCAGCAGCACGATGGCCAATTCACAAAACCACACACACAAGGCCATCAAGGAAAAGGACGCTGGCTCCAGCTTATTAGGGCCTCTTTAACATCTTCAAATAAAAGGGCAAACCCGCAACAGAGGGGATGGAGGAGGAACTTTCAACGAGTTGATCTGGATTTCTCTCATTCTTTCCTCGTTCAAACCCCACTTCCAAAGCCTTACCCTCTCCCATCTTCGAGCTTCTTCGACCTTACTGATACCAACAACAACAATCCGCTTCCAAATCCCCTCTTTCTTCCCTTCGAACAACAACAATAACCCAGAATCCGAAAATCTCATACCCATCTTCAACCTTCAATCCCTAAATCTCTCTTTAATCTTTACTTCAGGTTATCTCTGAATCTCCACAAACTTCAGAATACAACTATCAATCTTGTTCCCCAAATCTTACCCATTTTTTATTAGAATCCCAAACCCTCCTCATCTTCTTCAAGATATAACTCTTTAATCCATCAACAAAAGAAAAGAAATCTAAATCCACACCCAAACTCAGATCAAGGAATAAAAGAGATGAGATCTAAAGCCTTAGATGGAAACGGAAGTGCGACGGGTGAGTGAAAGAAATCATAACAAGCCGCTTGAATTGGAGGTTGTTTTTGCCAAATTTGTTATCCGTTCTTAGAGCTTGATGGCGTTCACGTCGTTCTAAGGTGGATTTGGTTCGTTGCCATTCTTTGCGGATGGGTTATGTTAGAATGAAGGGAGTCGTTGTCCCATTTTGTGTTTTTTATTTACATTTTTTTTATTTATAAAGAAAAATTATTTTATTTTGGGAAGTCTTTTTTTCGGTTATTGGGTTGAGCCTATAGCTCTCTCTATTTCCACCCCCATTTTCTAATAGTCCCTCTCTTTCTTTATTGTAAATATGTAATATATATATTTTTTATATTATGTTTTTTTTAAAAAGAGATTTTTAATATTATAAACATTTTCAGATTTACATTATAGCTAGTTTTTAGTTAAGATTTATAATATACTATCTTAATAGTTCTTTTTTAAAATGTTAATATTTTATACTTTAATTTCTTTTAGAACTTTTATATATTTTAGTATAGAGTTTAGTTTCTAATATTTTCATTTATCTATAGGCATTTTATTACACTCTTGCTCATTTTGGGTCGATGACGAGACCTCAAAATTGTTTTTCTGTCAAATTATTGATGAAAAACGATAAACCCGAGGCCAACTTCTTTTACACTTTCATTTTCAATTTTTATCGATTTTTATCCATTTTTTATTCATTTTATTTCTTTTTATCATTTTTTGGTTAATGACGAATTTTTAAGAATTATTATCGGTCAAACTATTGATAGATGATAATTTATTCGAGACGATTTCATTTTCTTCTTCATTTCGGTTTTTACTTTAATTTCTTGGATCGATGAAGTCTTTTATTCGTAAGCGTCGCGTATCGAACTTGATAACCTTCTCGATTTCAAATCTATGGGGAATGACCATTTGGGTCATTTTCTTTACTTCGGCATGGTGATAGGCTACCTTCGGTTAATCGACATAATGTTTGCGATTAAGACGAGATCCCACTTTTTTGGTCTGTGTGACACGATTAAATTGGAGCATGATTCTCAATATCATTGCTCCATCTTGTTTTTAGCACGGAAATCAATTCACGCGACCTCCTATAGTTCGACTTTTATCATAAGTCGAGCTACGACGGTTTAGCGTTACATTTGCCCCGATTTAATTCTTAACCAAACTAACTGCTAACTTTAATTTCCGTCAAATATTATTGTTATATTATCTTGCTATAATATTCATATTTTCATTTCATATTCATCATTCTAATTCACCCATATTCGAAAACACATAATAAACTATCGAAATCCTCAAAGTCAAATTGGTGGACTGTTGGATCATTGGTCATTTGCTCAAGATGTAGTTTAGGACACAATGCACACACACGACTTTCTCTTGGGCTACCTGACAATGAGACCCCTTTATTTCGTGCAATCTCGTGTAACTTACATGTACCCATCTCCCATTCCGATGTATGTTTCACATTTCTTTGATTATCAATTTATCTCCTAGGAGCACCCGTAGGGACTAGAGAGGATCAAAATATTTTAAAACTAAATCTCGATTCGTCATCGAGCCACTTTCAAACACCCTCTGTAAGTCGAGTGCTCATACGCATTCTCCATCAACCTATTGCACAAACTTCACCGTGGTTTCGATATTGGGGGCACCCTCAGGGACTAGTATCGTTTCTCACACCTCGACCCTTGATGTGTAATTCAAGTCGGTTCCGTTTCTCAAACCATTTCCAACACGCTTTGCACGCGATAATAAGTCAAACCCTTGATCCAACATCAAGCAGATTTTCATAACAAACTATCAATCAATTAACAACTATTTAATTCTTTTCAAGGTGTAAAGAGTGGGTTCAAGTCTTTGAGCTTGCTTTTGGTTGTTTGGATGCGAGTTATCTTATTCGTGTGTGAGCAATTGACGCCTTTAAATAACATTAACAACCCAACCACGTTCAACCATCATCCAACCACTTATTCAAACACCATTTCAAATTCAAACAATCTTCTTTTGTGATGAAAAAGAGAGAGTTCCAAGTCTTTGGTTCACTCTCCCGATTACTTGGGTCCGAGAAGCCTTTCTTAAGCTTCAAGTAATCGTCATCCGATCAACCTCACCTTTCAAACACATTTCCTTCCATGATGAAAAAGAGAGAGTTCCAAGTATTTGGTTCGTTCTCCCGATTACTTGGTTTCGAGAAGTCTTTCTTAAGCTTCGAGTAATCGCCATCCGCACCAACCTTCTATCCATCCACCTGTTTCCCATTTCTTTTCGTGGTTGTTACCACGAACAAGGACTGCTCTGATTCTTCATTCTTGTCTGAATGTAAGATACGTAGGCACAAGATTGCGATGATCTTGGCGAGCACACTTCTACCTTTCTCCACAATCCCCTCCATCTTCCGCTTCCCCCATCCTTTCTCGTAGTCGAACTACAATGCTCTGTTTTCTCATTCTCATTCGAATGAGCATACGTAGGCACAAGGGCCCCAATCCTTGGCAAGCACCCCATCCTCTAACCATCCCCTTTTCCCCTAGTGTCTTTATCCTTTTACCGTATCATTTAGTATTTAGTATTGAGAAGAGAAGAATTAAGCTTAGCTAACTTTCATCACAATTCGAATGAAGAGGTTCCCGTTGAGTACAACGGACGCAAGGGGTGCTAATACCTTCCCCTTGCGTAACCGACTCCCGAACCCAGGAAAATCAGGTTGTGACGGCCGTGTTCCTTTCGTTTTTAAGAGGTTTTCTCGATATTTTCCTCTCCCGTTTACGCGGGAAAAATAAAGTTCGGTGGCAACTCTGTCGAACCGCATTTCCGCGCCTTTCGCGCGAGGGTCGTGTTTTCGAAAATAAATTTTTGAGGTGCGACAGTTGGCGACTCTGCTGGGGACATATTGCTCCATGCAAGAGAGAGTCAAGTCTATCTTAGTTAGAGTTGTGAGCTTGTTAGCTTTGCTTAAAAATGTTCTCTTCTTGTTAGTTCATTTATTTATTTGTATCCTTATCTGTTTTTGCTCGTGTTCGTGGCATTGTTGGGTTGTTTTGCTTATGGTTACTTTATGAGATGGCTCTACACCCGAGTCCGGGTAAAACCCTAGGATTAGGATGGTGGTTGTGTAGTGGAGACTTGCGTGGGCTCTTCCACATTGAGTTGAAGCGAAAACCCTGCTTGGAGTAGATTCTCTTGGAGATGTTGTTATTGTGGTGAGTCTTTGCCATAGCAGTAATGTTTTCGAGCTCGAATCGTTGATCCTAAGGACCATTAACCCATTTTATCCATGGTGGTTGATAATGTTGATTCCTTGTGGATTAATACGAACGCCCCAATCAGATGAGATCCCTTGAGCGTATTACTTCCTTACAGTAATATTTTCAACCTCGATCTATGACTCTGAGAACGTTTTCTAGAACCCGTGTGTCGATGGTTGTGTAGTTGACGCCTCCGAGAAGTCTTTCTCATGTGGAAGATACAAAAACCTCACCTAGAGGAGATTCTTTTGAGGATATTATCATCGTGATGGGGCTTTGTCATGGTTGTAGTATCTTTGAAGGGTATCCATGACTCTAGGCACTTAACCATTTTAGAATCCTACCCGTGGGGGTTCCTTTGAGCAGTGACTGTGGTGCTTTATCAGTTCACCCAGCTAATCTCAGAACTGTTTGAATTTGTGATCCTGTGATCCTGGATCTTGCATCTTGCATTGCATATCATTTACATTGCATCTCATCCATTGTGCATCTTGCATTTTTCTTTCCTCCAGCGGTTTATCATGTTTTCTCCTTCCTTCTTATCCAGTAAATCAAGATGATTCCTCGACACCAGTACGCAACTAGAGCCAATACAAGACGAATGATGGAGCAGATTCAACAAGAGCAAGCTTCCTTCATAGAATAGTTGGATTCTCTCAAAGGAAAGATTAACCAGATCCTCGAAGCCATCGTTGCGGCCCGAAAGGAAGAAGAGATGCGTGAAACTACTGTCGTCAACAACAATGGTCAAGAACAAGGTTCTACCATCAAAATTCCAGTTCCTATTCCCAACCCCTATGGAATGCGAATGAACTTCGCCACTGTAGCTGAAGGAACCACTTCTCAGCCAATCACAGCGCCTAGAGTTACTGTTGGAGCTATCCCGCAAGCCCAGCCAACTGTGGTTCAGATCCCTGTTCCTTATACCGAAGATAATTTGATGGATCAATATGACAACATACAAAACTATCATGTTGTTATCCCCATTTCCAGTACTGTTGCTGCTCAGGATTCAAAAGCTATGAAGATATGTCGAGATATAACTAAAAAACTTCGAGTCATGGAGGGGCACAACTCAAATTCTCTCAGTGCTTTGGAAATGTTCTTGGTGTCTGATGTTGTCATTCCTCCCAAGTTCAAAGTGCCCGAATTCTCAAAGTACAAAGGTCTCAGTTTCCCAAACATTCATCTGAAGATGTACTGTCGCAAGATGGCTGCCTATGCCAGAGATGAAAAGTTAATGATTCATTGCTTCCAAGACAGCTTGTCTGGGGCATCCCTCGAATGGTATATGCAGCTGGAACGTAACAGTGTGCATACTTGGGATGAGCTAGCTGATGCATTTATCAAGCAGTAAAAATACAACTCCGATCTTGCTCCTAATCGTACTCAACTTCAAAGTATGACTCAGAAGGACAGTGAATCCTTCAAGGAGTACGTAAAATGATGGAGAGAGCTAGCCGCAAGGGTGCATCCACCTTTGGTTGATCGTGAACTGATTGACATCTTCATGGGTACCTTACAAGGCCGGTACTATGAAAAGATGATCGGTAGTGTCTCCGCTGGATTCTCTGACTTGGTGATCGTTGGTGAGAGGATTGAAGAAGGGCTGAAGAGTGGAAAGATCTCAGGAGGTTCTAACAGTCAAGTTAGTGCCAAGAAGCCTTTCAACGGACATAAGAAGAAAGAGGGCGAAATAAATTCTATCTCTTTGCAAAAAGGGCAAGCTTCTCAACAAGCTCCCGCTCCTATGTCTTATCAAATCCCTTACTTCCAGTACCCGTATGTTGTTGTTGCGCAATATGCTCCAATGCCTTATCAGCCAGCTGTTCAAGCAGTTCAAGCTCAAATGCCACAGCAACAGGCTCCTTAGCAACAAGCCTACAATCAGCAAGGGTATCAGTATCCTCCTCAGAAACAACAATTGTAAGCCGCTCAACAGCAGCAAGGTGCTCGCCAACAGCGTCAATAGAGAACATGGTGAAGGTGAGAAAAACACTTAGAAGGGGGGGGGGGGGGGGGTTGAATAAGAGTTTAAAGAATTATGGCAATAAAAACAACTCAAGATTTTTATCCTGGTTCGTTGAACTCAACTACTCCAGTCCACCTTATCAAAGATGATTTGCCTTTCTCCACAAGGACTTATTCCACTATTAATCAACTGATTACAATAGTAAGCACTAAGAACAACTGTCTTAGTCTTCTCAAGAACTACTGACCACACCTTGGTCTTCTTAAGGAACTAATTCCAAATTAATGTAAACTAACAAGTGTTTGAATGCTTCTAATAATATGTATCACAACTGTGATATTTACACTTAAGATTAAGTACAACTAAAACTATACAGTTTTATGAAAGATCAAATGAATAAGATCTTTGTGAGATTTTCACTTTGATGAATCAAGCGTGTAAAAGTATTTCTTTCTGAGTGAACTAGCAATGAGCAAGTGATGTGCAGGAAATTAGCAGCTTCAAAATGTTGTAGAAGTTCTCCTTTTATAGCTTTTCCAATATGCTTTGAGTGATGTGCAGCTGAATATAATATTAGGATATAATACTTTTCATTACCAAAAAGTATGGGCAGAGATATGCTTTATGCAGGAAAAGTATGGTTGTAGAAGCCTTGGGATTTGCACCACGTCACTTCTTTGGACAAAATAACCGTTGGTTACTTTGGAAGTAGCACCACGTCCAATCAGGTTTACAGCTTCTTCAACAAGCTTCCTTCAGGATGAAGTCTTCATAATCTGCACTTCAGAACTTGTAGCAAGCTTAAAGGTATGAAATACTTTAAGATGATCAGAGCTAAAATAATTGAGATGTTCAGAGCCTTGATAGATGATCAGATCTTAATATATCATAGTCTCAATCTTGATCAGAGTCTTTATCAGAGTATGCAGCAGTATGTGCTTTGAGCGTGAATATTAATGATAAGAGTCTGATTATCAAAGCCTTTGTTCTTGTAGTGAAAAGAACTTCAGAGTCTGATTAGATCAAATCTTTCAACTCTTTGTACACTTCTTTCATTAACCCTTCAGATTATTCTGTAGCTTCTGCTTCAGATCCTTCTGGAAGCGCTTCAGAATCTTCTGATAGTCTTGCATCTGATGCATCAGAGCCTTGCATAGTTTCTTGTACTTATGTATTTTGATTCTTTAAGAGTTTTTAATTTAATACCTGAAACAATAATACTTGAACAAATTTTAGAGTATATATTTTCTAAATACAAAATTCCATAAAAGTTATCATCAAAACATAGAGATATAAGAAACACCAATCTGTGTTCTAACACATGGAGGCTGGATAGGGTATTTGATCGTCTATCAATGACATATGCTAGTATCCTTGCTCAGTTGATGGAGAAGAAAGCTGTTGTTCCAAGAGATTTGGCTCCCCCAACTGTCATTCCTGTTGACTACGACGCAAATGCTCACTGTGAGTTTCATAAGGGCGATCCAGGTCATAACATTGAGAACTGCAGGGCTTTCAAGCACAAAGTTCAAGACATGCTTGACAAGGATGCTATCAACTTCAATGGGAAGTCTCCAAACGTCATCAACAATCCAATGCCACCAACCAATTAGTGTCAGCATCAATCAGATCAAATCCAATCCAGTCAAAGTTCATCCCCAAAGAAGGCAGTCATGTTGCCATTTTATTTCTTATATTTTATCTTTGTTTGTTTAAGTATTGTATACTTTAGACAATTGCCATTCGTATTTGGTTTCATTAGTGTATTGTTTATGCATGTTTTGAATTAGTTATGTCGTATTCACTCATTTTTCACTTATCACTGACACATTTATCAGCTTCACTCCATCAACTTTTGCTTAGCATGATTTGAGGGAGGATGATGAAAACGAGATACCCATAATTGCAAACCGTATGCTTTCAGACATAATCTCGTCAATGATGTACATGCATTGCTTCAATTCCCTAAACAATGAAGATATAAGGAGTTAATTCCTAGTAAACCACTTCGAGCCTAGAAGTAGGAGTTTCCTTCGGATATTCAAACCTTTACACTCAACCTGGGGTAGGGTAGTGTTCAGTTAATCCAACTATGCACTCGAATCAACAAAGCAGAATTCAAAAGATGGTTGTTCATCAATGACCCATGACATGGCAGTCACAATCCTCCAACAAAATCCAAAAAAAATCAAAAGCCTGCTAAGTCAAGCACCTCAAAGGGGACTTAGGAAAAAATCAAGGCAATCCCGATGGATTTGACAAGAAAAACCAGTCCATGCAAAAGTTAAGGATCAAAAACAAAATTAAAAGTGGTATGCAAACCCTCAACAAAAACAAAATAAGATTCAGTGACCATTCCAATCAAAAAGGTCACTGACATCCATAAAATAAAGTGATTGTTGCGTCAAGCAAACCTTGATTCGTCAAGCTTACACCGTCAAGACAAGTGCAGAATTAACTGAACGTAGGACTGGAGATTATTATGAAGAAGGGGTGGGTATAAATCATACTTTGAAAAGATAACAGAAGAAGAGAAAACTTAACACATAAATGAAAAACATAACAGCCAGATTCATTCAGATTCAAATAGCACAAAAGGATAAGATGTTCATACAACAGATGACAGAAAATAAAACAACAGAAAACAAGTGCAAAACAAGAATGCAAAAACATGGAAAAGAAAACTAGGGCTGGCGAGAAGCAATCAAGGTCAGAAGATCAGTAATCTTAGCAATGGACTCTTCTTGCTTGGCCATCCAAGTCTTGATCTCTTCAGTAGTTTGTTCCTGTCTTGATCTCACTATCACGACACCTCAATAAAATGACACTTTTTTGAAACTTGCATTGAGATTTGCATTAATATTTCCATTTGTGAATGTAAAATTTTAATTGCAAATTAGTGTTAGGCATCAAAGACACTCTAACAAAGGGGTAACCAAAGAAGAACTTGACTTTCAGCGGCTAATACGAAGCAATGCTACCTAAAACCTGTAGGCTGGGGAAAATCATTCAACAGCTCGAGCAGGGGCAGGTCATCAAAGACCAAACTTCAACTTCAGAATTGGTTAATCTGGGGCAGACCATTACCATGTTCAAACTGGGGCAAGACCAAGTCGTCCCGATCGTCAAGCAGAGTTGCAACCTTCTCTAAAGCAAATTCACAATAAATCACCAAGTACCCAGACTTGGGGCATCAAGAGCATCTTCTTCTCCAACCATGACATCTTCAGTGAACTGCGTGTCGAGGCAATCAATCCCTCCCACCACCCAAAGTCCAATCCGTATTGGCAACCACCAAAGTCCACCACGCTGGCATCTCCACTTGTATTTCCAATCACCCGTCTGTAATCATGTGCATCATACACATCACATTCGTTATCATAAGCATCTTGCATCATATGCATATCCAAATCATATCATACTTCCCCAGCTCTTGCATCTCCGTGCGTCAGCATTTGCATTTGCATTTCCATTTATTATGGAACATCATTTTCAGCATCCGGCATTCGCATTTGCAAGTCAAGGTCCAGGATCAATCTCGAATATTTCCAAGACCAGCATTAGCCCAGTTAAGGGCATTTCTCACAAGCTGTGGGTTTCATCCATAAAATTCAAGAGCTTCAAAGCAATCATCAGCCCATTCATGGGAATTTTTGCAAGACTGTGGGTTTCTTCCACGAAATTCAAGGATATTCAAAGCAATATTCAGCCTAGTCAAGGACATTTTTTTCAAGACCATGGGTATTTCCCATGACGTATTTCAAGCTCGTGGTTGATCAGATCTTTAAATCAACATACAGCCTAGCCAGGGCCATGTCATTCAAGACCGTGGGTGTTCCCCACAAAGTTGTTAAGCCTTTTGTTGTGCAAATACAAGAGTTTCAGTGCAAGATTCATCCCAGACAGGGGCATCTTCAGTGAAGCCATGAGTGTTCCTCACGAATTTGTTCAACCTTTTGTTGAGCAAGACAAAACAAAACTTCAAAAACAAATCCAGCCTAGTCAGGGGCATCCTCTTCAGTTCATGGGCGTTCTTCATGATATCATTTCAAAAAAACTGTGACCTCCAAGCAAGTCAATGGGCGTACCCCGTCGATTCAATTCAATCCAATCTTCCTCTTGGGCGTTCCCCAGTGAGTTGTATCCAACAAGCGTGGCTGTTGTCAATTGCCTTGCTATCATCCTTTTGGTGATACCCGAACCTCGTCGGTTCAACCTAGCCTGCATCCATTTGGTGTTGGTAACCTTCAATTTGTGTCGTTCAATCATCCTTTTGGTGATAGAAACCTGTGTGTGTGTTTTGCTCCTTCATCCTTTTGGTAGGGGGTCTGTCATAGTTATTAATGTCAGATTCTGCGATGGTGTTTGTCCTATCATCCTTTTGGTGGTAGTGGCCGGTGTGAGTTTCGCTCCATCGTCCTTTTGGTGGGGGGTCTGTCATTGTCATTATTTTCAGATTGTGCGATGGTGTTTTGTCCTATCATCCTTTTGGTGGTAGTGGCCGGTGTGAGTTTCGCTCCGTCATCCTTTTGGTAGGGAGTCTATCATAGTCATTAATTTCAGATTGTGCGATAGTGGTTGTCCTATCATCCTTTTGGTGGTAGTGGCTGGTGGGAGTTTCGCTCCGCCATCCTTTTGGTGGGGGGTCTGTCATAGTCATTAATGTCAGATTGTGCGATAGTGTTTGTCCTATCATCCTTTTGGTGGTAGTGGCCGGTGTGAGTTTCGCTCCGTCATCCTTTTGGTGGAGGGTCTGTCATAGTCATTAATGTCAGATTATGCGATAGTGTTTGTCCTATCATCCTTTTGGTGGTAGTGGCCGGTGTGTGTTTCTCTCTGCCATCCTTTTGGTGGGGGGTCTGTCATAGTCATTAATGTCAGACTGTGCGATATTGTTTGTCCTATCATCCTTTAGGTGGTAGTGGTCGGTGTGAGTTTCTCTCCGTCATCCTTTTGGTGGGGGGTCTGTCATAGTCATTAATGTCAAATTGTGCGATAGTGTTTGTCCTATCATCCTTTTGGTGGTAGTGGCCGGTGTGAGTTTCGCTTCGTCATCCTTTTGGGTGGAGGGTCTGTCATAGTCATTAATGTCAGATTGTGCAACAGTGTTTGTCCTATTATCCTTTAGGTGGTAGTGGTCGGTGTGAGTTTCGCTTCGTCATCCTTTTGGTGGGGGGTCTGTCATAGTCATTAATGTCAGATTGTGTGATAGTGTTAGTCCTATCATCCTTTTGGTGGTAGTGGCCGGTGTGAGTTTCGCTCCGTCATCCTTTTGGTGGGGGTCTGTCATAGTCATTAATGTCAGATTATGCGATAGTGTTTGTCCTATCATCCTTTTGGTGGTAGTGGCTGGTGTGAGTTTCACTCTGTCATCCTTTTGGTGGGGGGTCTGTCATAGTCATTAATGTCAGATTGTTCGATATTGTTTGCTCTATCATCCTTTTGGTGATAGTAGCTGTGTGTGTTTCTTCCCATCATCCTTTTGGTGATGGAGACCTTTTGCTAGTCTTTCATAGTGTACTCAGAGGTATACCTCACCCAGTAGTTCAATTCCAGAGCATTTCTTTTCTTTTCAGAAAAATTCAAGGTTTTCTTCATATCTAATTGACTTCTACTCCGCGAGAAGAAACGTTGTAGCAGTTCATCTTACTTGGTCTAAGCCAATTAGATAGGGGCATCTGTCATACCCCGAATTTGTCCTATCTTGTATATAGTCTTCATCTGTACATTCACTCACTAACCATTATACAGAAAATAAAAAATATATATATGTTGCTTTTGTCATCATTGCTTAACTCCAAGTTGTTGCAAGATTGGATTGGATTTTCAGGACAGTTTATGTTGGTTTTGACTTTATTCTTGGTAAGACAAGTTGTGCTAAAAGATTAAGGCATTGGTAATTAATTTGAAGGGTGTATTTCAGGATTAAGGACCATTAGAGCTTAATTAGGAATGTGCGCTTCAAAGTGAACTTTTTGGTCCATTCACGATCAAATTGACATTGGACTAAATTGTGCATGTTGTGGGTTGATTCAGACAAAGATCCATTTGAAATATCAAGTTGCAGAATATTCAAATTCAACATATCTGGTCTATATCTCAAGTCATTTGTAAATTCTGATTATTTGGTTCATATTCTTGTTTTTGGTTCAAGAAGGATTCAAGCTTGCATTCTAGATCAAGATCGTTTTAATTTGGATTCATTGCTTTAGTGCCATTCATCAACAATTGATCGTTTATTGAAAATTGAGTCAAGAAATTTTATACAAGGTTTAAGTCACAAATTCAAAGTAGCATTCAAGTTGGATCACAATGTCAATAACGAAAAAGTTCAAATTGTTTGAATTCAAAGTCACCAAACCCCTACAAAATAGAAGCCCATTAATTTTTCATATATTCATTACCAATATTCTACAAATCAAAGTGATTAATCCAAAGAAACCAATTTTAGTTGCTACTTTATAGCTCATCCTAATTTAAAAAATCACAAGCTCATGCAAGAATTCACATTAAGAGGTCATATACCAAAAATTGAAGTGGCCCACACGGCCCAGGTTCCATTTTAAGAGAAGAAAATTAAATTGTGAAGTTTCCATGATGAAAGCCATCACATGCTGCAAATTTTTTATTCCACCTTTTTGCCTCTTGAAAAAAATAAGACAACAGCATAGTACAATAACGTTCAACTCAACGTATCGTGCTATACGACAGATCTGGTACATACGGATCACGCCTCACCAATTCATGTGCAACCAAAATGAAATGCAACCACGAATTACCTCCTTTGCCCACAAAATGACAAACGAAAATACAAACAAAATCTTTTTTCAATACCATCACTTTGATACGCCACGGATCATACGGTATGGAGCAGCAACACGATGGCCAATTCACAAAACTACACACACAAGGCCGTCAAGGAAAAAGATGTTGGCTCTAGCTTATTAGGGCCTCTTTAACATCTTAAAATAAAAGGGCAAACCTGCAACAGAGGGGAGGGAGAAGGAACTTTCAACATATTGATCTGGATTTCTCTCCTTCTTTCCTCGTTCAGACCCCATTTCTAAAGCCTTACCCTCTCCCATCTTTGAGCTTCTTCGACCTTACTGATACCAACAACAACAATCCTCTTCCAAATCCCCTATTTCTTCCCTTTGACCAACAACAATAACCCATAATCTGAAAATCTTATACTCATCTTCAACCTTCAATCCCTAAATCTCTCTTTAATCTTTCCTTCAAGTTATCTCCAAATCTCCACAAACTTCAGAATACAATTATCAATCTTGTTCCCCAAATCATACCCATTTTTTTCTTTAGAATCCTAAACCCTCTTCATCTTCTTCAAGATATAACTCTTTAATCCATCAACAAAAGAAAAGAAATCTAAACCCACACCCAAACTCAGATCAAGGAATAAAAGAGATGAGATCCGAAGCCTGAGACGAAAACGAAAGCGCGACGGGTGAGTGAAAGAAATCATAACAAGTCGCTTGAATCAGAGGTTGTTTTTGCCAAATTTTTTGTCTGATCTTAGAGCTTGATGGCGTTCACGTCATTCTAAGGTGGATTTGGCCCGTTGCCATTCTTTGCGGATGAGTTACGTTAGAATGAAGGGAGTCGTTGTCCCATTTTGTGTTTTTTATTTACATTTTTTTTTATTTATAAAGAAAAATTATTTTATGTTGGGAAGTCTTTTTTTAGGTTATTGGGTTAAGCCCATAGTTATCATACCCTAAATTTACCCACCTCTTTTTTGATCAAAGACATTGGTACGAGCCATCAGGTGGGTATTGTTATTACAAAGTTATCAAAGAATCATCAGAGGGAGTTCATAAGAAGCATGAGAAAAAAGTCTGTTGGGTATCTCAGAGGTCATGGTGGAGTTGGAATGATCATCCAGTTCATCTGCACAATGGTCAAGCAAAAAGGGGAAACTAGGGTTTCGCACAGTCAAAAGTCGAGGTGTCAATGGTTTGATCAGTCAATGTCTTGATTTAATTCTCCATGAAGAAAGGTCAAGGATACTACATTGGGTCAAGTATGAATCCAATAGGAGGCTGACACCCAAAGATTAAAGACAGTGTCGTTCAGGATCCCCGATTAGTTTTTCGATAGGGGAAAAGTCAACTGAAGTTTGACTTTTGTTTTGAAAGGTGTTACAATGATGAAATTCTGCTCCATAAGGTTTATATGGCTTAGTTAAGTCCATTCAAGAAGATTCAAGGCCTCGGGAGTCCCAGAATATCAACAGTCAACTCGATAGTCACCGATTGATCGTACGGTTGACCGAAAAGTCAACTCTTCACTCATAAGGAATTTGACTTCAAGATGTGAATAAAAAATGTTCCTTATGTCATATTACACATGCCCATGAAATTTCATGACCATTAGATCAAGGGTTGAGGAGTAATTGCAAAAGTCGGGAATTAGGGTTTCGAAATAGGCAAGACCATAACTCCTCAACCACACATCCAATTGAGTTGGTTCAAAGCTCATTGGAATTCTCTTGAAAAGTAATAAAAAAGTCCCAAAGTGGTCCATGATCAGAAAATGTATAGATTTGGAGTTATGACCAAATTCATTTCAAGAAGGGAAAATAACTTAGAAAAAATTTCACTTTTAGGCTTGTTTTTCAGCAACTTTGAGAGGTCTTTTGACCTAGTTTCATTGGAAATTTGAAAATCTCAAAAACATGAAAGTTGTAGAGCTACATGAGGGCTTTCTAAAATTTGGTATAACTCCTCAATAGGATTTGTGAGCTGAGAGTTATGGATCATGGAAGCTGAGGCTGCCACACTTGAAGTCACCATTCCAACTTTTTTCTCAAATTCAAATTTCAACAACTTAGACCACCCTCAGCCATTGGATCATGCTTTATTATGATAATTCAAGGTTTAGATGAGTGAAAATGCAGGAGAAATGACAGAAATTGAAGAAAGGAGCAAGTTGCAAGCAAGTTGTATTAAAATAATCAAAGAAATCCAAGGGAAGAAAGAGAAACTTTAAGGCTCCAAACTGTAGCAGCTATGACATATGCACTCTAGGCACTATTCAGTCACCTCACACACCTCATTCCACTTGAGTTCTTGCTTGCATTGAGCCAAGAGCATGATGGATGAAGATGTCTCAAGATTTTGTGGAAGATTTTCTCCAAATTTCCCTCCAAAGGCCAATGCAACCAAAGCTGCCCCAAGCTCTTCATGGCCTATAAATAGAGACTTCTTCACACTCTCCAAACTACACCAGAGCCATCCTAAAAACCAGGAATACCCAACTCTCTTTCTTTCTCCCCTTGCTTGAAAGTGAAGAAATTCACCAAAATCACCATTTTTCACCACTTTGCATTTTTCACACCAGATCTTGTTCCAAACATTCTACCACTCCAAAAACTATATAGACACCCTTAAAATGACCCTCTGAAGATGTTCCCACCATTGGTTTCTCAAAAAAATCCATGGATCAAAAAGTCAACTTCTCTCACACCATAGTTTGACTTTTGTGCTTGAAATGAGCCAAATTACTGCAAAGACCATTTCCTACCACTTTAACACTCCCAACACCTCATGTTCATGATATTAAAGCTATCCATAATCACAAATACCAGCTGGAACTTCATTCCCTCAAAGTGGCCACAAAGTTTCACTTTTCTTCAAGAGGAAGCAACTCCACAAGCTTGTTTCAAAAGGAAGGAACTTTTGGTTTTTGGCAGTTAGACTACAAGAGGTATGTAGTTCTGAACTCATTCACTAATATACATCATCATGTGTTGATTGTTTTTGAGTCTAGCTTGTATATTACCATGTTGAAATAGTTTGTTAGTTATATTGTCAAAGTGTATGATGAGGCTAGACTTGATATGGTTGTATTGAGTTGATGTTTATCACTGCCAAGAACCTGTTCTCCTTGTTTAGTAACTGTCATCAAAGTTTGATTTGATGCTGCCTTTAGAGTTTTGGTTAAGGCTACTATTAGGTTGGTGTGTGTATCCATGTTATTTTAAATTCTGTTTGAGGTACCATATGTCATGCTTGGTTTACTCCTGTCAATAATACCATTGCTTTCTTGATCAAAGCCAACTGTCATGACTTGACAGCCTCCCCCCAGATTCTAGGATTCTTTGCTAACAGAGGTCTTTAGATATTATTTGTTTCTGAATATGTTTGACAATTACACTGCTGCTTATTTTTTTTCTTCTAATTAACATAACCCTGCTATGTTCTTTTCTTTGAATTATGCTGTGAAAAATGTGTGTGGCTGCATCTGTTTTAGTCTAGGCATGAAAGTTATGACTTCTCAACAGATTTTAGGTTGGACCTTGACAGTTCTATGGTTAGGTTGTTAAGATTAGTTTAAAATGATGAGTGTTTGATACCATGAGTTCACAGATAATTTGGAGCCATTCACTTGATTGAATAGGTTGGTACATGATGGTAGGATCTGTTCAATCTAGGTGTTGATATTCTTGTTTGTGATTTTCATTTTATGCCACCATCAACTGTCTAAGCATAACATGTATGTGTTTAATGATCTGCCATGATTTGCTTTGTTGGTATCTTTGGCCAGTTCCTTGACAGGCTTATGTTCATCCCTGCCAGAGTTTGTTTTTCATACTAAACCTATTAAGGAATTGGCAGTTGCCCCAGTCATGTAGATTTTTTTTAGTTTGGTTGATTTGAACTTTGTAAATTACAACTTTGCTGTCAAATTCATTTTTAAATTAAAGTTTTGTGAACTCATGTTTTTCTACTGTTTTAAAGCTTACTTTCATGCTAAGATTTAGTTGGTAAATTAGTAATTGATTTTAAGAGAAATGCTTGATTTAGTGTTTGACAAGGGCTTTGTAATAGAAAATTGTTGCTGTCATAAGTTAGCTAGGACTTAGCCAGCCTAAAACTCACTTCATTTGTATGTTTTTGCTGTTGCTTAACGTGGAAGAAGATCATTTTGAGCCTGTTTAGTCTGTTAGGTTGATATCTTTGGAGGAGTTTAGGTTTAACTTTTGGCAATTGGCAACTGTTTTAGGCTTAACAAGAGAATATGCATACCTTTCCTTTCCTACCGAACCTTTTAGCATGACGGCCTTACTTTAGCTTTTAGATTTGTTGGTAATTGTTGTGATGAAGGGGTCCTTGCAAACCAGTCAGTTGGCACCTTAGAGTTTGTAGTCAGTAGGCTTTAATGTGTTGTGTGTTTTTGATCCATGGCTTGCCACAACTCAAGTTAATTCATGTTGCTGTTGGAATCTTACCTTTGAGGCACAACTTTGCTTGTTTCCATTGTATTTGTTCAAAAGGCCTACTGTTTTTCAGGATTTTTTTTCTCTTTGAAAGGGTAGCATTGCTTGGATTTCCATCTAAATGAGGTTGTGACAGGGTTGCTTTCTAAGATAGTTTGTCAGCCCATAATCTAGGTTCATTGTTTGTTTTCCATTTGAAGCAGCTGGGGTCCATGAGATTATGTTTGTCTGTTTGGTTGTTCAACTCATACAAAGTTTGAGTTGTTAAGCACTATGCTCTACTGTACTTACTGTCCACATTTTGTTGGAAGTATAGATTTATCATCAAGTTTCCTTTTGGCCTTTTATTGAATTATTGAGTTATAGAATTCTGTCAGTGTGTTGATTTGGATTGCTTATGTTGAAATGATTCAAGGCTGTTGGAGCATATACTAATGGTCAACATGAGTTTTGTTCATGACTGTTGGTTGCCAAGTTTCTTTTTGAGTTTGCTAACCTCTGCCAATTTAACTTTGAGACTTCCCTCAATCTAGGTGTGAAATTCATGACATAATGCAGTTTAGGCCTATAAACTAGTGATGTCTTGGATCTTAGTGCTTGCATTTGGTTTTGTACAAGGTTTGTTTTAAGCATGGTGTGTTATGTATGCCTTGTATCATCAGGTTTGGGGTCTGTTGGGACTTTCCTGTTAGCATTATAGTTAATTAACCATCATAGGCCTTTGACATTGATGCTTGTGTTAGTATTCTGTTGAGGGTTAACTATCATGACAGCCTCAAATCTCAGGTTTCTAACCTTTGCTTATGTGCTGTCAGCCCTTCATCTTGAAGCTTGCTGTCATGGAAAACCTCTTGGTAACTATTGAATTGGCTGTCAATATCTTGCTTTGAATTTTGCCAACCTCCAAATGCTATTTTATTGCCATTTATGTTTTTTAACTTGCTGCAGTTTGGATTGGTAAGAACTGATGTCTTACAGAGTTAACTTTGTTTAGATACAAATTTTTGTTGTAAGTTTATTTCCATGATGTGCAACTTTATGTCCATTTCTTGATCTATTGAGAAGCTGAGTTTGTCCTTTGAGCTTAATCCATGAATATTGAGTTTCAAACATGAGTGGACCCCTGTTTGCTCATAATTGCACCAGTCTTGATCCATGATTTTCAAAACGCATTTCAAAACTCCATCTTGCATGAACATTTGAATTTTGAGTTGTGAGCATATTTTGAGAAATCTAATAATGCCACTGTGTTCCTCGTGAAAAATCAAGCAAGATAGGCTAAAATTTCATCCAATTTGGTTAAGAATTGAGAAAGTTGTAATCAAAACGCATTTTAGCAATTCACTTGTATTTTGTTTGAAGCCTGACCCAGAAAATTGCAAAGGGATGCCTTTTGTATTAATTGGGGTGGCAAAATACACGGATGCATTGCCACCCCAGTGGTTACAACATGCGCCTTTCACTTCACATGCCAGGGTTGGATCCTCAGTGATGACCCATTTTGGTTCTTTTATTTTTTAATTGTCATGTTTATCTTTTCATTCTTCTTTTTCCATTCCATAAGCACGCGCGCACAGTGGTCAGGTGGTTGGTGCTGGGTTTGTGAACCAAAGGGGCCTGGGTTCAATCCTCTCCCATGACATTTTTTTTTATCACATGCTTCATTTATTTATCTTCATGAAATTCAAAAAATCATAACTTTTGCATGCTTTATTATTTTCAATCCGTTCTTTTTGCAAAATGTTCATTTTAATGTCTATTTTCATTTAGCGAAGGAAAATTTCAAATTGCTTGTATTTACAATGCCATTTTGCCTACTTGTAAGTTGGTTCCCTTTAGGGTTGTTACCTTGCTGCTTGTTGAAATTTCTCTTGAACCATGTTTTATCTTGCAAGATTTATTTGTGATTGATTCCTATGTGTTAGTTAACATGTTAGGGTTTGCTTTCCTTTGGTTGTCACCATGAGCTTATGTGCTTTCTTCTAAAACCTCGGTCCCGTACCGAGTGCATTTTCAAACTTCTTTTCGCAACAAAAAACTTGAATGGTCGTGGAGTGGTTAGGCGTAGGCCTTCTCCTATCCCGAGTGCTGACATTTACCGTAGGGTTTACAGTCGCAAGGCACTTACCATTCAAAACCAAAAATACTTTAATAAGAGAATGAAGTTCTCTTTGTGTTGAATTAAAAAGAGAGGATTGAGTGTAGACTTCTTCCTCTTCGAGTGTCAGGATACTCACTATAGTGTGTGTGGTCTTGATACTCGTATTTCAATACGAAGACGCTACGTTCGCCACACCATTTCATAACAAAAACTTTGAGATAATGAATTGGTTACTACCCGTAGGGGTTACTATCCGAGGATTCATCTCACCCCTAAAAAACAATCCAACCAATCAAACGTGACTTCTTGCCTTGCATGGAGAAAACTAATCAATCTTTCAAAAAGGATATGTTACGTCCGTTCTACCGCAAACATGTAACGTTAAGTCTCCTCACATGCGAGCAGCCAAAACACCTAAACTGATAGAATGTATACGATAACATCATCCATAAAAACATTAACAAACCGTGGGCCGAACTATGGCTGCTCTGATTCTTTACTTCTTTTAAGTAAAGATACGTAGGCACAAGGGCCACAATCCTTGCCGAGCACTTTCCCCCCATATCTGTAGTTCCCCGAACTACGTCGACTCTGACTTTCTCATATCTATTGAGAATACGTAGGCATAGGACCGTGAAGTCCTACCGAGTCTGTTATGTCTCTTTTCTTCCCCGTTTTGCCTCCTTTCTTAGTTTCTAAACCCTCTTTCTTTACCCATTGGAAAACACTTTTATAGCATAATATTTAAGCAAATAAATTCACACACGCGACAGGCAAATGGTTCCCATCGGGTACGATGGATGCGAGGGGTGCTAATACCTTCCCCTTGCATAACCGGCTTCCGAACTCGTTCTTGGTTGCGAGACCATCTTATCCTTTCTATTCTTAAGGTTTTCTCGATATTTTCCTTTCCCCTCATGGGATAAATAAAGTTCAGTGGAGACTCTTCTGTCCTTCACTTTTCGCCTCCCCGTCGTTGCACGATGCATTTTTCGAGTAGCGACAGCTGGCGACTCTGCTGGGGACCCCTAGCAAGCCAAACCAAATTTGCTTGTCGCATGTGTGATTTATCTGTTTTTATTTTTATTTTTGTTCTGTTGTGTTTTCTAACCTGTTGGGTTTATTGGGATGGTTTGCAAGGATAAAGCTTTCTATCTGAGCTTTCTAGTATACACTAAGATTAGGAGGTGGTTTCTTTCTGATTTGCGAGACTTAGGACTCGTTGAGTTGGATTGAATCCCACCGCTCAGATGAGACCCCTTTGGGATGATTATGTCTTACGCGTAGTCGTAATGGCGTTTTTATTCCAACTTGGGAGTCTGCGATTCTGAGGACCTTTTAGAACCTTATCCCAAAGGTCGTTAAAACATAACTATGTGTTCATCCTTTGAAAATATTACCGTCTTACGAGTAGTCGTTCTGATGGGAAACTTTTAAGGGTTAGTACATGGGACTTTGTTTAAAGCCTTTTGGGATACTCTCTCTAAACCAATAGATTACCCACTCGATGGGAGAGATGCCTTTTGTGTTGTTTTGCAGGACCTGTGACTTTGATCTCGCTTTTTGTTTTTTATCATGTGCATTCATAAAACATTTCATTGCATAGCATTTTTGCATATCAAGAGACTTAAGAGACTGTGATTATCTCAGGTATTGGTGAACACAATGACTGATCAAAGAAAGAGAAGCACAAATTCCATCAAGTTTAGAGAACCAAAGTTGGAATTGATTCAAGACATTCTGATTGACGTGCCAAAGGAAATCAAGATCAAATTTCAAGGAAAGTATGGGAAATTGCTTGATCTCCTCCATTCTAAGGTCGATACTTGGGCTTTGTTTGCTATGGCTCAGTTCTATGATGCGCCTCTCAGATGTTTCACTTTTCAAAACTATCAGTTGGCCCCTACTCTTGAGGAATATTCTCACATTTTGAATATCAAGATTAAGGATCAACCTATCTACACAGGCTTGGAAGAAGAACCAAAGCCTCCTGCCATTGCTCTTACTCTTCGTATGACCAAAGAGGAGGTCAAAGATGGGCTAGACAATAAGGGAGGGGTTCAAGGCTTTCCTTTGAAATTTCTGCTAGATAAAGCTGCTCAGTACAAGACTGTGGGAGATTGGGAAAGGTTTGGTATTGTTATTGCTCTAATGATTTATGGGATTGTCCTCTTTCCAAATGTAGACAATTTTATAGACATCGCTGCTATCATTCTCTTCATGCAAAAGAATCCTATCCTACCCTCCTCGCTGATGTCTATCACTCTATTCATTGGAGAAGTGAAAAGAAGACCGGAATGATCCAATGTTGTTCTCTCCTATTATTCAAATGGTACATCTCCCATCTACCGAAGGGAGGACCGTTCGTGGAAAACAAGAAGAAGCTGAAGTGGTCTCAGCGCATTATGTCTCTAGAAGCCAATGATATTGCTTGGTATTCTCAAGAGTACTATGATGTGGAGATTATCTTTAGTTGTGGGGAGTTCGGTAATGTACCTCTAATCAGTAGGGTTGGTTGCATCAACTACAACCCAGTCATGGCATTACGCCAGTTGGGCTATGCTATGGAAGATGAGCCCGAAGCAGAGAAAGTTCAAAGCTTCTTTTTGCCTGCCACAACAGAAGATCCTGCATTTGCCAGGAAGATTGCTAAAGCATGGGCCAAGATTCATACAAAAGGGAGGAAAGACTTGAAGGCAAAGAATTGTGTGGCTAAAGAACCATACAGCCAATGGTTGCTAGCCAGAGTGGCTGAAAGATTGATGCTGTTTCCCTCAGAACCATCTATGCGAGAAGGACCTCCTGCTCCCACCCATGTATCTATGGAAGAGTATGAGAAACTGAAGTTAGTGGTAGAAAGGTTGACTAAAGAAAATCAGAACCTCGAGACTGAAATTCACCAAGCAAATGTGGAGAATGGCCAGTACAAAAGGAAAGTAGAGTTTGAACAAGACCGAGCGGCTGAGAATAATAAGAAATTGAAGTTAGAAACAGACCTGAGAATCAAGTACCAGCAGGGTTTCGAAGGGGCTGATACATCATTAACAACTCTTTGACAACGCCTAAAGGAAACCAAGGCTTCTTGTGATCAAGCATGGCATTTCTTTGAATTAGCTTCTACTGAAAAGAAGGAGACAAGAGAGAATCTTGAAGCTGATATTGAGGACCTTGAAAAGTAACTAAGAAATGCCTTAACACTAGTGGAAGACGAGCGACAACTCAAGGAGGAAGCATTAAGGGCTTCATATGTCACTCCTGACATGTGGAACAACAAATGTTTGGAATTGGAGACCGCTCGAGAAACAGCTACTCTATGGAGGAATCGTTTCGACGCCTTGCAAAGGGATAGTGCATGCTGGCTCGAGAAGGAGGCTCAGCTCAATGAATTGTTGGACACCCATGTGGATTCTATTTGTTACTACTAGTCGACTCTAGACATGTGTCGCACTAGGTATAACAATCTGGTGGAGCATTGCAATCTCATGATTCAAGATATCCCATGGAGGTTGGAAAGCGCAATTTAAGACTTGGAAGGAAATGATATCCCTCCTTCTATTCACCACTTTATCCAACTATGCGACCAAATGGTTAGAAGATTCATGTTCGAGACAAAAAAGCTTGAAGAACGTCTCCGAGAGAAAGAGTTTTAGTTATTCAGTATCTTTCTTGTAACATGAATTGTTATTTTCAGCTTATTCAACAATCGTTTGTATTGAATTTTCTCTCAAATTAATGAAAGCTTGCTTTTTGGTCTAAATTGTGCATTTCTTTATTATTCAGTCACAGTTCTATAGTACCGATGATAATCATAAAACTCAAAAGTCTCTTGAACATTGCATACATTTGTGCATCATTCTTTTTTTGCATTCCCTAAAACCCGACCTTACACGCCGCTTACCCTTTCAGAGAGAGAGATAGAGAGAGAGAGAGAGTAAAGCAAGCTGACTTCTCGACATCAGTACAACACAAGGAATAATCAGAAAAGAGTCATGAATCAGCTAGAGCAAGACCAGGCTACTTTGAGGAACGATATGCTAGGCATGAAGACGTAGATGAATCAACTCATGGAGGTGATTCAGAACATGGCCAGAAGTCCAGAGGAGATATGGCAAATAGCAGAGAGGAACGCTAACCATACTTTGACTGGTGCAGTTCCTAACGCAAATGGCGCAGTTCAAACTCCTACCGATGCCATCCCAACCCCTGTTGGGGCAAATCCTACCTCTGCAGGTGCTGCACCTATCAACACAGTCCATCCCCCAGTCGGTACAACTCATCCTCATGGTACCACGATTCCACCACCAGTTCACTATGATGATCATGAAGGCTTCTACGAGAATTCAGCTGAAGCATATGCGCCACAAACTGCTGAATTAGAGAAGAGGTTCAATGCTTTACAAGAAGTGGTAAAGTCGCTGCAAGGCCCCGATGTTTTGGGGCTAGATGCCGTTGAAATATGTCTTGTACCTGGAGTTAAGATACCTCCAAAGTTTGTGATCCCAACCTTCGAGAAATACAAGGGTAACAGTTGTCCTAGGACCCATATAAGGTCTTACTGCAAGAAGATGGCCGCATATTCCAATGACGAGAAGCTATTAATTCATTTCTTTCAAGATAGTTTAACAGAGGCTTCTCTGGAATGGTACATGCATGTTGAATGATCCAATGCGAAAAGCTGGAAGGAGTTAGCAGACGCTTTTGTGAGACATTACCAATACAACACTGACATGGCTCCAAACCGGATGCAGCTTTAGAATTTAGTCCGGAAACCAAATGAATCGTTCAAAGACTTTGCTCAGAGGTGGAGGGGAGTAGCTGCAAGAGTACAACCCCCGTTGATAGAGAAAGAGCTGACATATCTCTTCATGGGCACGCTACAGGGACCGATCCTTGAACGACTAGCATCTACAACCTCTATAGTATTTTCTGAACTTGTCATAGCCGGTGAAAGATTAGAGAGTTTTATGAAGGCGGGAAAGATTCAGAATGCTAGCGGATCTTCAAGCGGGTTCAAGAAGCCCTATCAGGGATTCATTAAGAAGAAAGAAGGCGAAACTAGTGTTGTGTTCGCAGATAGAGGAAGAACTCATCAAGGTTATCACCATGTTGCTGCCGTCGCTCCACAACAACCGTTATCCATTCCAGCAAGTCAACCCGCTGTTCAACAAAACAGACAACAACAACCCTATCAACCAAGACAAAATCAGTACCAAGGTCAACAAAGGCTGAGGAGACAAAAAAGAAAATTTGATCCAATTCCGTCAACTTACGCCAGACTACTACCATTCTTGTTGAAGGGAGGCCTTGTTCAGCTTAGGGAGATGAGGAATCCCCCAGAAGTTCTCCCTTTTGGCTATGACGCCAATGCCAAATGTGAGTTCCATTATGGCGCCCCAGGCCATAACATTGAAAATTGCAAGACTCTGAAGCACATTGTACAAGATCTTATCGATTCAAAGGAGATAAACTTCACTCGAAATACTCCAAACATCAAAACCAATCCAATGTCGGCTCATCACTCAACAAACATGATTGAAGGCTCTAAGGGGATCTGATTAATTTCGGATATTGAAAAATTGAGAACTCATCTTTCCACTATTAAGGAGCAACTCCTGTTGAAGAACATTTATCCAGGATGTTCAACTGACTGCCACGTTTATTTGGGAGAATCTCAAGGATGCACTGAGTTGAAGAAAGGCATCCAAAGCATGATTGATCAAGGTGTATTAGTAGCAGAACAACTGTCAAAGTTTGAAGAAGTTGCTACTCTTGAAATTCCAATTGAAACATTGAAGATACCATATGATGATGGGTATGAGCTGTGGATTCCTTCTGATAATTTGACTCGTACACCATTGACCATACCGTGCGATGAGGAAGAATGGGACAACATGTATAGAAAGACCTCTATCCCATTACAAATCCCATATGATCCGGTTGAGATACCTATGTCTCCACCATCAATGAACTAGCTTGTCATTTCGGCCCCAGCTCCGTTTCCATATGAAAGCACTAATGATGTTCCTTGGCTATATGATGAGACTGTCTTTCTCAACGGGCATAAGATAGGAGAAAACGATGTATTAGAAGAAAAAAAGACTTTAGAAAACATTGTGGGAACTGGTGGTGTCACTAGAAGTGGTCGAATCTTCGCTTCAACTGTACCACCAGTCAACAGCAGTGACAATACAAGGAGATATGCTGTCAGACCAAACACCATTGAACAGGGGCAGTCATCTAAACAAAAAGACGTCCCAAATAATGAAGCAGAGGAGTTTCTAAGAATCATTCAGAAAAGCGATTACAAAGTGATTGACCAGCTCAATCAGACTCCCTCAAAGATATCCATGTTGTCATTACTAATGTGTTCGAAAGCCCATCAAGAAGCACTGTTAAAATTCTTGAAGGCAGCTCACGTGCCAGAGGAGATATCAGTAGTGCAGTTTGAAGAAGTGGTGGGGAATATAGCATCAGGTCATATTTTGAGCTTTAATGATAATGAATTACATCCCGAAGGTAAGAATCATAACAAGGCCTTACACATTACTATCGAATGTATGGATGTCGTATTTTCTAAAGTACTTGTTGATACTGGATCATCGCTGAATGTGTTGCCAAAGAGCTTGTTATGCAAGCTGTCAATTGAAAGACTTGTGATGAAGCCAAGTCAGACTATTGTAAAAGCTTTTGATGGAGCTAAGAGAACTGTGGTAAGAGAGGTTGATCTCCCGATCAAGATTGAACCTCATACTTTTATCATTACATTTTATGTAATGGATATATATCCCGCTTATAGTTGCCTCCTTGGTCGTCCGTGGATTCATTCCGCAGGTGCTGTAACTTCAACTTTCCATCAAAAGATCAAATTCATGATTAACAATCAGATGGTCATCATTGAAGGTGAAGAAGATGTTCTTGTGAGCCATCTGGCTTCTTTCCGCTATGTGGAAGTAGGAGGTGAAGTGCATGAGACCCCGTTTCAAGCCTTTGAAGTGATCAATGTTGAAATGATTGACGAAAAGCCAGCATCTTCAATAGTGACTTGGAAGGACGCAAGAACAGTGATAGAGGAGGGACATCCGAGAGGATGGGGCAGAGTGTTGGAATTGCCCGTTAACAAAAATGGAGCTGGTCTAGGTTACAAGCAGAAGAATGCAACTAATAGAGGCAAGACGCTTGCAACTCCGTTGCTTTTTACTAGTGGGGGCCACCTTGTCGATGGTCAAGTCATGTTTTTGGAAACTGAAGTTGAAGATCATGAAGAGTTGTGCATGGTGTATCCTAGGGCGCTTAATCAAACTTTGAACAAGTGGAGAGTCGTCGAAACCCCGAAAGTTACCCTAGTAGACGAGTAATTCCCTGTTTTTTAATTTTACCTAAAAAATCCTATGCTCTGCCCAAGGCATATGGGTCATGTTGTAGGGCTTTTGGCTTTTACAAGCATAACTTATCATCAATAAGTAAACTTTCGCATCCATTTTACGCTCTCGTTCTTTCATTTTTTTTTTACTTTTTGCACATAAAATTATTTTTGAAAGGAAATGTTCTGTTTTGTTCTCTTTCTTTAATCTTTTCTTAAAAGCATGAAGTCATTCATCGTGCAGATCCTCCCCGGTTCCTGTCGATAACAACCCCGATGTGGTCCGATATGACTTTTATAACCCGATCTACCAAGCCGATGAAGACTGCGAGGAAGATTGTAATCTCCCAGAAGAGCTAGCTAGATTGCTAAAGCAAGAGTAAAAGGTCATTCATCCGTATCAAGAAGAGGTCGAAATCATCAACATGGGAACTAAAGAGGACGTCAAGAAAATCAAGATAGGTGCAGCTTTGGAGTCAGAGATTAAGACAAAGCTAGTCATATTGCTTCGAGAGTATGTTGACGTATTTGCTTGGTCCTACAAAGATATGTCTGGTCTAGATGAAGATATTGTGGTGCACAAGTTACCCCTCAAAGAAGGTTTCCCGCCGGTGAAGCAAAAGCTGAGGAGAATGAAGCCAGAAATGTCCTTCAAGATCAAAGAAGAGGTGCAGAAGCAATTAGACGCTGGTTTTCTGGCAGTATCCAGCTATCCGCAATGGGTAGCGAATATTGTCCTAGTATCGAAGAAGGATGGGAAGGTGCGAATGTGTGTCAATTATAGAGACCTCAACAGAGCAAGTCCGAAAGATGATTTCCCTCTACCACACATTGATGTACTAGTAGACAACACGACCTAGTTCTCTGTCTTCTCATTTATGGATGGCTTTTCTGGATATAACCAGATCAAGATGGCGCCCGAAGTTATGGAAAAAACAACTTTTATCACCCCATGGGGAACTTTCTGTTACAAGGTCATGTCGTTTGGGCTCAAGAACGCAGGCGCAACATATCAGCGAGCAATGGTCACTCTTTTTCATGACATGATACATAAAGAGATTGAGTGCTATATAGACGATATGATTGCAAAATCCCAGACTGAGGAAAAACACCTCATTCACTTGGAAAAGTTATTCGCCAGACTAAGGAAATTCCAGCTGAGATTAAATCCCAACAAATGCACTTTTGGTGTAAGATCTAGTAAACTGCTAGGTTTTATTGTAAGCCAAAAGGGGATTAAAGTCGATCCAGATAAGGTCAAAGCTATCCAAGAGATGCCGGCACCCAAAACTGAAAAGGAAGTCCGAGGTTTCCTTGGGAGATTGAACTACATCGCTAGGTTCATATCTCATCTAACGGCCACTTGTGAACCCATCTTCAAACTACTTCAAAAGGATCAAGCAGTGGTGTGGAATGATAATTGTCATAAAGCCTTTAAGAAAATAAAGGAATATCTACGAGAACCACCGATCTTGATGCCTCCAGTACTCGGACGACCCCTAATCATGTACTTGACTGTGCTAGAAGGATCCATGGGATGCGTGTTGGGTCAACATGACGAAACTGGTAGAAAAGAACATGCAATTTATTACCTCAGCAAGAAGTTCAACGAATGTGAATCAAGGTATTCAATGCTCGAGAAGACGTGTTGTGCATTGGCTTGGGCAGCAAAACGCTTGAGACAATATATGCTCACCCATACGACCTTATTGATCTCCAAGATGGACCTTGTCAAATACATATTCGAGAAGCCCGCTCTCACCGGACGAGTGGCTCGTTAGCAAATGGTATTAACAGAGTATGACATCCAGTATGTTACGCAGAAAGCTATCAAAGGAAGTGTACTCTCTGACTACCTTGCCCACCAACCTATGGACAACTACCAGTCTATGCACTTTGATTTCCCCGACGAATACGTCATGTTTGCCAGAGACTATACCATACCAGGCCCAGATGATGGACCTGAACCAGGATCGCGATGGACGCTTGTGTTCGATGGTGCCGCAAATGCTAAGGGTTGTAGAATTGGGGCAGTCATCACTTCTCCAACTAGTTTTCACCTACCATTCACCGCCAGATTATGCTTCAAATGTACTAACATCATGGTGGAATATGAAGCTTGTATTTTCGGAATTGAAGCTGCCATTGATAATAAGATCAAGATCCTGGAAGTCTATGGAGATTATGCGCTTGTCATATGCCAGATTAAAGGGTAATACGAAACACTTGACCTCAAGCTGATTCCTTACAAAGATCACGTCTTGAAGCTGATCCCTTACTTTGATGAGATCACTTTTCATCACATTCCTAGAGGAGAAAATCATTTGGCTGACGCTCTAGCAACAATAGCGTGCATGTTTCAAGTCAAGTGGGAGAACGAAACACCATCCATCTGTCTAGAGTATCTGGACGAACCCGCTTATTGCCTAGCAGCCGATGCAGAGGAACCTAAAGTTGATGATCATCCTTGGTTCTATGATATCAAACGGTATCTAGAGACACAGGAATATCCAGAAGGCATAACTATCACTGACAAAAAGTACCTCAGAAAGCTCTCCTCGAAGTTCTTCCTCAGCGGTGACGTGTTGTACAAGCGGAATTATGATTCGGTTTTGCTCAGATGCATGGATAAACACAAAGCAGAACGCATCATAAATGAAGTGCACGAAGGATCTTTTGGAACACATGCTAGTGGTCATACTATGGTTAAAAAGATTTTGAGGGCGGGATACTATTGGATGACGATGGAAACAGATTGTTGTCTCCATGTCCAGTCATGCCACAAGTGCCAAATTTACGCAGACAAAGTTCCTAATTCACCACTCCCTCTGAATGTGTTGACTTCGCCTTGGCCTTTCGCCATGTGGGGTATAAATGTAATTGGACGCATCGAGCCAACTGCTTCGAACATACACCATTTTATCTTAGTGGCCATTGACTACTTCACCAAATGGGTAGAAGCTGCATCTTATGCCAACGTCACTAAGCAAGTGGTGACTCGCTTCATCAAGAAAGAGATCATTTGTCGATATGGAATCCCGAACAAGATCATTACGGACAACAGTTCAAACCTCAACAATAAGATGATGGGAGAGTTGTGTAAGAGCTTCAAGATTGAACACCACAATTCAACACCTTATCGACCCAAAATGAATGGAGCTGTTGAGGCGGCAAATAAGAATATCAAGAAAATTGTCTAGAAGATGGTGAAGACTTACAAAGACTGGAATGAGATGTTGCCATTTGCGCTGCATGGCTACCGCACCTCAGTGCGCACTTCCACAGGGGCAACCCCGTTTTCTCTCTTATATGGCATGGAAGCAGTATTGCCCATTGAAGTAGAGATTCCCTCCTTGAGGATTTTGGCAGACGTCAAGCTAGATGAAGCCGAATGGTTACAGGCCAGACTTGACCAGCTTAATCTCATCGACGAGAAGCGCATGACAGCCATCTGTCATGGACAGTTATACCAGAAACGGTTGAAGAGGGCCTTTGACAAGAAAGTTCGCCCACGACACATTCAAGCAGGAGATTTGGTACTGAGGAAAATTCAGCCAACTCACGTTGATCCAAGGGGCAAATGGGCACCAAATTATGAGGGCCCATACATAGTAAAGAAGGTTTTCTCCGGAGGAGGCTTGATCCTCTCGACCATGGACGGTGATGATCTTCCATCCCCTGTGAATTCGGATGCAGTTAAAAAACACTATGCCTGAAAAACAAACCCGGTGGACCAAAAAGAGAATCCACGCAAAAATGGGCGTTCTGGTGGGCCATAAAAATGGCTCAGGCAAAAATTAGGGACTATAAAAAAAAGAGAAGAAAAAAAAAGGGTAAAAGTATCCTGGTAAGCTGAAAACCCAAAAGGGCGGCTTAGGCAAAAGTTAGGGATTCGAAAAGGGCAAAACTGCATCTTGAAAAGACGTGCGAATTCTCCTCCATAATCATCAAGCTCTTGACTGAGAAAGATCAATTCAGTCATTACATTCAGAAGCAAGGCATGAAAGGCCATCAGAGGCATATGGGCCATAGCGGATTTGAAACTCGGCAGGAGTCGTTTCCGACATTGTCTTAGTTTCTTTTATATATTTCTTTCAAAGCAGTTACCTCTTTTAGGAATTGCCTCCTTTTTTAATTTCCCATTTATGGGTTTTCATCAATAAAAATTACTTTCATCAAAGTTTTCTCTATTCTTTCTATTTACCATATAGTTGCAAGTTTCGTTTATTTGATGATGGGTTTTACATATAACGACATTATGGTAAGTTGAATTAAGGGACGACTCACTCTTTTAGGGTAATTAAAGGGTGACCATGACTCCAAAGAGTACATAGGAACACCATTTTAAATCTTAAAACGACTTGACTGACAATGCCGTCAAGCCTAGCAAAGCTGGTCCCGAGTTAAAGGTATCAGCACCTCCAAGTTTTATTACATCATGAAGAAATGATGTCAGGAAGTCAGGCTTGTTCTCCACTTTCCCACTTGGTCCAAAGTCCAATCTGCATTGGCAACTACCAAAGTCCGCCACGTTGGCACTTGCATTTCTAATTACCCGTCATAATCATATACATCATACGCATCGCATTCGACTTCATAAGCATCTTGCATATCCAGAATCATATCATTTTTTCCCCAACTCTTGCATCTCCGTGCGTCAGCATTTGCATTTTCATTTCCATTTATGGAACATTATCATCATCTAACATTCGCATGTGCAAGCTTAGATCCAAGATCAATTTCGAAGATTCCCAAGGTCGTAATCAGCCCAGCCAGGGGCAGTCTCCGCAGGGCCATGGGTGTTCCCCCACGGAGTTGTGCAACCTTTGGTTAAACCAATTCCTGAGCTTCAAAACGATCATCATCCCAGTCAGGGGCATCATCTGCAAAAATTATGGGTCTATCAAAAGCAGATTCAGCCTCATGGGAGTTATTATCATCCTTCTTTGTGGTAATAGCTTATAGCGTATTTTCCATTATCCTTTTGTGTTACACCCCAAAATTTGCTCAACCTTTTCTTGCCTGATTTATGTTTCATTGCATTTCATTTGTATAGCATAACATAGAAATCATAGCATATCAAGTCATCCAATAAGGGATCAAGTACCATTTATGTCAAAAGAGGCCTATCTAGAGGTGTTATCTGAGACTGAGAGACCATCCAAGTCATCAGAGAAGGGTTGAGGTCATGAGAAGTTTGAGTGCTCACAAGTGGATTTCTCTCCTAACTTGAGGTGTATTGAAGATCATCAACATGGAATTGTGAATTTGAGGTGTGTATGGATCTCATGGGATGCCTAGAGGGCCCTATTGAAACATAGACAAGTCATTATATCAAGTTCAAGAACCACAGTTGGGGTGCAGTCAATTAGGGTTTCATCTGGGTAACCCTAGGTCAAGGAAAGTAAAGAAAGGGCATCAAGACCTAGCTCTAGGTCATGGAAGTCATGGATTGATATGTTGAAGCATGTGTGTGGATGAGCCAAGACCAAGTTCAATAGAATCAAGAGTGGTTGGAAGTGTTTGAGACAGGGTTCCTAGGGTAAAATCCCCTGTATAAGACTAGACTTCAAAGCCACATAAGTCAAAATACAAGTTTCAAATGGATTCTTGGCCAACATGAAACTTGTAGGGCTTCTCAATACCTTTAATTTAAGTACTAGAAGTCTTCAAGAAGATTTGTAGAACTCAAGTTATGGTTCTTGCAAGTTACAGGTCACCAGAGGACACTAAAATTTATCTGTGAAAGTCACTTGACTTCCAAGCAACCTTTTCCACTCAAGGAGTTTTCAAATGGATTCTTGGCCAACATAAGAGTTGTAGGGCTTGATCTTAGCTTTAATTTGAGTAGTATAAGTCTTCAAGAAGATTTGTGGAACTCAAGTTACGATCTTGGCAATCCAGGGGTATTTTGGGAAAGTTGAATTATAGGTCATTTTTCAACATGTGCCAAAATCTCTATCTTCCACTCCTCAAATGAAAAAGTGTTCAACATGAAATATGTTAAGAATGGTGTTTCTTGGTCAGATATGAAGTCATGGTGAGTTGGATTGGCTTATTTCACAAAGTGCTCCAAAATGGCCTAAAAAGGGAGATTTTTCAAATGATTCAAAAGAGGGAAAAATGATTTTTTGAATTACAAGGCATAAACATGGCATATGGGTAGTCATTTTGAATGGAAAGTGGATTTCAAACACATTGGAAATGTCACAATTTTGAGATGAGCCATTATTTTATGAGTTGCTTTGAAAAGTGCTTTCTTACATTACAAGTAACTATGCAAAATCATTCACAAGATCAGCTACAAGGCTCTAACCAATTCCAATCAATTCAAAATGTCATGTGGTGAGACTTTGGATCAAAATTAAGCTGCTGAAGCAAGCTAAACCCAACTGTCATGTGCAAGCTTCTCATGAGATTATCAAGTGCAAGAGAAATTGAAATTGTCACACGGATCATTCCAGATCATTCTAGATGATTCCTACATGTTCTATATAAGGATCATAACTGACTCAGTTGCTTTTTTAGCCAAGAACTCTGAAGAATTGAGAGAGAGCATAGTGAGTTTCAACCTTGCAACTCAAAATCGGATTTGGGGATTAAGAAGGATTCAAGGCAATTCAGTGCATACAGAAGCTCCACAAGACTTCATTGGTCGTGTCTGGAGAAGATTGGAGTGTAATTTGAAGGAATTCTATCTCTGTTCATCAACTTTTTACAGGTTTACAAATTTCAACTCATAGCTCAATTTAGGTAGAATTGATAGGATTTAGATGTGTAGATGCATTGTAGACATGGCTAGGGTGGATTTTGGTAGGAAAAATTGGTGATTAAAGACAAAACCTAGGGCGATGCAATTTCTGTTGAGGATCGTTTCTCTGAGTTCTTGATGAATTAAGCATGTTTAGATGGTGATAACTACTCAGTGCAACGTGTAGATGATGATAGGCTTGTCAATTTTAAGAATGGTGATGATTGAATGAAGAGCATGTTCTGAACTTGGAGTCGTGTTTTGAGATAGAGTGGTTTTCAATGAGAATGGAGGGCATGGTTGGATTCAGTGAAGAAAAACGAGTTGAGTGATGTACTCACGTTTAGATTTTGGTGAGGTTTTGTGGTGTTTGCATTTGGGGACGACGGTGGCGCCACCTCCGGCCACCGTCTAGTTCACTTTCCCTCCCAATTTGAATTGGAGAAGATGATAAAGTAACCATTGGATCAAGCTGGACCTTTGACTCAGATAACCATCCAAGGGCCATGATTGAATTTGAGTTTGTGAAGAAGTCCGAACATGAGCAAAACGCCCCGTTTCATTTAACCTTTTGGTTTGGGCTTAGCATAACTTTGATGTTCACACCCCACCTTAGGCCCACATGAGGATTTGAACACAATCTTGTTGCTATTTACCACAGAGATTTTTTCATTTTCATTATATTTTCCTGAATTGTTGTTGTGTGATTTGGGCCTTAGTATGCACTTGCTAGTGACACCCCTTCCTGGGCCCAACCTCGGTTTATAACTAGATAATCTTGCTATTTGACACGCCTGTTTGTCAATTTTCTTTTATTTTCTTTTATTTTTATAGTTTTATTTAGGTTAGTTTTTAATTCATAATAAATTGAAAAATAATTCATTTTGAGTGAGACTTTTTTCCCTGGTTTCCTTAGGATCTCTAGAACTTTATAGGATAAAAAAATATTAATTCCATTCATTTTATATTTTCTGGCATATTTTTATAGTTTTATTGTTTTTATTTTACATTTGTTTGATGCTTCATCTTTCTGAATTTTGTGTGAGAGTTTGGTGAGGATTTTTTGATTGATTCTTATGAGGTTGATTAGAATAGGGAAGCATGTAGCCTTAGGAATTTTATCATAATTTTGTGATTAAAATTTAGGTTAGTTTGAGAGGTGAATAGGAGATGTGTTAGAGTTAGGGTTTTAAAACAACTAGTTGTAGTTTAGGGCATAGTTTGGGGACTTAGTGTTTGATTTAGGTCTTGGGATTTATATGGGGTATTGGGTATAGGGTTAGGTTCCCTTAGAAATTTAATTAGGATTTTATGATATATTTTAGCATTTTATATGTATTTTTCAATTGGTGTGATGTTTGTGGGTTTCTCCCTTGGATATTTGGTTTGTTCAATTTGTGTGGGGCTATTTTGGGTGTGCTTTTGGCTTGGACTTTGCTTGGATGAATTGAAGATAAAATGAAGTTTCCTTGGATGGCTTGAAGAAGCTTGGAGTTGAATATTTCTCATTTGTTGGATTGCTTGTCAGGAGCTTAGGGATTAGGGCATATAGGAAGAGCATTAGATTAGTCTTGTTTCTTCTTTCAAACATAGAGAGCTTCTTGTACCTCTATTCTATCCCATGATTCAAAGTCCTCTTAAGGAAACCCCATCTCTCCCTTGGAGGGATAAGTGGTATGCCTTAAAGAGTAGAACTTTTGAGGATACCCTTCTTTGCAGATGATGGTTTCTAGTGATTTCCTTTGGTTTTCACTGGTTCCCATTCATTATAACTTGATCTCAATAACAAATCTTTCTTGGTGGAGCTTGCTAGAGCTCGGAGATGAAGATCTAAGATGTTGAAGATGCCTTTCATGAGGTTTGCTTGAAGATGGAGTTGTTACTGTCAACTTTGCTATCAGGAGCTTGCTGGAGGATTGGAGCTAGGGTTTACTGTTGCTTTTGAGCTGGAGTTTTCTGTAGCTGTGGAGCCTAACTGTTTAGGTTGTGAGGAGCCTTATTTGAAGTGTGCTTTCTCTTCCCTAGAGGTTGGAGATTGAAGCTTATTGAAGTTTGAAGATGAAAGTTGTTACTGTCAGAGCTGCTGCTTGGGCTGTCAACTGTAGGAGTTTGGTGCTGCTGTCTGGGCTGCCTCCTCTGTTGGGGTTTTGTTTTCTGTATTGTTTGTTGGCTTGTATAGCTTTCCCCCTAGGTTTGAGGTGAATGTTGATTCACTTTGCCTATTGTTTTCTCAGGTTCAAGGTTGAGCGGGACTCCCTTGCCTCACTTGTATTGCTGCATTGCATGCATTTTACTGTATTTGCTGGTTTTCTTTTCTGTTTATCCCCTAGGATCTCTGATTTCCTCTGTGTAGGAGGGAATTACGACAGACATTAGGATTCGTATCCATGCATGACAACATTAGGTTAGTTTTTTATTCCCTTTTCAACCCTAGGCTTTTTAGAGCTTCTTTCTCTTCTCATCTTAAAACAACTCAAAGATACAGTAATAAGGTTAATTGATGTCGTACGTCACGAGCCTTAAGCTATTTGAGAAAGGGTTGCTGGAGAGCTTCTTTCCAGTAGTCTGGCTGCTTAGTGTGGTACCCTTTGGGTGACACGCGACGTAGTCACTCTCAAATCATAGTCTCTAGTGCGTCAGAGATTGCAAACAAACTAAAAAACACTTCTTTCGCAAAAGATTCAAAACAAACATCAAAGTGTCATTTTTGTCTGCTTGGACCCTTAATCAAGAAAAACCCTTTCATAAGGTAATAAAAAACAGTCAGACAAGCTTGTGTCTTCCGTAGCCCGAACTACGTTTGTCTGATCTTTCATGCTGTATGAAAGTACGTAGGTATAGGATGTCGTATCCTAGCGAGCAACCTTCCCCACCTTCATCCGTAGGTAGGCGAACTACGTTGACTCTGATTTCTCGTTCCAGACGGGAATACGTAGGCATAAAGTGCGATACTTTGCCGAGTCATTTTCATTTTCTTTTCTTTTTAACCCAGACCTGTAGAGTAGATAGAATAATAATTCGTACTAGAAAACAAGCGTGGATCCCGTCGAGTACGGCGGACGTGAGGGGTGCTAATACCTTTCCCTTGCGTAATCGACTCCCAAATCCAGGAATTTGGTTGCGACGACCACTCCTTTCCCGTTTTGCGTTAGGTTTACTCTGAGCGTTTCCTTTCCCTCCGTTGGGATAAATAACGCACGATGGCGACTCTTCTGTCATAGCCGGCGCCGATTTTCGCAGTAGCGACATTTTGGTAATGGATTCCCTTCATCCTTTTGGTGTTAGGGTTGGTCTTATTTTCGCTCCATCATCCTTTTGGTGATGGGTCTGACATCCTTTTGATGTCATGACTAGCGTATTTTCCATTATCCTTTGGGTAATGGATTCCTTACATCCCTTTTGGTGTTAGGGTCGATCTTATTTCGCTCCATCATCCTTTTGGTGATGGATCTGTCATCCTTTTGATGTCATGACTAGCGTATTTTCCATTATCCTTTTGGTAATGGATTCCCTACATCCATTTTGGTGTTAGGGTCGATCTTATTTCGCTCCATCATCCTTTTGGTGATGGATCTGTCATCCTTTTGATGTCATGACTGGCGTATTTTCCATTATCCTTTTGGTAATGGATTCCCTACATCCTTTTGGTGTTAAGGTTGATTTTGTTTTGCTCCATCATCCTGTTGGCGATGGGTTTGGCATCCTTTTGATGTCATGACTGGCGCATTTTCCATTATCCTTTTGGTAATGGATTCCCTACATCCTTTTGGTGTTAGGGTTGATCTTGTTTCCGCTCCGTCGTCCTTTTGGTGATGGGTCTGGCATCCTTTTGGTGTCATGACTAGCATGTTTTCCACTATCCTTTTGGCAATGGGTCCCTTACTTTCTTTTGATTTCAGAGCAGCATTGTGAGTGTACTATCATCCTCTTGGTGATGGGCTTGTCATCCTTTCGGTGTCAAGTTTTCTTTGATAACATCCTTTTGGTGTTAGCGACCTTTACAAGTATCCAGTATCCCATTCCCAAGTATTTACTTTCTCCTCGGACAAATTCAGGGTCTTCTATATCTAATCATCTTCTACCTTGATAGAATAAATGTCGTGGCATTTCGTCTTACTAGGTTTAAGCAGATTAGATATGGGCATCTGTCATACCCTAAATTTGCTCACGTCTTTTTTTATCAAAGGCATTGGTACGAGCCATCAGGTGGGTATTGTTATCACAAAGTTATCAAAGAATCATCAGAGGGAGTTCATAAGGAGCATGAGAAAAAAGCCTGTTGGGTATCTCAGAGGTCATGGTGGAGTTGGAATGATCACCCAGTTCATCTCCACAATGGCCAAGCAAAAAGGGGAAATTAGGGTTTCGCACAATCAAAAGTCGAGGTGTCAATGGTTTGATCAGTCAATGTCTTGATTTAATTCTCCATGAAGCAAGGTCAAGGATACTACATTGGGTCAAGTATGAATCCAATTGGAGGCTGACACCCAAAGATTAAAGACAGTGTCGTTTAGGATCCCCGATTAGGTTTTTCGATCGGGGAAAAGTCAACTGTAGTTTAACTTTTGTTTTGAAAGGTGTTACAATGATACAATTCTAGTCCATAAGGTTTATATGTCTTAGTGAAGTCCATTCAAGAAGATTCAAGGCCTCGGGAATCCCAGAACATCAATAGTCAACTTGCTAGTCACCGAAAAGTCAACTCTTCACTCATAAGGAATTTGACTTCAAGATGTGAATAAAAAACGTTCCTTATGTCATATTACACCTGCCCATAAAATTTCATGACCATTGGATCAAGGGTTGATGAGTAATTGCAAAAGTCGGGAATTAGGGTTTCGAAAGGGGCAAGACCATAACTCCTCAACCACACATCCAATTGAGTTGGTTCAAAGCTCATTGGAAATATCTTGAAAAGTCCTACAAAAGTCCCAAAGTGGTCCATGATCAGAAAATGCATAGATTTGGAGTTATAACCAAATTCATTTCAAGAAGGGAAAATAACTTAGAAAAAATTTCACTTTTAGGCTTGTTTTTCAGCAACTTTGAGAGGTCTTCTGACCTAGTTTCAGTGGGAATTTGAAAATCTCAAAAACATGAAAGTTGTAAAGCTACATGAGAGCTTTCTAAAATGTGGTATAACTCCTCAATAGCATTTGTGAGCTGAGAGTTATGGATCATGGAAGTTGAGGCTGCCACACTTGAAGTCACCATTCCAACTTTTTTCTCAAATTCAAATTTCAACAACTTGGACCACCCTCAGCCATTGGATCATGCTTCATTCTGATAATTAAAGGTTTAGATGAGTGAAAATGCAGGAGAAATGACAGAAATTGAAGAAAGAGAGGTCTTCTGAAAGAGAAGAAAGAGAAACTTTATGGCTCCAAATTGTAGCAGCTATGACATCTGCACTCTAGGAAGTATTCAGTCACCTCACACACCTCATTCCACTTGAGTTCTTGCTTGCATTGAGCCAAGAGCATGATGGATGAAGATGTCTCAATATTTTGTGGAAGATTTTCTCCAAATTTCCCTCCAAAGGCCAATGCAACCAAATCTGCCCCAAGCTCCTTATGGCCTATAAATAGAGACTTATTCACACTCTGCAAACTACACCAGAGCCATCCGAAACACCAAGAATACACAACTCTCTTTCTTTCTCCCTTTGCTTGAAAGTGAAGAAATTCACCGAAATCACCATTTTTCACCACTTTGCATTTTTCACACCAGATCTTGTTCCAAACATTCTACCACTCCAAAAACCATATAAACACCCTTAAAATGACCCTCTGAAGCTGTTCCCATCATTGTGTTGCACCCCAAATTTTGATCCCTTAGATCCTCATCATCATTATCGGATCATATTCACTTGATTAATTAACCTTAACCCATTTTCAGTTTATCTTTGTTAAGATGCAGATGAATTAGGGTTCTGTACTGTCAAAATTGAAACTTCGAGGGTTTGATCAATCAATGTTTTGAATTGATCCAACTTCAAACAAGATCGTGGATGATACATTGGACTAAGAATGAATGCAATTTGAGGTGGTCACCCGGAGATTGAGAACAGTGCAATTTGAGATACCCGATTAGGGTTTTCGATTAGAAAAAGTCAACTGTAGTTTGACTTTTGATTCAAAGAGTATTTCAATGGTGGGATCAAGGTCCATTAAGCTCTTATGGCTTAGTAAAGTCCATCCAAAGAGTTTCAAGTCCTCAGGATGTCCGGATCACCAACGGGCGACTCGGTAGACACCGATCGATCGAACGGTTGACCGAAAAGTCAACTCTTCAACAATAAGGAATTTGACTTCAAGGTGTGAATAAAAAATGTTCCTCATATCATATTACACCTCCCCATAAAATTTCATGACCATTGGATCAAGGGTTGAGAAGTAATTGCAAAAATCGGGAATTAGGGTTTCGAAAGGGGCAAGACCATAACTCCTCAACCACACATCCAATTGGAGTGGTTCAAATCTCATTAGAAAGCTCTTGACAAATCCTACAAAAGCCTCAAAGTGGTCCATGATCAAAAAATGCATAGAATTGGGGTTATAGCCAAATTCATTTTTGAAGGGTAAATAACTTCGAAAAATTCTAAGTTATTTAACACTTGTAAATAAGTGATTTTTCAACCTAGTTCCATCAAGAATTTGGAAATTCCCAAAACATGAAAGTTGTAGAGATACTTAAGGCCTTTCCAAATTGTGGTAGAAATCCTCAATAGCATGTTTGAGCAGGAAGTTATGCACCATAGAAGTTGGGACTGTCAACACTTGAAACCACACTCCAACACTTCCCCAAAATCAGTTTTTCAAAACTTGGACTATCCTCAACCCTTGGATTGTAATTCAAACTGATAATGTGAGGTGTGGATGTGGAGAAAACCAGAAAATGAGTTAGTTTGATAAGCATGGCAAGTTGATAACAAGTGGATATTAAAATAATCATTAAAACCATGAAAGAGAAACTTTTCAAGCAAGTTGGGCAGCTGCAGTCCCCTATCTTCGTAGCCATCCCATCCTTCCCATCTCAACTGATATTGGCTCAACATTGGTCCATGGAGCTGATGTGTTGGAGCTGCCACAAAGATTTTGGATGATTCACTTGAAAAATCTCAAATCTCCCTCCAAAAATGGAAAAAACAAAATCAGCCCTCACCCTCATTTATCCTATAAATAGAGGCCTCCTCTATGAACTCAAACACACCAGAGCAATATCATAACACCACAGCTCTCACTCTCCTCTCATTCTTCAAGAATTCCAAAATCTTCAAAAACCTCCATTTTCACAAAAAAAAAACTGTCTAGAGCAAAACTCTGCTCAAGACCAGTTCCATCCTTTCCAAACCTCTAAAAACCACCCCTACAATCTTTAAATGTCATATAGAAGGTGTCCATACCTTTAAATCTTCAAAAACTATCAAATTGCCAAAAGTCAACTTTCACACTAAGAAAGTTTGACCACAACCCTCAAAACTTGCCAAATCTTGGTCCATGCTGATCCTTGTTGTTCTAGCCATCCATACACCTCTCATACATCATATTATAACTGTATAAGGCATTAAAAACCATCTAGAAATCCATTAACTCCACCTGTCCTAAAGTTTGGTTTGGTTGCTTCAAGAGGAAGCAAGTCTCCTATCATTGCAAGAAAAGAAGATCTCTGGGTTTCTTAGCTCCTTAGCTTACTCAAGACTTGTCTACAAGAGGTATGTGATGTTTAAAATCTCTATTTATCATACATTGTCATGTTTATCATTTTTGAGATGATTGTTATGAAATATACCATTGTTGTCCCATACTAGTTCTTAGTCAAGAACTTAGGTTTTGTGGTTATGTTACTTGCTTGTATTAATGTATTTTCATTTGTCAATGATATATTGGTGACGTGTTACAAAGACTGTACTTAGATATCATGCCTAACTTGTTTTTGAAGTTTTGGTCTATATGGTAGTTTTTAAGTATCCAACATTGAAATGTAAGGTGCTTGCCTTAGATACTTTAGCTTTGGTCCACTAATGAAATTTGAATGATTTATAAGTTGTTCATGATATCCCCCTGCCTTAGATCATGTTTGAATCCAATGTAGCTTTTGTTTTCACATTTGTGTCATTTTGTGCCATTTAGCTTTACCATTACCATGATTTGTGTGTTGGACTGTTTTGTGTTTGATATTTTGTATCTCAAATGTTCTAAATCATTGGTTAAATGTCTATATGGTCTTACTTGATGTTTGATTTGGTTGAAATATTGAAAACATAAGTTTTGAACTTTGAGGCCTGTTATGAGATTATATTGTTTTAGCTGCCAATGTCTTGAACCAATGTATCCTATTTTGTTTCAACTTAGTTTTGCCTTATTCATGAGTATAAAATCACTAGCCTACATATTTTGAACTTGTGTGTGATATTCAATTACCTCAATCTGTCATGGGCTGGCCTGCTGCCCTAATGTTGTTGTTTGTGCATTTCATAAACCTCAATATTGCCATATGTTATTTGATGTTGATCTGGTGTGACTTTAAGGCATGAGCATTTCCTTTTGCATATTTATGGTATGTGCATAACCTTTGTTTCATCAAGAACTCATTATCTTAAAAAATGCCTTGATATACCAAAACCTGTTTCAAAACAACTTTTCCTTTCAACCAACATGTCAATTTCTGTGCCAGCCATAAAAAGCTTGATTTATATGCATGAACTCCTTCCTTATCATATTTGTGATGTGTGCATTTAATTAATTTGGTCTGTTCTTGTCTGTTTCACAAATTACACTCATAATTGCATTTCTACATTAAAACTGCCATGAATATTGCCAAATTGTTGTACTGTTTGCATATGCCCAAAGTTGGAGTTGTAACTCATTCATATCCATGATTTTGATGTGTGAAGAGTGTTAGATTGATTAGTGTTTACCAGCTTTTGCATTTCACCCTCAAAATGCTCTCTTTAAGCCAAGATTACCATGACCATGTATCAAATTTTGGTTTGCTTGCAGTATGCATATTTTTGAGTTGTAACTCACTCTTTCCCACATGTATGATATGCCTATGCTATGTTTGTCAACATGAGGCTACTTGTTTATATTTTGACCAGTTTGTACTACATTGCTGCCCAAAACAGTTTTGAAACCACAGTCACACACACTTCTTCTTTCTCTGTTTAGCTCGTGAGCATATGACTTCTAGACAATGTGTTTGGTATGTGCACATGATTTAAATGTCTTTGTGAATGAGATGATTTGTTTTGCTTGACAGCCCACCTTCCATTGTACATTTACAATTGCAACTTGAGAGCTTTTTTTTGCTATATGCATTTCATGGTCAATTTTAAGTGCTAATCTCATCCATTGATATATTTAAGACTTGTGTATGATGCTTGTTCCGTCTCAATCTGTTCCAATCAAGTTTTGGTTTCAATTATGCAATTTTGTGTGTGTTTGAACAGTTGATATGTGATTTCCAATTTTGTTGGGTTTGAGGTAAGTCTTGAAGTGTGGAAACACTCAAGATGATGTTTATGGTTTGTATGCTAGGTTTGTCCAACCTGATTAAGTCTATTTCATGACTTTGGCCTCCAGCTTGCACTTCTTTTCATTTTCACTTAGCAACACATGACAGCTGTGTTTGATGTTTGATCTTAGCATCTTGGTTGTGTTTAGCTTGTTATTATTGCAATTTGATAATTTGGTTGAGGTTTCATGACTTTTCTTATTCTGTTCTGATCCAAGATTGATTTTTCATCCATGTTCAGCCCTTTGTGTGGATTCTGGGCAGCAGGGTCACTTTGGCCCTGGCCTGCAGCTTGGCTGCTTTGTTCATCATCATTGGTTCCTCCCTCATATCACATTTTGATTTAGCCACAAATGTACATGATTATAACTGTTATATGTTCAGTTTCTAAACATTTTAATTTTGATTTGAAAGTCATTTTATCATTGTGGTTTTGAAAGCAAGCTCATTCATTTCCCAATTTTCATGCACAACTGATATGGTGTCATACTATCTTCCCACTGCCTGAGTATTTATGTTTGATTTATAGCATTTGAGAGCAACATCAAATAACATGCTTAGAATTGTTAGGTCAGGTGTACGTACACTGAAATTTTTCCATCTATTTTTTGATAGCTTGCCTTCATTATTATGTCAATGCTTGCAATTCATATGTCACTTATTGATCCAGCATTGTTTTGATCAAAACTTTTGCTTGAATTCATTCACAATCATGTTTATAACTTGCCCACACCTCTCATTATTCCTAAATCCCTATGGTTTGATCCATGCTCTCCAAAATGCAACTCAAATGTCAATTTTTCATAAGCATTCGTGTTTCAATTTGTGATTGTTATCTCAGAATTTGGGTATGACCATTGTATTGCTCATGAAAAATCAGTCAAGTTTGACTAAAGTTTCATCAAAAAAGACTAAGATTTGATCAAGTTATGAATCAAAATGCATTCTTCTTTTTTCACTTGTTCTTGCTTCCAAGCCTGCCCAGAAATCTTGCCAACCATGCCATATATGTTTATGGGGGTGGCTACATTAACGGATGTATAGCCACCCCAGTGGTAAGAACTTTGTCACCTAAGCGCCTTTCATCTTCATGTCCTGGGTTCGATCCGGGTGGAGGTCGAACCCAGCTTGGCCCCTTTTTCATTTTTATTTTGTGTTATTCGTTTTATTGTTATATTTCATCAAAACTTCAAATATTTGTAACTTGTTCATGTTTTATCATTTTTGGCCCATTCTTTTTACAACATGTTTGTTATAATGTCTACTTTTGTATGATGTGAAAATATTACTTGTTGTGATAATTTGTGATATACTTTGCCCATGTGGAAATTTGTTCATTTGTTGTGATTGGTGATCTGACTTACAGTTAAATTCCTCTGAGCATGATTGAAATTCTTGTGAGATCTTTATCCCCCTTGTTAGTTAACATGTTAGGGTACCCCTTTGGATAGCACCATAATCTTGTCCCAACCATCCTCCTAAATTATGAGGTTTAAACTAATTTAATTGTGTTTGATTGTCATCTATGTACATTGTTGTCACATTTACTATGCTTTGAATTTATGACATGCCTACTTTCAAATTGTGATTTGTTCATATGATTGTTACTTTTATCATGCTTCAAATCTTTGTTAAGATAGGCCCCAAATCTTTGTTAAGATGATTGACTGTTGGTTGTAACCCTTGATATCATTTGAAGTATATGCTCATTGTAATTTGCATGCTTACTTGTCTTGATCTTATCTCATATTGCTCATTTGAAATCTTGCTTTTTTAAGTATTGCTTCCCCAAGTGATGGAACTTTTTAGTTCTCATCCAAGTTGTCTCCCCCTCTCTCCTTCCAAAGGAAAAGTCTCTCCCTTGACCCTTGTGTCATTGGATAGCTCATTTATCCCTCTTGACTTTGTGAAGTCATCCTAACCCTAACTTAGTTAAGTTAGAACATTTAAACCATTAGACTTTGCTTTAAGTCTAGAAAACTACCTATACTAGGAGTGCTTCATCAATTAGAACCCTAGGATAGAGTTTGTAAACTCTACGTAAGAATCATAGCAATGATTACTTACTCCCCTTTTGAGTGTTTAACATAGACCTAGAGAGTTTTGTAAAACTCTATACAAACATTATTATGTTTGTTCCCCTTTGAACCTTGATCATAATCAAGTGTTATTCAACCCTAGTGAGGTGAACTACGATTGCTCTGATTCTATCCTAGTAAGGATACGTAGGCAGAGGACGCGACGTCTTTGCGAGCAAACTTAGAAACTATCTTTAGGTTTTAACCTACACCTTTACCCAATCCCAATCCTTAGCAAACATTTACCAAACTTAGCATGCAAAAAAACAAAAGGTTCCTGTAGAGTACTACAGATGTTTAGGATGTGAAATACCTACCCTATACATAACCAACCCCAACCCCCGAATCTCTTAGCGTTGTTGTTACACCGCGAAAAAGGGTTTTTCTTTCTTTAGACCTTTCCTTTGGATAAATTAAAGTCCGGTTGTGAATTTAAGAATTTAAGATTCAAGTTAATCAATAGCTTGGTATCACGATTCTCACCGCAACACATTGGTTTCTCAAAAAAATCCATGGATCAAAAATTCAACTTCTCTCACACCATAGTTTGACTTTTGTGCTTGAAATGAGCCAAATTACTGCAAAGACCATTTCCTACCACTTTAACACTCCAAACACCTCATGTTTATGATATTAAAGCTATCCATAATCACAAATACCAGCTGGAACTTCATTCTCTCAAACTGGCCACAAAGTTGCACTTTTCTTCAAGAGGAAGCAACTCCACAAGCTTGTTTCAAAAGGAAGGAACTTTTGGTTTTTGGCAGTTAGACTACAAGAGGTATGTAGTTCTGAACTCATTGACTAATATACATCATCATGTGTTGATTGTTTGTGAGTCTAGCTTGTATATTACCATGTTGAAATAGTTTGTTAGTTATACTGTCAAAGTGTATGATGAGGCTAGACCATATATGGTTGTATTGAGTTGATGTTTATCACTACCAAGAACCTGTTCTCCTTGTTTAGTGTCTGTCATCAAAGTTTGATTTGATGCTGCCTTTAGAGTTTTGGTTAAGGCTGCTATTAGGTGGGTGTGTGTATCCATGTTATTTTAAATTCTGTTTGAGGTACCATATGTCATGCTTGGTTTATTCTTGTCAATAATATCATTGCTTTCTTGATCAAAGCCAACTGTCATGACTTGACAACCTCCCCCCAGATTCTAGGATTCTTTGCTAACAGAGGTCTTTGGATATTATTTGTTTCTGAATATGTTTGACAAATACACTGCTGCTTCTTTTTTTTTCCTTCCAATTAACATAACCCTGCTATGTTCTTTTCTTTGAATTATGCTGTGGAAAATGTGTGTGGTTGCATCTGTTTTAGTCTAGGCATGAAAGTTATGACTTCTCAACAGATTTTAGGTTGGACCTTGACAGTTCTATGGTTAGGTTGTTAAGATTAGTTTAAAATAATGAGTGTTTGATACCATGAGTTCACAGCTAATTTGGAGCCATTCACTTGATTGAATAGGTTGGTACATGATGGTAGGATCTGTTCAATCTAGGTGTTGATATTGTTGTTTGTGATTTTCATTTTATGCCACCATCAACTGTCTAAGCATAACATGTATGTGTTTAATGATCTGCCATGATTTGCTTTGTTGGTATCTTTGGCCAGTTCCTTGACAGGCTTATGTTCATCCCTGCCAAAGTTTGTTTTTCATACTAAACCTATTAAGGAATTGGCAGTTGCCCCAGTCATGTAGATTTTGTTTAGTTTGGTTGATTTGAACTTTGTAAATTACAACTTTGCTGTCAAATTCATTTTTAAATTAATGTTTTGTCAACTCATGTTTTTCTACTGTTTTAAAGCTTATTTTCATGCTAAGAGTTAGTTGGTAAATTGGTAATTGATTTTAAGAGAAATGCTTGATTTAGTGTTTGACAAGGGCTTTGTAATAGCCAAATTGTTGCTGTCATAAGTTAGCTGGGAGTTAGCCAGCCTAAAACTCACTTCATTTGTATGTTTTTGCTGTTGCTTAATGTGGAAGAAGATCATTTTTGAGCCTGTTTATTCTGTTAGGTTGATATCTTTGGAGGAGTTTAGGATTAACTTTTGGCAATTAGCAACTGTTTTAGGCTTAACAAGAGAATATGCATACCTTTACTTTCCTACTGAACCTTTTAGCATGACAGCCTTACTTTAGCTTTTAGGCCTGTTGGTAATTGTTGTTATGAGGGGGTCCTTGCAAACCAGTCAGTTGGCACCTTAGAGTTTGTAGTCAGTAGGCTTTAATGTGTTATGTGTTTTTGATCCATGGCTTGCCACAACTCAAGTTAATTCATGTTGCTGTTGGAATCTTACCTTTGAGGCACAACTTTGTTTGTTTCCATTGTATTTGTTCAAAAGGCCTGCTATTTGTCAGGATTTTTTTCTCTTTGAAAGGGTAGCATTGCTTGGATTTCCATCTAAATGAGGTTGTGACAGGGCTGCTTTCTAAGAGAGTTTGTCAGCTCATAATCTAGGTTCATTGTTTGTTTTTCCATTTGAAGCAGCTGGGGTCCATGAGATTATGTTTGTCTATTTGGTTGTTCAACTCAGACAAAGTTTGAGTTGTTAAGCACTGATGCTCTACTGTACTTGCTGTCCACATTTTGTTGGAAGTATAGATTTATCATCAAGTTTCCTTTTGGCCTTTCATTGAATTATTGAGGTATAGAATTCTGTCAGTGTGTTGATTTGGATTGCTTATGTTGAAATGATTCAAGGCAGTTGGAGCATATACTAATGGTCAACATGAGTTTTGTTCATGACTGTTGGTTGCCAAGTTTCTTTTTGAGTTTGCTAACCTCTGCCAATTTAACTTTGAGACTTCCCTGAATCTAAGTGTGAAATTCATGACATAATGCAGTTTAGGCCTATAAACTAGTGGTGCCTTGGATCTTAGTGCTAGCATTTGGTTTTGCACAAGGTTTGTTTTAAGCATGGTGTGTTATGTATGCCTTGTATCATCAGGTTTGGGGTCTGTTGGGACTTTCCTGTTAGCATTATAGTTAATTAACCATCATAGGCCTTTGACATTGATGCTTGTGTTAGTATTATATTGAGGGTTAACTATCATGACAGCCTCAAATCTCAGGTTTCTAACCTTTTCTTATGTGTTGTCAGCCCTTCATCTTGAAGCTTGCTGTCATGGAAAAACTCTTGGTAACTATTGAATTGGCTGTCAATATCTTGCTTTGAATTTTGTCAACCTCCAAATGCTAGTTTATTGCCATTTATGTTTTTTTTTAACTTGCTGCAGTTTGGATTGGTAAGAACTGATGTCTTACAGCTTGAGTTAACTTTGTTTGGATAAAAAATTTTGTTGTAAGTTTATTTCCATGATGTGCAACTTGATGTCCATTTCTTGATCTATTGAGAAGCTGAGTTTGTCCTTTGAGCTTAATCCATGAATATTGAGTTTCAAACATGAGTGGACCCCTGTTTGCTCATAATTGCACCAGTCTTGATCCATGATTTTCAAAACGCATTTCAAAACTCCATCTTGCGTGAACATTCTAATTTTGAGTTGTGAGTATATTTTGAGAAATCTAATAATGCCACTGTGTTCCTCATGAAAAATCAAGCAAGATAGGCTAAAATTTCATCCAATTTGGTTAAGAATTAACAAAGTTGTAATCAAAACGCATTTTAGCAATTCACTTGTATTTTTTTGAAGCCTGGCCCAAAAAATTGCAAAGGGATGCCTTTTGTATTAATTGGGGTAGCAAAATACACGGATGTATCGCCACCCCAGTGGTTACAACATGCGCCTTTCACTTCACATGCCAGGGTTCGATCCTTAGTGATGACCCATTTTGGTTCTTTTATTTTTGAATTGTCATGTTTATCTTTTCATTCTTCTTTTCCATTCCATAAGCACGCGCGCGCAGTGGACAGGTGGTTGGTGCTGGGTTTGTGAACCGAAGGGGCCTGGGTTCAATCCTCTCCCATGGCATTTTTTTTGTCACATGCTTCATTTATTTATCATCATGAAATTCAAAAAATCACAACTTTTGCATGCTTTATTATTTTCAATCCGTTCTTTTTGCAAAATGTTCATTTTAATGTCTATTTTCATTTAATGAAGGAAAATTTCAAATTGCTTGTATTTACAATGCCCTTTTTCCTACTTGTAAGTTGGTTCCCTTTAGGGTTGTTATCTTGCTGCTTGTTGAAATTTCTCTTGAACCATGTTTTATCTTGCAAGATTTGTTTGTGATTGATTCTTATGTGTTAGTTAACATGTTAGGGTTTGCTTTCCTTTGGTTGTCACCATGAGCTTATGTGCTTTGTCCTAAAACCTCGGTCCCGTACCGAGTGCATTTTCAAACTTCTTTTCGCAACAAAAAACTTGAATGTAGACTTCTTCCTCTTCGAGTGTCAGGATACTCACTGTAGTGTGTGTGGTCTTGATACTCGTATTTCAATACGAAGACGCTACGTTCGCCACACCATTTCATAACAAAAACTTTGAGATAATGAATTGGGTACAACCCGTAGGGGTTACTATCCGAGGATTCATCTCACCCCTAAAAAACAATCCAACCAATCAAACGTGACTTCTTGCCTTGCATGGCGAAAACTAATCAATCTTTCAAAAAGGATATGTTACGTCTGTTCTACCGCAAACAGGTAACACTTAAGTCTCCTCAAATGTGAGCAGCCAAAACACCTAAACTGCTAGAATGCGTACGATAACATCATCCATAAAAACATTAACAAATCGTGGGCCGAACTACGGCTGCTCCGATTCTTTACTTCTTTTAAGTAAAGATACGCAGGCACAAGGGCCACAATCCTTGCCGAACACTTTCCCCTCATATCTGTAGTTCCCCGAACTACGTCGACTCTGACTTTCTCATATCTATTGAGAATACGTAGGCATAGGACCGCGAAGTCCTACCGAGTCTATTCTGTCTCTTTTCTTCCCCGTTTTGCCTCCTTACATAGTGTTTAAACCCTCTTTCTTTACCCATTGGAAAACACTTTTATAGCATAATATTTAAGCAAATAAATTCACACACGCAACAGGAAAATGGTTCCCATCGAGTACGATGGATGTGAGGGGTGCTAATACCTTCCCCTCGCATAATCGGCTTCCGAACTTGTTCTTGGTTGCGAGACCATCTTATCCTTTCTTTTCTTAAGGTTTTCTCGATATTTTCCTTTCCCCTCGTGGGATAAATAAAGTTCGGTGGCGACTCTTCTGTCCTTCCCTTTTCGCCTCCCTGTCGTTGCACGATGCATTTTTCGAGTAGCGATAATAGTGTCGCGGTGAAATTTGGATACCAAGCTATTGATTAACTTGAATCTTATTCATTTGCAACCGTACTTTGATTTGTCCAAAGGAAGGGATAAACATCGAAATTCCCACAATGCAATGCAAATGCAAGCTAGAGAGTTATAGATTCGGGGGTTGGTTAAACTTAGGGAAGGTGCTAGCATCCTAAGTTTCTGTAGTACTCTACAGGAACCTCTTGTCTTATGTTGTTTATTGCTAAGGGTTATCTGATTAACGGTTAAAAGACCTAGGGGTTTAATTCTAAGTATACTCGATAAGATATCGCATCTTATGCCTACATATCCTTACGGGAGTGGAATCTGAGTATCTGTAGTTCCCTTAAAGGGTTTGAGGAGTTCTTTGACTGTGGTCAAAGTTCCTACGGGATAAGGTAGTTGATTGATTGATTTTAGGAGAAAAGATGAGTTGTCATTTTAAGGGAGATTACTTTGATTTAACCACCACAAGTTTGTAGGAAAATTGATTGTATTGTTATGGGGTAGAAGTTTTATCTCGCTTAAGATGATTAACATCTTATTCTCTAATGTGTTTGAATATGTTTGAATTGAGTTGGATTGTTTATTCTAAGTTGTAAAGGATAAAGTCCCTTCCTATGGGGTAGGATCTAACTTAGAAGATCGACTTGAATGGGATCAAGGATCATAGAGGAATATGATGCAAATGGGATGCATACGCGCAAGTTTTACGTTGCGTGCAAGTTCTTCCTTTGGACGTAATGCAATACGATAAAGTAAAATGCGGTAAATGTAAATTGCGTGTAAAATAGAGGCAGATAAATAAAGGCATACACACGCATGAAAGAGCTGAAGTGTACAAGTGCGAATTGTGAATAATGTGAATGTGCGGATACGAAAGCGTGCACGGTTGATGTTGATTTATTTTAGTTGGGATTGATTTTAGACGAATTTGATTTTATGAGGAATGTTGAATTTTTATTAGTTTTAGATAAAAGTGTGTGAATAAGATTTTAAAAATAATTTAGTGAAATAAAAAGATTAATTAAGTTTGGATAGAAATACTTCTAAGTTACTTAATAAATAAATTGGTTATGAATTAATTCAGATGGGAATAATTTTCAAATAATGAGCTGCTAAATAAATTGTTGATTATTACTTTAAAAAGTAGTTTTCTTACTAATTATCAAGTAGATCTTGAGTTATTTATTAAAAGGTTTTATTATTATTATCATAAAAAGTTAATTTAGATTAAAAAGGTTGTTTATTATTATTTATTTTTATTAATTTAAATGTAAAAGGATAAACAAATTGATATATTATTATTTATTAAAAAGAGGGCACTATGTTTATGTTAAATAAAAGGCATTAGTTTAATTTTAAAGAAAAGATGGTTGATTAAGATTTAATTACAACCCATTTTTTTTATTAAAAAAAGGTAATTATTAGTTACGTAATAAAAACATTACTTTTAAATGATCAGATTAATTAAGAGTTGGGTTAAATGATGGTTAGGTGATGATTAAGGGGTTAATTAAACAGTTAAATGGGGATTAAGGCGCTCAGTTTGGTGTGACGCGGGTGCAGGCTTATGGTGGGGCTGCGCAGATGTGAACCGTGTGATCCGTCAGATGATGGATCGTGTGGTTGTGAGTGATAGTGCACAATAGTGTGTGTGTAGTGTGCCGTATATGATTATAAAATTACAACAGATTGAAAAACAAAATAAAATAAAAACCCTAAATCCCCTTCCCCCCAAATTGCCGCCGCGATCTTGTTCCTCTCCTCTCTTCCCCATCTAACTCCTTTTGCTTCTTGCATCTTCTTCCCCGCGCGCCATTCATCCATTTCTTTCTCGATTGTCTCTTATTTCTATTCCTCGTCGTTTTCCTTTTTTCTGCTTCACCTGTATAAAACAAAATTAATCTAAATTGTTAATGTTAGCAACAAGAAATATCACGGTTCTTGGATTGCAGGTGGTGGATTTGCGGTCAATAACGGTTTTGCGGTGACTTTGTGAAGGATGGAGGTTGAGGTCGACGATGATGGTTGTTCCTGGGTCGCGTCGATCTATGGAAACGGTGGAAGTTTCTCACTGACAGAAAGGGTTATGGTGGTGGCGACTGAAGAATGATTTCCGGCGAGGGTTTTTTGATGGCGCGGTGGGATCTCCGAAAAGATAAGTTCCTCTTCTCTTTGATTTATAGGGTTTCGATTTAGGGATTTACTTCGTGATTGTTCTTTTTGTCCATTGTGTATCCCCCGTTATCCCTTTTATATGCTCAGAAGAAATCAAAGGCATTGATTTAAAATGAATGCTCTGGATTTGTGGAAGTTGGTTTTGGAAGGATATAATTGTCACGAGAAAATTCTTCCCATATCAGTGTGAACATATTTATCCTGCTTTGGAAACCCTTTCAACTTTAATTTGGAAAGTTAATTGTTGTCTGATTGTGCGTAATTGATGACAGGATTTCGGTTTGGATCTACCTTGCTGATAATTGGCTTCTCAAATTAAGTTGGTAAGCCTTCAACATCAATCTAAAAAGGAAAACTTGAATTTTGTAAGCTCTGAATTGAACTATCTCTAATTGTCCTCAATCTTTGCCCTTGATTTTCTCATGAGTTTTTGATTGCATTTTTGACTGATGATACCAATGCTCTTGCTTGTTTTGCAGCCAAGGTTGTGCGGAGACTTTTACAACAACTGTTTTGGGATTTGTCTATGAAGTATCGGTGTTGAAACTTGGGATAGATTTTTTGCAAGTCCTTCTCCGTCTATTTTGGCCCTACCTTTTTTACAGATTAACTAGGCTGCTGCGAAATTCTCGATGCTCCTCTCACAAGGTAATAAGGACTTATATCCTTTTCTTATCCGAACAATGTTACCCGTGGTAGTAAGTAATATTGATAATTCTTATTACCTATCTGAATACTAGGATTCAAATACAGTTCTGATGCTTTCTAGTTTTAGCAATGTCGGAGTGTTGAAAACATTATCTTAGGCCTCACACATTTTGAATTTGTGTAGGAAATGGAGCTACGATTCGGGACTCTGGGTTACCCGTATGCTCCATAATGGGTGAGCCGCGGTGTTCGAATGATTCCTCAAGAGACCAGACTGCTCGGACGACCAATACGGTTGAGGATATCGCCCACCTTTGGCTCAGACGTACTCATATTAATGCTGCTTTATATTAACGTATTGTAATTATTCCTACTGCAGGAACAGGGTGGATTCTTGGCATTAAAGCTTGTGAGTCTAGATTGTTGAAGAAGAAGCCGCTGAATAGGCGCATTTGGATTTGGAAAGACGGTTGTGGTTGGCTCTTATACCTGGAAAACCATAAGACTGTTGAAGATGGTGAAAGCCAAGGTGTCGTTCTCAGGTAGCTTGCTTGTAATATCATGTTGGTCGTGTCCGTATTTCCTCGGAAAACCTGCTATGAGTACCTGGAAATGATTATGTGGTTTATTGCTGACGGTTCCGTCTTCCGGTTAACTGATTATATGGCTTCATATTTCAGGTAATATTGACACACAAGTTAATCCCAAGCGACGACAATGACCCGCGTTAGCTCGTGTTTCCAATCTAACCAGCTTTTAAAATCTTCACCGTAAGTGGTTCTAACTGCGTGTTTCCGTTAACTGTTTAGTAGGATGGGAAGCCTTGGTGAATAAGCTTGTTTATCATATCTTTCAATGTAGGTTTGGCGAGTTATGGGGATGGCCTATAAGATGCGAGTTCATATGCTGATTCTGCCTAAATCGGCTTGGTACATGGTTGTACTCTGCCTTGTGAAATGCTGAAGGTACACCGGTTGAAGCTTGTTATGTCACCTTCACCCACGGGTATATCGACGAAACAAATTGGGGGAAAACAACATCTCTAAGTCACGATGCTCATCCAAAAGAAGAGGAAAAAGTCAGGCTGCTGGCGAACTGGGGAATGGACTCCCTTTGGAAAATAGAATCCCACTTTGGTTGCAGAATTTAATGACTGTGTAACTCGTATAGTGATCCTATTCTGTAGCATCTTTGAAACAAAGTTGAACCCTGGCGCCTCATTGTAGGATAATAATTCAAAATGTAAACGTGTATGTCTTAATATTGTACTTTGAAACTTTATGTGAGGCTTGACAGTCCAATAGCAGGCACCATTTAAATAGCAGCAAGAATTATCTGTTATTTTATTAACGCTTGTAATCTTACTAATATCCTTGGAATGAACAAAAGAATTAACACGTGAGATCAAGCTCTTGATACCATCCTTGGATAGGATGACAGCGCCCTTGGCTTATCACAAACGGAATGTCCCACGTACCCACACAATAATTGTTATCACTTAAAGGCACCTTAGGACAATGAAACTCTCATGGCCTAGTTGCAAACTCTCACAAAGTATGAACACAGATTGAGGAATTTTTTTACTTAATTAACCACTTCAGACTAACCAAGTTGAATCCAAAACAAAAAAACAAGAACCAAATTGTCGTAGAACCGAAGTCTTGAAAACCAAATTAATCCATGGAAAAAGCATATCTAACGAGTTTAAAGTAAAGTGAATTAAATTCTGTCCACTTGAATTCAAAGTAACTCTTGTCACCATAACACCGCTTGATAAAAATGAAAATGTCGAATTTAGAGCCCGTGTGAGTGATCCTTAAATCTTAAATCCAACTTAGCTTGCACTAGAAAGCTGGAATACGAGCTATGTCCTTAACAACTTAAATCTCCGGGGAAAACAAAGGAACCCTTAAGAAGCTTTGAGGAAATGACCTATAGAATAATATCCCAGGATCTCCATAATCCAACGGTCGCACGTTGAAGTGCCTGACCGTAAGGCTCCACATATGACATTATTGCACCTGCACAAACTGGTTAGCTGTACTAATCATACTTATAAAATTAAATAAATAAAAAGAAATAAGCACAAGGAAGCGGGATCTTATGGTCAAAAATTAGGGTGCGACAGATGCCCCTATTTAAGTTACTTCTATCCGGAGATATGGAGATTGAAATCTTCGTCTCGACGAGATAGGAGGGACTTAAATATAAACATTGCGCGAATTTTTGGCTGTAAGATGCCACCAAATGCATATGATATGCAATGATATGAAATGCAAGACAAACAGGGGGGTCCTGTGGAGAAATGGCGCCACGGGGGAAAAAACTAGACACAACACCAAGGAAGAAACAAGTACAACAAACGGAGATTCCACAGGGAAAGATTGACATTCACATGGTATCTCCAGGCGCATTTTGCAAAGAACTCGTGACAAACCCACTTGAAGATCCTACTGCACAGGTCAAATGTAATTGATTCGAGATATCATCTGGAGAAGTCTATTATCGAGACTTCTGGAAATCTTCTGCCGAGATTTGCTAGGAAATAAAATAGAAATACCTACTGCCGAGGTCTACTGGTAATCTACTGCCGAGATTAGCCAGGAAATAAAATAGAAATACCTACTGCCGAGATTAGCTAGGAAATAAAATAGAAATACCTACTGTCGAGGTCTACTGGTAATCTACTGCCGAGATTAGCCAGGAAAAGAGATATCTTTAAATAAATGTTCGAAAGGATGATAAACCTCCCCGAGCGTCATGGTCTAGATGCCATGAGATGGTCTCAGTCTCTTGAAATAACCTCCCCATGCCTCATGGTGTGTTTGCCATGGACGGGTCTCAGTTCTTGAAATAACCTCCTCACGCCTCATGGTGTGTTTGCCATGGATGAGTCTCAGTTCTTAAATAACTTCCCCACGCGTCATGGTGTGTTTGCCATGGACGGGTCTCAGTTTCTACCTGAGATGATGAAAACTCGTGAGAGCATCTTCACAGGGGATTGAAAATTTTGTAGATTGTAGAATCATTGTAGATTGTAGGATTTTGGCTGTAAGCCATAATATACTGGAGATTGTAAACTTCACCGGGGATCTTTAGGAGAGATGTGAGTCGGTTGAATTGTAAAGTATGTCTTCTCAAATAAAGAGAGACTAATGTGATAAACTTCCTTGACTTCTCTGGGGAGATGTTGCTTGATGGAAATAAACTTGTGTGATGAACTCGCTGGGGAATACATTCCTGAGGAACGTTTCTTGTTGTAGTTGTAAAAGCATGTGTACTTTGTAGTGTAAATTCTCAAATAAAGAAAGATACTTGTAATGTCTTCGATGCATTTCTCAGACAGATTTCCATAAGAATGCCTTTCGATGAATTGATAATCTTGATAAATCCACTGAGGATGGACGAACTGTCTTGAAGAGACTGCCATTTGTCATTTTGAAGGAGATCCTGGTCAAAACGAGTTGCTCAAATAAAGAGATTGCTTGCAATTCAGATGGAAATTGTTGAGGAAATCTGATAATATTGTTGGAGAAATATCCATCTTCAATAGTTATCTTCATAAAACTTTTCCTGGGGAGCCGAGTGCAAAATAAATGCACATTTAATCCAATATTCAAAAGTTGGAGATGTCCACAATGTGATTGCCAAGGACCGAAGTTCAATTCAGGAAATAACTGAAGAGAAACTGTCAAGTAAGACTCGACCATTGAGGTATGAACTCAAATGGGATTTTAACTAAAGCAACTGTCTTCCACGAGGATCGAACTCTGTGGGGAAATAGAAATATGATGCTATTTCTGCTTAGGGCTGACAACTACTTGAAAGGAGAGGACACACCCAATCACTTGGAGCTAAACACGGCCAAGATGACAGAACAAACAAACACAAAGATGCAAAATGCACATGCCATGCCATCTATCTATATGCTATGCGTATGCTTATGCTGAAAAACAAACGAACAAAGGCAACCAGAGATGAAAATAAACATCTTGAAGCAAACATCCGACCAATCTTCAAAGATAGAAGTACCACTGGGGATAGGTGGAGAACCAAATATGGGATCACAATCCTGCTTCAGGGCTTCAAAACATCTCTTGGGGAATAGAGAACATTCCACCTGAGGACATAACATCTTGATCTTCCTGATTATTCTGTTGAAGATGAGAATAAAGATCTACCAAGGATGGATCAATCTCATAATGGAGGAACTCTATGGATAAAATAAATATCCGTATCACTAGAGAGGTTCATACTAGAGCTGTAGATGGAGATACCCGAGTTGAAGTTTCACAGGGAATAAAATAAATGTCCACTTCAAATGGAGAAACCTGGATAGCATAACTGTTGAATATGTAGTCAAAACTTCAAATAGGGATGAAATAAACATCCGCTTTGCTGGGGAAGATCGACGTTGTCGAAGATCCGCTGGGGAGTAGAATACGTCCACTTCATTGGAAAGGTGAAGTTAAGAAGATTCATTGAGGATAAAAATATTATCTACCTCATTGGAAAAGTGAAGTTACGCAAGTCACTGGGAATTCTCAGGTTACCAAATGGAGATTTCTTGTGTCGACAAGCTTCACCGGAGAATGTCATGACCACCAGAATTAAAAAATTCACTAGGGACATGAAGAATGTTGTAGCAACAAAGTCATTTGTCTTGATGAACTGCGTAATGGTCGCCATTTTGAACAATAGTTTGTTGCACAGGGATAAGATAATCTTTGCTTATCAAATGCCCCAAGTCCTATGGTTATGAGGAGAAGTCGTTCCAAGAGGATTTTACAGAAAATTGGCGTCCAACTGCCCCACTGTTTTCAAACTCTTAGAGAGATTCGTCGAATCTCGACGTAACTGGCCTTGATTAACGGTATTATGACCGAGTCTTCAAAAATATCTCTTTAGGTGAAGTCCAACTTGCACAGAACAAACCACTTGGAAATAACTTGCCCCAGGTCAGCAGAGTCTTCAAATTTCAATAGAATAAACTTATCACTAATGTTTACACATACACTTTCTATGATATCGAGCAAAATCAACACATATGAAATGTTAATTCTGAAACTATTAATGCAATATATGTTTGTCTTGAAATTTTTGGAAAGAGATATCATGATAACTTGTGACAAAATCACTAGTTAGGATATAGATTTATTTTTATAAAGCCAATTATTAAATTGAGCATAGCTCACAGGAGTCAGGAAACGTCATCTCGTCGAGTATGCTTTTGAAGTAAACCTTACTTCAATCAGGACTTTTGAGGGTTATGTCATGGTTTAGTTTAAGATTTGTGAAACAAAGAAAATAAGGGTTAAAGCTTATTTGTATCCACCCATTTTGAAGGTTCATTATTTTTTGAAAGTTGAGTGTTCAATCAAGCTGATTGAAAATTGTCTTGCCCCAGGTTAAAAATGAGGTCGAAAAGGGTTAAAAAAGGATTCTCAATCAAGGTTTGAAGGATTTAAAGATGGATTAACTTCCTTATGTCTTTAGTGTTTGAGAGGTTTGAAATAATTCCTTACATCATTAGTAGGGTTTTATTCAAAAGCATACGACAGGAGACCTTGCGTTTTTGATTCGTCATCCTCCCTCCAATTATTCACCAAAGTGAGAGAATTGGGTATAGTCAGCATTATAAATTATGAAAAACATTTTACGAGTGAAACGAATGGATTTCTTCAAGACAAACATGTTATTGCGTTAATGTTTAAAATAAACAAGTTCCTACATGCAAATTGTGCTTTTAATCAAAGAAAGTACACATAAGCAAACAAAATAAACAGCTGATGAACCCTTCTCAGTAATTTCTGGAGTTTTCACTTATATCCACGTAATGGTATTCCATTCAGACACGGGCTTCCTCCTTTGAAAGTTAGCATTTCGTCATCAATCATTTCTTGAACTTTCTCTTGGAAAACTTTGCATTCTTCAATCGAATGCCCCAACACTCCATCATGAAATTCACAGCTGGCATTCGAGTTGAACCACGATGGACGAGACTTCATGATTCTAGTCCTTCTGGGAGTCATCACCGAGTTTCTAGCAAAATAAGACCATAGATGACTGTAAGTCATTAGGATAAGATCAAACCAGCGAGTTTCTTCTTTTAGAGAATTTAGAGGTAATTTCTGATTCTGAAATCGTCTTCGAACTTGTCGATTCTGATGCTGATCTGGGGATATCATCCTTCGCTTATGAGGTAGTCGCTGCTTGCGCTGAGCAGTCGCTTCATACTGATGTTGAGGGTGAGGTACTAGAACCGGATCTGACAGGATTTGAGAGGGATCCCAAATTGCATTAACATCCACACTCCCTTCCTCTAGAGAAACACTAACTGAGTTCTCTTCGTCGGCTTGGTTATTCAAGTCATCTTGAATTCTTCCACTTTTGAGCGCATTCTCAATGTTTACTCCGACTTCCGCAATTTTGGAGAAATCTAATGGCACAACGCCTACCATTCTACCATAATACGAGTCTGGCAGTGTTCTTAGAAACATCTTGCTTAATTCTTTTTCTTGAAGTGGAGGATGAACTTGAGCTGCCAACTCTTTCCAGCGTTGGGCGTACTCCCTGAAAGATTCATCATCATTCTTACTCATGCTCATCAGTTGATCACTGTCTGGAGCGATGTTGAAATTATAATTGTATTGCTTCACGAAAGCATCGGCTAAGTTTCTCCAAGATTGAATACGATTCCTTTGTAACTTCATATACCATATCGAGGATGCCCCAGATAAGCTCTCTTGAAAGCAGTGCATCATCAGTTTGTCATTGTCAATATAAGCAGTCATTTTTCGATAAAACATCGTCAAATGATACCTCGGACAGCTAACTCCCTTGTACACTTCAAAGACAGGCATCTTGAACTTTGAAGGAATAATTACGCCTGGAACTAGACATAAGTCATGAGTATCCAGATTATATGCATTAGCTCCTTTCATCATTTTCAATTATTCTTTAAGATCACGAAATCCTTTCTCCATTGCTATGAATCTAGGATCGTCCACTTTCATCTTAGCGTGAACATTCGGAGGATTTGGTATACACTGCGGAAAATGGGAAACTCTTTCATCAACTTGACCAACCAGATTGTTTTGCACAGGCTGAGGTTGCGTAGGAACATCCACTTGTTGAACATTGTCATCAGAAGGAAGGTCAAATAATGGATTAGTCATCACTCTGAAACCAGTCATGGAATCCATATCCTTCGTTTTCTTTGCTATCCTTTAGTAATACTTCAAGCTTGGTAAGATGGTCGAGATGTCAGCTGACAGACAAAGACAGAAGACCGGATGAGCCATAGAAGAGAAGAGACACATGCACATGCAAGATGCTAATGCAAGAATGCAGAAAATGAAAGGTTTCATGGGACTCGAGTATTTATAAACGTCACAGAATACCAAACAAAATTCATTTATTATTTTTTTTTTATGATGGATTACAAGGAAACATTCTTATAAGAGTCCTGACATAATAGGTATAGAAAAGCTGATAAAGTCCTAAGGAAGTCCTTCATCGTGCTTCTTGATTTGCTGTTCCAGCTAGACCTTATATAAGTTGTCCATGATTAATTTCTAAGGAGTATTGTGATAGAGGAAAACAAGTCCTCCATCTCTCTTCTTCTCTTGTTGGAAGGTAAGGAAGGAATCCCTTGTTTACTTGGTTCTTCAATATTGATGAAAGTCCTTCGAATTTCTATTGGTCTTCAATGATAATGGAAGCCTCTTATATTTGTCTTTTGAGTCTTCTTGATTATTGAATAAGTGCCCTTAACTTCCTCAGGTCATCCAAGTTAGGACTCTTAAAATAATATTTCAAAATATTTTCTTTTGTAATCCATATTGGTTATGTAATGTTTACAAATAAAACTGAACTCCATGAAACCCAATGTAGTATGATGCTATATGTATGTAGCAAACACAGGTAAGCACATAAAGATAAACAAACAAAGGGGGACCCTAGGTTTGCAACGAGCATGGAGCCAAAGGTATACCCATTCCCAAAAGATGTGGACTAAAGGTTGATTGTACCTGTAGAACAAGGTTCTAACGAGTTCCCAAAATCATTAGTCCATCTTTCGGATATTATCAACTTCCCAATTAATCGGTGATTAATAATATTCTCAAGAGAACTTCTTTTGAGTGTAGCATCGCGTAGCACTATTTCGGGAGTACTCCCTCATAGTCCCGCGCTACATCCTAATTGTTATGGTGAGAATTGTGATACCAAGCTATTGATTAACTAGAATCTTTAATTCTTAGATTACAACCGGACTTTAATTTATCCAAAGGAAAGGTTTAAAGAAAGAAAAACCCTTTTGCGTGACGTAACAACAACGCTAAGAGATTCGGGGATCGGGGGTTGGTTATGCATAGGGTAGGTATTTCACATCCTAAACATCTGTAGTACTCTACATGAACCTTTTGTTTGTTTGCATGCTAAGTTTGTTAAATGTTTGCTAAGGTTGGGATTGGGTAAAAGGTGTAGGTTAAAACCTAAAGATAGTTTCTAAGTTTTCTCGAAAAGACGTCGCGTCCTCTGCCTATGTATCCGAACTAGGATAGAATTAGAGCAATCGTAGTTCACCTCACTAGGGTTGAAGAACACTTGATTATGGTCAATGTTCAAACGGGAACAAACATAACAATGTTTGTATAGAGTTTAACGACACTCTCTAGATCTATGTTATAACACTTAATAGGGGAGTAAGTACTCATTATCATGATTCTTACATAGAGTTTACAAACTCTATCCTAGGGTTCTAGTTGAAGAACACTCCTAATAAGGTGGGTTTTTTAGACTTAAAGCAAAGTCTGATGGCTTGTATGTTCTAACTTAACTAAGCTAGGGTTTAAGATGACTTCACAAAGTCAAGGCAGGGTAATAAACTATCCAATGACACAAGGGTCAAGGGAGAGACCTTTCCTTTGGAAGGAGAGAGAGAGAGAGAGAGAGAGAGAGAGAGAGAGAGAGAGAGAGAGAGAGAGAGAGAGAGAGAGAGAGAGAGAGAGAGAGAGAGAGAGAGAGAGAGAGAGGAAACTTGGATGAGAACTAAAAAGTTCCATCACTTGGGGAAGAAACACTTAACAAAGTAAATGAACAATTAAGCAAGATGAATAAGATTACAATCAAGTAAGCATGCATATCACAATAAGCAAGGATCAAATAATACAGATGGTTACGATCGATAATCATTTATCTTAACAAAGATGAAAGTAACAACCCCAAAGCCATATTATCAAACATGAAACACATCAACCATACAAATAAGTTACAACTTTAAAATGATCATGTTATAATTTCAAATGTAACAACATTTATGCATTGATGACAATCAAATACGCAAGGACTGATCACAACAGTTAAATTCAAGACTTTAGGAAAGTAACAATAACTCATGGTAACAACCAACAAGAAAATTAAATCTCAACGTGTTAACAAACATAAAGAAGTCAAATACCAATAAATCTCACAAGATAAAATAAGCATGGCATAAGGGCAATTTAATCGAAACATACGGTAACGACCTAAGAACGAATCTACTAACAAGTAGGTAAAAAGAATTGTAAAAACAAGCAACTATGAGATCACAATCCATTTAATACAACTAGACATCACAATGAAAAAGTTGCAAAAGGAACGAGTTGAAAATAATGAACGATGAATAAGTTATGAATATTTGAAGTTTTAATGATTTATGACAATAAAATAAACAAACACACATATAAAGAAAAGAAAGTGGCATGGGTGGGGATTGATACCATGCCCTTTTGTTTACCAACACAACACACAAACCAACAAGCCACTGAACGCGCGCATGTAAGGAACGTGGAAGAAATGAAGAAAATAAATCAATTACAATTGAAAAAATGAATTGCCCAAAAGAGTTGGTCCCAAGGATCGAACTCATGGCTGGCAAGTGAAAGGGGAGAATGCGCGCAAGTTGATTACCACTGGGGTGGCTGTACTTCCAAGTACAAAGCCACCCCCATAAATACAAAAGGTATGTTTAATGGTTTTCTGGGCAAGGCAAAGGAAGCAAGAACAAGTGAGGATGCAAAATGCGTTTTGATTCATAACTATGTCAAATCTTAATCTTTTTTGGTGAAATTTTAGCCTAACTAGTCTGCTTTTTAACAAGGATCATGATAGTGCCAATGAAATTTTGAAATAATGCCTCCAACTAAAAACACGATGCAAGATGCAAGATGTACATTTGAGTTGCATTTTGAAAACTAATATCAAATCTGAGTTCATATACATGTAAAAGGTATTGCACACAACACATATATACCATAACAGAAATATTGATCACTTAAGGCTCAAGCATAACTCAAAAGAATAAGAAATGGTACATGAGTTGCAAAGATGACATGAGAAATCAAGCAGGCTGTTATAACAGATGGAAGATATGATCATGTATATATGGCCTAACAATCCTACTCATGTTAATGATGATGTGCTCAAAGTTTACAAACCAAAAACAAATACTCTAGCAGAAGGAAGAAGCAAGGTACAGATTTGACAACAAATGGACAACTAGAGCAACAGGCCAACATGGATGCATACATTAAAACTTGATCAATCAAAACAAGAACATCATGAGGCATACTTGAAATGAAATGAGTAACACACATATAACCATCACAATGTTAATCACAAACACAAAAACACAACTGATGTGTTATGCCAAGTGAAAATTGGAGAAAAAATGCAAGTTTGAAAGCTAGATCAAAAAGCATACATAATTGAAATGAACAGACCCTGCATACATCCTCAAAAAATCATATAAGGTGTGTATATACTTCAAAAATATTCACAAACATCATGGAAATGAAATTCACAAGTCAGCTGCTCAAACACTCATAAAATTGCAATATTGGAATCAAAACTGGATTGGAACAGATTGAGGTCAGGAAAATGCCACACACAAGTCTCAAATATAATCATAGATGAGTCTATCACTTAAGATGGCCATGAAATGAAAAACAACAAAAAGGTTCTCAAACTGCAATTGTAGAGTACATAGGTGAGGCAGGCTGTCAAGCAAAGATGCATAGCATACACAAAGATAAATGGCTCACATACACACAAATCCTAAGCACTATCAAAGGTCTAATGCTAAAAGAGCTGACTTAAAACAATTCAAACAAAGAAAAGTGAAGTGTGTGGCAGTGGTTTTTAAAATAGTTGCAGCAGAATGGTACAAACTGGTCTAGCTGTGAATAAGTGGTCTTATGTTAAAGGGATAGCACATACACATCAAAAATGTGGAGACAAATGAGTTGCAACTCAGAAAACCAGCATATTACATTTGGAACAAAACTTGATATAGTCATGGTGTGTTTTGGCTTGAAAAAAAGCAATTGAGGGTGAAATGAGAAAGCAGGTAAACATAGATCAAACCAACCATCTACACACATTAAAAACATGAATATGGATGAGTTTCAACTCAAAAATTAGGCATATGATAGTTGGAGCAAAATTTGACATGTTAATGGTAAGAAAAGAAAAATTGTCTTGGCATAAACTTAGCACAACAGGGTATTTTGGCAAGCAATGAGTTTTGTGATGAAACCAATGTTATACACATACCATAATGATGCTAACAGATGAGAACATGCTCAAGAAATGGATCAAAACAATACCAAACAGAATATGACATTTGAAGCTCATGAATATACAAAGAAACAAACTCAATTATGCAGCAAGCAAGTTCATGACAGTTGGGAAAGTTTGGCACCACATACAAGTTTCAAATATGTAGGACATTGATTTTATGCACATAGATCAAGTATAAACAGGTTAAAACAGAATATGGTATGCTATGGTACTATGAGGTCTTTAAAATGCAAGTGAAGAATGACAAAACAATTTTGAGCACATAATGGAAATTTGAACATATAAGCACAACATACATCCTCAAAACATGTTAACAAATGAGTCTACTACTTAAAAACAAACAACAACTACTCCAAACCAGAACTGGTATACCTATCCAAACTTGACCACAAAATCTCATAACTAGCCCTAACAACCAAACTTCATGCTTTCAAAACTTTCAACAAGCCTCAAATGGTATAAACATCACCAAAACATATCAAACCAACATTTAAACACTTTGAGGTGAAAAGTGGCAAGCATAAACAAATCAACACTAAGACTCATGATAATGGCATGTCAAATGTAAGGCAAATAAATCACAACTTTGAACAAAGCTACACCAGATTCATACATGATCTAGGGGGTAGGGGAATCTCATGAACAACTTACAAATTATCCAAATATCACCAATGAACAAGGTTTGACAGTTCTAAAGCAAGCACACCACATTTCAATGTTTAGATCCTTAAAACTACCATATAGACAAGAATCTTCATAAACAAGTTAAACATAATATCAAAGTACCATATTGGTAACACATCATCAACATGTCATTCACAAATTAAACACTTTAACAAAAGCAAGTATTATAACCATAATACATGAGTTCTTGACAAAGAACTAAAATGGGGCAGCAAGACTACATTTCCACAAAATCACTTCAAAATGATAAAACATGACAATGTATGATCAATAAAGAGTTTGAATATCACATACCTCTTGTAGACAAGTCTTGAGCAAGCTAAGAAGCTGAGAAACCCAGAGACCTTCTTTCTTGGCAAAGATTTTAAGCTTGCTTCCTCTTGAAGCAATAAACCACTTTTCAAGACAGTTGGAGTTGTGTAGTTTCCAACTGGTTTTTTAGAGTTTCAACAGTTGAGATATGATGTATATGAGGTGTTGGGAGTGTTAGAATGGTAGGAAATGCTTCAAGTAAGGATTTGGCTTTCAAAGTGCAAGAAAGTCAATATACTAAGGTGTGAAGGTTGACTTTTGGGAAAATGAGGTTTTTGAGTGGTTTGAATGTATGGACACCTTCTACATAATGTTTATGGATTGTGTAAATGGTTTTGGATGGCTTGGAAATGGTAGAATTGAGTTTGAGCAGAGTTTTGCTCAAGACAGCTTTTTAGTGAAAATGGAAAATTTTGGAAAATGAGATTTTTTGAGGAAATGAAAGAGAGTTGAGAGCTATTGTTTCTCTTGGTTTTGGATATTGCTATGGTGTATCTAACATCAATAAGGATGCCTCTATTTATAGTGAAAGCAAGGGTGAGGGAAGCTTTGTATTTTTCAATTTTGGAGGGAGTTTTATGAGGTTTTCAAATGAATCTTGCCAAGATCTCTTCGTATCAGTTCCATGGCTCAAACAAGGTCAGAAAATTAAATCGAATGATGGACATGAAGTGACGGAGGTGAGCTTAGGGTGTAGAGTGAGCAGCTGCAACATTCCTTGGAGGAAAAGTTTCTTTTTCCTCTTACACATTTGAATATTTTAATGCAAGTTGCTTGCAACTTGCCTCTCTCTTCACATCCCTCATTTTTCTGCATTTTCCTTCATCCACACATCTAATTATCAGATTTGATCATGATCCAAGGGTCAAGGATAGTTCAAGTTGTGGAAATTTGAATTTTGAGAAGTCTTGACATAGTGGTTTCAAGTGTTGGCAGCCCTAACTTCCATGGTTCATAACTTTCTGCTCACACATGCTATTGAGGAGTTCTAACACAATTTAGAAATCCCTTAAGTAGCTCTATAACTTTCATTTTTTTGGAGATTTCCAAATTCTAGATGGAACTAGGTTGAAAAACTCTTCCAAGTTGCTGAAAAAATCACTTAAAAAGGCTAAATAACATAGAATTTTTCTAAGTTATTTCCCTTCTTAAAATGAATCTTGTCATAACTCCAAATCTATGCATTTTTTGATCATGTACCACTTTGAGGATTTTGTAGGACTTGTCAAGAGCTTTCCAATGAGCTTTGAACCACTTCATTTGGATATGCTGTTGAGGAGTTATGGTCTTACCCCTTTCGAAACCCTGATTCCCGATTTTTGTAATTACTTCTTAACCCTTGATCCAATGGTCATGAAGTTTTATGGGAAGGTGTAATGTGACATAAGGAACATTTTTTATTCACATCTTGAAGTCAAATTCCTTATTGTTGAAGAGTTGACTTTTCGGCCAACCGTTCGATAAATCGGTGACTACCGAGTCGACTGTTCATGCTCCGGACATTTTGAGGACTTGAAACTCTTTGGATAGACTTCACTAAGACATAGGAGCTTAATAGACCTTGATCCCACCATTGAAACACTTTTCAAATCAAAAGTCAAACTACATTTGACTTTTCCTGATCGAAAACCCTAATCGGGTATCTTGAATTGCACTGTTCTCAATTCCCGGGTGACTGATAACGCGAAATCGTATATATATATAATGACGTACTTTTCTACTAATCAGCAACCGTTCTCACTCCGATTTCGGATATTTCCACACTATTTGTCCAGTATTTTGCAGGTATCCAAAGTCCATGCTCAAATGGAGCAAGATGAAGAAAACAAGCATTTACAGGTGAAAACCAGGCCAAAAAGCAGCAAAAACAAGTTCTGCTGATATGACGACCGTCACAAGGGTGTGACGACCGTCATACGTGTTACGACCTACATGGAATTAAAATGCAGATTTTCTGCACGTGCTGTGAAGTGCTTGAAAATGCCAAAGAGGAGTGGACCACTAACTCCTATATTCTCTGATATCAATCCCACTTCTTGAGGAAAGAAACCGTTGGAAATCCCATCTATAAAAGGAGGGAGTTGGTACCAGAAAAGAGGGCCGCATTGAAGAGACGAAGTGCTGCCAATTTACTTTCAGAGCAATTTTCAGTTTCCCATTTTCTTATCTTTATTTTGTTTCCTTTTTCTTTCTTTCCTTGCAATTGTTGTTTTACTTTCCAAACTTTATTCTGTACGAGTAATTGGCATAAAGACTGAACCCTGCCGTCATTTCGGAGGATTTCCCAAAAGCCAATCGAATTGTTTACAGGTTCTTATTTTAATCGTTAATTGATTTCTATTTCCCATTATAATGAATATTATTATTTTCTGCCATTATTTACGTGTTGTTAATTTATATCCCATGTCCGGCTAAATCTTAAGTAATCGGTATGTAATAAGTAATCGGATGGGATTCAATAATTAACCGGTGTATACCTTCCCTTTTCAAAACTTATTTATGGCTTCAGTTTTTAAATCGATTTTTATAAAATAAATGTTTGTCGCGACAGCGATAACTTATTTAAAAGCAGTTTTGCCATGACAGTGGGAAATTCATAAAGGTACGAACCAACAAGCGACAACTGAGGTTAAGTCCAGATAGTAAAAACTAAGCATTCATTTTAAAAACAGCGACAGCCCTTTAAAAGGAATTAGAACTTAATAGTTTTCAAAAAGTAACTTTAACCCCGAACGGGATAGCGACAGCGTACGTTCCGCCTTAGAGTTGCGAATAGCGTCAACAACCATCGTGAGACAAATGTCTTTAAACCGTCATTTTCTTCTTAAACTATTTTTGAAAACATAAAGACACCGGTGGCCTGTAGAATCCCTGAAGAACTAACATATTACATACCAGTTCAAGCATTTATACCTTAATTAACGCTTTAGTTCCCTTATAGTTTACGCAATTATTTTGCTTTTATTCCCCTAAAACATTACCAACCTAGCTAAACACAGTAACACCCGAAAATACTAGCTTGATTACGAGTCCCTGTGGGATCGATATCTATTATTACTACGCGATAGACTGTGCACTTGCAGTTAATTCAGTTAGACATAGAAAGTCGCGATCAAGTTTTTGGCGCCGTTGCCGGGGACCCGTTTAGTCAATAGTGTAATCCCTTGTTACACAGTATAGACTAGGTTAACTATTCTCTCTCCCTCTACTCGTTCTTCGGTTGTATGCCAAGTACTCGCTCACAAGGCGACGTCTTACAACCTACAATCGTCGAACTAGAGCGCTTCTTACATTTAAGAAGGCGCATCATCGAATATCAACGAAAACACAATATTCCTGATCTTCTAGCTCACCCTCCTGTTGAAGAAGCAAAGATGGCTGACGGACCTCAGAACAAACCGCTGAAGGACTACGCTACACCTTCTCAGTTGGAACCTCGAAGTAGCATTGTTGCCCCAGCTATAAACCGAAACGATTTCGAACTAAAACAGTCATTGTTGTCAGCTGTACAACAAAATCAATTCTCAGGAAATGCAACTGAGGATCCGAACGAACACTTAACGAAGTTTGTGCAATACGCAGACACAGTGAAGGCAAATGGAGTAACTCCAGACGCAATAAGACTTCGTCTTTTTCCTTTCTCTCTTAGAGATAGAGCTTGGACATGGTTATAATCCTTACCATCCAACTCCGTTACAACGTGGGAACAGTTGAAGAACGTTTTCTTAGCGAGATACTTCCCGCCAAGCAAAACTGTTATGCTTAGAGCTCAAATCAACGGATTTCGACAAAAAGATACTGAATCTCTCTACGAAGCGTGGGAAAGGTTCAAAGATATGATGAGAGCATGTCCTCACCACGGTTTAGAAGACTGGGTGACGATCCATACTTTCTACAATGGGCTTCTGTATAAAACCAGATTAACGGTAGACGCCGCTGCAGGCGGTGCACTTATAGATAAGCCATACGACGAAGCCTATCAACTTATCGAAAATATGTCTCTGAACCACTGCCAATGGGGAGGTGAACTAACTCCAACAGAGAAACCCGCAGAGAAAGGTGGGATGTACGAGATCAGCAGCCTTGAAAAGTTCAACGCTAAGGTAGATGCTCTAGCGCAGAAAATCGACAGTCTGACTGTTACCCCAACTGCAACCGTAGCTGCTGTAACTCCAAACTGCGAGTTATGCGGAATCGCCACTCATAATGCGCACGAGTGCCCATTATTGGCAGGAATCCCATCAGACCAAGTTAACTACGCTCAAGGAAATCCTTACGCAAATACTTACAACCCATGATGGAGGAACCACCCAAACTTTTCCTACAAGAACGATAATGCCTTGTAAGCACCCGCTGCTCCGCCAGGATATCAGAAACCAGCCGCTGCTGCCCAGACTGCCCCTAGGAAATCAAACCTCGAAGTGATGATGGAAAAATTCATAGCTACTCAAGCTCAAACAAATAAAGAATTCCTGAATCAAAACATACACACTAGCGAGCAAATTAAACAGCTGACCGAAAAAGTAGACGCTTTAGCCACCCACAATAAGATGCTCGAAACGCAGATATCACAAGTGGCTCAACAACAAGCCTCTGCAGCCGCCCCAGCTGGAACATTTCCAGGCCAGCCAGAACCTAATCCGAAAGGCCACACAAACGATGTTATATTGAGAAGTGGAAAAGAATTGGAAGGCCCAACAGATCCTAGGAATGAAGATTTAGTGAAGCATCAGAAATCTGATGAACCAACAGAAAAGGAGTCTGAAACAGAAAAGAAGGAATGTGACGAGCAAAAGGCCGTCAAAGATGAAAACTCATATGAGCCTCCAGCTCCATATAAACCATCTATCCCTTATCCTCAAAGATTAATAAACTCCAAAACTTCAGGATAATTTAAGAAATTTGTTGAACTTCTGAAACAACTAAACATCACTATTCCTTTCACAGAAGCGATAACTCAAATGTCGTCATACGCTAAGTTTCTTAAAGAAATCTTGTTTAATAAAAGGAAAATAGAAGATAACGAAACAATTACACTTACTGCCGAATGTAACGCAATCATTCAAAACAACATGCCTCCTAAACTAAAAGACCCAGGTAGTTTCTCCATACCTTGCGTCATAGAAAAGTTCGTTATAGACAAAGCTCTATGCGATCTAGGAGCCAGTATAAGTGTCATGCCTTTATCTATATGCAAAAAACTGAATATGGGAGAACTAAGACCGACTAAAATGTCTGTGCAATTGGCTGACCGATCAGTCAAATATCCCGTCGGTGTACTGGAAAACGTTCCAGTACTCATAGGCCAATTCTATATCCCAACTGACTTCATAATCATGGACATCAAAGAGGACTCTGTTACCCCAATTATCCTAGGAAGACCGTTCCTAGCGACAGCCGGAGCTATCATAGACGTAAAGAAAGGAAGGCTAACATTCGAAGTAGGAGAAGAAAAGATAGAGTTCATCCTTACTAAGTTCTTGAAGGCACCAGCTATAGATGACACATGCTATATAGTAGATGTCATTGACGAATGCATACGGGAATTAGAGAAGGAAGAAACTACATATTCTGAAATCATGAAAATCCAGATCCCTGCTATTCATGAAGACGACAACTGGCGTGCACCATACAAAGATGATAATCTGAGCGAGATCTTAGCACTAACTCCAAATCACATGCCAGGTCCGAAAAACCCAGCTTTAGAACTTAAAGAACTACCTAAAACCCTCAGGTACGAATTCCTAGATACAGAATTCAAAAGACCAGTAATAGTCAACGCTAATTTAGGACAATCAGAAACTAAGCAATTACTATAAGTCCTAAGGAAATACCCAACTGCGTTAGGCTATAATATAAGCGATCTAAAAGGCATACGTCCCTCCATTTGTATGCACCGTATCATGCTAGAGGAAGACTGCAAAACTTCAAGAGAACATCAAAGAAGGATAAACCCGATTCTAAGCACTGTAGTCAAAGACGACGTGAAAAAGTTACTAGACGCAGGAATCATATACCCGATCTCCGACAGCCAATGGGTCAGCCCAGTACACGTAGTACCAAAGAAAGGAGGCGTTACTGTAGTGAAGAATGCGAAAGGTGAATTGATAACCCAAAGAGTTGTGACTGGAAACAGGATGTGTATCGATTACAGAAAACTGAACAAGGCGACTCGGAAAGATCACTTCCCTTTACCTTTCATAGACCAGATGTTGGAAAGACTAGCGAAACATTCGTACTTCTACTATCTAGATGGTTATTCGGGATTCTTTCAAATTCCTATTCACCCCGATGACCAAGAAAAGACGACATTCACCTGTCCCTATGGTACTTTTACTTATCGCCGAATGTCGTTCGGACTGTGCAATGCTCCAGCAACCTTCCAAAGATGCATGATGGCAATCTTTGCAGATTACATAGACGACATCATGGAAGTGTTCATGGATGACTTCTCTGTATGCGGACAAAGCTTTGAAAGCTGCCTGTCAAATTTAGAAATGGTACTCAAAAGATGCGCTAAAGTGAACCTTGTTCTTAATTGGGAGAAATGCCATTTCATGGTCCGACAAGGCATCGTTTTAGGACACGTCATATCTGAAAAAGGGATTGAAGTTGACAAAGCAAAAATAGAGATCATAAAGGATCTTCAACCTCCGAAAACCGTACGAGAAATACGAAGCTTCTTAGGACCCGCTGGATTCTACCGAAGATTCATAAAGGATTTCTCGAAAATCACAAAACCTCTTACAGGTTTATTAATGAAAGATGCCGAGTTCATCTTCGACAAAGAATGCTTAGAAGCATTCAAAACTCTAAAGTCATCACTTATCACCGCACCAATCATGCAACCCCCAGATTGGCGATTACCATTCGAAATCATGTGCGATGCGAGTGATTACGCTATAGGTGCAGTTCTAGGACAAAGGGAAAATAAGAACTTTAGACCCTGCCCAAATGAACTATGCCACAACGGAAAAGGAACTTCTAGCAGTCGTGTTTGCACTTGACAAATTCTGTTCCTACTTAGTAGGAGCCAAAATAATCATATACATAGATCACGCTGCCATTAGGTGCCTAATGAGCAAAAAGGATGCCAAAGCAAGATTATTGAGATGGATCCTATTATTACAAGAGTTCGACTTAGAAATTAAAGATAAGAAAGGGACCGAGAACGTAGTTGCAGATCACTTATCCCGTATAGAGGGCATTAAACAAGAACCAGTGCCTATCAATGACGACTTTCCCTATGAACGTCTGATAGCCAAATTGGAAAGCGATATGTCCAACTCAACTTCAGAAGAACCAGAACTGGAAAAAGCCGTGGAAGCTGTCTATGCCTAAGCCAATTTGCCGTGGTTTGCCGACATCGTTAATTACTTGGCCGCAGGTGTGCTTCCACTGGACCTAACTAATCAACAAAGGAAGAAATTCGTCCACGACTTAAAGCATTACTACTGGGACGAACCTCTACTCTTCAAACGAGGTGCCGATGACTTATACCGTCGTTGTGTCCCAGAGGAAGAAATAGAAGACATCATTTCCCAATGCCATTCAGCACCTTATGGTGGTCATGCTAGTACTTCAAAGACGTGCGCTAAAATTCTACAATCTGGCCTATTTTGGACCAGCATCTGGAAGGATGTCCATATCGCTGTACTAAAATGCGACCGGTGCCAACGCACTGGCAATATCTCACGACGCGATGAAATGCCTCAGAAAGGAATTTTAGAAGTAGAAATCTTTGACGCCTGGGGAATAGACTTCATGGGACCTTTCCCGTCTTCGTTTGGAAACAAATATATACTCGTCATTGTCGATTATGTATCTAAATGGATAGAGGACGTTTCCGCTCCAACAAATGACACACGAGTAGTCGTCAAACTCTTTAGAAACACAATCTTTCCTAGATTCGGTGTACCCAGACTCGTCATTAGCGACGGTGGTTCACACTTCATATCGCGAATCTTTGACAAACTACTCTCCAAATACGGAGTCAAACACCGCGTAGCTACACCGTATCATCCACAAACTAGTGGATAAGTGGAGGTTTCGAACAGAGAAATAAAGCAAATTTTAGAAAAGACTGTCGCAACCTCCAGGAAAGATTGGTCATCAAAGCTGAACGAAGCTTTATGGGCTTATAGGACCGCCTTTAAGACACCAATAGGTACCACACCATTTAAACTAGTTTACGGAAAATCATGTCACTTGCCGGTAGAATTAGAGCATAAAGCCTTCTGGGCTATTAAGACGCTGAACTTCAACTACACTGCGGCAGGAGAGAAACGAATCCTGAACCTTCATGAATTGGAAGAGCTCAGATTGGATGCATACGAGAATGCACGTATTTACAAAGAAAGAACCAAGAAATGGCATGATAAACGTTCGATCCGGAAACAATTCAGTGTGGGAGACATCGTGCTCCTATTCAACTCCAGATTAAACTTTTCCCTGGAAAATTAAAATCTAGATGGTCTGGACCTTTTGAGATCACCAAAGTCCTTAAGAGTGGAGCTGTTGAAATCAGAAATCAAATCAATGCACCGTTTACAGTAAACGGACATCGTTTGAAGCATTATAATCAAAATGAACACAGCCACCACGTGAGCAATATGAAATTGCTCGAGCTTCCCGAATAGCTTATAGCCAAGCTATCGTCAGGCTTCTGACATTAAAGACAATGCTGATTGGGAGGCAACCCAATTTTTCTCGTTTTTCCCTTCTACATTTATTAAAACTATGTTTTCCTTTTAACTTATAATTTCTATAAGCTTTTATTTTCTTATTTTTCTACTATTTATTTTATTTTTATTTTTCTTTCTTTTATCACCCTTTGCTTCTAAAAAAATATGATCTGAGTGAATGTGATTTTAACTTTTCCAGGATTTTAAAGTCGTTCTACTTTTCTCCCGTTTTTATCTGACTAACGAGTATGGCTGACATCGACGTTACGACTGTTGTATTTAGAAGACTAGCTCATAAGGCCAGATTTGAGGCACTGACTCAGAGAAGCTTTGCTTCGACTCTGTACTACGATAGACCCACCATGGACAAGCTAGGAATCCAGGATAGCATTCAGTATTTATTTAACCAATTAGGCTGGGAGCAAACTACTCTAAAGACCCGATTTGCTACCTACCGCGAACTCACGTTCGAATTCCTTAGCTCCTTAAGTTACTTACCCAAACATGGTTATGGATCCACTAAAGAGCTGATAACCTTTAGAATGTTTGGAATGGACCAAACACACAATCGTACATCGTTAGCTAACATCCTAGGCTTCCCTAGCAGACCTTTTGTGTTTACCACCACTGAAGAGGATATTGATCTCAAGTTAGAACAATTCTGGGGTACCATCACCGGTACCTATCACCCTGAACTGAATGACATGCACAACAACGAGATACACAATCCAACCCTCCGTTATTTCCATAGGATTTTAGCCCATACCCTATTTGGGAAGGAGGAAAACATTACAACAGTCTCAAAGGAAGAGTTGTTCATCCTTCTCTGTGCTTCACAAGGCCGCCCTGTAAATGCTGTCCCTTTTATGATGAGGGCATTTACACGCCTTAATCAGGAACCTCACTCACCCATTTTAATAGGAGGCTTATTCACCATGATTGCCCATGAAATTGGCCTGCGGTATTACCTGAACAAAGCTATTCGTTTCGGCAACCTCAGATCAATGGACATCCAGTTCTGCTTCAACAGACGTACCTTAGGTACCTTAGGACCAGGAGCCTACGAATACCTCATAGTTGATCAACCTGTCCACCTTTTCACATTGCCCAACCACGAGCTAACAAGTATCCACAATAAGAACAATTGGCTTTATGAATTGGACGAGCCTATGGGACCCCCATCACCTCACTCCACACCCCAGGCTTACATGTATGACAGTGCTCAAATATCAGAAGCACATGACTATTTGTACTACCAAGATTATGAGTCCGAAGTGGAGATAGATCCTGAGACCCCTCCTAACTACCATAACTTTCCTGACCCCACTCTTGAACAAGACACAGGCAAGTTGGACACTGTTCTGAGAACTATGGACGACCTCAAGCTGGAAGTAACCACTATAAAAGATGAATTAACGCAGCTTCACATGGATTTTGTTACTTACATGGACGTAGTTAGCGACCAATTTAATGACGTTATTCAATAGATCAACAACTTGAAGAAACCAAAGGAGTGATATTTTAATTTTCTCTTTAATTTTAGCTCACTGCATTTTACATTGTTTCACATTATTTAATTTTGCAATTGTTTCTTTTTGGATATTGTATTACATTAAACTCGTTTTTGATTCAATGTTATTTTAATTTCATTCCGATATCTCCCTTAATTATGTTTCATGTTATTTTCTATTTTATCAGTCTATCGTACTGCAAAAGAATTCAAAAATCACATATTCCAATGTTAAAACGCCCCACAAGCGAACTTCTGCAATTCTGCAGAATTTGCTGTTGTGACGGTCGTCACACTCCCCTGACGGTCGTCACGCGTATTACGACCGTCACACACCCCTGACGGTCATCACGCGAATAAAACCCCAATTCTATCAAAACAGAGGTTACGCACCTCTCCACCTTCACTATCCTAATTCCCTACTTTCCCACATTTAAACACCACTAAAACCCTTCCGAATCCCCCATTAAACCTCCACCATTTCAACTTCCACTTCACTACTATATATTAACCTCTGCATTCCCATACCTCACCATCCTCAGAAACTTCCTATTCTCAACCTCTGCACTTCTCTCACGAAAATGGCCAGACAAAATCGTCCAAACCCCGACTTGAGCACTATCACTTTCCGAGAAGGCGAGGCCGGCGAAATGCAGCAGACCAACTACATAGCTTTCCATCAACGGTCGCTTCAGCCGACCCAGTATGCTCACCTAGAATCTCTGACAGAACTAGAACTTCTGGATGGCGTAACTTGGATGTTACAGAGAGCCGACATCTGGCATCTCTGCACCAATCCCCAACCCACCTACGAGCAACTCACACTGGAGTTTCTCAGTTCCTTCGCATAAGTAACTTCACCCGGCGATACCAACCAACTTACCGGCGCCGACTGCTTCCGCTTGTTCGGCACCAAATATCAAGTCCCCCAGGACCGCATCGCCGTCATTCTACAGTTTCCTCACAGCGACGATGCTCATCGCCGCCTATCCGATCCATTCTACCAAGAAGCTTTCCCTTTATGGAACCAACTGACCGGCACCACTCCAGAAAGTTGGGACACTCTGAATGCTACTCACATCCACAACCCAACAATCCGCTACTTTCATCGCGTGTTGAGCAACACCATATTCGCTCGTGACAGTAAACACAAGGTCAACTCGAAGGAGCTGTTTTTCCTCCGTTGCGTGTTCGCTACGGAACCTGTTAATGCCGCCCCGTTCCTCTTGGCTCACATTCAAGCCAATTGCAATCGCGGCTCAAAACCCTTCTATTTTGGTGGCATCATCACATCCATTGCCTTAGGCCTTAGCCTTGGCGACCGCCTCCAGACCCTCCGCCAGATGCCCTCTGTCTTCCTAGACACCGACCACTGTCGCGCCTCCCACATAATTAGATCCCGTGCAGATGGGAAATATCATCCGGTAGTGCGAGGCCGCACTATCCAGAGCATCATCATGCCTTCACGCACCCGAATGCATCCGTAGGACAGAGCCAACTGGCTTTTCGATACCACTGCCCCTGCTGCCCCAACTCAGGATACTGACCACGAGCCCAGGGATGAAGTTCAAGAGGAGTTAGACAGAGCCAACCAGCCTGAGCCATCACAAGCAAATGCTGCCGAAGGCCCTTCCTCGCGCCACCGCCGCCTTCCTGCCACTGATGACACATCCGAGGCCCTCCTCCGCTGCATCGAACAGCAGAATCAGATAATGCTTATGATGGAACAGCAGAATCGACGGGCTGAAGAATTCGAAGCGTGGCAGAGAGAAAAAACCGGTCACATGAGGCAAACTATGCAGTAGAACCAGGACGTCCATTCCGGCCTAGCCGATGACATGGCCAACCTCACTGTGCGAGTCGACGGCCTCCGTGATTACATCTTCCACACCGGAGCTTTGAACCTCGCGGCACGCGACGGCACAGCCAGAGGTAGAGGTAGAGATCGAGGAAGAGGAAGGGACTAGTAGTATTTTTCATTTTTTGTCTTTTTGTTTTTCTTTCCTTTGTATTTCTCCCTTCCACATTCTTTCAAATCAGTGAGGACATTGATTGTGATAGTGTAGGAGTGGACCGTTATTTCCCTTTTCCCTGTCATTTCCCATTTCCAATTGTACTTTTTCTTTCAAATTTTCAATTTAAAGCAAGTTTAATTTCGGCAAATAAGCTCTTATATATATATATATATATATATATATATATATATATATATATATATATATATATATATATATATATATATATATATATATATATATATATATATATATATATATATATATATATATATATATATATATATATATATATATATATATATATATATATATATATATATATATATATATATATATATATATATATATATATATATATATATATATATATATATATATATATATATATATATATATATATATATATATATATATATATATATATATATATATATATATATATATATATATATATATATATATATATATATATATATATATATATATCCGTTACGTGAACTCCCCGCGCTTTATCTGACATATACAAAGAAACTTTTATCCTCTCCAAAGCATCACGTGACACGCCTAAACCTTACCAAGTTTGGAATCTCCGAGAAGAAAATTCTAACAAAGCTTCTACGCCTTGATACCTTAGACCTCTGGTTTATGTGAGTCTGTCTCACTACTTACTCGTACCAAAGCCTCAAGTTTTGACTCGAACGGAGCCCCCAGTAGTTTATACGAGCAGTCAGCACCATCCTAAACACTTCTAAGCAAGAAACTGATGCAAATAAGTGTGTGATCTCTAGTATGAATTCAATAATCTTGAATTAAAAGAAAATCCATATAGCCTGAATATAGAGACATGTCCCTTCTAAGTTAGGTGCTCCTCGCCTGAGCATTTAGCCCAACGGTACGAAACTCTTGCAGATTTATAGTAGAATGAGCATATGTGCAAATAAAATATCAAACTAGCAAAGAGATCATAATCACCAACAGGTTTTCTTGCCATGAACGTGTATGGACAACGGGCTTAATGTGACTGCGCCAGAGCGAAGCCGGGTAAAATTTGTTGCGAGAAACTTCAAGCCGAGCTGCAGTAACATGATTGGGACTGGCTTGCATAAAAGAGAGGCCTTCGAAGACTTACAATCAAGTGTCGTTGCCGTATACGCTTTGTTTCTATTGGACCCCCGGTTTTTCCTAACTTGGCGTCCGAGAAATCTTATCAAAGGAAGAGTGTGCCGCGTGCTTGCCGAACTTTAAATTTTTCCTACCTTTACTTGAGGACAAGCAAAGATTCAAGTTTAGGGGAGTTTGATAACGCGAAATCGTATATATATAATGACGTACTTTTCTACTAATCAGCGACCGTTTTCACTCCGATTTCAGATATTTCCACACTATTTGTCCAGTATTTTGCAGGTATCCAAAGTCCATGCTCAAATGGAGCAAGATGAAGAAAACAAGCATTTACAGGTGAAAACCAGGCGAAAATCAGGCCAAAAAGCAGCAAAAACGAGTTCTGCTGATATGACGGCCGTCACAAGGGTGTGACGACCGTCATACGTGTTACGACCGTCATGCAATTAAAATGCAGATTTTCTGCACGTGCTGTGAAGTGCTTGAAAATGCCAAAGAGGAGTGGACCACTAACTCCTATATTCTCTGATATCAATCCCACTTCCTGAGGAAAGAAACCGTTGGAAATCCCATCTATAAAAGGAGGGAGTTGGTACAATAAAAGAGGGCCGCATTGAAGAGACGAAGTGCTGCCAATTTACTTTCAGAGCAATTTTCAGTTTCCCATTTTCTTATCGTTATTTTGTTTCCTTTTTCTTTCTTTCCTTGCAATTGTTGTTTTACTTTCCAAACTTTATTCCGTACGAGTTATTGGCATAAAGACTGAATCCTGCCGTCATTTTGGAGGATTTCCCAAAAGCCAATCGAATTGTTTACAGGTTCTTATTTTAATCGTTAATTGATTTCTATTTCCCATTATAATGCATATTATTATTTTCTGCCATTATTTACGTGTTGTTAATTTATATCCCATGTCCGGCTAAATCTTAAGTAATCGGTATGTAATAAGTAGTCGGATGGGATTCGATAATTAACCGGTGTATACCTTCCCTTTTCAAAACTTATTTATGGCTTCAGTTTTTAAATCGATTTTTATAAAATAAATGTTCGTCGCGACAGCGAGAACGTATTTAAAAGCAGTTTTGCCACGAAAGTGAGAAATTCATAAAGGTGCGAACCAACAAGCGACAGCTGAGGTTAAGTCCAGATAGTAAAAACTAAGCATTCATTTCAAAAACAGCAACAACGCTTTAAAAGGAATTAGAACTTAATAGTTTTCAAAAAGTAACTTTAACCCCGAACAGGATAGCGACAGCGTACATTCCGCCTTAGAGTTGCGACTAGCGTCAACAACCATCGTGAGACAAAGGTCTTTAAGCCGTCATTTTCTTCTTAAACTATTTTTGAAAACATAAAGACATCGGTGACCTGTAGAATCCTTGAAGAACTAACATATTACATACCGATTCAAGCATTTATACCTTAATTAACGCTTTAGTTCCCTTATAGCTTACACACTTATTTTGATTTTATTCCCCTAAAACATTACCAACCTAGCTAAACACAGTCACACCCAAAAATACTAGCTTGATTACGAGTCCCTGTGGGATCGATATCTATTATTACTACGCGATAGACTGTGCACTTGCAGTTAATTCAGTTAGACATAGAAAGTCGCGATCAGTGACCACCTCAAATTGGATTCATACTTGACCCAATGTAGTATGTTTGATGATGTGGAGACTTATTCGAAGTTGAATCAATCCAAAACATTGTTTGATCAGACCATTGAAGCCTTGATTTTGACGGTGCGGAACCCTAATTCATCTGCATCTTGACAAAGATAAACTTGAACTAGGTTAAGGTCAGTTAATAAAACTAATATGATCTTAAAATGATGATGAGGATCTAAGGGGTCAAAATTTGGGGTGCAACAGATGCCCCTATTTAAATATCTTCACTAGATGGTAATGAGAGATGACAATCCTCATAGAATCGTAGTGAAAGGTATTTAAATATAGCAAACCAGAAATTTTGTCCCTTAGATACGATGGTATGCAAAAGGACGAATGCAAATATGCCATGAATCTAAATGATATCATATGATGCTTGAATGCAAGACAGATGCAGACACACGAGCAAATATAAAAGAACGACAATACAATGAGTAACCACTCACGAGGACCTAACACACTGGGGAAAGATTCAAGACTAAGTAAGAAAGATAGTTCAATCATGATTAAAGATGCTTGTTCAAGGAAATTCTTCACACAGGGGACACAAATTCCACCAGGGAAGACACATCTTCATTGGGGAAAGGAGATACGAACCTCACTGGGGATAACCAGATGAGGAAGCCCACCGGGGAAGATAACAATTCTTCACTGGGGAAACGAAATAATGTAAACCACACTGGGGAAGAAACCCAATGGGGAAAACATGCTGGGGAACAAATCCACTGGGGAAGCAAGGCTCCACCGGGGAAAAGACGGAACGAAGACACGAATCTCACTGGGGATAACCAGATGAGAAAAATTTCCTATAACGAAGAGTTCAAATGGGATCTTCAGGAAAAGGTTAGAAACAAGACCGGGCGTGCCGGGGAGATTAGTATCGACTAATTCTCCGAGACTTGACTGGAAAAGCAAAAGCTTCAATTAGGGAGACTAGTGACGACCCGAATAACAAATAGCTTCAAACAGTGCTAGTTTCCACTAGACTTACTGGGGAGGATGGTGATGACCAATCCAAAGTTCGGCTTCCAAAAAGTGCTAAATACCATTAGACTTCCTGGGGATATGGTGACAACCAAATTGAAGTTACAATCTCAATTGGGAATTTCCAAACAATATTGATAAACCACAGGACTTCGGCTGGGGGAATTGGTAACAACCGACTAGTAACGACTAGCTACCAAGCAATGCCAGTAACTACTGGACTTAGAGGGGACTGGTGATAACCAAATCAGGATATGACAATAACAATTGGTTCTGGATAATGCTAGTAACCACTAGACTTAACCGGAGAAATCGGTAACGACCGAGTCCAAGGAGACCAATGACCATTGGATTTTCAAAGAGTTTGGTAACGACCAGACCAAAGTGGTGATAACAATCTGATTTAAGCGATGCCAATAATCATTGGACTTAGGCTAACTGGTGACGACCAAATCCAGGGGTATACCAATAACAACTGGCTCAGGATAATGCTCGTAAACATTAGATTTTCCAAACAGTGCTAGTGGCCACTAGACTTCAAAAGATTGGTAATAACCGAATCAAAAGGCACCAATAACAATTGGATCTGAAGGTAATACTCGTAACTACTAGATTCAGAAAGACTGGTAATAACCAAATCAATAGGTACCAATAACAACAAGATTTGAAGGCGGTGTCAATAATTACTGGACTTTTACGGAATTTTGGTGACGACCAACCCAAGCACCAATGACCATTGGTTTTAAGAGGCAAATACTAGTGACCACTAGATTTTAGCAAAGATTGGTAAAAACCGAATCAAACAGACTCCAATAACGATTGGTTGGCTTTACTAACTGGATCAGTGACAACTGGGTTTGGAAAATTGTTGGGGACGACCAAATCAAGATACCGAACATAATTGGTTCTGAGCAGGTGCTAGTGACCACTAGTCTTTCAAAAATTATTGGTGACAACCAAATCAAAGATGAATATTGGTAACAATCTCCCATTTGTGTAAATTGGATATTGCTAGTCACAACCAGCTTCCCGGAGAAGATAGTAGTCCCAGGATGTCAACTTCGAAGCGAAATTGCAGCAAAAGATCAAAGATAAAGGTAACGACCAAAAGATCTCAAAGGCAGCATCCGGACAAACAAAAACCAAAACCAAATGCAAACAAATGCGTATGCTGGTATGATGCTATATGTAAAAATGCGGACCGACCCGCAGGAACAAAGGAAAGCAAAATAAGGAAAACACAGAGAGGACTCGTCACGCTGAGTCTCAAAGCTTCAAGTCAGGCGGCACTTCCTTATTGGCGTAGATAACGATCTTTCTAATAATATCCTCATAATTTTGCAGAGGAGAAGTCTTGGCTTAAGAGATGGAATTGCTGTCGGACACATCTAGTTTGGTCAAAGGTGACAGCAAACTTTCACAACTTTGAGAACTGCGTAATGTTATCAGATTACCTCTAGAACTCTTCAATTGTTTTGTCAAATTGTGTTTTCTTTTTAAAATCAAAAATTTAAAATTTTCAAACACTTTGCTTTCAAGAAAATTCTTATTAACGAATAAGTGAAATTGCATAACAAAAATAGAAGATCATAACAATGATTGGCCAAAATCTGATTTTATTGATAGACAAGAACTTTACAGAGGCAAAGCCTCAGGAACTTTATACATTTGAAAAAATGGCACACATAAAAGGTTACAGAATCCCATAATAATCTGGTCCTTTTAACTGTTAGTTCATTTGCTTCGCTGCTTCTGGCGAGAATGACAGACATTGATCTTTCTTCTGATACCTTGCGCAAGGATTTTCCCCGGTATTGGTCAGCTTTCGATTCTTGGACTTCTATCTTGCTGAAGCACCGGAATCTCCTCCCTAGGTCTTATGCTTTAGGCATAGTACTTTCTCACTGCATCTGAGTTGATGGGATACTTGAGTTGTTCGCCATCCATGGTCTCAAGAATTAGAGATCCTCTGGAGAAGACAGTTTTTACAACGAAAGGGCCATCATAGTTGGGCATCCACTTGCCGCGCATATCCTTTTGAGTTGGTAGGATTTTTCTAAGCACAAGCTCTCCTTCCCTATACTCTTTGGGACGAACCTTCTTGTTGAACGCTCTTATCATTCTTTGTTGATAGATCTGACTATGACACATGGCCGTCATTCTTTTCTCATCAATGAGGTTCAATGAATCAAACCTTTCTTTTATCTATTCGTCTTCATCGAGCTCGGCCTCCCTCAAGATCTTGAGAGAAGGTATTTTGACTTCAATGGGTAGCACAGCGTCCATCCCATATACTAAGGAAAAGGGAGTTGCCCCTGTTGAAGTTCACACTGATGTTCAGTATCTGTGTAGAGCAAACGGTAACATCTCGTGCCAATCCTTGTAGGTTATGACCATCTTCTGTACTATTTTCTTGATATTTTTGTTTGCAGCCTTCACTGCGCCATTCATCTTAGGTCTGTAAGGAGACGAATTATGATGTTTGATCTTGAAATCGTCACAGAGTTCCTTCATCGTTTTGTTGTTTAGATTTGGCCCATTGTCAGTAATGATCTGGTTAGGAATACCATATCGGCAGATGATTTCCTTTTTGATGAAGCGAGCAACCACTTGCTTTTTCACGTTCGCATACGACACTGCTTCCACCCATTTGGTGAAGTAATTGATTACAACAAGGATGAAGCAATGGCCGTTGGAAGCTTTTGGCTCTATTGCCCCAATCATATCTATGCCCCACATTGCAAAAGGCCATGGTGATGTCATCACATTAAGAGGATGCGGAGGGACATGCACTTTGTCGGCATAGACTTGGCATTTGTGGCATTTTCGAGCGAAGAGTATGGAGTCAGTCTCCAAAGTTAACCAGAAGTAGCCTGCCCTTAATATTTTCTTAGCCATAGCGTGGTCGTTTGCATGGGTGCCAAAGGTTCCCTCGTGTACTTCAAATATTATGAGATTCGCCTCTCTTTCGTCGACACATCGGAGTAGAACCATGTCATGGTTTCTTTTGTACAAGGTACCATTGCTGATGAAGAATTTAGCCGATAATCTTCGTATGGCTCTTTTGTCAATTGTGGATGCGTCAGCTGGATATTCTAGATTTTGAAGAAAGTTCTTGATGTCGTGGAACCACGGTTTCTCATCAACTTCTTCATCTATTGTCATGACATATGCAGGTATTGTCCTTCTTTTAATACGAATCAGAGGCGCCTCGTTAACAAACTGGACCTTCCACATCGATGCCATCATGGCTAGTGCATCAGCAATGTGATTTTCCGCTCTTGGAACATGCTTGAAGGTGATTTCATCAAAATATTCATCCATCTCCAAGATATGAGTTTTGTAAGGGATAAATTTTTCATCCCTGGTTTCCCATTCTCCTTTGAGTTGGTAGATCACCAAAGCAGAATCACTGATCACTTCTAAGATTTTGATGCGGAGATCGATAGCAGCTCCCAACCCTAAGATGCAGGCTTCATACTCGGCTATGTTGTTCGTACACGAGAAACAAAGTCGGGCTGTAACGGCAGTATACCCTCCAGTTGGATTTTTCAGAACAGCTCCAACACCATGGTCGTTCTTGTTTGATGCTCCATTGAACATCATTTCCTAGCAGGATCCAGGCTCGGGACCTTCTTCCGGACCAGGCTCTGGTTTTGTATGTTGAATATACATCACATCTTCATCAGGAAAATCAAACTTGAGTGGTTGATAATCCTCCATGGGGTGCTCTGCAAGGTGTTCTGACAAGACACTTCCTTTGACAGACTTCTGAGCAACATATTGAATATCGTACTCTGATAAGAGCATATGCCATCTGGCCAATCTTCCTGTTTGAGCTGGCTTCTTAAAGATGTACTTGATGGGGTCCATCATAGAAATCAACATTGTGGTGTGACAAATCATGTACTGTCTCAGACGCTTGGCGGCCTATGCTAAGGCATAACAGGCTTTTTCCAGGGGAGAGTAACAACTCTCGCAATCGGTGAATTTCTTGCTCAGGTAGTAGATTGTGCGTTCCTTCTTTCCTGACTCGTCAGTCTGGCCTAAGACACAGCCCATTGAATCTTCTAGTACTGTCATATACATGAACAAAGGTCTTCCTGGCACAGGAGAAATCAACACGGGAGGCTCTTGTAAGTACTGTTTGATTTTCTCAAATGCGGCCTGGCAGTTTTCGTTCCATACCACCGTCTGATCTTTTAGTAACAACTTGAAGATCAGCGTGCAAGTAGGAGTTAGATTGGAGATGAATCTGGAGATGTAATTCAGACGTCCGAGGAAGCCTCTGACTTGTTTCTCTGTTTTAGGAGCAGGCATCTCCTGGATTGCTTTAACTTTGTCAGGGTCTACTTCAATTCCTTGTTGACTAACGATGAAACCAAGTAACTTGCCTGAGCAAACTCCGAAGGTGCATTTTGCTGGATTTAACCTAAGTTGATACTTTCGGAGTCTCTCAAATAGCTTCAACAGATGATCCAAGTGGTCTTCTTCGCTTTGGGATTTTGCGATCATATCATCCACGTATACTTCGACTTCTTTATGCATCATATCGTGAAAGAGTGTGACCATGGCTCTCTGATACGTTGCCCCTGCATTCTTCAAACCGAAAGGCATAACCTTATAACGATAGGTGCCCTAGGGTGTGATGAAGGTTGTCTTCTCCATGTCGGTTGGATACATTTTTATCTGGTTATAACCAGAAAATCCGTCCATGAATGAGAATACTGCGAAGCTTGTTGTATTATCCACCAAAGTGTCAATATGTGGTAGAGGGAAATCATCCTTCGGGCTTTCTTTGTTTAAATCCCTGTAATCGACGCACATCCTGACCTTGCCATCCTTTTTTGGGACTGGTACAATGTTTGCCACCCATTCTGGATATTTGGATACCGCTAAAAAGCCTGCATCAATTTGTTTTTTGACTTCGTCTCGGATTTTAAGAGCCATATCTGGTCTTGACCTGTGAAGTTTTTGTTTGACCGGAGGACACTTTGGCTTCAGGGGGAGCTTGTGCATAACAATGTCAGTATCCAACCCTGGCATGTCTTGGTAAGACCAAGCAAATATGTCGACATAATCTCTGTGGAATGTTATCAGCTTGCTTTTGATCTTTGGCCTCAATGATGCCCCAATCTTGACTTCTCTTTTTTCTTCTTCTGACCCCAAATTGACGACCTCAGTCTGCTCTTTGTATGGCTGGAGATAAACATCTTCGTACTCAGCCATTCTTTTCAACTCTTCTGGGACTTCCAATTCTTCATCATTTTCTTCTTTCGCTTGAAAGACAGATGAACCACTAGTAGAAGGAGCCGAAGAATCATAGGGTTCTGTGGTGGATGGAGGTATTCTGCATGTTTTATTTTTGGGAACAATTATACACACATACACAGACATGCAGATGAAGGGTTGTTTTTATTTTTCAAAAAGATTGCCATTTTTCCTTCTAACAAAAAGAGTGAAAATGATGCGCAAAATAATAAACAAGAGTTTTAACAAAAACACTTTTTCATTAATGATTTTCAAATTGCAAAGTGGCCCAATACAAAATAATTTGCAGGCCTTGGGCAAGACCATGAATTTTAAAGAAAACACGAAGCTAACAAGCAGAGTGAATTACTCTAAAGGTAAAAAGACAGGAATTTCCACAGCCTCCCAGTTGCGCAAAACTGCTCCTCCCCTAGTTATTAGATGATCTAGATTACCATACTCATCTTCAGCAATGATGGCGTTGATTTGTATTCCGCCATTGGTAAATATTTCCTTCAAAGACTTCTTCTTCATGGTGCTTTCCTCTGGTTTGACTTCTAGAGTTGGTTTGTAACCCAACCCTTGTCGATCGTTTTTGGCCCGAGCGTTGACTTCGATGATCTCCCCCCATCCCAATGGAATTCCAGCTTTCAGTGCCGCCTTGATACTCTGAACAGAGGTGAATGATGGACCACGAGTTATGTCTGATTCGTCGACTAGAACAGCATGGGCTATTTCTAGTGCTTGAAAGGCTGTCTCAAGGGAATCTTCGTCAGCTTCGATATACCGAAATGAGGACAAGTTGCTTACCATTAAATCCTCTTCCCCATGAACAATGACCAACTGGTCATCCACGACAAACTTCATCTTCTGGTGGAGAGTAGAAGTAACAGCGCCAGCTGCGTGGATCCATGGCCTTCCTAGTAAACAACTGTAGACCGGATTAATATCCATCACCTGAAAGGTGACTTCAAAGATTTGTGGTCCGATCATGATAGGAAGATCAACCTCCCATATCACAGCTCTCCTAGATCCATCAAATGCCTTCACTATGAGAGAAGTTGGCCTCATGGTAGCACCTTGATAAGCCAGCTTAGCTAGTGTCCTCTTCGGCATTACATTGAGCGTTGATCCTGTATCAACAAGAACCCTGGACATTGTATCTTCTTCGCATTTGATCGAAACATGCAGAGCACGGTTGTGCTTGCGTTTCTCAGCCGTCAAATCATTGTCGTCAAAGCTTAGCGTGTTGCAGGCCGTGATGTTTGCTACAATGGAGTCAAATTGCCCCACTGTAATATCTTTGGTAACATGGGCTTGTGTCAAGATTTTGAGCAAAGCCTGGCGATGCGCCGGAGAGCTTAAGAGTAAGGCCATGACCGAGATCTTAGATGGTGTTTGATTTAGTTGGTCTACCACCCTGTAATCACTCCGTCTAATGATTCTTAGGAACTCTTCATTATTTTTTACGCTTTCTTTTCCTTTGACCAAAGGCTCTTTAGTGACAACTACCTTTGGAACGGGTTTCGGAGGAATAACAGCTTTTGGAACGGGAATTATTGGCGGAGGAGCCACATTGTATGTCTGCGGTTGGTATATGCAACCACTCCGGGCCATCTTGCTCCCATCGGAAATGTTAGCTACATTTGCTGGCTTCCTTTCTTTAAAGATTTCCTCTCACCATGAATGGTCCTGCTTCGGTGTTACAGCCCTTGGGTGAGGTTTGGATCCTCCCCTTGGTTCAAACCTGGGTTGTCCCCTCCCAAATTTTGGGGGTGCATCATCGCGGAATACCAGCCGGACGTTCTTGTAGTTGTTGTTGTTGTTGTTATTTCTGAACACAACTCTTTTGTTAGGCTCTTCTGGCATGTTAAACACGGGTCCGATGACTGCCACATCTTCCCCTTTCTTCCTGCGAGCAATCTCTATCATCCCTTGTTTGATCATTGCTCGAATGTCTTTTTCACAGCGTCACAACCCTCTGGGTTCAGCATGCATTGTTCGCAGTCTTCGTGAGATGTCTTAAGCGCCCATGCCTGAGCAAGACGTTTGTGTAGGTCTGCCAATGGCACCTTGATCTCATCGATAGTGGTGACTGTCTTATCCTTTGACCCTTCACCTTTTTCAGTAATGGCATTGACTCCACCATGGTTTGGCAGAGGATTATTCTTTACGTTTGGATGATTGTCTTCAAAGAACATAATTCTTTTTTCATTTAATTCACGAACGAGGTGCTGAAGTGCGAAGCAACCTTGAAGATCATGGCCTGGAGCGTTCTCATGAAATAGACAATGGGCATTGGCGTTGTAGTAGAATGGAAGTGGATTGGGTGGAGCACCCAATTTCCTTGTCTTGACCAAACCTCTTTCTATTAACATGGGGAACATATCGGTGTAGCTCATCGGAATAGGCTGTATTCTTGGTCGATTCGCCTGGTAATTCGCCCTTGGAGCCCTGTTTTGAGGTTGTTGACCTTGCGGCTGATGATATTGTTGTTGATTGTTGGAGTGATATTGTTGCTGATTGCCAGAATGATACTGGTGTTGATTACTGGATGCCCCAGGCTGGGGACCCTGCTATGATGACTGTTGAAAAACTGGAGTCACAACTGCTATATATGATGATGGATGGTACTGCTGGCGATTTGCGCCTTTTTTCCATATGTTATTGTACTTACATCCCCTTCTTTCTTCTTATGAAAGTTGCTAACCGGCTTCTTTGTCACACTGGTGCTTGAGTTAGTATTTGGAGTAGCCACTTTCCTACTCTTTAAACCGGCTTCAACTTTGACTCCTACTGCCACAATATCAGAGAAGTTAGTTGTGACACTGCTGATTAGTCGTTCATAGAATTCCGGCCGAACTATATCTACAAACCAGTCTGCCAATTCCTTTTCAGTAAGGGGTGGCTCCACTTGAGCTGCAGTTCCGCGCCATCTCTGCGCGTATTCCTTAAAGGTTTCAGTGCTCTTTTGTGTCATGCTGAGAAGCTGACGACGGTCTGGAGCTAAATCCATGTTGTATTTGTATTGTTGAATAAAGGCATCTGAAAGATCTTGGAACCTGTGGATCTTTGCTTGATCCAAGCTGAGATACCATTTAGCCGACATTCCTTTAAGACTGTCTTGAAAACCGTGCACTAACAGCTTGTCGTTTTCAATATGTGGAGCCATCCGCCTGCAGTACATGATTAGGTGCACTTTGGGACAAGTAGTCCCCTCATATTTGTCGAACACTGGCATCTTGAATTTCTGAGGAACTACCAAACCAGACACCAGACATAGGTCCTTGGCATCAGACCCAAAGACATGGCTTCCTTCGATGGCTCTCATCCTTTTAGCCATAATGTCCATCTCTACCCTTAATTTTTCGTTCTTTTCATCCTCGACTTCAGAACCGTTAGGTATGTCAAAGATTGGTTGATGATTGTTGAAAACAGGTCGCACTGTAGTGGGTCCACCCGCCTGAGTGAAAATAGGATTCCTGATTGTTGAATCAAACAGTGGATTAAGACTTGAAGATTGCATATTGTTGAATGGTGGCACAAAATCCTGAGACATGCCATAGGGAAATTCTGCAGTGGTAACCGGAGCTACCGTGACATTGGCCGCTGCCGTGGGGACTTCGGAGATTACCGTAGACTGTGTGTCCATCTTTGCCTTGATTATATTGAGAACTTCCATAATCTGACTGACGTCACCCTTGATTCCTTCAATGTCGTTGTCCATTTGGTCGAACCTCTGTTCATTATTGTTACAGTGAGAATCATGATACCAAGCTATTGATTAACTTGAATCTTTAATTCTTAAATTCACAACCGGTCATTAATTACCCAAAGGAAAGGTCTAAAGAAAGAAAGAACCTTTTGTGCGATGTAACAACAATGCTAAGAGATTTGGGGATCGGGGGTTGGTTATGCATAAGGTAGGTATTTCACATCCTAAACATCTATAGTACTCTACAGGAACCTTTTGTTTATTTGCATGCTAAGTTGGTAAATGTTTGCTAAGGATTGGGATTGGGTAAAGGGTATAGGTTAAAACCTAAGGATAGTTTCTAAGTTTGCTCGCAAAGACGTCGCGTCCTCTGCCTACGTATCCTAACTAGGATAGAATCAGAGCAATCGTAGTTCACCTCACTAGGGACGAAGAACACTTCATTATGATCAAGGTTCAAAGGGGAACAAACATTTCAATGCTTGTGTAGAGTTTCACAAAACTCTCTAGATCTATGTTGAACTCTCAAGAAAGGGGAGTAAGTAATCATTATTATGATTCTCACATAGAGTTTACAAACTCCATCCTAGGGTTCTAGTTGAAGGACACTCCTAGTATAGGTGGCTTTTCTAGGCTCGAAGCAAATTCTAATGGTTTAAAATGTTCTAACTTAACTAAGCTAGGGTTAGGATGACTTCACAAAGTCAAGAGGGGTAAATGAGCTATCTAATGACACAAGGGTCAAGGGAGAGACTTTTCCTTTTTAAGGAGAGAGAGAGAGAGAGAGAGAGAGAGAGAGAGAGAGAGAGAGAGAGAGAGAGAGAGAGAGAGAGAGAGAGAGAGAGAGAGAGAGAGAGAGAGGCAACTTGGATGAGAACTAGAGAGTTCCATCACTTGGGGAAAGAAGTATTTAATAAAGCAAGATGAAATAAGATTTAAGACAAGTAAGCATGCATATTACAATAAGCAGATACTCTAAATGATATCAAGGGTTACAACCAATAAATCATCTTAACAAAGATTGAGGGTTAATCTTGACAAAGATTGGAACATGATGAAGGTTATTACTACATAAACAAATCACAATTTGAAGATGGGCAAGTCATAAATTCAAAACATAGCAAATGTAACAACAATGCATAGATAACAATCAAACACAATTAAATCAGTTTAAACCTCATAATTTGGGAGGGGACATGGAAATGAAATCACTTAACCAAGTAAAGATGATGAAAGTATAAAGGTAACAACCAACAAAAGAGTATGTCATAAGTGAAAGTGTATGGATGACAATCAAGGCAAGTAGTCAAGTAAGGAACGCATCGACGGATCGCGCCTTAAAGTAAACACAGATAAAAGGGATATTTTATGGTAACAACCAAATAAGAAAGCCCTAACATGTTTACTAACATAAAATGAGTGAGAATGAATAAATATCTTAGCACAAATGATAATGGTGAAAAAGAAATTCATCTGCATACGGGAGATAACGATCTCATACAAAGGCAACTTGTAAGTAACTAAAAGGCATGAAAATTTGAACAAACATGGAATTAAAAAATATCACATGAAATTAGACACCAAGACAAACACAATGCAAAAAGAATGGGTTCAAAATGATTAAAAATGAGTGAGTTATGGATTTTCAAAGATTGGATGAAAAATTGCAAAAATAAATAAAAGGGTTGCCCTCCTCAGGGGTCGAACCCAGGTCATGTAGGTACAAGGCGTGTTTTAGGCATATGGTCTTACCACTGGGGTGGCTATACATCCGTTGATGAAAGTCACCCCATAAATATAAATACTTAACAAGGCGCATGAAATCTGGGCAACAAACAAACCAACAAAACCAAATGCGTGAAGGATTGAAACTCTATCAAAACAACATGGATTTGAGTGAAATCTTAGTCAATTTCGTGTGATTTTTGATGAGGAATCCAATGACATGATTAATTTCTTGAAATGACATCCACAACTTCAAATACAATAGAACATGCAAACTTAAGCTTTGAAATGCATTTTGATGAACATGGTATGTAGCTGATGTAATCTAAGGTTGGGCCAGGCACAAGCAACTTTCAAAAGTGATTCTGAATAAGTTCTAAACAAAGTTTTAATCAAAGCACCCTTGTATCAAAAAAATGAAAGTGAGTTGCAATGATGGTGTGAGTTGGTTTTGAAGTTTGGTGTTTGTTTTGCTTGCTAAAATCAAAACAGTAGCTGCATCTTATCTATATGGCAGACACACATGCAAATGGTGAGGGAGTGTGAGCAACTGAGATTGCTAGGTACTGACAGTATCTCATCATATCAGTCATTTCACTAAGAAGCTTTGGTAACAATACAACAAAAATGAAACCCCTACAACCAAGCTGAACTGAAAAAGATGCACAAGGTACTGAGTTGATTTCCAGATGAAATTTAAATGTCTAAATGCAAACCCGAGGTTATCAAAAGTGGCAGATTCCTTGAAGGAAATGTAGATAGCAAAAAGATCATTAAGTCAAACTCTATACTAAGTCACTAACTGACCACAAGCTGGCCTGAGTTCAAATGGCTATAGTTTCTGCTTCTATAAACTCAAAAAACAATAAGTGTGAGCCCAAGACCAATACAGGTCTGCTTATGCCTAGAACATCAGACTCATGATGAGTCTTAAGAGAATGAACCTACTGCTATCATGAAACAAACTGTTAGGTTGTAATCTTAACAAAGAGGTTAGGAACCTGTTGTAAAAGCCAGGGCCAAGATTCACAATGGCTGGATCTCAAGAGCATGAATATGCTCAGTTGGTTTATCCTACTAAAACTCTTACTCAACCCCAACAGGCCCCAAAAAGCCTCAAAGCAACAAAGATGAGTAATTTGAAGATGATAGCTAAAGCTAGACAACAGTCCTAGCATTAACACTAACTTGTCAACCAACAGCCTAAAACTTCAAGAACAAACCAACAACAAACTTACTTTTTCATGCAAACAAGAACAGAAGTAATACATTAGTACTCTCAAGATTCTCATGACAGCCTTCTCCCTAAAGGTAAACCCATGTACCTCTCCCAAAACAAATATTAAGTTGAGAACCAAAAACACATTCTCACAGTTGCTCAAAAATAAAAGACTACAACAAGGCTTGAAACCTATCCTAAGAAGACAACTCCAACAGTGGGTGAATTCTAAACAGGTCTGCAGCACCTCAAGCACACAAAAAAAAGAAGTCAGCAAGTTCAAAAGTAAGGCAATGGATTCCAAACATCTTGGCAGCAGCTATAACCAAATTCCTCCTTGACAGCAAAAAAAACAACTATTCTAAGCATGCTCAACAGGTCCTATTGCCTAACTACTGAACAATTAATAATAACATGTTGGCTGAGCCCTAGGTAGACTAATCATAGGATTACTTAATGGATATGCTTGCAAATTATAGCCTCTGACAGCAGGTGTTGGTAAATAGGATAGTAAGACACAAATCAAGCAAGACTACTTAAAGTACATATGGAATAAACAGAGAAATAAACAGACCTTGAAATATGCAATGCCATACATGTTGTTATTCAGAGTTTTAAGCCAAATGAGTTTCAAGACCTTGAATGCAGAACAGGTTTTCAACAGATTTTGATTGCAAGAACACAAATTTACAACTACCACACTGAGTTCCTATAAGCATCAGAAAAAAAAAACAACATAGTGTACTTCCTCTATTAACAGTTGCAGCACACATATGATTGGCAGCTCCCCAACACAAAGATATAATCAAGGGTGCTTTGTTTAAAACAGAACCAGCAGCAAAAATTACTATCTCAATATTGGTCCAAGCACATTACAAGCAACACAAATGTATAAACTTATTTCAAAGATAACAATATGAATCAACTAAGGTCAAAAGCTTGTATATTCCTCATGACAATCACAAACACTCATGACAGCAAACCAATTTCCACATGCTTTAATGATTTCAAGATATTTCAATGTATTCATACCAAATAAGAGGATTTGCAGTCACATACCTCTTGTAGATAAGTCTTGAGCAGGCTAAAGAAGCTGAGAAACCCAGAGATCCTCTTTTTTGGCAAGGAATTGAAGCTTACTTCCTCTTGAAGTAACAAATCACTTTTCAAGACAGTTGGAGTTAATGGTCTTCCATATGGTTTTTAATGCCTTAGACAGTTATAATATGAAGTATGGGAGGTGCGTGGATGGTTAGATCAACAAGGAAAGGCTTGGACCAAGATTTGGCAAGTTTTGAGGGTTGTGGTCAAATTTTCTTAGTGTGAAAGTTGACTTTTGGCAATTTGATAGTTTTTGAAGATTTAAAGGTATGGACACCTTCTATATGACATTTTAAGATTGTAGGTGTGGTTTTTAGAGGTTTGAAAGGGGTGGAACTGGTCTTGAGCAGAATTTTGCTCAAGACAGTTTTTTGAGATTTTGAGATTTTTTTGTGATTTAGAGGTTTAGAGGTTTGAAAGGGGTGGAACTGGTTTTGTGAAAATGGAGGTTTTTTGAGATTTTGAGATTTCTTGATGAGTGAGAGGAGAATGAGAGCTGTGGTGTTATGCTATTTCTCTGGTGTGTGGGGACTCATAGAAGAGGCCTCTATTTATAGCCAAACAAGAGTGAGGGCAGCCTTGGTCATTTGCCACTTTTGGAGGGAGATTTGAGATTTTCAAGTGAATCTTGCCAAATCTTCTCCTATCAGCTACATGGTTCAATGGAGATCAGAAAACTCAAGTGGATATGGACATGAAGTGGCTGAGATGATCCATGGAGGTAGGGAGAGCAGCTGCAACAGTTTTGGAGTGAAAAAGTTTCTCTCTCCTTCTTACATTTGAATATTTTATTACACAAGTGGCTTGCCACTTGCCTCTCTCTTCAAACTCCTTATTTTTCTGCATTTTTATTTCTCTAAACATCTGAAAACCATATTGAATCATGATCCAAGGGTTGAGGATAGTCCAAGTTGTGAAAAACTGATTTTTGGGAAGTTTGGCCAAAGTGATTTCAAGTGTGACAGGCCCAACTTCCATGTACCATAACTCTTAGCTCACAAATCCTCTTGAGGAGTTCTTGTACTTTTTAGAAATCCATCATGTAGCTCTACAACTTTCATGTTTATAAAAACCTCCAATTCTATGTGCATCTTGGTTGAAAAACCCCTTGAAGTTGACTGAAAAAATGGTTTGTATGGCCAGAATTTGTGAAATTTCACTTAGTCCTTTACCCTTGAAAAATGACTTTTGCTATAACTCCCATTCCATGCATTTTTTTAATGTGGACCACTGTGGGACTTTTGTAGGGTTTGTCAAGACCTTTCAAACAAGCTTAGAACCACTCCAATTGGATGTGTGGTTGAGGAGTTATGGCTTGCCCCTTTCGAAACCCTAATTCCCGATTTTTGCAATTACTTCTCAACCCTTGATCCAATGGTCATGAAATTCTATGGGGAGGTGTAATATGATATAAGGAACATTTTTCATTCACACCTTGAAGTCAAATTCCTTACTGTTAGAGAGTTGACTTTTCGGTCAACCGTTCGATCGATCGGTGTCTACCGAGTCGCCCGTTGGTGATCCGGACATCCTGAGGACTTGAAACTCTTTGGATGGACTTTAATAAGCCATAGGAGCTTAATGGACCTTGATCCAACCATTGTAATACTCTTTGAATCAAAAGTCAAACTATAGTTGACTTTTTCTAGTCGAAAACCCTAATCGGGTGTCTCAAATTGCACTATTCTCAAACCCCGGGTGACCACCTCAAATTGAACTCATTCTTGGTCCAATGTATCATACTTGATCTTGTTTGAAGTTGGATCAATCCAAAACATTGATTGATCGAACCATCGAAGCCTTGATTCTGACGGTATGGAATCCTGAATCATCTGCATCTTAACAAAGATAAACTGAAAATGGGTTAATGTTAGTTAACCAAGAAAATATGATCCTACAATGGTGATGAGGATCTAAGGGGTCAAAATTTGGGGTGCAACAATTATCTGTCGTCTTCTTCTGAGCTCTGGATTGAGTGTTGTATTTGTGAGTATTCAGCGTGACTCCTTCTCTCTTTTCTGAACAAGAACAAAGGATGAGCTGCGGGACTCGGATGCCAGACCAATGCAGGATGAGATGCGAATGCAAATGCACAAACCATTCAAGGAAAAGCAAATTTTTGTTTACAAACAAAAAAGTTGGAACAACATGTAACGACATGCTAAAAAAGCATTTTTTCATTGATAGTTGGAAGTCTATTACAATATATTGCTCTTGCTGAAAAGCAAGACCTTTCTTACAATAAGTGAAAGTAAATGCAACATTAGGATTACAGTCCTTTTAGGGAAAGCAGGGAAATGGTGAAACAACGATCATTCTAACAAGATGATCCTTCTCCTTCTTGGACTTCAACATGAGCTTGGTCCTGGCAGATGATTTCCCACAAGTCTTCGTTCTCTCGTTGCACTTTGATCCAAGTGTATTTCAGCTCTTCCCTAGTCGTGAGGACCTCAGGTTCCATAGTTATCTCATAATCATGAGTACAGAACACAGTCAAGGCTATTTCTTTCGACCAAAGCAAGTACCCTCTGGAAGTTAAACAACTTGCATCCTCCATTGGAGTTATACCCAAGAGGTGAGGATCTCTTTGAGCGTATTGAGCACGGGCTTCTAGTTCAGGGTTGCGACCAGTTTCGTAGAAGCAAGGTCTCAACAGTTCCGGTTCGGGCTCTGGCCCGGTGGGATACCTATATTGACGCCGTGCAAGAACAGGATTGTAGGTGATAACCCCCTTCCTCCCAATGAGAGGCACATTGGGGAACTCTCCATAACTGGGAATCATGACTAGATCACCAAGGCTGATGTCATACCATGTGATGTCACAGTGCCTGAGAGTGATGAGTTTAGAAATCCATGCGCTTTTGCTGGGAAGCCTCCAAAGGATATGAGTCCTGGGTAGATGAGAGGTAAACAACCTGTCAAGTAGTGCGAGGCAGCACGAGAATTGCCCGAGATCGTACAAGATGATGCGGTGGATGACCATATAAGTATCAGCTAGTATCTCGTTTACTGGATTTTTGATGATGAAGAGACGGATCGCCTCCTTAATGATGAAGTCATAACGGCTTGGGAATAGATACAACCCATATATTAGAAATGCCAGAATTGCTTCAAAGATGCCCAGATTTCTATTTTCATAATGATATTCGGCCATCTCCATTAGAGGTCTTGACTCCATTCCGTACCATCCTCCTTTCGCTTTCATTGGTGGTAAATCCTCTTGCTTGATATGAAGGGCTTTATCCAAATCCCTTCTCTTCGGTTTTCCATAAGGAAGTGTGAAAGTCCATGGAATCTTCAAATAGTCGGTGTACTCCTCTATGATTGGGAGTAGCTGAAATTCTGGGAATATGAAGCAGTGGTAGGCTGTAGAGTAAAACTCAACCAAAGCCTGCAGCATAGGCTCGTTGACCTGAGCACTTATTAGTGGTAGGAGGTTTCCATATTTGGCAATGAAAGCAGCGGGGTTTCTGACAAGTCTTGCTAACATCCTAAGACGACCCAACCTTAAGTCCGGGAACGGAAGCATGTCTTTTCTCACCATGTTGTTGTCTGCAAAAAGAAAAGTTTGAATTTCCTTGAATGGTTAGAAGAAATGCAAATGCAAATGCAAATGGTGTCATGGAACTCAGACATTTACGAACATCAAAAGTCGCTATTTCATTGATCAACAAAATAGGATTACAAAATATTATTTCCTCTTACAAGAGTTTTAAACATAAACAACAGCTAAATGAATCCTAACAAGGTTCTCCTAACAGTCTTAAGTTGAGCTTCTCGATTTTTCTTTCCATCTGAGCCTTCTCAAAAATGAGTTTGTCCATAATTAACTTCCACGGAGTAGACTGAGGCTCATAAGGTTCTTCTTGTGCTTTCCTCTTCTTACAAGAGAGTACTTCTTCGTCTTTCAATTGGAGTTGCTTCTGGAGCTCCGCATTCTCTTCGACGACTACTTGATACTTGTGCTTCCAAGCTTCTTCAGTTTGTTGTGCTTTGACTAAAGCAATCTTCAACTTTTCTTCTTCAGACATGAAAACTAAAGGGTGTTCTTCCTTCAAAGCCATAGGCTCTTGTTTAGGATAAGGCATCCTTAACATGATGGCTCTCTTTCGAACCCATTGGAGGTAAGGTTCCAAAGAGACATAGTTGAGTCTTCCAAGATCCTTTTTCCCTTTCTTGTGTAGATGCTTCCAAGCCTCTAGAATCTTCTCTTTTAGCTCTCGACTATCATTTTCTTCTTTGAAGAAAATGTTTTCCACTTGAACACCATTGGGTTTGTCCTTTAGAGGGTATCCTAATTATCGGCAGGCGAGGATTGGATTATAACTGATTCCTCCATTAGCACTGAGAAGAGGTACATTGCCAAAATCCCCAAAATTATCAATGATCATTGTCCCATCATAGTCACGACTATACAAATCAATATCGGAGTGGGTGAGAGCCATGATCTTTTGTGACCACCATCCTTTCTTTGGATCCCAAAAAGTGTTAGCTTTGGGTAAGTGTGAAGTGAACCATTTGTATAACAGCGGAGCGCAACAAGTAATCATTCCTGCATTGTGAGGTTCCTTAGATGAACAGAATGGTATGCATCTGCTAGCAAGGTAGGCACAGGATTTTTCTTCAAGAAAATTTTAATGGCATTGAGGTCCACAAAATTCTCAAAGCTAGGGAACAAGAAGATGCCATAGATGAGTAAGGCAAGGATAGCCTCGAACGCATCCATGCTTAAATGATCCGCATAATACTGAGCTTTCTCAACCAAGAACTCTGCTTTTAACCCAAAAACTCCCTATTTTGTAATCAGGTTCTTTTTAATATCAACCAATCCCAAACGTGTAGCCTTAGCAATATCTTGTTCTTTAGGGTCCTCCTCCATGATCGAAAAAGGAGACTTTTCAAGAAGGGCAATCCAACCAACTGAGGATACTCCTCTAGTGTGGGTACTAGCTGATAATCGAGAAATGTGAAACAGTGGTAGAGCGGATCATAAAACTGGAGGAGAGTAGAAAGGAGTCCACCATCCATCTTTATCTTCAGTAGTAACAACAACTTCCCATACCTGCTTTGAAATCCTTCTGGATCTGTCACTAAGGTGCTCAACCTTCTCAAGTCATCTAGGTTAAAACCCTTGTAAGTATACTTCAAAGTTTTCTTTCTTTCACTGTTCATAACGACCTCTGATGTTTACAAACAAAAAAGTCTGAGTTCCATGAAACCATATGATGATATGATGTTATGAATGCAAAATGCGCAAACACAGGCAAATGCAAAGATATGCACACAACACAAGCTTAGGTTTAAGGACGAGCGTGGATCCAAGGTCTACCCATCCCCAAGGATTTGCACTATGGATTGACTGTACCTACCAAACGGGTTCTACAAAGTTCCCAGAGTCATCAACCCATCTTTCGAATATTTTCAATTTCCCAAATCACTTGGTAATCGATAATATTCTCAAGAGAATCTCGTCTGAGTGTAGTATCGCGTATCAACTATTTCGGAAATACTTCCTTATAGTCATCACACTACGTCCTAATAAGGCCAAAGTGGGGGTAGAATGTATTCTAAAAGTCCACAGTGTCACGGGCTCCTTCGTCGAAAGTAGCATTGTTTTCATCAATACTCGATCAACAATACTAAACTTTCAAGAGGGCCTACACTGAGCGGTGGTTTCTCAAGTTAGCTTGGTCGGGAATCAACTCCCTATAAGCCTTCTTGAATATACCACCATCCTATCACAATTGCACTAAAGTCCGGGTATAGGATCGTTTCACCACTCAAAGCACCCAATACCCCACAATCAAACAAATATATTGACAAATATACATGTTAAGCAAATATTTACAAATATAGCATGCAATTTAAACAAATTAGGCTAAACCCTCAAGTTAAGTAAGCGGCCCCAGTGAAGTCGCCATTTCTGTTGCGGTGAGAATCGTGATACCAAGCTATTGATTAACTGGAATATTTAATTCTTAGATTACAACTGAACTTTAATTTATCCAAAGGAAAGGTCTAAAGAAAGAAAAACCCTTTTGCGCGATGTAACAACAACGCTAAGAGATTCGGGGATTGGGGGTTGGTTATGCATAGGGTAGGTGTTTCACATCCTAAACATCTGTAGTACTCTACAGGAACCTTTTGTTTGTTTGCATGCTAAGTTTGTTAAATGTTTGCTAAGGTTGGGATTGGGTAAAACCTAAAGATAGTTTCTAAGTTTGCTCACAAAGACGTCGTGTCCTCTGCCTACGTATCCTAACTAGGATAGAATCAGAGCAATCGTAGTTCACCTCACTAGGGTTGAAGAACACTTGATTATGGTCAAGGTTCAAAGGGGAACAAACATAACAATGTTTGTATAGAGTTTAACAAGACTCTCTAGATCTATGTTATAACACTTAATAGGGGAGTAAGTACTCATTACCATGATTCTTACATAGAGTTTACAAACTCTATCCTAGGGTTCTAGTTGAAGAACACTCCTAATAAGGTGGGTTTTTTAGACTTAAAGCAAAGTCTGATGGCTTGTATGTTCTAACTTAACTAAGCTAGGGTTTAAGATGACTTCACAAAGTCAAGGCAGGGTAATAAACTACCCAATGACACAAGGGTCAAGGGAGAGACCTTTCCTTTGGAAGGAGAGAGAGAGAGAAGCAACTTGGATGAGAACTAAAAAGTTCCATCACTTGGGGAAGAAACACTTAACAAAGCAAATGAACAATTAAGCAAGATGAATAAGATTACAATCAAGTAAACATGCATATCACAATAAGCAAGGATCAAATAATACAGATGGTTACGATCGATAATCATATATCTTAACAAAGATGAAAGTAACAACCCCAAAGCCATATTATCAAATATGAAACACATCAACCATAAAAATAAGTTACAACTTAAAAATGATCATGTTATAATTTCAAATGTAACAACATTTATGCATTGATGACAATCAAATACGCAAGGACTGATCACAACAGTTAAATTCAAGACTTTAGGAAAGGAACAATAACTCATGGTAACAACCAACATGTTAACAAACATAAAGAAGTCAAATATCAATAAATCTCACAAGATAAAATAAGCATGGCATAAGGGCAATTTAATCGAAACATATGGTAACGACCTAAGAACGAATCTACTAACAAGTAGGCAAAAAGAATTGTAAAAAGAAGCAACTATGAGATCACAATCCATTAAATATAACTAGACATCACAATGAAAAAGTTGCAAAAAGAACGGGTTGAAAATAATGAACGATGAATAACTTATGAATATTTGAAGTTTTAATGATTTATAACAATAAAATAAACAAACACACATATAAAGAAAAGAAAGTGGCATGGGTGGGGATTGAACCCATGCCCTTGTGTTTACCAACACAACACACAAACCAACAAGCCACTGAACGCGCGCATGTAAGGAAAGTGGAAGAAATGAAGAAAATAAATCAATTACAATCGAAAAAATGAAATGCCTAAAAGAGTTGGTCCCAAGGATCGAACTCATGGCTGGCAAGTGAAAGGGGAAAGTGCGCGCAAGTTGATTACCACTGGGGTGGCTGTACATCCAAGTACAAAGCCACCCCCATAAATACAAAAGGTATGTTTAATGGTTTTCTGGGCAAGGAAAAGGAAGCAAGAACAAGTGAGGATGCAACATGCGTTTTGATTCATAACTATGTCAAATCTTAATCTTTTTTGGTGAAATTTTAACCTAACTAGACTGTTTTTTAACAAGGATCATGATAGTGCCAATGAAATTTTGAAATAATGCCTCCAACTAAAAACACGATGCAAGATGCAAGATGGACATTTGAGTTGCATTTTGAAAACTAATATCAAATATGAGTTCATATACATGTAAAAGGTATTGCACACAACACATATATACCATAGCAGAAATATTGATCACTTAAGGCTCAAGCATAACTCAAAAGAATAAGAAATGGTACATGAGTTGCAAAGATGACATGAGAAATCAAGCAAGCTGTTATAACAGATGGAAGATATGATCATGCATATATGGCCTAACAGTCCTACTCATGTTAATGATGATGTGCTCAAAGTTTACAAACCAAAAACAAATACTCTGGCAGAAGGAAGAAGCAAGGTACAAATTAGACAGCAAATGGACAACTGGAGCAACAGGCCAACATGGATGCATACATTAAAATTTGATCAATCAAAACAAGAAAATCATGAGGCATACTTGAAATACAATGAGTAACACACATATAACCATCACAATGTTAATCACAAACACAAAAACACAATTGATGTGCTATGCCAAGTGAACATTGGAGAAAAAATGCAAGTTTGAAAGCTAGATCAAAAAGCGGACATAATTGAAATGAACAGACCCTGCATACATCCTCAAAAGATCATATAAGGTGTGTATATACTTCAAAAATATTCACAAACATCATGGAAATGAAATTCACAAGTCAGCTGCTCAAACACTCATAAAATTGCAATATTGGAATCAAAACTGGATTGGAATAGATTGAGGTCAGGAAAATGCCACACACAAGTCTCAAATATGATCATAGATGAGTCTATCACTTAAGATGGCCATGAAATGCAAAACAACAAAAAGGTTCTCAAACTGCAATTGTAGAGTACATAGGTGAGGCAGGCTGTCAAGCAAAGATGCATAGCATACATAAAGATAAATGGCTCACATACACACAAATCCTAAGCACTATCAAAGGTCTAATGCTAAATGAGCTGACTTAAAACAATTCAAACAGAGAAAAGTGAAGTGTGTGGCAGTGGTTTTCAAAATAGTTGCAGCAGAATGGTACAAACTGGTCTAGCTGTGAATAAGTGGTCTTATGTTAAAGGGATAGCACATACACATCAAAAATGTGGAGACAAATGAGTTGCAACTCAGAAAACCAGCATATTACATTTGGAATAAAACTTGCTATAGTCATGGTGTGTTTTGGCTTGAAAAAAAGCAATTGAGGGTGAAATGAGAAAGCAGGTAAACATAGATCAAACCAACCATCTACACACATTAAAAACATGAATATGGATGAGTTTCAAAACTGTCTTGGCATAAACTTAGCACAACAGGGTATTTTGGCAAGCAATGAGTTTTGTGATGAAACCAATGTTATACACATACCATAATGATGCTAACAGATGAGAACATGCTCAAGAAATGGATCAAAACAATACCAAACAGAATATGACATTTGAAGCTCATGAATATACAAAGAAACAAACTCAATTATGCAGCAAGCAAGTTCATGACAGTTGGGAAAGTTTGGCACCACATACAAGTTTCAAATATGTAGGACATTGATTTTATGCACATAGATCAAGTATAAACAGGTTAAAACAGAATATGGTATGCTATGGTACTATGAGGTCTTTAAAATGCAAGTGAAGAATGACAAAACAATTTTGAGCACATAATGGAAATTTGAACATATAAGCACAACATACATCCTCAAAACATGTTAACAAATGAGTCTACTACTTAAAAACAAACAACAACTACTCCAAACCAGAACTGGTATACCTATCCAAACTTGACCACAAAATCTCATAACTAGCCCTAACAACCAAACTTCATGCTTTCAAAACTTTCAACAAGCCTCAAATGGTATAAACATCACCAAAACATAGCAAACCAACATTTAAACACTTTGAGGTGAAAAGTGGCAAGCATAAACAAATCAACACCAAGACTCATGATAATGGCATGTCAAATGTAAGGCAAATAAATCACAACTTTGAACAAATTTACACTAGATTCATACCTGATCTAAGGGGTAGGGGAATCTCATGAACAACTTACAAATTATCCAAATATCACCAATAAACAAGGTTTGACAGTTCTAAAGCAAGCACACCACATTTCAATGTTTAGATCCTTAAAACTACCATATAGACAAGAATCTTCATAAACAAGTTAAACATAATATCAAAGTACCATATTGGTAACACATCATCAACATGTCATTCACAAATGAAACACTTTAACAAAAGCAAGTATTATAACCATAAGACATGAGTTATTGACAAAGAACTAAAATGGGGCAGCAAGACTACATTTCCACAAAATCACTTCAAAATGATAAAACATGACAATGTATGATCAATAAAGAGTTTGAATATCACATACCTCTTGTAGACAAGTCTCGAGCAAGCTAAGAAGCTGAGAAACCCAGAGACCTTCTTTCTTGGCAAAGATTTTAAGCTTGCTTCCTCTTGAAGCAATAAACCACTTTTCAAGACAGTTGGAGTTGTGTAGTTTCCAACTGGTTTTTTAGAGTTTGGACAGTTGAGATATGATGTATATGAGGTGTTGGGAGTGTTAGAATGGTAGGAAATGCCTCAAGTAAAGATTTGGCTTTCAGAGTGCAAGAAAGTCAATATACTAAGGTGTGAAGGTTGACTTTTGGGAAAATGAGGTTTTTGAGTGGTTTGAATGTATGGACACCTTCTACATAATGTTTATGGATTGTGTAAATGGTTTTGGATGGCTTGGAAATGGTAGAACTGAGTTTGAGCAGAATTTTGCTCAAGACAACTTTTTAGTGAAAATGAAAGTTTTTGAAAAATGAGATTTTTTGAGGAAATGAAAGAGAGTTGAGAGCTATTGTTTCTCTTGGTTTTGGAGATTGCTTTGGTGTATCTAACATAAATGAGGATGCCTCTATTTATAGTGAAAGCAAGGGTGAGGGCAGCTTTGTATTTTTCAATTTTGGAGGGAGTTTTATGAGGTTTTCAAATGAATCTTGCCAAGATCTCTTCCTATCAGTTCCATGGCTCAAAGAAGGTCAGAAAATTAAATGGAATGATGGACATGAAGTAACGGAGGTGAGCTTAGGGTGTAGAGTGAGCAGCTGCAACAGTCCTTGGAGGAAACGTTTCTCTTTCCTCTTACACATTTGAATATTTTAATGCAACTTGCTTGCAACTTGCCTCTCTCTTCACATCCCTCATTTTTCTGCATTTTCCTTCATCCACACATCTAATTATCAGATTGGATCATGATCCAAGGTGTCGCTACTGCAAAAATCGGCGCCGGCTATGACAGAAGAGTCGCCACATTGCGTTATTTATCCCAAAGGAGGGAAAGGAAACGACCGGGAAAAACCTGACGAAAGGGTATAAGACAAGGTCATCGCAACCATTGTCTGGATTCGGGAGTCGGTTACGCAAGGGGAAGGTATTAGCACCCCTCACTTCCGTCGTACTCGACGGGATCCACGCTTGTTGGTTTGTCTACAGGATGCAAAAACAATCTATCTACGGCTGCTAAAGCTAAACGGAAAGAAATTGACTCGATAGAGCATCACGCTCTATGCCTACGTATTCCCTCGTGCAATGGGAAAGTCAGAGTCATCGTAGTTCGGCAAACTACGGGGAAAGTTTGCTCGCCAAGACTTCGCGTCTTGTGCCTACGTATTCTCGTCCGATACGAGAAATCAGAGCATGCCGTAGTTCAGGCTAAATACGGCTAGACAGGGTGTTCTCGATCACACAAGAGTGAGAGATTAAGTTGGCTTGAAAGGTGCGGGAACCTACGGAACTTAGAACTACGGTCTAGTCTCAAATGCGCAAGGGCAAGAGAAAGGGATAACAGGCGTTAGCGGGAAAGTCTCGATCACACAACAGCGAGAGAACAGAGAGGTTAGTTGTTAGTGTGCTCGCTAGGATATCGCATCCTATGCCTACATATTCTCGTCTGATACGAGAAATCAGAGCAGCTGTAGTTCAGCCTACTACAACAAACGGGGAATGGGAAGAAGGTAAAAGGGAGAAAGGTAGCTCGCTAGGATATCGCATCCTATACCTACGTACTCTCGTCTAGTACGAGAGATCAGAGCAAACGTAGTTCGACGGGAAAAAGAGTCTCGATTGCACGGGAGAAAGAAAAGGGGTCTCGATCACCTAAACACGAGAGAAAAGGGGTTTCGATCGCACGGGGGCGAGAACAAAGTGGAAGCAGGCCTACGCCTAAACGAGAAGGAACTCGGGACACACACGCAAGAACCTAAGGCGTAGGAGCGAATGCGTCGCATGTCACCCTAAGGGTACCATACTAGACATCCTAGACGATTGAGAAGTAACTCTTCAACTGTCATTTCCTACGTATCTAACGATGCAGCTCACAACACTCGACGATTGCCTGAAGACTTGAATAAGAAAGATGTTGAACGAAGCGGCTCTGTTGGCTTTTGACATGCGCGCCAACTCCATTCCAATCTTCTCCTCTCTGGATCCTTGATGAGGACGCTCGAATCAGGAACAATGTAATGCTTAGACCGTCATGGTTCGACTTATACGAGAAATCGAACTCTCAGAGGTAGCGTATTGATGTCCGTGTCAAAGACAGGATAGAGAAATGATATCGACAATCATTCTCCAATTGAATCGTGTCACACGGCCAGCCAAAAATAAAATCGAAGATAAACTCGGATAGAAAACGAAAATAGGAGAGAAATCCAATCACGAATGGAAATAAAAGTCTACTCATAAAATACGGCAATTAAATTCCAATAGAAAATATTCTGAAGAAATATTAAAAGAAAATGCATAATGGAAAATAGCATAAAACAATTCTATCCAAATCCCTAATATCCTAAAGAAAATAGAAGTTCTATATTAAAATCTATAATATTCTATAAGGAAAACTAGAATGGAAAATTCTATATTACCATCTATATATCCTATAATATGCTAAAAATAATAGAATATAAATTCTATAAAAAAAAACTATGCATAATATTCTAACTATGAACTATAATCCCTAAGGAAAATAGGAAAATAAAATCTACAGTATTACAAGCATATGTCCAATACAAGAGGAAAAATTAAATTGCAAGGGAGGGGGGTACAATCCTGAAAAATTGGGGTAAGGCAGAAAAAAAACAGAATTGGGCCTTAAACCCACAATACAAAAAACACACAAAAAAACTAAAGGCCCAGGGGGGGGGGTCGCTCAACCAATCAGAGTGCAGGCAGAAAAAAACAAGCGTTTGGGCCCAGCCCAGTAACCACAAAAAATTCCAACAGAGGGGGATTAGCCCAGGAAATGGGTGTACGCTCAGAAAGAGACCCAAGTGATTGGGCCTCACGGCCCACCAACTCAACCGAGTCCCAAGCTCCTCTTCCTTCTCCTCTCTCAATTCCAACAGAAACCCTAATCTCTTCTCACTTCAACCGCCGCCGCCGTCCCACTCCCTTCTCAGATCAGCTTCCCAATCCCCACCGTCTCAACCTTCAATCTCTCCTAACCTTTCCTTTTCGTCTTCTTCCCATCTTTATACCTATCTCTGTTTCATTCTCCTCATCTTCGTCTGGGATTCATGAACGCCATAAATCAACGGAGGTCAGATCTTTGAAGTTGGACTCGTTGTTGTTGTGAAGGATTTGTGATAAACATGGAGAAACAAATGAAGATCCTGAAGCTTCTGGAAAGCAAATGAGCACAATGCAGAGATCTTGAGTTGGACGACGATTCTGGAATGGCGATGAAGATCCACAAAGGTCCTTGAACATTTAGAGGTGACGAGTTCTTGAATGAAGTTTCTGGGAAAACAGATGATGGAGGGCGAAGATTCTGGAAATGATTTGATGAACGAGGTTGAATGTGCTGAAGATCGGAAGGATACGTTGCTACGTTGATAGACCTTGCTTAAAGATTTTCTGGAAAGCGCTTGGGGATTATTGAACGAAGCTGGAAAAATGCATGAAGATTCGTTGATGTTTGACGTTGATCTGTGGTGAAGATCCTGGTGAGATCTTTGAAAGCGAGTTGAGGATCATCGATGATTTCAAGAACACGATGAACAAATCTGGAAAACGGTTGAGTTTCAGACGAAATCTGGAAAACGGTCATGAAGTTCCGGTGACAAAAACATGAACAGATATGAAGGTGGACGAAGAGATTTGAGGAAACTGATGAATTTTCCGGCGTATTGGCAGTTTTCCGGCGAGATCTGGAAAAGAGATGAAGAACATCTGAAGAATGTTGGAGGAAGATGAAGATCTGATGACGGTTACAATTTTCCGGCGAGCAGTTACACGCTCCGGTGAGAAGTTACGGTGGGATTTGATTTCTCCGGCGAGGGGTCTCCGGAGTGTGCATGGCCGGCGGGAGGGAGACGGTGACTGGGACGCGTGGCAGGTGCATGCGGAGGGGGAAGGGGAGACGGAGCCACGTGGGGTGGTGTGAGAGTGAGAGAGAGACAAGTGGAAGGGTGAGGTGTCAGTGAGTGCTGAGTGAGGTGGTGGAGAGAGACTGAGACATGTGGCACTTTATACTGATGCCAAGTGGCAGCGAGTTGGACTCAATGGGCCTCCAACACCTGGCCCACCGAAATCTGATTCACTCTGATTGTAATTAATGGACTTCAATTAATCTTTAAACTAAAAGCTAAGACCAATTAATGAAAAACGAAAATTGATTAACATCAATTAATTCTGACTTCACTTAATGACTCAATGATGATTAAAAAAGATCAATTAATATTCAATTAACCTAAACGAAAATTAATGCTAGTAATAAAAAAACTACCAATCAATTCTCCTAATTAATCCTAATTAAAAAAAAATGATTAAACTCTACTTAATCTCTATGAATTAATCCTAAAAGAAATTAAACTCTAATCAACTCTATTAATTCCTAACTCTATTAAAAAAAAGAGTTATCTTATAAAAACTATTCTAGAAAAAGCATCATCCTATTAAAAACCATTTAAAATCTACTTAATTGTCTAGAAACAAAAAAAAATCTATTTAACTAATTAAAAAGAAATATCTATTTAAAATTCTAAAAAAAAAACTATTAAATTATATAAGAAAATATTAAAAAAACCTATTTAATATCTAGAAAAATTCAATTAAATCTATTAAAATCTATAAAAAAATCTAGAAAATAAAAGGGAAAATTCTAAAAATGCCAGGAAGCCAATTAAATCGATTAGAGAACAACTGCGCAACTATAGCGAAATAAGCGGTAAAAACCGGACACCGAAATGTCCTCAAAAACAACAGCGAGAGCTGAAAACACAGGGAACGAGCACCAATTCTCAAAATACGTCCTCGTATTGGCCTGAAATGCCTGAAGCGCGATCAGAGGGCTGTAATCCCGATAAATTCGATCTGACTGAAAAAAATGCAATGTACGCGGTATGCAAATGCGAATGCAAAATGCGTCGAAACATAAACCAGATGTGGAAACCGGTTGGTCAAATTTTGGGGTGCAACAGCTGCCCCTATTCAAACGGCTTGGACCTGAAGGGTTGAAGAGCGAACAACTTTCAACCATTCAAATGTAGAAGACGGTTGAATACCAAAGAAACCCTGAAATTTTCCAACCGTGGAGATAAACTGCAAAACTGCTTGAGAAGCAACATCCAATGAACTGAGTCTGGTTGTTATGGCAACAACTGGTCAATTATCTGATAAAATCTGGTCTTAACATCAATTGTAACGCCCGTTTTATTTTGATTAAATTCAATTATGACTTTGCTATGTCTCGTTGCGTCGTAGTCGTAGTGAGTATGTGTTTGGATCGAAGGAACGAATTGAATCGGTCGAATTGTCGGGAAAAAGTGTAAAATTCCGTAGCGGTTTCAGGAAACTTCGAAAAATCATATCTCTTGATCCGTAAGTCGGATTTAACCCCCGTTTGAAGCGTTGGAAAGCTAAAGATATGTTCTATCTAGAAAAAAAATTGAATTTTTCTGATATGACGACCGTCATGGACTTGCCACGACCGTGACGCTCGTCATGGACTTTCCACGACCGTCATAGTAACGAAATTCAGTTAAATGCAGAATTTGGATGTGGCTGAGAGTGGGTAGCAAAAATACATTCCCGTAGACTATTTTACCCTCAATTACACCATTTGGGGAAAGGAAAGACTGAAAAGATAAGTTACGCAATGAGGAAAGTTGAGAGCAAAGAATCAACCACTAGCGAATTTGGAGGATTTCTGCAGAAAAGTCACCGTATAGCGGAAGCGGAACCGGAGAGCGTGGAATTAACCTCAATTCTAAGGTAAGGGTGGGGTTCAATTCTATAACTGTGGGTATGATCGAATTCATGTGGGGAATCGAGTCATAGGTATAGTTTTCGTTAATCGATAAATGTTAAGGAAAAGGTTTCCCTAATGGGACAAGATTTCTATGTAGGAATGAATGTGTTATGTAGTTATTAGTGCGATGCTCTAAGGTTTTCCTTATGGGAAAATACATAGAACGAATATGCTATACGGTTATTTGTACAATGCTCTAATGGTTTTCCCTAATGGGCAACAAGGACAGTTACCTGTTTGTGATTGATTTGTAATTAATTATGTAAGAAAATGCCGTAATGTTGTTATTACGATAAGCTGCTGAATCCTTAATTGTTGAACTGATGTTGATGTTATACCTGTATAGGAATAGTCGTTTTGTATGAACACTTTGAGTTCCTATTTGTTGGTACGATGTTGTAATGTTCCTTTACATGAACAGTCGTAAATGTTGAAATTATGTTGTTATTGTTCCCGTATGTGAACGGGTAGAAAGTGATGGTTGTATGAGTGGTATGATGTTATGATGCTCTATTATGGACATTCTGGTTGTAGGCGTAATGCCTTGTTATATGGTTGCTATGGTTGTGTTGTAGTCCATAATAGATGCATTTTATGGCATAGCATTTGGCCTGGATTGGCGACGGTTGTGCCTGTATTGGCGTTATTTGGAGTGTTGGCTCCTAGATGGGTTCGGGGTGTTGGCCTTGTCCCGAGTTTTGGAGTGTTGGCTCCTAGATGGGTTCGGGGTGTTGGCCTTGTCCCGAGTTTTGGGGTGTTGGCCTTGTCCCGAGTTTTGGAGTGTTGGCTCCTAGATGGGTTCGGGGTGTTGGCCTTGTCCCGAGTTTTGGGGTGTTGGCTCGTAAATGGTACCACATGCATGTGCACAGTTGAGTCGCATTGTTGAGTCGCATGAAGTCGCATAATTACGCTAGTTGTATGTTAGTGTTGTTTATGTGAGATATGGATTACTCACAGTTGTTGTCGATGATGTTTATGATTTCGAAACCTATAATGTTGTGATGAGTTTCCGGTATGTTTTCTATCATGCTTTATGTTATATTATTGATATCTCACCCTTTCCGTTGTATGTTACCCCTCTGGTGGTAATTTGCAGGTAGTCAGGAATAGAGCGTAGTCCCCGTTAAGATGTCGTTGGTCACTCTGATACGTAGCACTCTTGGGGGGATGGACGATTGTTGTTATTATTTTAGTCGATGTTATTGTTGATTGAACTTGTTACGATGTTTTTATTAAATTGTTTTAAGAGAACATGTTGTATACTTTATCGAACTTCCGCCGGAAGTAATGACGAGTTGTTTTATGATTAAATGGTTAAGTAATACATTGGTAATCGGTCATCCAATTTCGTGCTACGTATGATATTTGCAAGTTGTTGCATAATGATTATTGTCTGTCAGGTTGAAGTGTAACATCTTTGATATGAGGAATTTTGTTCGTGTGACGACCGTCACAGGCTCATGACGACCGTCATGCAGTCAATGTTTGCGCTGCTGCGTTTTGTTTTCTATATGAATTGTTGTTTTTCCTGTTATCCGCAAGTTTAGATTTGGGGTGTTACATTAGTGGTATTAGAGCAGGTCGGTCCATCCGGCCAAGTTGTCTAGTGTCGTCGAGTCAGTCGTTGTGCCTAACACTAGAGTCTCGTTAATTATGAAATCTGACTGTTGGTTGTTGCAGCTTAAGTGAAATGGCTGGGAGGAATGATGCTGCAATTGTTGCTGCTCTGCAAGCTTTAGCTAATACTATGGAACATCAGCCGAATCCTACTGGAGATGCTGGGTCTCGCAGTTTGGCAACGTTTCAATGGGAGAATCCGCTTACCTTCAAGGGTAAGCATGATCCTGATGGTGCATTGGAGTGGTTAAAGGAAATGGAGCGAACCTTTCGTGTGATGGATTGTACTCCAGCATAGAAGGTCCATTATGGGACTCATATGCTAGCAGTCGAAGCTGATGACTGGTGGGTAGAGACCCGTCCAGTGTTGGAAGCTGCAGGTGAAGAAGTTACTTGGACTGTATTCCATAGGGAATTTCTGAAGAAGTATTACCCGGAAGATGTTCGTGGTAAGAAAGAGATTGAATTTCTTGAACTGAAGCAAGGAGGCAGATTTGTTGTTGAGTATGCGGTGAAGTTCAAGGAGTTGGCTAAGTTTTACCCGCACTACAGCGCAGAGACTGCTGAATTCTCTAAATGTATCAAGTTTGAGAACGGATTAAAGTCTGAAATCAAGAAAGCAATCGGGTATCAGAAGATCCGTGTCTTTGATTCATTGGTTGAAAGCTGTAGGATTTATGAAGAGGATAACAATGCTCATTACAAGCTGGTGAGTGAGAGGAGAGGCAAATCACAGCAGAGTCGTGGTAAGCCTTATGATCCTCCAGCTGGCAAAGGGAAATAGAAAGTAGCTGACGGCCGGAAAGCTAGTAGGGGAGATGCTCCTGCTGGTATTGTTTGCTATAAGTGCAGAAAGCCAGGTCACAAGAGTAATGTATGTAATTCTGGATCATTGAAATGTTACCGTTGCGGAGAGTTGGGACACGTTGTTGGTGAGTGCAAATGCAAAAGAATGGTTTGTTTCAACTGCGGTGAAGAGGGATACCTGCGAGACAAGTGTCAGAAGCCTAAGAAGGAACGGAATGGCGGAAGAGTGTTCGCGCTATCTGGGACTCAGACATCCAGTGATGACAAATTGATTGAAGGTACTTGTTTCATTAATGGTAGTCCTTTACTTGCTATTATTGACACTGGTGCGTCTCATTGCTTTATTGCTGCGGATTGTGTTGAACGTTTGGGTCTTATGTTGTCACACATGAGTGGAGAGATGGTAGTTGAGACCCCAGCTAAGGGATCGGTAACTACGTCTCTTGTGTATTTGAAATGTCCTCTGTCAATGTTTGATAGAGATTTCCTGGTTGACTTAGTCTGTTTGCCACTAAGTGGGATAGACATAATTTTGGGTATGAACTGGTTAGAGTATAACTGCGTTCATATTAATTGCTTTGATAAGTCGGTGAGATTCTCTACTCCTGAGGAGGAGGGAGCGCGTTGGGTAACTACCAAACAGATGAAGCAGATATTGCTAGAAGATGCTCAGGTGTTTGCGTTGGTGGCATCATTATCCATTGAGAATCAAGCGATAATCGATGAATTGGAAGTTGTTTGCGATTTCCCTGAGGTGTTTCCAGATGAAATTCCTGAAGTTCCTCCAGAACGGGAAATTGAATTTTCTATTGATCTTGTACCCGGTACCAGACCTGTGTCTATGGCACCGTACAGGATGTCTGCATCTGAATTGGCAGAGTTGAAGAAACAGTTGGAAGACTTACTTGAGAAGAAGTTCGTTAGACCAAGTGTATCACCGTGGGGAGCTCCGGTATTGTTAGTGAAGAAGAAGGATGGCAGTATGAGGTTGTGTATTGACTACTGGCAACTGAACAAAGTTACGATTAAGAACAAATACCCGCTTCCGAGAATTGATGACTTGATGGATCAAATGGTTGGAGCGCGAGTGTTTAGTAAAATTGATTTGAGGTCGGGGTATCACCAGATTAAGGTAAAAGATGACGATGTTCAGAAAACTGCGTTCAGAACCAGGTATGGACACTATGAGTTTACGGTAATGCCTTTTGGCGTTACTAATGCGCCGGGAGTTTTCATGGAATACATGAACCATATCTTCCATGAGTATTTGGATCGGTTCGTGGTAGTATTCATTGATGATATCCTAATTTATTCGAAGTCGAAGGAGGAGCATGTTGAGCACTTGAGATTAGTGTTGCAAGTGTTGAAAGAAAGGAAGTTGTTTGCGAAACTGTCAAAATGTGACTTTTGGTTGGAGGAAGTTAGCTTTTTGGGTCATGTTATATTAGGTGATGGAATTGCCGTAGATCCATCTAAAGGTTGATGCCGTGTTGAAATGGGAAACTCTGAAGTCGGCAACGGAGATTAGAAGCTTTTTGGGACTTGCTGGTTATTATAGAAGGTTTATTGAAGGTTTTTCTAAGTTGGCCCTTCCGTTAACTAAGTTGACTTGTAAAGGGAAGACTTTTGTATGGGATGCTCAATGCGAAGCAGGTTTTACGGAGTTAAAGAAAAGGTTCACGTCTGCTCCGGTGTTGATCTTGCCTAACGCAGAAGAACTGTTTGTTGTATACTGTGATGCTTCTAAGTTTGGTTTAGGAGGCGTACTCATGCAGAATAATAAAGTAGTTGCGTATGCCTCAAGACAGCTGAGAATCCATGAGAAGAATCATCCCACGCACGATTTAGAACTTGCTGCCGTTGTTTTTATGCTGAAGATTTGGAGACATTATCTGTATGGCTCGAGATTCGAAGTGTTCAGCGACCATAAGAGTTTGAAATACTTGTTTGACCAAAAAGAGTTGAACATGAGGCAACGAAGGTGGCTAGAGTTGTTAAAGGATTATGATTTTAGGTTACATTACCATCCGGGAAAAGCTAATGTTGTAGTTGATGCCTTAAGCCGCAAGACTTTGCATATGTCAGCAATGATGGCTAAATAATTAGAGTTGATTGAGCAATTCATAGATCTGAGTTTAGTTTGTGAAGTAACACCGAAGAGTGTAAGGTTGGGCATGTTAAAGATTAATAATGATTTTCTGGGCAGCATTAGAGAAGCTCAGAAATTAGATGTGAAGTTGGTGGGTTTAATGCCTGGAGTAGATCATGCGGAAGATAATGATTATCAGTTGGATGCGCAAGGAGTGTTGAGATTTCGTGGTCGTATTTGCATTCCTAATAATGCAGATATGAAGAAAGCAATTCTGGAAGAGAGTCACAGAAGTAAGTTGAGTATTCATCCTGGAGCGACGAAAATGTATAATGATTTGAAGAATCTGTTTTGGTGGCCTGGTATGAAGCGTGATGTAGCACGTTTTGTGTATGCATGTTTGACTTATCAGATGCCGAAAGTTGAGCATCAGAAACCTGCTGGGTTGATGCAACCGTTAGAAATTCCAGAATGGAAATGGGACAGCATTTCAATGGACTTTGTAACGGGTTTGCCGAACACTTTGAGAGGATGTGATTCTATTTGGGTGATTGTTGATAGGCTTACAAAGTCAGCTCACTTTATTCCTATTAACATCACTTTTCCAGTATCGAAGTTGGCAGAGATTTATGTTACAGTGGTTGTTAAGTTGCATGGTGTTCCGTTGTGTATTGTGTCGGATAGAGATCCGCGGTTTATTTCTGAGTTTTGGAAGAGTCTACAAGAGGCTTTGGGTTCTAAGTTGAGGTTGAGTTCAGCATACCATCCTCAAATAGATGGTCAGACTGAACGGACTATTCAGTCTTTAGAAGATTTGCTGAGAGCATGTGTACTTAAGGAAGGTGGTTCGTGGGATACATACCTTCCGTTGATAGAGTTTACTTATAATAACAGTTATCACTCTAGTATAGGAATGGCACCATTCGAAGCTTTGTATGGTCGGAGGTGTAGGACTCCGTTGTGTTGGTATGAATCGGGAGAGAGTGTGGTACTCAGACCGGAGATTGTTCGAGAGACTACCGAGAAGGTGAAGTTAATTCGAGAAAAGATGAAAGCTTCACAGAGTAGGCAGAAAAGTTATCATGATAAGCGCAGGAAGGATTTATAAATTGAAGCTGGAGATCATGTATTTTTGAGAGTCACGCCTGTGACCGGTGTTGGTAGAGCTTTGAAATCTAAGAAGCTTACTCCTTATTTCATTGGTCTGTATCAGATATTGGACAGAGTTGGAAAGGTTGCATATCGAGTGGCGTTGCCGCCAAATTTGTCGAATCTACACGATGTATTTCATGTGTCACAGCTCTGCAAGTATATTTCAGATCCGTCGCATGTCATTCCCATGGACGATGTGCAAGTACGTGAGAATCTTACTGTGGAGACGAAGCCTGTGAGAATTGATGATCGGGAGGTGAAGACGTTACGAGGTAAAGAGATTGCTTTGGTGAAAGTGGTCTGGTTGGGAGCTGCTGGCGAAAGCTTGACGTGGGAACTAGAGAGCAAGATGCGGGAGTCTTATCCCGAGCTGTTTGATTAAGGTAATTTCGAGGACGAAATTATTGTAAGTAGGGGAGAGTTGTAACGCCCGTTTTATTTTGATTAAATTCAATTATGACTTTGCTATGTCTCGTTGCGTCATAGTCGTAGTGAGTATGTGTTTGGATCAAAGGAAGAAATTGAATCGGTCGAATTGTCGGGAAAAAGTGTAAAATTCCGTAGCGGTTTTAGGAAACTTCAAAAAATCATATCTCTTGATCCATAAGTCAGATTTGACCCCCGTTCGAAGCGTTGGAAAGCTAAAGAGATGTTTTATCTAGAAAAAAATTGAATTTTTCTGATATGATGACCGTCATGGACTTGCCACGACCGTCACGACCGTGACGCTCGTCATGGACTTGCCACGACCGTCATAGTAACGAAATTCAATTAAATGCAGAATTTGGACGTGGCTGAGAGTGGGTAGCAAAAATACATTCCCGTAGACTCTTTTACCCTCAATTACACCATTTGGGGAAAGGAAAGACTGAAAAGAGAAGTTACGCACTGAGGAAAGTTGAGAGCAAAGAATCAACCACTGGCGAATTTGGAGGATTTCTGTAGGAAAGTCACCGTAGAGCGGAAGCGGAACCGGAGAGCGTGGAATTGACCTCAATTCTAAGGTAAGGGTGGGGTTCAATTCTATAACTGTGGGTATGATCGAATTCATGTGGGGAATCGAGTCATAGGTATAGTTTTCGTAAATGTTAAGGAAAAGGTTTCCCTAATGGGACAAGATTTCTATGTAGGAATGAATGTGTTATGTAGTTATTAGTGCGATGCTCTAAGGTTTTCCTTATGGGCAAATATGTAGAACGAATATGCTATACGTTTATTCATACCATGCTCTAATGGTTTTCCCTAATGGGCCAAAAAGGACAGTTACCTGGTTGTGATTGATTTGTAATTAATTATGTAAGAAAATGTGTCGCTTCCGCGAAAATAAGGTGCCGGCAAAACAGAAGAGTCGCCATCTTTCGCTATTTATCCCTCAGAGCGGGAAAGGAAACGATCGGAAAAACCTGACGAATAGGTATAAGACAAGGTCATCGCAACCATTGCCTGGGTTCGGGAGTCGGTTACGTAAGGGGAAGGTATTAGCACCCCTCACGTCCGTCGTACTCGACGGGATCCACGCTTGTTGTGTTTACTGGACGGGTTGGTTTTATCTATCTACCTATCAAGACTGGCTTAAAAAAAAAAGAAAAATGACTCGGCAAAGCGTCGCACTTTATGCCTACGTATTCTCATCAGAGAATGAGAAATCAGAGTCAACGTAGTTCGACCTACTACGGGTTACGGGAAAGGTGGCTCGCCAATACGTCAGTATTGTGCCTACGTACTCTCAACAGGTATGAGAGATCAGAGCTTACGTAGTTCGGGATAATACGGATTACGGGGATTCAGATTCATCTGTTTTATCGAGTAGGATTAAACATCAGTTCCAGCAGTTAGGGACAAAGCCTATTTGCGGTGGCGCTGAAGTTTAACGACACTCTTTTCTTCAGAAAAGCTTCCTTTGAATTATGGGCCCACGGGGCAAAAGGTTTGAAGTTTGTTTTCTGTCTTTTATGGAAGAACTGTTTTTTATTGTGTTTGCAACTAGTATCGCACTAGAGACTATGACCTGAGAGTGAATGCGTCGCATGTCACCCAAAGGGTACCATACTAAACATCCAGACTGTTGAAAAGAAACTCTCCAACAATCCTTTCTCAGATAGCTTAAGGCTCATAACGTACGACGTCAGTTAACCTTTATTATTGTATTTTCATTTGTTTCGAGAAGAGAAGAGAAAGGGCCCAACTAAAGGGAGACTATCAAGTCCTAATGTTGTCATGCCAAGGATTCATCCTATAGTTGAAGTTTGAAACAGGGAACTCCTAGAAGTTATCATGCATAGGTTTCAACCTAAATTTCTAATCACCACTTCCTTATCAAAGGAACTGAGATTCCTAGGGGATCATGTCAATGATAAACAGAAACAGATAAAGCATCAGCTTAAACAGTAAATAGATATACAGTAAAATGCATGCAATGCAAGTGAGGGAGGAAATGTGTGTGGGGCATCAGCCTCCACAAGCTCATCTCAACCTCAAGCCAGATATGAATAACTGCAATCATACAGAAGAAATAAAATAAAGTGCTATCAAGCAAGATATCAGTGACTGCAATCATACAGAGGAAATAAAATGCTATCAAGCAAACACAAACCACATGGGCAAGGGAGCTGGGCTCTACCGAATACTCGCAAGCAAAGCCACACAGTAAAATACAAGCAGAGGTAGCAACTCAACCTCTAGTGCAGTCATGCTCCTAGCTTACATCAGTCTAGATATGGACTTATTCTAATGCATCAATCAAATCAAACAAGCCACATCAATACGGAAAAGAAAACAGACAAGAGAGGAAACAGATCAACCACTCCCACAGCTTCACAACAAGGCAATCTTCTGCCAGCAGTTCAGTCTTCAGACTTCAATCACCCTTCAAGGCTATCATCCTCAATAACAAGCATCAACTTGCTCCTCCAAAGTTTCAACCCATCAAACATAAGTATCAACTTATCCTCTCTTCCTCAAGCTTTAGCTTCACAGTAAATCCCACCTTCAGGCTTTACTCCTAACTACAAGTATCAACTTGATTCCCTCAGGCTCTCAATGCATCAATATAAGTGTCAACTTACCCTTTATTCCTCAAGCCTCAGCTCTTCACTCAATCTCAATTGAATCCTCTTCATAAGTATCAACTTGTTCTTCTTGCTTCAGCTCTCTTTGCTTTACTAGTATCAACTTGGTCTTCTTCATCTACAAGCTTCAACTTCTCAGAGTAATCTTCAATCACATGGAAGTATCAACTCCATCCTCCAATATTTTTCAAGCAAGGAACTCCATCCTCTAACAAGGGAGAAAGATTCATCTATCAAGAGCAAATTTTGGATGATTGGTAGCAGAGTGAAGACCAAAGGTCACCACTAAGCATCCTGTCATCAGAGAAAGGGACCCTCAAAGGTTCTACCAATTTGCAAAGAGCCACACATCCTACTAAAGGAGGGATGAGGCCTTTACAAGGGACCTTACATCATAGGGAAGAATGGAATTGATCAACATATTTCATGTTTATGAAGGAAGAGAACTATCTAGAAGCTCTGCCTACAAAACCCTAATCTTATCCTAGTCAAAACTACACCACAAGAAGGGAAGATCTTCAAATCCAAGCCTCTTCAAGCAATCCAATGCATCTTCAATTTGCCTTCAACATCATCCAAGAACAAGCAAAGCAAAACCCTAATCTAAGGGAACTAAAGATGTTAATCTAGTTGAGTTAGTGCCTTAGAATCATCTAAAACTAGCACCTAAACTAAAATCAATCAAAAATAGCAAACTATCTTATAAATTTCTACAAAAATTCCTAAGGGATCCTAATTCAATTAAGAATGACTCATACCAAAACCAGGGACTAAATCATCTATTAAGTCCTAAAATTAAGTCCTAAATCCAAAGGTATCAATCATAAACCCTAAAAATGGAGCTTCTAAAGGTTTCAACCTAAACTACCACTTATGTTCATCACAAAAATGTGAGAAAATTCTATGGGGAGCATGAATATCTATGCTAACTACTCACAAAAAATCAGGATCAAAATCATCATCACATGATCACACAAAATTCCACAAAATCAAGCATCAAACATGACTATTTTAATATCAATTAAAATATGAAAATTCCCATAAAATCAGAAAATGCATGAAATAAAAATATTTTTTATCTAAAAAATACTAGACCCTATCATAAATCTAATGCAAAAAGAATGCGATTAATTGGTTCATTTTTCCATTTTTTATGATTTTTTCAAGAACCATGAACAAAATGAAAAAATTAAAGAAAATCCAAGTAAAATAATAAATGCACGGTGCAGATAGTAGTAGAAATCAGTTCATTCTGGAGATTGGGCCATCAGGGGGTGCAGGTATCAACCAATTCACTAAGCCCAAAATCAGCAACTAAATGAAACGATGCGATTCATTAAAACTCAGACTCTTCACAAATTGAAATCCATTCGTGGCCATTGGATCTTCATCTGGTCAAAGGTCCTACCCTGATCCAAGGGCTCTGGAATCATCTTTAACCTTTTGAATCTATGAACCTCGCGTGCAGCTCCGGCCACCACCGGTGGTGCTCCGGTCATTGTCCCCAACCCTAACTCTCTCCACAGGCCTCCATTCCAAGTGGTTTATACATGAAACTTGTCCCAAATCTCACAAGGAACTCACTCATACCATTAATTCAACCTAAATCCTCAAGATTCGCAAGAACCAACTCTCAACCGAAAATGGTAACATCCTTAATTGGTCACTAATTCTCAAATTAATGATCTGAAATCCTTCCTACACCATTCTACAATGCATCTATCATCCTAATTCCTATTGATTCCAACTAAAACAAGCCAGAGATCAAAGGTTACCAACCTGAAAAATTCGTGTGCACAGAAGTAGCAAGACCTCAAATCAAGCCTTCAAATGCTCCAGACTCCTTCAGTGAATCACTTCCAAGCTTCTGTATGCAATAGAACTGATTTAAATGGCCTCAATCCTTGGTACTAACTATGAGTTGCAGGTGGAAAAATCTGAGCTCAAGAACACCAATCAGCCACGAATTCCTCTTGATTATGATCTGGAATCAATCCCTAGCATCCATGGAAGAGGTTGCAATCAAGAAAATGTATGGAAAGTGAAGAAATTGGTGAAACCGAATTCAGTTACAAGCAAGAATTTTCCAAACTCAATCTCTGTTCTCTCATTCAATCATCACCAACCTTTGCTTTGGATCCTCTCTATCCAATATATAGAGTGTGTAGGGATGATCTAGAAACCTCTAGATCCTTCCAATGAGAAATTCAATCTCTCATGACATGAGAATTTCAACCATATGCCATGGTGTGCATAGTTCTGTTTGCAGCTTGAAACCAATCTCAATTCATTCCAATTTCTCCCCTCATGACATTTTGGAAATGTTTGGCTTGCAAGGGATCTTGATCATGCCTTGAGTTTGAGTTTTGCACATGTTACTTATAATGTAAGTAAGTACTTTTCAAAGCAAGTCCACAAACTAGACCTCAATTCAAAAATGTGGATAAACCAATGTTCTTAAAATGTTTTTTAGAGTCAAAATGACCTATTACATGCCTTGGTTTGGATGTGTAGATCAAAAATACCAATTTCCAACTTTGGTTCATTTAACTTATACCCTCATTTTAGGTCATTTTTGCAACTTTGAGCTACAAGAAATTTCAACATCTCATGACCTCTTGACTAGTCTTAAAACATCATTTTTAACAAGTTTGATGTTGAACATTTTCCCATTTGAAGCTTGGAAATGGTAGTTATGGCCTTATGGTTGAAATGACCTATAATCTCCAAATGACCAAAATGCCCTTGACTTGTCAAAGCCATAACTTGAGTTATACAAATCCTATCAAGGACTTCTATTACTCTCTAGAAAGCTAAGAGAATAATGAACAACATTTATGTTGACCAAAAGTTCATACGAATCATCCTTCTTGGGCAAACGTTTCATGCAAGTTGGGTAACTTTCAAGCCCCCAAATTCACATACCTCAGATGACCTGTAACTTGTCAAAGTCATAACTTGAGTTCTACAAATCCTATCAAGGACTTCTAGAACTCAAATTAAAGCTAATACCATGCTCTACAACATTCATGTTGGGGGTAAGATGAGATGACAATCATATTTTGAGCTAAACTGCCTTGAAGATAGGGGTCAAACTAGGGGATTTTACAATGTCAAGCCTTAGAAACCCTAGCCTGAAACTTCTCAAACTCTTCAATCATGATGAGTTAACCTTGGAATCATCCTTATAACATCTCAATGTATCAATCCATGATCACATGGCTCTTGGATTAGGTCTCAACCTTCTCCAAATCATCAGTTGACTTAGGGTTGACCCAGTCAAACCCTAACTGCACCACTCATGGCTGAGCCTTCTTAATCTTGCACAATGACCTGTCTAGGCCTCAAAGTGATCTTCAACACTTCTCATGAGCTCTCTCAATACCTCAAGTCCATCTTCATGGCTTCAAAATCATCTGATGTTCCCATAACTCTCAAGCTAGGAGACACACCCTCTTGGTTTCAACCATTCTCTCTGAGGATCTTTTAACTTCTCTAACAAGGATATCAACCCTTGAACACTTGAATAAGCTTCTTAGCTAGCCTCAAAGTCTTGCATAGGCCTTTATTGGTACTCATACCTCTTGATCTCCTGCATACATGTCAATGAAATGCAAATGATAATGCTAATGTGAATGCAATGAAACATAAGCTAGGTAAAGAAATGTTGGGCAAATTTTGGGGTGCAACAACTGCCCCTATTCAAACGGCTTGGACCTGACTGGGTGAGAAGCGAACGAATCTCAACCAATCAAGGTAAAAGACGGTTGAATACTAGCAAACCCGAAAATTTGCCAACTGCACAAGTACACGGTACTCTGATGGGGACAAATCTTCGGAAACTGAAATAATAGCTGCACGACAACTAGCTGGGGGATTGGTCACACGGTAACCGGTAATACATGGTCGATCATGCCGTCAGGCATCAGGATTCCTCGGGACTCATCAGGTCAACAATCACGTTGATCATGCCATCGGGCATTCAAAGAAGTCTTTGGGCGTCAGTCGGGCTACGTCAGTAAATCGGGAATATAATTTTCGGTCAATTATGAACCAATTGGGGATATCCAACTTCTACCATCAGGCACTCCACATCAGCTGAGTGAACTGCTTCATCAATACGGTTGGACTTCAATCATCAAGTCTTCAAGGGAAGTTTCAACTTCGCTGTTCAGAAACCTGCTGGGGATGACACATCTCCGCTTGGGATTCTGGAGAACTATCAAGTAACTCTGCTTCGGGGATCTATAAATCATTCCGGGTAAATCATCTCTCTGCTGAGGACTTCAAGAATCATCTTGGACAAATAGCTTCGCCGGGGACTTCAAGAATCATCTTGAACCCATAACTCTGCTGGAGATTTCAGGAATCATCCGGAGTGATCACTCTGCCGGGGACTTCAAAAATCATCTTGAGCAACCCTCTCTGGTGACTTCACAGGGGATTTTAAGAATCATCCTAAACGAGCGCCTTCGCTGGAGAATTCAAGAATCATCTTGGGCAAACGACTTTCGCTGGGGATTCAAGAATTGTCTTGAGCAAGCGACTCTGCGGAGGAACACCTGCAAAACAAGCACAGTAACGACCTAGCTCATGTTTAGTATGCATATGCTTTGACAATGGCGCAATGCTCCACACGGTGGAAATGCTACGCGTTTATGATAAATGCTATGCAATCATGCAAAATGCTGCGACCCCATCAGCAAAATAAATGCTGAAGGGAGAATCTTCCTGTCAAGGAGAAAGGACCACTCTTGTGGAGGAAGGACTCATCCTGCCAAGGAGAAGAAGTCACGCCAATCTCAACTGGACTCCGCTTGGGGAAACGAACTTTAGTCAACTGCTGCAGGGGAACGAAGCTCTACGAGAACCGGGACCTGCTGAGGAAAACGATGTCAATCGCAGAAATAAACTGCACGGCATTCGCAGCCAAAGCTTTCCTGGGGGTAACGACTCCGGTGGGGAAATACAGCATCAGCTATTCAACACTCTACTGGGGAAAACCAATCATGGCCCAAACGGCTTCCAAGGATTCGGCTCTCTTGGGGATCTGCAAACTCGGCTGGGGGAGAAGGAATCATCCTACTTACTAGGGGGGAGTACGACTCTGTGGGGAATTTCAATTCCGATGGAGACTTCAGTCTGAACTATCGAGTGCTGCACACTTCAGACTCATTTGATTGGGGAGAGAATCTTCTTTGCCTGGGGAGACATATCAATGCCTTACGATCTCACGTTCGGACTCTGTGGGGAGAGGCTGCTGAACTTTGCTGGAGAAGAAGGAATCATCCTGCTTGGGGAGGCGTACAGCGTACTACCTGGTATATGCTACACCTGCAACAACACAAACAAACAGACAAGATACCCTTCTCAAAGGGGCCTATCAAGGTTATCATCTTGTGACAATGTTCAAGTAATTCATTGTTTAAACAGTCAGTGTCCTAGGCCAGTAAGTTTATGTATGCGCATTTTATCAAAAACATCGGCGTTCTTTTTCGCAAACAAAACAGATAAATGCTAAACAGACAAACAAAATTGCTGAATAGTATACATTTTATTGATAACGAACCCCTGAATGGGTAAAAATGTTTTACAACAGATGCAAGCTCCTGGAATAAGGAAGCCGCGCAAATATAAAAACATAAATATACATCAGTATATACACATGTCGGCAACGAGGCGTAGACGAACACCATGAGTTGATCCCTCTATGACCCACTCGACTTTGATACTTCTCCGACGCTTCAGCTTCAGAAGAGATTGATTTAGATAAACGGGCCTCAGGTCTTCCAAACCACTAAACAAATACAGTTCACACGCGGAACGCAGTCATTTTCTTTTCTAAATCCCTAACTTTTGCCTGAATCGCCCTTTCGGGTTTTCGATTCACCGGGATGCCCTTTTTTGCCAAGGTCGCCCTTCCGGGTTTTCCACTTTGCGGGTGTACATTCTTTTCTTTATATCCCTAATTTTTGCCCGAACCTTTTTTCCTTTTTTATAGTTCGCCGGGATGCCCCTTTTTGCCTAGATCTTCTTTTTCTTTCCAGCGGGTCATTTTTTAAGCAAAGTATTTTTTAACTGCGTTCGCGTTCACCGGGGATGCAAAATCTTCGCCATCCATCATGGATAACAACAAGGCTCCTCCCGAAAAGACCTTGCTAACGACGTACGGACCTTCGTAATTGGGAGTCCACTTGCCCCGGTGATCGGAGTGTGGAGGAAGAATCTTCTTCAGGACGAGATCACCCGTCTGAAAGCTTCTAGGACGCACCTTCTTATCATACGCTTTCTTCATTCGGCTTTGGTACAGACGACCATGTGCAATCGATGCTAAACTCTTCTTGTCCATCAGGCTGAGTTGGTTTAGTCGGTTCTTAATCCATTCTGCCTCGTCGAGTTTCACGTCAACCAAAACTCGCAAAGAAGGGATCTCCACTTCTAACGGTAGGACAACTTCCATACCGTACACCAAGGAGAAAGGACTTGCCCCGGTTGATGTACGTACCGTCGTACGATAACCGTGCAGTGTAAATGGCAGCATCTCGTGCCAATCTTTGTAGGTCACAACCATCTTCTGAACAATCTTCTTGATGTTCTTATTGGCCGCTTCAACGGCGCCATTCATCTTTGGCCGGTAAGGAGATGAGTTGTGGTGTTCAATCTTGAAACTCTGGCACAGCTCCTTCATCATCTTGTTATTCAGATTCGAACCATTATTAGTAATGATCCGCTCGGGACTTCCGTAACGACAGATGATGTCCCTCTTTATGAATTTAGCCACCACCTGCTTGGTCACGTTAGCATATGAGGCTGCCTCCACCCACTTGGTGAAGTAGTCGATAGCCACTAGAATGAAGCGATGACCGTTAGATGCAGTGGGCTCGATCTTGCCTATCATGTCGATTCCCCACATGGAGAACGGCCACGGGGAGGACATGACATTTCACGGGCACGGCGGCACATGAATCTTATCAGCATAAATCTGGCATTTATGACATCTCTTCGCGAATTTAAAGCAATTCGATTCCATCGTCAGCCAGTAATATCCTGCTCTCAGGATCTTTCTCGTCATAGCATGCCCGCCGGCGTGCGTACCGAATGTGCCTTCATGGACTTCTTCCATGAGCATACTCGCTTCTTTCTCATCTACACATCTGAGTAGCACGAGATCGTGGTTTCTTTTATACAACACTCCATCAGGATTGAGATAAAAATTCCCAGACAGCCTCCTCAGAGTCTTTTTATCCTGGGTTGACGCTCCCGCAGGATACTCCTTAGTCATAAGGAAGGTCTGGATATCATGGAACCATGGCTTGCCATCGGAGGCTTCCTCGATTGCAAAAACGAATGCAGGTCTATCAAGACGAGAAAGGACAATCCTCGGAGCTTCATTCCAAAAATTGACTTTATACATCGAAGCCAATGTGGCTAAGGCATCATCCATTTGATTCTTAGCTCTGGGCACATGATGGAGTTCCACTCGATCGAAGAACGGAAGTAGCCTTTTGGCATAGTTCATGTACGACACCAAATTCGATTGACGAGTCTCCCACTCCCCTTTAATCTGGTTAATCACAAGCGATGAGTCACCGTATACGTCTAGGTTCTTGATTCTCAAATCAATTGCTTCTTCTAGACCCATGATGCATGCTTCGTACTCCGCTTCATTATTGGTGACTGGAAACGTCAGTCTCGCAGTGAACGGGATGTGGGATCCGTGGGGAGTCGTGATGATCGCCCCAATGCCACTTCCATAAGAATTAACCGCCCCGTCAAATATCAATTTCCATTGGGATTTCCTATCCGGCCCCTCGTCGGGCAACGGTTTATCGTAATCTTTCGCTTTGAGAAACATGATATCCTCATCAGGGAATTCAAATTTCATCGGCTGATAATCCTCGATTGGCTGTTCGGCAAGGTAATCAGACAATACGCTTCCCTTAATGGCCTTCTGGGAAACGTACTGAATGTCATATTCCGTCAACACCATTTGCCATCTGGTAATCCTGCCCGAAAGCGCTTGCTTCTCGAAGACGTACTTGATCGGATCCATCTTCGAAATTAGCATGGTTGTGTGGTTGAGCATGTACTGTTGTAAATGTTTGGCAGCCCAGGCTAGTGCACAACACGTTTTCTCTAACATTGAGTAACGCGATTCACAGTCTGTGAACTTTTTACTCAAGTAGTAAATGGCATGCTCCTTTCTGCCCGTCTCGTCGTGCTGACCGAGAACACACCCCATACTATTCTCAAGAACTGTCAAGTACATGATTAAGGGCCGTCCAGCCACTGGGGGTATCAAGATCGGAGGTTCCTGAAGATACTGTTTTATCTTATCAAATGCCTTCTGGAAATCCTCGTTCCAGATAATCGCTTGATCTTTCTTTAACAGTTTGAACATCGGTTCACACGTGGCCGTGAGCTGAGAGATAAACCTTGCAATGTAGTTTATTCTGCCCAGGAAACCACGAACTTCTTTTTCGGTTTTTGGCGCTGCCATCTCTTGTATTGCTTTTATCTTCGCAGGATTAACCTCGATGCCTCTTTCGCTCACGATAAACTCCAGTAGCTTTCCGGACCGTACTCCGAAAGTACACTTGTTAGGGTTCAGCCTCAACCTGAACTTCCTAAGCCTCTCAAAAAGCTTCAACAAATTGATCAGATGTCCCTCCTCCGTTTGGGACTTCGCAATCATGTCATCAACATAGACTTCAATCTCATGATGAATCATGTCATGAAACAAAGTAACCATTGCTCTTTGGTAAGTGGCCCCTGCGTTCTTCAGACCGAAAGGCATTACCTTGTAGCAAAATGTTCCCAAGGCGTGATGAACATAGTTTTCTCCATGTCCTCCGGCGCCGTCTTGATCTGATTGTAACCGGAGAAGCCATCCATGAACGAAAACACGGAGAACTGAGCTGTATTGTCGACCAACACATCGATATGAGGCAGCGGGAAATCATCTTTAGGGCTTGCCCTATTCAAATCCCGATAATCGACGCACATTCGTACCTTACTGTCCTTCTTCGGTATGGGCACTATGTTGGCGACCCACGGAGGGTAAGTGGTGACCGCTAAGAAGCCAACATCAAGCTGTTTTTGCACTTCTTCTTTGATCTTAACGGCCATATCTGGTTGCGTCCTTCTAAGCTTCTGCTTAACGGGAGGACAATCTTCTCGCAGCAGCAAGTGATGGACCATGATGTCAGTGTCAAGTCCGGGCATATCTTCGTATGACCAAGCAAAGACATCACTATACTCTCGAAGCATCTCGACCAATCTCTGCTTGACATCACTCTGCAATGCAGCCCCTATCCTGACGTTCCTGACAAGTTCTTCAGAACCCATATTCATAATCTCAATCTCTTCCTCATGAGGCAGAATAACTTTCTCTTCTTGTTTCAACAAGTGGGCCAACTCTTCGGGAAGGTCTTCATCTTCATCAATCTCTTCTTCGGCTTGATAGATCGGGCAATCGAAGTCGAAGTGAGTCGTAGAAGGTCCAGAGTCGATATCATCTGTCATGTGGATCCTGCAATAACAAGGGTTAAGCTTAAAACAAGGATATGCAGGTTAGCACAAACCTCATTGCCATTTTATTGTTTTTCAAAACAAATGCAAAACATGAATAACAGAGATCACAACATTTGAATACGAAGAAAAACGCCTTTTGATTTATTGATAAAATGCATGTACATAATCAAACAAGGCCCTGACAATAAAACCACTATGCCCCGGGTAGGACATAGGGTTGTACAATGATTGGAAAAAGTAAATCATTACTCTTCGCTTGTCATCTGGATGATATCCTTGACGGACCAGTTGTTGAGGCTCTCGCCTGGCTTGCTTGGCTGGATCCAAGAGTCTAAGTCACAGCGCTATCTCTGCTGTCTTCGGACACCGTGTTGACGCTTTCAAATATCACCCCGCCACTGGTAAACTGGATCGGTCCTTTACCTCGTGATGCACTGCTGGAAGGGGAGGCTTCAGCTCCCAGGGAATATCCCAACCCAAACTTGTCTTGCTTGTTTGGTATCTCTAGAATTCGCCCCCAGCCTGGGGTAGATCCGGCTTGAACAATGGCTCGGGCTTCCTTGAAGGAGGAGAGAGTCATCTCTGGCTTCTCAGTGATCGCATGAGTTACGTCTTTGACTTTAACAGCTTCGAACGCCTGACATAGGGTTTTGTGGATTTCCCCATCCATCTCAACATACTTGAAGGACGACAAATGGCTCACCATTATGTCTTCCTCGCCACATACAGTCACGATGCTACCTCCGACAGCGTACTTGAGCTTCTGGTGCAACGTGGAGGTTACGGCACCCGCAGAATGGATCCATGGCCGGCCCAAGAGACAACTGTAGGCAGGCATGATGTCCATAATGTAAAAGACCATGTCGAATGTCTCCGGCCCCACTTGGATCGGCAACGTCACCTCCCCGAAAACATGACGTTTGGTTTTATCGAACGCTTTCACCACCAGATCACTGGGTGTGCAGATCAATCCCCGAGTATCCAACTTCATCAATGCCTTCTTCGGAAGAACATTGAGCGACGACCCCGTGTCCACCAACACGTGGGACATAATCGTTCCCCTACACTCTATCGAGATGTGCAGAGCGCTATTGTGGTTCCTCCCCTTCGGCGTCAGCTCCAGGTCAGTAAACCCTAACCCATTTCCAGCATTTACGTGGGCTACGACCTCTTCCAACTGGTTTACCGATATTTCCTGCGGTACATATGTGGCGTTCAACACCTTCAGCAGCGCGTTGTGGTGTGCCTCAGAACACAGCAACAGATTCAGGATGGAAATCTTCGAGGGTGTCTGATGGAGATGATCCACGATCTTGTAGTCACTCTTTTTAATCAACCTCATAAATTCCTCGGCGTCTTTAACGAGTAAGTCTTTTTCTACCCCGCAAGGGATCTCTTCAACGACTTTACTTTTACCTTTATCAGTTGCATCAGCTCTGTCCGCTTTATCCATTACGACCTCAGGTAGTGCAAACACTCTCCCGCTGCGAGTAATTCTGCTAACGCCCGCTAGGTTCTCCACAGACGACCCAAACGGTTCTAGTTCCAACTTCTGTCCGTTGCAGTAGACCTCTGCCCCATAGTGCCACAGGACAGCGTTGGTGCTTTCGAAAGGTATCGGCCCAGCTTTGGTGATGGTAATCGTGGGCGGCCTGGGTGCGGAAATAGTTATCGTCTGGCGAGGGATGATGATGGTGGCAACCTCATCATCTTGCTTCAGCATTACCTCTCTCGATCCGCATTCGGCACTCCGGCTAAACTGCAGGATTCCCTCAGTCATCAGACTTTGAACCCCCTCTATCAACTGTTCACATCCATCAGGACTTGTCGCACAGCCCATGCACAGTTCTCCACAACCTGGAAAGAAACCTCTTTTCATCAGTTTAGCTTTAACGAAGCTAAGCGGTGTCTTCAGATCTCTGACGTCAGTCAACAAATCCAAACTCTCGTCTTCAATAATGGTGTTTACCCCACCTCCCCTATGATTCGGCATAGGGTTCTTCGTGACGTTTGGCACATTATCTGAGAAATTGATGATCTTAGCGTCCACCATGTCCTGCACCTTGTGCTTGAAGGCTTTGCAATTCTCTATCGTGTGGCCCGGTGCCCCTGAGTGAAACTCACAAGTTGCATTCGCGTCATAACCAGGCGGAGGTGCACCTGTCAAGGGAGCCAAGGTTCTCTTCTGGATCAACTGTAGCTGGAGCAAAGTCTGCAATAGTTGAGCGTACGACATGGGCGGCGTCTCGAGGTGACGGCTCGACAGAGGTGCCCTGTTCTGATACTTTCTGTACCCTTGTTGATTCAGCTGCTGCTGCTGCTGTGGCTGTTGAACGACTGGGATAGTTATGCTGGCCACCTGTTGGTGAGGGCCTTTACCCTTCCTTCGAGCGTTGGTCACGGCGCTCGTTTCTCCTTCCCGTCTTTTGCCACCATAAGGTTTCTTGCTTCCTCCAGCTGAGGATGAATCACCTTGAATTTTCCCCAGTTTGATCCCATTTTCAATGTGCTCACCTGTGATAATGAGATCTGAGAAGGTTCCGGACATACCGCTGACCAATTTCTCATAATAAACCCCTGGGAGGGTGGCCACGAACATTTGCACAAGCTCACGTTCAACCATCCGCGGCTGAACCCTGGCTGCCAACTCACGCCATCGCTAGGCGTATTCCTTGAACCCTTCGTTGTTCCTTTGCGATAGATTCTGCAGTTAGACTCGGTTCGGGGCCAAGTCACTGTTATATTGGTAGTGGTGCACAAATGCTTCAACAAGGTCCTTCCACGTGCGCACACTGGTAGGTTCCAGACTCATGTACCACTCGAGGGAGGGTCCGGACAGACTGTCTTGAAATAAGTGCCTCAGCAACTTCTCGTCCTCAGAATGAGCGGACATTTTCCGGTAGTATGATCTCAGATGGACGCGAGGGCAAGTGGTGCCCTTTTACTTTTCAAAGTCAGGTACCTTGAACTTGGGAGGCACCTTGAAATCAGTGATCAGTCCCAACTTGGACATATCAACGCCCAGGGTGTTCTGGTTCTCGATATTCCTCATCTTATCCTCGAGTGCCTTGAACCTTAGACGTGCTTCAGCAGTCAGCTCACCTTCGGCACCTCTCTGAGAGAACACATCGTCTTGACGATCTTCTAACCACGACTGAGGCCCGAACAGATTCCCAACACCTGCATTGCCGTTGCCCAGCCCAACATTGACGTTAGCTTCCAAATTCCCATTACCGACGCCCGTCCTATTACCGTTGAGTCCCATGTTAGCTATCACATTGGCGTTGGCACTGCCATTCCCCCCAGTCACGGGGACGCCATTCTGAGGAGTTTCAACTGGTGGAGGGGTAGGCACGGTCCCGCCATGGAGTACGCCATTGCTATCAACCCTTGAAATCAGAGGATGAACCAAGGTTCTGAGCTGATCCTGGCCATTGGCGACCGCTTGCATGAGCTCCATGAAGCGGTCCATTCTTTCGCGGAGTTCTTGAACATCAGTTTACACTTTCTCCATGATTCTGGTTTGATTTGCTCTGGTCGGATAGCGGTGGATAGGTCTCCGATCAATCCTGGAACAACCTGAAACAACCTGAAAACACACAAGGGTTAGGAAAAACGACAAAGTGCTCGTTATGCAAATGCAAACATGTGTCTGTGTGTTAGGGAGATTTCCCCCGATCCTAGTGCTTGAGTGTCAGTGCTGATAATAAGAAGTCCGAGTCCGGTCACGGAAATAACGTCTCATATATAGAAAGAAATCCCCTCAAGGCGGTACACAACGTCAGTGAGTACAAGATGAATCAATAGCACGACCTCTGCCAACAAGCCTGGTGATGGTCAGCATACAACAATGATCAAACAAAAGGAATACAAATAGTCAAGCACGGCCATGGGCGCGAAACTCTTTTAACAACCCCTTCGTTTCTGGATGACCAGGCCGAGTGAGTAACCCTTCGACGAGTAACTCCCTCTGCATAATAGTGTATTGAAGACCCTCGACCGAATCTTCCCATGCTCCTTCGCCGAAACAATCTTCTAACTTCTGCTTCTTGGACTCAAACGTCAGTTTGCGCTCCTTCAGGTTGGCGAGAGCTTTATTAAGCTGGCCTTCAGTGGCATATCTGCAAGCGGTTTCTTCATCAAACCTCTTCTCACTAGCCTTCACCTGGGCTTTCAACTTGGAGATCTGTTGCATCAGCTTATCCTCCCGCTCTTTCCTGTTGGCTAGGGTGGCCTTCCAATGCTGGTTAAACTTGGATATCCTCTGATACGCTTTGTCCAAGTGCTGCTTCTTCGTGGCCAGCACATCGTTGACAGCTTTGAAGTCTCGACCCATGCGCTCGCGCTCAGCTATCTGCTTAGTCAAATTTGTCCCCAACTGGTTCACCAGCTCGATCTGCCTCTTGAGGGAATGAACAGCTTCGCTTCTCTCGCTTCTGAGTTGAGCCAATTCTTTCTCCAATTCTTCATTCGCCTTCTTCAGCTCATCTCTCTCAGCTAACACCTGATTATGCTGCTGAATAGGCACGGTGGTAGGCTCTTCAATCACTGGAGGGCTTTCTGGCTTGGCAGGAGGAAACGACATCCCTATAGCATCTGCTCTTGCTCTGATCCAAGTCACATACGGAGCGTAGGCTTGGCTATTGCTTTTCCCCAGCAATGGTTTTCCCCTCTTACTGATACCATTCCAAGCGCGCTGAAGCTTAGATAACATATCCCCCTCTAGAAGACCGGTGAGGTACAGAGATTCCTGCACCTCTTCATCCTTTGGTGGAGCTCTCAAAGCATAAGCAAACTGTCGGACCAGCAGAGATGGATTATAATTTATACAGCCCTTCCTGCCTATCAAAGGAACGTTCGGAAACTCGCTGCCGCTGAAGAGAATCTCGGTACCCAACCTACCTCTGTCAAACCAGACAATATCCTCTGCAGATAGACTTATCAAACGCTCAGACCACTCAGCTGTGGCTGCAGACGAAGCAAAGGGACCCTTCTTGGGTAGATGACTATCAAGCCATTTATAGAGCAAGGGCACACAGCACGAGACATTCTTACCCCTTCTGTTCTCGTTTTTGTAGTGGACGGAATGGTAGACATCTCCTATCAAGGTAGGAACTGGATTCCCTAAAGCAAAGATGCGAAAAGCGTCGAAGTCCACAAAGTCGGGCATATTGGGGAATAGAATGATGCCATATATGCACAGAGCTAGAATGGCGTTGAACACGACCCAACATCCGTCTTTGGCGCACTGATGAGCCTTTCCCACTAAGAACTGCGAGGAGAAACCGAGAACCTTGTTCCAACTAGACAAGACCAACTCGGAGGCATCCAAATGAAGTGAGAGAGCTAGACTAGCCAGATTAGGCTCAGCATCCATATGAACAAAGGGCATCTGACTCTTGATAGGCACACCTAACAAATCAACATACTCCTCTAGTGTGGGTGCGTGAACAAAGTCCTGGAAAGTAAAGCATCTCAACGGAGGGTCGTAGAACTGCAGCAGAGCATGCAACCCATTAAACTCAAACACAGAGGGTTTACGAACCAAACTGAGCAGTTTTCCGTAAGACTTTCTGAACTCATCTCTCACAGAATCATCTGCTAAAGCAATCAAACCAGTCAGCCGAACAACATCAGGAGCAGGGAGCTTGTAAGCCACGGTCTTCCTCCGAGAACCCATAATAACACAATAGAAGGCAAGAAATCCTGAATCGGGGGAAACGGTACCTGCAACACAGACACACGTTAATGAAATGCAAATGGGTATGCAAAGCAATGTAAAATGCAATCATGCAGCAGGAGATGAAGACGACTGCACTGTGGAGATTCTATATCAACAAAACCATAATCCTGCTCTATCAAGAACAACCACTATATCTGATAAGAAGAAAACTCTGGTATCGGACCACAAATCTTCTCTATCAAGAACACACATCTGGTAATAAGGACCTCTGATACAGGACCAAAACTCTGCTCTGTCAAGAACAAACATCTGATAATAAGGACCTCTGATACAGGACCAAACTCTGCTCTGTCAAGAACAAACATCTGATAATAAGGACCTCTGATACAGGACCAAAACTCTGCTCTGTCAAGAACAAACATGTCTGCTGATGAGATCCTCTGATCCCAACCATAAACCTGCTCTGTCAAGAACAACATACACATCTGATGATGAGAACCTCTGACACCAACAACACTGATTCACTATCCAGAAAACCAGGTAGTCTGAAGGTCAAGGTTTCCTGCAACAAACCCAACCCTGCTCACAGGTATGGACCTAAACTGACACAAGTTCGGCATCCTATGCGGTCATCAGCGTCACAGACATTCAAGAGGGGTGATATGATACCCAGAAGGTGTGGCATCACCAGCTCATGAAGCGGCCTCACTCGGCTGAATCCCAAATGATCGGTCCCCAGAGTCGACAATCCTCCAAACCAACAGCCCCCTCAACCCAAAGGGTTGAAAAAGAAGTCAACCGGGAGAACCTCGTCTGAGCGTGGATTTCATGAGACACTAGTTCCTGCCAAGCAAGCACGCGCTCACTAATTTCCACAACTAATGCTATGTTCACTCAAGCTTGGGTCTGGCTTCTCACTCATCAGAATGCCCCTCCCACAACAGCACAAATAATCATATCATACTGAAAATAAAGTGCGGGAAATAAAGTGCGATAAACAAACACAACCCAACTAGTAATCATACAAGCGCTAGGATTGACTCTCGCAGGGGACGTTGGATCCCCAAACTGACTCGCATACGGGACGTTGGATCCTAGGAAACTATCAAGTCCCCAGTAGAGTCGCCAGCTGTCGCTTCCGCGAAAATAAGGTGCCGGCAAAACAGAAGAGTCGCCACCTTTCGTTATTTATCCCTCAAATCGGGAAAGGAAATGATCGGAAAAACCTGACGAATAGGTATAAGACAAGGTCATCGCAACCATTGCCTGGGTTCGGGAGTCGGTTACACAAGGGGAAGGTATTAACACCCCTCACGTTCGTTGTACTCGACGGGATCCACGCTTGTTGTGTTTACTGGACGGGTTGCTTTTATCTATCTACCTATCAAGGCTGGCTTAAAAAGAAAAGAAAAATGACTCGGCAAAGCGTCGCACTTTATGCCAACGTATTCTCATCAGAGAATGAGAAATCAGAGTCAACGTAGTTCGACCTACTACAGGTTACGGGAAAGGTGGCTCGCCAATACGTCAGTATTGTGCCTACGTACTCTCAACAGGTATGAGAGATCAGAGCTTACGTAGTTCAGGATAATACGGATTACGGGGATTCAGATTCATCTGTTTTATCGAGTAGGGTTAAACAGCAGTTCCAGCAGTTAGGGACAAAGCCTGTTTGCGGTGGCACTGAAGTTTAACGACACTCTTTTCATCAGAAAAGCTTCCTTTGAATTATGGGCCCACGGGGAAAAAGGTTTGAAGTTTGTTTTCTGTCTTTTACAGAAGAACTGTTTTTTATTGTGTTTGCAACTAGTATCGCACTAGAGACTATGACCTGAGAGTGAATGCGTCGCATGTCACCCAAAGGGTACCATACTAAACATCCAGACTGTTGAAAAGAAACTCTCCAACAATCCTTTCTCAGATAGCTTAAGGCTCGTAACGTACGACGTCTATTAACCTTTATTATTGTATTTTCATTTGTTTTGAGAAGAGAAGAGAAGGGGCCCAACTAAAGGGAGACTATCAAGTCCTAATGTTGTCATGCCAAGGATTCATCCTATAGTTGAAGTTTGAAACAGAGAACTCCTAGAAGTTATCATGCATAGGTTTCAACCTAAATTTCTAATCATCACTTCCTTATCAAAGGAACTGAGATTCCTAGGGGATCATGTCAATGATAAACAGAAACAAATAAAGCATCAGCTTAAACAGTAAACAGATATACAGTAAAATGCATGCAATGCAAGTGAGGGAGGAAATGTGTGTGGCGCATCAGCCTCCACAAGCTCATCTCAACCTCAAGCCAGATATGAATAACTTCAATCATACAGAAGAAATAAAATAAAATGCTATTAAGCAAGATATCAGTGACTGCAATCATACAGAGGAAATAAAATGCTATCAAGCAAACACAAACCACATGGGCAAGGGAGTTGGGCTCTACAGAATACCCGCAAGCAAAGCCACACAGTAAAAATACAAGCAGAGGGAGCAACTCAACCTCTAGTGCAGTCATGCTCCTAGCTTACATTAGTCTAGATATGGACTTATTCTAATGCATCAAGCAAATCAAACAAGCCACATCAATACGGAAAAGAAAACAGACAAGAGAGGAAACAGATCAACCACTCCCACAGCTTCACAGCAAGGCAATCTTCTGTCAGCAGTTCAGTCTTCAGACTTCAATCACCCTTCAAGGCTATCATCCTCAAGAACAAGCATCAACTTGCTCCTCCAAAGTTTCAACCCATCAAACATAAGTATCAACTTATCCTCTCTTCCTCAAGCTTCAGCTTCACAGTAAATCCCACCTTCAGGCTTTACTCCTAACTACAAGTATCAACTTGATTCCCTCAGGCTCTCAATGCATCAATGTAAGTGTCAACTTACCCTTTATTCCTCAAGCCTCAGCTCTTCACTCAATCTCAATTGAATCCTCTTCATAAGTATCAACTTGTTCTTCTTGCTTCAGCTCTCTTTGCTTTACCAGTATCAACTTGGTCTTCTTCATCTACAAGCTTCAGCTTCTCAGAGTAATCTTCAATCACATGGAAGTATCAACTCCATCCTCCAATATTTTTCAAGCAAGGAACTCCATCCTCTAACAAGGGAGAAAGATTCATCTATCAAGAGCAAATTTTGGATGATTGGTAGCAGAGTAAAGACCAAAGGTCACCACTAAGCATCCTGTCATCAGAGAAAGGGACCCTCAAAGGTTCTACCAATTTGCAAAGAGCCACACATCCTACCAAAGGAGGGATGAGGCCTTTACAAGGGACCTTACATCATAGGGAAGAATGGAATTGATCAACATATTCCATGTTTATGAAGGAAGAGAACTATCTAGAAGCTCTGCCTACAAAACCCTAATCTTATCCTAGTCAAAACTACACCACAAGAAGGGAAGATCTTCAAATCCAAGCCTCTTCAAGCAATCCAATGCATCTTCAAATTTCCTTCAACATCATCCAAGAACAAGCAAAGCAAAACCCTAATCTAAGGGAACTAAAGATGTTAATCTAGTTGAGTTAGTGCCTTAGAATCATCTAAAACTAGCACCTAAACTAAAATCAATAAAAAATAGCAAACTATCTTATAAATTTCTACAAAAATTCCTAAGGGATCCTAATTCAATTAAGAATTCCTCATACAAAAACCAGGGACTAAATCATCTATTAAGTCCTAAAATTAAGTCCTAAATCCAAAGGTATCAATCATAAACCCTAAAAATGGAGCTTCTAAAGGTTTCAACCTAAACTACCACTTATGTTCATCACAAAAATGTGAAAAACTTCTATGGGGAGCATGCATATCTATGCTAACTACTCACAAAAAATCAGGATCAAAATCATCATCACATGATCACACAAAATTCCATAAAATCAAGCATCAAACATGACTATTTTAATATCAATTAAAATATGAAAATTCCCATAAAATCAGAAAATGCATGAAATAAAAATATTTTTTATCTAAAAAATGGTAGTCCCTATCATGAATCTAATGCAAAAAGAATGGGATTAATTGGGTCATTTTTCCATTTTTTATGATTTTCTCAAGAACCATGAACAAAATGAAAAAATTAAAGAAAATCCAAGTAAAATAATAAATGCACGATGCAGATAGTAGTAGAAATCAGTTCATTCTGGAGATTGGACCATTAGGGGGTGCAGGTATCAACCAATTCACTAAGCCCAAAATCAGAAACTAAATGAAACGATGCGTTTCATTAAAACTCAGACTCTTCACAAATTGAAATCCATCCGTGGCCATTGGATCTTCATCTGGTCAAAGGTCCTACCCTGATCCAAGGGCTCTGGGATCATCTTCAACCTTTTGAATCTCTGAACCTCGCGCGCAGCTCCGGCCACCACCGGTGGTGCTCCGGTCATCGTCCCCAACCCTAACTCTCTCCACAGGCCTCCATTCCAAGTGGTTTATACATGAAACTTGTCCCAAATCTCACAAGCAACTCACTCATACCATTAATTCAACCTAAATCCTCAAGATTCGCAAGAACCAACTCTCAACCGAAAATGGTAACATCCTTAATTGGTCACTAATTCTCAAATTAATGATCTGAAATCCTTCCTACACCATTCTACAATTCATCTATCATTCTAATTCCTATTGATTCCAACTAAAACAAGCCAGAGATCAAAGGTTACCAACCTGAAAAATTCGTGTGCACAGAAGTAGCAAGACCTCAAATCAAGCCTTCAAATGCTCCAGACTCCTTCAGTGAATCACTTCCAAGCTTCTGTATGCAATAGAACTGATTGAAATGGCCTCAATCCTTGGTACCAACTCTGAGTTGCAGGTGGAAAAATCTGAGCTCAAGAACACCAATCAGCCACGAATTCCTCTTGATTATGATCTGGAATTAATCCCTAGCATCCATGGAAGAGGTTGCAATCAAGAAAATGGATGGAAAGTGAAGAAATTGGTGAAACCGAATTCAGTTACAAGCAAGAATTTTCCAAACTCAATCTCTGCTCTCTCCTTCAATCATCACCAACCTTTGCTTTGGATCCTCTCTATCCAATATATAGAGTGTGTAGGGATGATCTAGAAACCTCTAGATCCTTCCAATGAGAAATTCAATCTCTCATGACATGAGAATTTCAACCATATGCCATGGTGTGCATAGTTCTGTTTGCAGCTTGAAACCAATCTCAATTCATTCCAATTTCTCCCCTCATGACATTTTGGAAGTATTTGGCTTGCAAGGGATCTTGATCATGCCTTGAGTTTGAGTTTTGCACATGTTACTTATAATGTAAGTAACTACTTTTCAAAGCAAGTCCACAAATTAGACCTCAATTCAAAAATGTGGCTAAACCAATGTTCTTAAAATGTTTTTTAGAGTCAAAATGACCTATTACATGCCTTGGTTTGGATGTGTAGATCAAAAATATCAATTTCCAACTTTGGTTCATTTAACTTATACCCTCATTTTAGGTCATTTTTGCAACTTTGAGCTACAAGCAATTTCAACATTTCATGACCTCTTGACTATACTTAAAACATCATTTTGAACAAGTTTGATGTTGAACATTTTCCCATTTGAAGCTTGGAAATGGTAGTTATGGCCTTATGGTTGAAATGACCTATAATCTCCAAATGACCAAAATGCCCTTGACTTGTCAAAGCCATAACTTGAGTTCTATAAATCCTATCAAGGACTTATAGTACTCTCTAGAAAGCTAAGAGAATAATTAACAACATTCATGTTTACCAAAAGTTCATAGGAATCATCCTTCTTGGGCAAAAGTTTCATGCAAGTTGGGTAACTTTCAAGCCCCCAAATTCACATACCTCAGATGACTTGTAACTTGTCAAAGTCATAACTTGAGTTCTACAAATCCTATCAAGGACTTCTAGCACTCAAATTAAAGCTAAGACCATGCTCTACAACATTCATGTTTGGGGTAAGATGAGATGACAATCATATCTTGAGCTAAACTGCCTTGAAGATAGGGGTCAAACTAGGGGATTTTACACTGTCAAGCCTTAGAAACCCTAGCCTGAAACTTCTCAAACTCTTCAATCATGATGAGTTAACCTTGGAATCATCCTTATAACATCTCAATGTATCAATCCATGATCACATGGATCTTGGATTAGGTCTCAACCTTCTCCAAATCATCAGTTGACTTAGGGTTGACCCAGTCAAACCCTAACTGCACCACTCATGGCTAAGCCTTCTTAATCTTGCACAATGACCTGTCTAGGCCTCAAAGTGATCTTCAACACTTCACATGAGCTCTCTCAAGACCTCAAGTCCATCTTCATGGCTTCAGAATCATCTGATGTTCCCATAACTCTCAAGCTAGGAGACACACCCTCTTGGTTTCAACCACTCTCTCTGAGGATCTTTTAACTTCTCTGACAAGGATATCAACCCTTGAACACTTGAATAAGCTTCTTAGCTAGCCTCAAAGTCTTGCATATCCCTTGATTGGTACTCATACCTCTTGATCTTCTGCATACATGTCAATGAAATGCAAATGATAATGCTAATGTGAATGCAATGAAACATAAGCTAGGTAAAGAAATGTTGGGCAAATTTTGGGGTGCAACAAAATGCCGTAATGTTGTTATTACGATAAGATGTTGAATCCTTAATTGTTGAACTGATGTTGATGTTATACCTGTCTAGGAATAGCCGTTTTGTATGAACACTTTGAGTTCCTATTTGTTGGTACGATGTTGTAATGTTCCTTTACATGAACAGTCGTAAATGTTGAAATTATGTTGCTATTGTTCCCGTATGTGAACGGGTAGAAAGTGATGGTTGTATGAGTGGTATGATGTTATGATGCTCTATTATGGACATTCTGGTTGTAGGCGTAATGCCTTGTTATATGGTTGCTATGGTTGTGTTGTAGTCCATAATAGATGCATTTCATGGCATAGCATTTGGCCTGGATTGGCAATGGTTGTGCCTGTATTGGTGTTATTTGGAGTGTTGGCTCCTAGATGGGTTCGGGGTGTTGGCCTTGTCCCGAGTTTTGGAGTGTTGGCTCCTAGATGGGTTCGGGGTGTTGGCCCTGTCCCGAGTTTTGGGGTGTTGGCTCCTAAATGGTACCACATGCATGTACACAGTTGAGTCGCATGAAGTCGCATAATTACGCTAGTTGTATGTTAGTGTTGTTTATGTGAGATATGGATTACTCACAGTTGTTGTCGATGATGTTTATGATTTCGAAACCTATAATGTTGTGATGAGTTTCCGGTATGTTTTCTATCATGCTTTATGTTATATTATTGATATCTCACCCTTTCCGTTGTATGTTACCCCTCTGGTGGTAATTTGCAGGTAGTCAGGAATAGAGCGTAGTCCCCGTTAAGATGTCGTTGGTCGCTCTGATACGTAGCACTCTTGGGGGGATGGACGATTGCTGTTATTATTTTAGTCGATGTTATTGTTGATTGAACTTGTTACGATGTTTTTATTAAATTGTTTTAAGAGAAAATGTTGTATACTTTATCGAACTTCCGCCGGAAGTAATGACGAGTTGTTTTATGATTAAATGGTTAAGTAATACATTGGTAATCAGTCATCCAATTTCGTGCTACGTATGATATTTGCAAGTTGTTGCATAATGATTGTTGTCTGTCAGGTTGAAGTGTAACTCTGATATGAGGAATTTTGTTCGTGTGACGACCGTCATGCAGTCAATGTTTGCGCTGCTACGTTTTGTTTGCTATATGAATTGTTGTTTTTCCTGTTATCCGCAAGTTTAGATTTGGGGTGTTACATCAATCACCTGTGTGACGCCACAGGTATTGAGCTATTTTTGCAAAAACACCTCCGTCCACAATTGGACTAATCTTGTCAACACAAGAAGAGAAACAAATCCGTCAACACGAATAGATATTATGTCGTCACAGGAGTAACCTTGTACACATCTGGACCCCAAATTTCGTCAAATCACGAATAAACACAAATCTGTCCACGTCAGGACTCACATCTCAACAACACAGGAATAGAACTTTGTCCATGTTAGGACGCTCGTTTCGTCAACACGAAGAAATCTCATCATAAACTTGTCCATGTCAGGACTCCACCTGCCGTCAACACAGAAAAATCCAGGCGACTTCGCTGGGGATGACTCATCTGCATTCCGTCAGCGCGAGGGGATCCTATCAACAGAGGAATAAATTGTCCACGTCAGGAATAAATGTCCATGTTAGGAGTACACTGTCCACGTTAGGAATAAATTTCGACCCGCTGAGGAAATAAAACTTGTCCACGTCAGGACTCACGCTTCGCCAACATGAAGAAAGATAAATTTGTCCACGTCAGGACTCGCGCATCTTGTCAACACGAAGAACTATAAACTTGTCCACGCCAGGACACACATTTCGCCGATACGAAGGAAAATATCAGCTGGGGATAAATGGTCCATGAAGAGTAATCAATTTTGTCCACGTTAGGACTTCACATTCCATCAATACGGAGAAATCGAATCTGTCCACATTAGGACTAGCACATCTCGCCAACCCGCAGAAAATAAATTTGTCCATGTTAGGACACCCACTTCACTAGGACGAAGAAATCCCGTCAATAAATTATCCACGTCAGGACTCATATCTCGTCAACCCGAGGAACTCCTATCAACATAGGCAATAAAAATTTGACGATCTCTGAGGAAATACTCTTGTCAACCAGTAAGAAAATACATCTGTCTATTCATACGGGAAGCTACTCTGAATACAGTTTCTATGCTTATCTCTGCAGTAGCTAACTCCATTGATCCCAACCCACAAACCTTTTAGCACTGACGTGACAACAGCTTTGAGGCGGACTCCACTAGGGATATTTGGAAACCAAACTGCCAGACGCCTGTTTCGATAACCGGCGGCAGCTTCTGAAATTCGATTCATGAAACCCCTTGACGTCGACGTAACAACAAATTTGAAGACAATAGCCCGCTGGCCGGATAAGAGAAACTTCAACAAGCAACTTTGGCGGGGAAAAAAAATAACTCTGCTCGGGGACAAAGAGAAACTTAACCAAGTAACTCTGTGGGGGAAATAGTAAGGTGAACCGTATCATCACACGTCTCACGGCGAGGCCTCGGATACCTGGTAATAGATCTGAGGTAGAACTCCATACTCCTGCTGAGAAAACACACCTGAAAGCAAAAGGTTAAACAACCTGATTTATGTTTCAAAATGCATATGTTTGAAAATGATGCAATGCCCCATACGGCATGGAGATGCTATGTGTTTGTATAGATGAAATGCTCCATACGGAATTGAGATGCTATATGTTTGTATAGATGCAAATATGACGATATATGCAAGTGCAAATGCAAGCTCGAGCTGCTAGAGAACATCGGGACTAAAGCCGCTTGGCAAAGTAAATGCCGAAGGCAACATCAACTCCAATGAGGGGTACCGGGTATCATAGAATCATCTCAGCAAAATAAATGCTGGAAAAGTGAGACCAACTTCCATGGGGAAGAAACAATCCTGCTGAGGGATGGCTCACAAATTCATCGTTACAAACTCTGTAGAGGATGATCAACCTGACGGAGGAATGACAACCTGCTGGAGGAGGGAAGGACGACCCTGCACGGGGATGCTCTTTCTAAACCCTTGACAACCTGATTGTACTCTGTGGGGCTTAACCAAACTGGGGTTAATTATGCACAGCTCACTGCTGAGAATGCCCCTGCTGTCAGGGATATCCATTCTGACCTGCTGAGGATACTCCTGATCCCATTCTGAGGAGGAATAACTGCGATCTCAACTATTTTGGGAACAATATGTGACTTCTATCTGCTGAGGAGAGTAATCCTGATCTAACATTAATCGAGAAACCGGTATCAATCGAGCTTTGTATCGGGGAATGCGACACCATGTGAGTCACTAGGAATTATCGTGTCGGGTATTTTTAGGCTTTTCCTAGTTTACGGATGAAAATAGGTTATTAACGAAATGGTTTTTAAAGGGAAAATACTAGACGGGGCTAGTATTCAAAGCCGGACTACCAGGCGAGAACTGCTAGCAAAAATAGATTAGGTTAGCGGACGAGAATGGATTTACGGTTGGAACGTCAGACGAGGCTGACCGGATGATAGGTTAAGGAAAGGATGACCAGACGGGGCTGGTTTGGAAGATGACATGCACCAGACGAGAACTGATGCAACAAATAGGTTAAAGAGACGGTGACCAGACGGGGCTGGTTGAAAGCTAACATACACCAGACGAGAACTGATGTTTACGGAAAGGTTGGCCAGACAATAACTGGTTGAAAAATAACAGGTACCAGACGAGAATTGGTATTTACGGAAAGGTGGACCAGACGAGAACTGGTTACCGGTTTGCCAGGCGAGAACTGGGCTTTGGAAATGACAAGGTTACAAGGTTCTGTCAAGTAACAGGTTTACACCATAGGATAATGATCCAATGATGACAAGGTCTTTTTCGAAGGTTCAGGTTTTTTGATGAGGGTAATGACACGATTCCCCGATACTTAACTCTTGCTGGGGCGAACAAACTTGCTTGAACAACTTTCCCCAGTGCAACTCAACTTGCTCCAATCCAACTCTTGGGAAACTCACTCTGAATAGAAAGCAGCTTGCTACAATACGACCTTGAGATGGCTTGCCCCGGTATCTGTACGACAAAAGGATTCAACCTCAATTAAACAACTATCAACATAGTTGATTTCACTATCTCTGAAGTGACTTGCCCCTTGAATGAGCATTGAGCGACTTAACCTGCCCTGATCACACACCGGAAGGATCTATCCTCAAATCACAACATTTTGGATAATGGCCCCTGATTGGCTCTCGAGAAGATTTACTTCTGATCAACTGCTTCTCAAGTAAACTGTCCCCTAATCAACCGATGCTTCGGGACTTGTCCTTAGACCAACTGATTTTGAACTCACTCGAAGTCAATGCCCCAGATTTACAGGGTTTCATAACATACACCATTCTGATCCAGACTGCTGAATTATTCAGTCCTATTTGATTATTCCCTGTTGGAATTTCCTTCCTGTCAGCTACTGACCTGCAAATAAAATTGTTTATTCCCGAATGGTAATTTTAATGCAGTGTTCATGCAGATTTTGAAAAAATTGTGCTGTCACTCATTTACGTGTCATGATTGTGAGTGACGAATGAACCAGAGTTCAAACGTAGTGTTGATTTGATCAGTGAAAAAATACAACAAGGATATGACTAGCAAATCAAGAAGGAGTCAGGTTACTCAACCTTATCGTAATGCGCTTTCAGAATAAACCCTACCTCAATTAGGTCTTTTAAGGGTTGTATCGTGGTCGGGTTCACGGTTCGTGAAACAAAGGATATTTGGCTCAAATTATGATTTGTATCCACTCCTTCTACGTGATGATCTCCGATCTTAAAGTTCAGTTAACTTGGCACAAGCGCTCGCCTCTTCGAGAGGTATGTTGAATATTGGGAACAGTGGTTAAAGAATTCACAAGGTTTTCGGAGTGACAGTTACTCCTTTTTCATTTTCGGTGTCTGTATCTACACGACTTTGTCCTTGTTCGAGGATTTTTCTTTTGATATCCTTTCTTTTTCATTCTTTTGATTCCCTAATTTTTGCTTGGACTGACTCCTTTTGAGTTCTTTTCGATTTTTTCTTTTGAAGTCCAGCGGGATGCCCTGATTTTTGCCTAAGTATTAGCTTTCCAGCTTTTTCTTTTTCTTTTTACTTAGCGGGCTTTCTTATTTCTTTCTTGGAACAAGTCGTGCGACACTGGTTGTCTTGATTGCTCCGAAAGGATTGCAACTGTCTCACTCCTGATTGGTGAGGTTTAACCATTGTGGTGGACGAGGTGCGACCTCTAGGGAAAAATAAGATGTGATTGGTCCTCGAAAGGCAACACTCCTCTATAAGACTTGAACGCTCGATCAAGCTAACTGACAACTACCCTGCCCCGGGTTAAGATGTGAGGGTTTAAAAGTCCAAAAAAACTTTTACTTCTTGGCTCGAAGTGGTTAACAAGGGACTAACTCCTTATATCTCCAGTGTTTGGGGATTTGAAACAATGCCTTGTACGTCATCAGCAAGGTTTTATCTGAAAGCATACGATCATCGGTTATGAGTATTCAGTTTCGTCATGCTCCCTTCAATCTTTGCTAATCATAGTGATAAAGTGGAGTAAGTAAAATGCAAGTGTCAGTGCAATGCAGTAAATGAGTGACAGCGACATGATTAATTCAGAAAAGTGCATAGTCACTTTATCAATATTACCATTCAAAACAAACAATGGTTAACAGCAAGTACTAACTAACAGAAAGGAAACTACAAATGCAAATGATAAAAAGTCTGAGGACTGCCAACGCTGAGGATGTCTGCCTGTCTGGACCATTGGCCTCTGCAAACAACCCTCTGAATCTACGAGCTCAGACAGCTGAGAGGTTGTCATGCACAACCAAAACTCCTTCTGGAAAAGAAATGCACCCTTTGTCGATCAACTGTTGCACTTTTGCATGGAAAGCTTTGCAATCTTCAGTTGAATGCCCCGGGGATCCACCATGGTATCCACACTGAGCATGGGGATTGTACCCAGGAGGGTAAGGCTTTGGCATGAGCTTAAGAGCTTTAGGTTCCACCAAAGAATTCTGAATCAAATGTGGCAGAATCTGGCAATACGGCACAGGCACTGGATGAGAAGGAGCATTCCTTCGTTCCAAGTTGTTACGAGGTCGGTTCTGATTCTGACGCTGATTCTGATAACCTTGGCCACAGGCTCATGGATTTGCAAGAGGAGCAACATAATGTTCCCGATGTGGTGCCCTAGGCACAATTTTCTGTCCAGAATAACGAGACACAGAGGATACCGACCGCTGAGAAGACGAAGAACCAACAGATTTCACCGATTCGTCTTGAGGATACCAAACATCTGTCATGACTGCATTGACCACAGTTTCATCTTCAGTTTGAAAGCTACAGAGAGATTTGGTTTCACCAGCCTGACTGCTTTAAACATGCTGAATTCTTCCAGTTTTCACACCATACTTGATACGTTCTCCTGCCCTTACCAATTCAGAGAAATTTGGTGCAACTCCAAGCATTCTTTCGAAGTACGGGCTCTGCAAGGATTTTACGAACATGCCTGTTAACTCTCGGTCTAGAAGTTGTGGTTGCACTCTAGCAGCAAATTCTCTCCATCTCTGAACATACTTCCTGAAAGGTTCATTGTTCTCTTGAGACAATTCTTGCAGCTGCATGCGACTAGGAGCCATGTCTAGGCTATAATCATACTGTTTCAAAAAAGATCTGGCTAAATCCACCCATGATCGGATCTGATTACTCTCTAACTGCATATACCAACTCAGAGATGCCCCGGTCAGACTATCCTGAAAGCAGTGAATCATCAACTTGTCGTTTTGCACAAACGAAGTCATTCTTCGGCAGAACATCACCAAATGTTGCTTCGGACAACTATCTCCTCTGTACTTCTCAAATCTCGGCGCTCTGAACTTAGGAGGCAATACCAGGCCAGGAACCAAACACATGTCTGCAGCATTGAGGTTGACAGCATCTTTAACTTTCAAGGCTTTGACTCCTTCTTCCAACGCTCGGAGCCTTCTAGCATACTCAAGAGCTCTTGGGTCTTCAGTCCTAGCTACCGAGATCTCTCTTCGGATATTCGCCATAGGGAAAACAACACCTTGACTGTTAATAAGAGGATGGCGTTCATTTTGGACAACAAACTTCTCACGTCGATCTCGGTCCCAAACCGGAGGTTGCACAAATTGGTCTGCAGTAACGTTGTTCACTTGCGGAAGGTCTTCCACAGACATAGAGCCATACAGAGGATTGGTCGTCATAGTGAAACCTGTCAAGGTGTTAAGAGACTGGAAGTGGCTCTCAAACATAGCTACCAATAACCTTCAACTGACTTCACTGCTCGATTCTGCTCAAATCTGCTTCAACCCCTTGGTCGTCTTCTAACAATCAACAGTTGCTTAGGCCAAACACCGGATAATCACCTTCAGAATCAAAACAACGGCTGAATCAGACTCTAGCTAGCTGGAGAATGATATGCAATATGATGCAAACACGTTTATGCAAACGCAATGCAATATGCAGCAAACACGGGATCACACAAAAGGTAAACATCCAAAGACGAGCAAACAAGCGCTAGGATTGACTCGCATAGGGGACGTTGGATCCCCAGCAGAGTCGCCAACTGTCGCTACTGCGAAAATCGGCGCCGTCTATGACAGAAGAGTCGCCACCGTGCGTTATTTATCCCAAAGGAGGGAAAGGAAACGACCGGGAAAAACCTGACGAAAGGGTATAAGACAAGGTCATCGCAACCGTTGTCTGGATTCGGGAGTCGGTTACGCAAGGGGAAGGTATTAGCACCCCTCACGTCCGTCGTACTCGACGGGATCCACGCTTGTTGGTTTGTCTACAGGATGCAAAAACAATCTATCTACGGCTGCTAAAGCTAAACGGAAAGAAATTGACTCGATAGAATATCACGCTCTATGCCTACGTATTCCCTCGTGCAATGGGAAAGTCAGAGTCATCGTAGTTCGGGAAACTACAGGGAAAGTTTGCTCGCCAAGACTTCACGTCTTGTGCCTACGTATTCTCGTCCGATGCGAGAAATCAGAGCATGCCGTAGTTCAGGCTAACTACGGCTAGACAGGGTGTTCTCGATCACACAGGAGTGAGAGATTAAGTTGGCTTGAAAGGTGCGGGAACCTACGGAACTTAGAACTATGGTCTAGTCTCAAATGCGCAAGGGCAAGAGAAAGGGATAACAGGCGTTAGCGGGAAAGTCTCGGTCGCACAGCAGCGAGAGAACAGAGAGGTTAGTTGTTAGTGTGCTTGCTAGGATATTGCATCCTATGCCTACATATTATCGTCTGATACGAGAAATCAGAGCAGCTGTAGTTCAGCCTACTACATCAAACGGGGAACGGGAAGAAGGTAAAAGGGAGAAAGGTAGCTCACTAGGATATCGCATCCTATGCCTACGTACTCTCGTCTGGTACGAGAGATCAGAGCAAACGTAGTTCGACGGGAAAAAGAGTCTCAATTGCACGGGAGCAAGAGAAGGGGTCTCGATCGCCTGAACGCGAGAGAAAAGGGGTTTCGATCGCACGGGGGCGAGAATAAAGAGGAAGCAGGCCTACGCCTAAACGGGAAGGAACTCGGGACACACACACAAGAACCTAAGGCGTAGGAGCGAATGTGTCGCATGTCACCCTAAGGGTACCATACTAGACATCCTAGACGATTGAGAAGTAACTCCTCAACTGTCATTTCCTACGTATCTAACGATGCAGCTCACAACACTCGACGGTTGCCTGAAGACTTGAATAAGAAAGATGTTGAACGAAGCGGCTCCGTTGGCTCTTGACATGCGCGCAAGCTCCATTCCAATCTTCTCCTCTCTGGATCCTTGATGAGGACGCTCGAATCAGGAACAATGTAATGCTTAAACCGTCATGGTTCGACTTATACGAGAAATCGAACTCTCAGAGGTAGCATATTGATGTCCGTGTCAAAGACAGGATAGAGAAATGATATCGACAATCATTCTCCAATTGAATCGTGTCACACGGCCAGCCAAAAATAAAATCGAAGATAAACTCGGATAGGAAACGAAAATAGAAGAGAAATCCAATCACGAATGGAAATAAAAGTCTACTCCTAAAATACGGCAATTAAATTCCAATAGAAAGTATTCTGAAGAAATATTAAAAGAAAATGCATAATGGAAAATAGCATAAAACAATTCTATCTAAATCCCTAATATCCTAAAGAAAATAGAAGTTCTATATTAAAATCTATAATATTCTATAAGGAAAACTAGAATGGAAAATTCTATAATACCATCTATATATCCTATAATATGCTAAAAATAATAGAATATAAATTCTATAAAAAAACTATGCATAATATTCTAACTATGAACTATAATCCCTAAGGAAAATAGGAAAATAAAATCTACACTATTACAAGCATATGTCCAATACAAGAGGAAAAATTAAATTGCAAGGGAGGGGGGGTACAATCTTGAAAAACTGGGGTAAGGCAGAAAAAAACAGAATTGGGCCTTAAACCCACAATACAAAAAACACACAAAAAAAACTAAAGGCCCAGGGGGGGGGGGGGGTTCGCTCAGCCAAGCAGAGTGCAGGCAGAAAAAAAACAAGCGTTTGGGCCCAGCCCAGTAACCACAAAAAATTCCAACAGAGGGGGGTTAGCCCAGGAAATGGGTGTATGCTCAGAAAAAGACCCAAGTGATTGGGCCTCGCGGCCCACCAACTCAACCGAGTCCCAAGCTCCTCGTCCTTCTCCTCTCTCAATTCCAACAGAAACCCTAATCTCTTCTCACTTCAACCGCCGCCGCCGTCCCACTCCCTTCTCAGATCAGCTTCCCAATCCCCACCGTCTCAACCTTCAATCTCTCCTAACCTTTCCTTTTCGTCTTCTTCCCATCTTTATACCTATCTCCGTTTCATTCTCCTCATCTTCGTCTGGGATTCATGAACGCCATAAATCAACGGAGGTCAGATCTTTGAAGTTGGACTCGTTGTTGTTGTGAAGGATTTATGATAAACATGGAGAAACAAATGAAGATCCTGAAGCTTCTGGAAAACAAATGAGCACAATGCAGAGATCTTGAGTTGGACGACGATTCTGGAATGGCGATGAAGATCCACAAAGGTCCTTGAACATTTAGAGGTGACGAGTTCTTGAATGAAGTTTCTGGGAAAAAAGATGACGGAGGGCGAAGATTCTGGAAATGATTTGATGAACGAGGTTGAATGTGCTGAAGATCGGAAGGATACGTTGCTACGTTGATGGACCTTGCTTGAAGATTTTCTAGAAAGCGCTTGGGGATTATTGAACGAAGCTGGAAAAACGCATGTAGATTCGTTGATGTTTGATGTTGATCTGTGGTGAAGATCCTGGTGAGATCTTTGAAAGCGAGTTGAGGATCATTGATGATTTCAAGAACACGATGAACAAATCTGGAAAACGGTTGAGTTTCAGACGAAATCTGGAAAACGGTCATGAAGTTCCGGTGACAAAAACATGAACAGAGATGAAGGTGGACGAAGAGATCTGAGGAAACTGATGAATTTTCCGGCGTATTGGCAGTTTTCCGGCGAGATCTGGAAAAGAGATGAAGAACATCTGAAGAATGTTGGAGGAAGATGAAGATCCGATGACGGTTACAATTTTCCGGCGAGCAGTTACACACTCCGGTGAGAAGTTACGGTGGGATTTGATTTCTCCGGCGAGGGTTCGCCGAAGTTTGCATGGCCGGCGGGAGGGAGACGGTGACTAGGACGCGTGGTAGGTGCATGCGGAGGGGGAAGGGGAGACGGAGCCACGTGGGGTGGTGTGAGAGTGAGAGAGAGACAAGTGGAAGGGTGAGGTGTCAGTGAGTGCTAAGTGAGGTGGTGGAGAGAGACTGAGACGTGTGACACTTTATACTGATGCCAAGTGGCAGCGAGTTGGACTCAATGGGCCTCCAACACCTGGCCCACCGAAATCTGATTAACTCTGATTGTAATTAATGGACTTCAATTAATCTTTAAACTAAAAGCTAAGACCAATTAATGAAAAACGAAAATTGATTAACATCAATTAATTCTGACTTCACTTAATGACTCAATGATGATTAAAAAAGATCAATTAATATTCAATTAACCTAAACGAAAATTAATGCTAGTAATAAAAAAACTACCAATCAATTCTCCTAATTAATCCTAATTAAAAAAATGATTAAACTCTACTTAATCTTTATGAATTAATCCTAAAAGAAATTAAACTCTAATCAACTCTATTCATTCCTAACTCTATTAAAAAAAGAGTTATCTTATAAAAACTATTCTAGAAAAAGCATCATCCTATTAAAAACCATTTAAAATCTACTTAATTGTCTAGAAACAAAAAAAATCTATTTAACTAATTAAAAAGAAATATCTATTTAAAATTCTAAAAAAAAAACTATTAAATTCTATAAGAAAATATTAAAAAAACCTATTTAATATCTAGTAAAATTCAATTAAATCTATTAAAATCTATTAAAAAATCTAGAAAATAAAAGGGAAAATTCTAAAAATGCCAGGAAGCCAATTAAATCGATTAGAGAATAACTGCGCAACTATAGCGAAATAAGCGGTAAAAACCGGACACCGAAATGTCATCAAAAACAACAGCGAGAGCTGAAAACACAGGGAACGAGCACCAATTCTCAAAATACGTCCTCGTATTGGCCTGAAATGCCTGAAGCGCGATCAGAGGGTTGTAATCCCGATAAAGTCGATCTGACTGGAAAAAAATGCAATGTACGCGGTATGCAAATGCGAATGCAAAATGCGTCGAAACATAAACCAGATGTGGAAACCGGTTGGTCAAATTTTGGGGTGCAACACAAGGGTCAAGGACAGTTCAAGTTGTGGAAATTTGAATTTTGAGAAGTCTTGACATAGTGGTTTCAAGTGTTGGCAGCCCTAACTTCCATGGTTCATAACGTTTTGCTCACACATGCTATTGAGGAGGTCTACCACAATTTAGAAAGCCCTTAAGTAGCTCTATAACTTTCATGTTTTGGAGATTTCCAAATTCTAGATGGAACTAGGTTTAAAAACCCTTCCAAGTTGCTGAAAAAATCACTTAAAAAGGCTAAATAACTTATAATTTTTCTAAGTTATTTCCCTTCTTAAAATGAATCTTGTCATAACTCCAAATCTATGAATTTTTTGATCATGTACCACTTTTAGGCTTTTGTAGGACTTGCCAAGAGCTTTTCAATGAGCTTTGAACCACTTCATTTGGATGTGTGGTTGAGGAGTTATGGTCTTACCCCTTTCGAAACTCTGATTCCCGATTTTTGCAATTACTTCTTAACCCTTGATCCAATGGTCATGAAGTTTTATAAGAAGGTGTAATATGACATAAGGAACATTTTTGATTCACATCTTGAAGTCAAATTCCTTATTGTTAAAGAGTTGACTTTTCGGTCAATCGTTCGATAAATCGGTGACTATCGAGTCGACTGTTCATGCTCCGGATATTCTGAGGACTTGAAACTCTTTGGATAGACTTCACTAAGCCATATGAGCTTAATGGACCTTGATCCCACCATTGAAACACTTTTCAAATCAAAAGTCAAACTACAGTTGACTTTTCCTAATCGAAAATCCTAATCGGGTATCTTGAATTGCACTGTTCTCGATTCCCGGGTGACCACCTCAAATTGGATTCATACTTGACCCAATTTAGTATGTTTTATGATGTAGATACTTATTCGAAGTTGAATCAATCCAAGACATTGTTTGATCAGACCACTGAAGCCTTGATTTTGACGGTGCGGAACCCTAATTCATCTGCATCTTGACAAAGATAAACTTGAATTGGGTTAAGGTTAGTTAATCAAATGAATATGATCCTAAAATGATGATGAGGATCTAAGGGGTCAAAATTTGGGGTGCAATACTAATAAAGGACAAAGTGGGGTTAAGGTAACTATGGTCCTCAATATCATAGACTCCAACTGAGAATAGTAAAAGTTTTCACGATTACTCGTTCAACCGAACCATTTTCAAAAGGGTCTCAACTGAGCGTGATTTTCAAGCCAACTTGGTCGGGATACGACTCCCTATAAGCCTCGTCGAACATATCACTATCCTATCTTAAGTTCACTCAAGTCCGGGTGTAGGACTTTGTCTCACCACTCAAGAGTATCAACCCAAAGGCAATAGATAAACAATTATACAAATAAACAATTAAGCAAATATAAGCAAATATAAAAACAAAACAAGTTAGGGAAACCCACTGAGGCGTCCCCAGCAGAGTCGCCATTTCTGTCGCGCTAAAATTTGGATACCAAGCTATTGACTAACTTGAATCTTATTCATTTGCAACCGAACTTTGATTTGCCCAAAGGAAGGGATAAAGATCGAAATTCCCACAATGCAATGCAAATGCAAGCTAGAGAGTTATAGGTTCGAGGGTTGGTTAAACTTAGGGAAGGTGCTAACATCCTTAGTTTCTGTAGTACTCTACAGGAACCTCTTATCTTATGTTGTTTATTGCTAAGGGTTATCTGCTTAACGATTAAAAGACCTAGGGGTTTAATTCTAAGTATACTCGATAAGATATTGCATCTTATGCCTACATATCCTTACGGGAGTGGAATCAGAGTATCTGTAGTTCCCCTAAAGGGTTTGAGGAGTTCTTTGACTGTGGTCAAAGTTCCTACGGGATAAGGTAGTTGATTGATTGATTTTAGGAGAAAAGATGAGTTGTCATTTTAAGGGAGATTACTTTGATTTAACCACCACAACTTTGTAAGAAAATTGATTTTATTGTTATGGGGTAGAAGTTTTATCTTGCTTAAGATGATTAACATCTTATTCTCTAATGTGTTTGAATATGTTTGAATTGAGTTGGATTGTTTATTCTAAGTTGTAAAGGATAAAGGTCCTTCATATGGGGTAGGATCTAACTTAGAAGATCGACTTGAATGGGATCAAGGATCATAGGGGAATATGATGCAAATGGGATGCATACGCGCAAGTTTTACGTTATGTGCAAGTTCTTCCTTTGGACGTATTGCAATGCAATAAAGTAAAATGCGGTAAATGTAAATTGCAGGTAAAATAGAGACAGATAAATAAAGGCATACACACGCATGAAAGCGCTGAAGTGTACAAGTGCGAATTGTGAATAATGTGAATGTGCGGATACGAAAGCGTGCGCGGTTGATGTTGATTTATTTTACTTGGGATTGATTTTAGACAGATTTGATTTTATGAGGAATGTTGAATTTTTATTAGTTTTAGATAAAAGTGTGTGAATAAGATTTTAAAAATAATTTAGTGAAATAAAAAGATTAATTAAGTTTGGATAGAAATACTTCTAAGTTACTTAATAAATAAATTGGTTATGAATTAATTCAGATGAGAATAATTTTCAAATAATGAGCTGCTAAATAAATTGTTGATTATTACTTAAAAAAGTAGTTTTCTTACTAATTATCAAGTAGATCTTGAGTTATTTATTAAAAGGTTTTATTATTATTATCATAAAAAGTTAATTTAGATTAAAAAGGTTGTTTATTATTATTTATTTTTATTAATTTAAATGTAAAAGGATAAACAAATTGATATATTATTATTTATTAAAAAGAGGGTCACTAAGTTTATGTTAAATAAAAGGAATTAGTTTAATTTTAAAGAAAAGATGGTTGATTAAGATTTAATTACAATCCGTTTTTTTATTAAAAAAAGGTAATTATTAGTTACGTAATAAAAACATTACTTTTAAATGATCAGATTAATTAAGAGTTGGGTTAAATGATGGTTAGGTGATGATTAAGGGGTTAATTAAACAGTTAAATGGGGATTAAGGCGCTCGGTTTGGTGTGACGCGGGTGCAGGCTTATGGTGGGGCTGTGCAGATGTGAACCGTGTGATCCGTCAGATGATGGATCGTGTGGTTGTGAGTGATAGTGCACAATAGTGTGTGTGTAGTGTGCCGTATATGATTATCAAATTACAACAGATTGAAAAACAAAATAAAATAAAAACCATAAATCCCCTTCCCCCCAAATTGCCGTCGCGATCTCGTTCCTCTCCTCTCTTCCCCATCTAACTCCTTTTGCTTCTTGCATCTTCCTCCTCGCGTGTCATTCCTCCATTTCTCTCTCGATTTTCTCTTATTTCTATTCCTCGTCGTTTTCCTTTTTTCTGCTTCACCTGTATAAAACAAAATTAATCAAAATTGTTAATGTTAGCAACAAGAAATCTCACGGTTCTTGGATTGCAGGTGGTGAATTTGCGGTCAATAACGGTTTTGCGGTGGCTTTATGAAGGATGGAGGTTGAGGTCGGCGATGATGGTTGTTCCTGGGTCGCGTTGATCTATGGAAACGGTGGAAGTTTCTCACAGACAGAAAGGGTTATGGTGGTGGCGGCTGAAGAATGATTTCCGGCGAGGGTTTTTTGATGGCGCGGTGGGATCTTCGAAAAGATAAGTTCCTCTTCTCTTTGATTTATAGGGTTTCGATTTAGGGATTTACTTCGTGATTGTTCTTTTTGTCCACTATGTATCCCCCGTTATCCCTTTTATATGCTCAGAAGAAATCAAAGGCATTGATTTAAAATGAATGCTCTGGATTTGTGGAAGTTGGTTTTGGAAGGATATAACTGTCACGAGAAAATTCTTCCCATATCAGTGTGAACATGTTTATCCTGCTTTGGAAACCCTTTCAAATTTAATTTGGAAAGTTAATTGTTGTCTGATTGTGTGTAATTGATAACAGGATTTCGGTTTGGATCTGCCCTGCTGCTAATTGACTTCTCAAATTAAGTTGGTAAGCCTTCAACATCAATCTAAAAAGGAAAACTTGAATTTTGTAAGCTCTGAATCAAACTATCTCTAATTGTCCTCAATCGTTGCCCTTGATTTTGTCATGAGTTTTTGATTGTATTTTTGACTGATGATACCAATGCTCTTGCTTGTTTTGCAGCCAAGGTTGTGCAGAAACTTTTACAGCAACTGTTTTGGGATTTATCTATGAAGTATTGGAGCTGCAACTTGGGATAGCTTATTTGCAAGTCCTTTTCCGTCTATTTTGGCCCTACCTTCTTTACAGATTAACTAGGCTGCCACGAAATTCTCGATGCTCCTCTCACAAGGTAATAAGGACTTACATCCTTTTCTTATCCGAACAATGTTACCCGTGGTAGTAAGTAATATTGATAATTCTCATTACTTATCTGAATACTAGGATTCAAATACGGTTTTGATGCTTTCTAGTTTCAGCAATGTCGGAGTGTTGAAAACATTATCTTGGGCCTCACACATTTTGAATTTGTGTAGGAAATGGAGCTGCGATTCGGGACTCTGGGTTACCCGTATGCTCCATAATGGGTGAACCACGACGTTTGAATGATTCCTCAAGAGAGCAGACTGCTCGGATGACCAATACGTTTGAGGACATCGCCCACCTTTGGCTCAAACTCACTCATATTGATGCTGCTTTATATTAACGTATTGTAATTATTCCTACTACAGGAACAGGGTGGATTCTTGGCATTAAAGCCTGTGAGTCTAGATTGTTGAAGAAGAAGCCGCTGAACAGGCGTATTTGGATTCGGAAAGACGATTTTGGTTGGCTCTTATACTTGGAAAACCATAAGACTGTTGAAGATGGTGAAAGCCAAGGTGTCGTTCTCAGGTAGCTTGCTTGTAATATCATGTTGGTCGTGTCTGTATTTCCTCGGAAAAAATGCTATGAGTACCTGGAAATAATTATGTGGTTTATTGCTGACGGTTTCGTCTTCCGGTTAAATGATTATATGGCTTCATATTTCAGGTAATATTGACACACAAGTTAATCCCAAACGACGGCAATGAACCGCGTTAGCTCGTGTTTCCAATCTAACCAGCTTTTAGAATCTTCACCGTAAGTGGTTCTAACTACGTGTTTCCGTTAACTGTTTAGCAGGATGGGAAGCCTTGGTGAATAAGCTTGTTTATCATGTCTTTCAATGTAGGTTTGGCGAGTTATGGGGATGGCCTATAAGATGTGAGTTCGTATGTTGATTCTGCCTAAACCGGCTCGGTACATGGTTGTACTCTTCCTTGTGAAACGCTGAAGGTACACTGGTTGAAGCTTGTTATGTCACCTTAACCCACAGGTATATCGACGAAACAAATTGGGGGAAAACAACATCTCTAAGTCACGATGCTCATCCAAAAGAAGAGGAAAAAGTCAGGCTGCTGGCGAACTGGGGAATGGACTCCCTTTGGAAAATAGAATCCCACTTTGGTTGCAGAATTTAATGACTGTGTAACTCGTATAGTGATCCTATTCTGTAGCATCTTTGAAACAAAGTTGAACCCTGGCGCCTCATTATAGGATAATAATTCAAAATGTAAAAGTGTATGTCTTAATATTGTACTTTGAAACTTTATGTGAGGCTTGACAGTCCAATAGCAGGCACCATTTAAATAGCAGCAAGAACTATCTGTTATTTTATTAACGCTTTGAATTGTAAGTTCTACTATCAATGTCTTCAATTGTTTTCCACCTTTTATGCGCTTTTTATCTTACTAATATCCTTGGAATGAACAAAAGAATTAACACGTGAGATCAAGCTCTTGATGCCATCCTTGGATAGGATGACGGCGCCCTTGGCTTCACACAAACGAAATGTCCCACGTACCCACACAATAATTGTTATCATACAAAGGCACCTTAGGACAATGAAACTCTCATGGCCTAGTTGCAAACTCTCACAAAGTATGAACACAGATTGAGGAATTTTTTTACTTAATTAACCACTTCAGACTAACCAAGTTGAATCCAAAACAAAAAAACAAGAACCAAATTGTCGTAGAACCGAAGTCTTGACAACCAAATTAATCCATGGAAAAAGCATATCTAACGGGTTTAAAGTAAAGTGAACTAAATTCTGTCCACTTGAATTCAAAGTAACTCTTGTCACCATAATACCGCTTGATAAAAATGAAAATGTCGAATTTAGAGCCCGTGAGAGTGATCCTTAAATCTTAAATCCAACTTAGCTTGCACTAGAAAGCTGGAATACGAGCTATGTCCTTAACAACTTAAATCTCCGGGGAAAACAAATGAACCCTTAAGAAGCTTTGAGGAAATGACCTATAGAAAAATCCCAGGATCTCCATAATCCAACGGTCGCACGTTGAAGTGCCTAACCGTAAGGCTCCACACTTGACATTATTGCACCTGCACAAACTGGTTAGCTGTACTAATCATACTTATAAAATTAAAAAAATAAAAATAAATAAGCACAAGGAAGCGGGACTTATGGTCAAAAATTAGGGTGCGACACATAGCTCTCTCTGTTTCCACCACCATTTTCTAATAGTCCCTCTCTTTCTTTATTGTAAATATGTAATATATTTTTTTTTATATTATGTTTTTAAAAAAAGAGATTTTTAATAATATAAACATTTTCAGATTTCCATTATAACTAGTTTTTAGTTAAGATTTATAATATACTTTTTTAATAGTTCTTTTTAAAAATGTTAATATTTTATACTTTAATTTCTTTTAGAACTTTTATATATTTTACTCTAGAGTTTAGTTTCTAGTATTTTCATTTATCTTTGGGCATTTTATTACACTCTTGCTCATTTTGGGTCGATGACGAGACCTCAAAATTGTTTTTCTGTCAAATTATTGATGAAAAACGATAAACCCGAGACCAACTTCTTTTACACTTTCATTTTCAATTTTTATCCATTTTTATCCATTTTTTATTCATTTTATTTCTTTTTATCATTTTTTGGTTAATGACGAATTTTTAAAAATTATTATCGATCAAACTATTGATAGATGGTAATTTATTCGAGACCATTTCATTTTCTTCTTCATTTTGGTTTTTATTTTAATTTCTTGGATCGATGAAGTCTTTTATTCGTAAGCGTCGTGTATCGAAGTCGATAACCTTCTCGATTTCAAATCTATGAGGAATGACCATTTAGGTCATTTTCTTTACTTTGGGATCGTGATATGCTACCTTTGATTAATCGACATAATGTTTGCGATTAAGACGAGATCCCACTTTTTTGGTCCGTGCAACACGATTAAATTGGAGCATGGTTCATAATATCATTGCTCCATCTTGTTTTTAGCACGGAAATTAATTCACGCGACCTCATATAGTTCAAATTTCATCATAGGTCGAGCTACGACGGTTTAGCGTTACATTTGCCCCGATTTAATTCTTAACCAAACTAACTACTAACTTTAATTTCCGTCAAATATTATTATGGATATTGTTGTTATATTATCTTGCTATATTATTTATATTGTCATTTCATATTCATCATTATAATTCACCCCTATTCGAAAACACATAATAAACTATCGAAATCCTAAAAGCCAAATTGGTGGACTGTTGGATCATTGGTCATTTGCAGGAACCCTAATATCGAGTTTGTGCCCGACTTTGCTCAAGGCATAGTTTAGGACACAATGCACGTACACGGATTTCTCTTGGGCTACCTGACAATGAGACCCCTTTATTTCGTGCAATCTCATGTAATTTACATGTACCCCTCTCCCATTCCGATGTATGTTTCACATTTCTTTGATTATCGGTTTATCTCCTAGGAGCACTCGTAGGGACTAGAGCAGATCAAACTATTTTCAAACTAATTCTTGATTCGTCATCGAGCCACTTTCAAACACCCTCTTTAAGTCGAGTGCTCATACGCATTCGCCATCAACCTATTGCATACACTTCACCGTCGTTTCGATATTGGGGGCACCCTTAGGGACTAGTATCGTTTCTCACACCTCGACCGTTGATGCTTAAGTCAAGTAGGTTCTGTTTCTCAAACCATTTCCAACACGCTTTGCACGCGATAATAAGTCAAACCCTTGATCCAACGTCAAGCGGATTTTCATAACAAACTATCAATCAATTAACAACTATTTAATTCTTTTCAAGGTGTAAAGAGTGGGTTCAAGTCTTTGAGCTTGCTTTCAGTTGTTTGGATGCGAGTTATCTTATTCGTGTGTGAGAAATTGACGCCTTTAAATAACATTAACAACCCGACCACGTTCAACCATCGTCCAACCACTTATTCAAACACCATTTCAAATTCAAACAATCTTCTTTTGTGATGAAAAAGAGAGAGTTCCAAGTCTTTGGTTCACTCTCCCGACTACTTGGGTCCGAGAAGCCTTTCTTAAGCTTCAAGTAGTCGTCATCTGATTAACCTCACCTTTCAAACACATTTCCTTCCGTGATGAAAAAGAGAGAGTTCCAATTCTTTGGTTCGCTCTCCCGATTACTTGGGTCCGAGAAGTCTTTCTTAAGCTTCGAGTAATTGTCATTCGCACCAACTTTCTATCCATCCTCCTGTTTCCCGTTTCTTTTCGTGGCTGTTACCACGAGCTACGATTGCTCTGATTCTTCATTCTTTTCTGAATGTAAGATACGTAGGCACAAGATCGCGATGATCTTGGCGAGCTACCTCCCCTCCATTTCCCCGTATCCTTTTCGTGGTTGTTACCACAAACTACGACTGCTCTGATTCTTCATTCACTCTTGAATGTAAGATACGTAGGCACAAGATTGCAATGATCTTGGCGAGCACACTTCTACCTTTCTCCATAATCCCATCCATCTTTTGCTTCCCCCATCCTTTCCCGTAGTCGAACTACGACGCTCTGATTTCTCATTCTCGTCCGAATGAGCATACGTAGGCACAAGAGCCCCAATCCTTGGCAAGCACCCCATCCTCTAACCATCCCCTTTTCCCCTAGCGTCTTTATCCTTTTACTGTATCATTTAGTATTTAGTATTGAGAAGAGAAGAATTAAGCTTAGCTAACTTTCATCACAACTCGAATTAAGAGGTTCCCATTGAGTACAACGGACGTGAGGGGTGCTAATACCTTCCCCTTGCGTAACCGACTCCCGAACCCAGGAACATTAGGTTGCGACGACCACGCTTCTTCCGTTTTTAAGAGGTTTTCTCGATATTTTCCTCTCCCGTTTACGCGGGAAAAATAAAGTTCAGTGGCGACTCTGTCGAACCTCATTTCCGCACCTTTCGCGTGAGGGTCGTGTTTTCGAAAAGAAATTTTCGAGGTGCGACACCAGGTTTCAATTCAAAAGGTACAATAATAACATGATATTTAATACATAAATCATTATAATTCATATCAGGAGTAGCAAGTTCTCTGAGAGTTTTTTGGTTTGCCATATTAAATTTAATAGGAAAAACAACAAATAAAAAGAAAACAAATAACTAATTCAGCAATGCAACAATAAATAGGAAAATACCAACAATGTCCCTATTTAGAAAAAGAATGGAAACATAGAAAAGCAAATAAAATAAAATCTAAAAATTATCAAAATATTACTAAAAATTAAATAAAATCAGAATAAATCTTTACAAACAATTTCTGATTTTTTTAAAAATATGAAAATAGAAATTAAATCAAATAAAATAATAAAATAAGGAATTTGCGATTTCTGGGTCAAAATCTTTTAGAATTTTATTCTAAAGGAGTATTGTTCGTCTATTTTTTTTTGGATTTTTTGGAAAACATTCCGAGCAAATCGAAACAGTAGCTTCCAACTTACCTGATAGGCTGAAATGCTCACCCCTATTCTACAACCCTGAAAATTAACACACAAAGACAAAAAACAAAAAAATTCTAACAAAACTTTAAAATTGGCTAAAATTAACAAGAATTCCCCGGAAACAGCGCCAATTTGATCCGCTGTCGCGCACGGATCAGAAACGAGTAGTTTGAAAAACGGTAGTTTAGCGACAATGACTTGAGTCGTATCACAAGTATTCTTATATTATTTCAACCAATTAAAGAAATGGTTTATGGGGGTTTTAAGTTTTGATTTATAAAATAAGAGAAAAAAGTGATTATCAGATAATCTAAAATGGCTAATCTTACTGATTCAGGTTCCGACTTATCATCGGCTATTATAACACCAATCACTAAGCGGCTTCAATCCTATTCGATTATGATATTATTCAGACAAGCGCTTATCAAAATCATACGAATTATGTTCTGTTTACCGAATTAAGCAAACGGTTAAGAATATGACGAGTTAACGAATTAAGCAAACGATAACACGCAATTAAATTTAGGAACATGCATACAATCAAATTTAATCAATTATATCATATGAACACAATCGAATTAAGCAAATGGTTGCAATCAAATTAAGTAAATGAATTCATAGAAATGAATTGAACAAAAATCAAATTAAATTGATATTAGAATAACCTCAAAGCATGGAACCCGTAAGTAGTAGGATTTGCCTTGGGAATTAGTTCTCCATTACAATCGTAAAAAGCAAAAAGCAAAATTTGTGAAAAAAAGGTTAATTGACAGTAGTACGGCTGCTAGGTATAAGAAAGCATCAACACTTCTGATTTTAACCCAACTGGGTCGAAAAATATAAAAAACCCGGCCCAAAACTAAATATTTCAAACGACAAATTTCGGGTCCTGACTTCAACAAATTATTTGGATCTTCTACACTCCAAATCATCCTCTGCCTCAAACTTAAACTTTGTATCTCTCTGTCTTAGCTTTCCAACGCCTATTATAACGTGCAAATCCGATTCGCGCAGCTCTAATTATGATTTAAACAGTGGACCGATATCAAATAATTGTTAAAGCTGAAAATAAACTACAAAAATAAAATAAAGGTAAAAACAAACTTAAATATGAAAACACATCAAAATAGTAAAAATACTCAAATAAACTGTAGGAATGCCTAAGTATAGTAATGGAAGAATGTGTATGAAGATGTACTGATCAAATTCCCCCACACTAAACTTTTGCACTCCGAGCAAAATATTATTAAGACTCATGAAAAACAAAAGCATTTAGATACTCATTCTAGGCTGTAAACTACTCTTCGGTCAAGATTGCATTGATATGTACTAATTTTTCACACTGAGGATATCGTAAGAACATAAATCCGCAATTGTGCGATCATAGAGCTCCCTCCTATACAAACCAATCTAAATCATGTTATTATGCTTAAGTCTAAATTACTCATCCTCCTTTTTTTCTCTCTTTCATTCAAATGCAATCACATTAAGCCTTTTATCTATTCACACACATGGTAAATGAGCTTGTTAGTGACTATGATCCATATATTTTCAACAATTCAAAATTAAACACTTTTTTTTGCTTTTTTTTTTGAAGGTTTCTCACATCTGTTAGCCTAAGTGACCGAGTAAGGGTCACCTAACTTAAAAGGCGGTTCCCATTTAGATTTCTGATTAAGCACGGGATCATTAACTTATTTGCATCAACTTAATCACTTAGTGTGTGATTTCTAGATGGTGCCGACTGCTAAATGTTGCACCCTAAATTTTGACCCCTTAGATATTCATCATTATTCTACGATCATCATCATCTGCTTATCTAACCATAACCTAGTTCAATTTTATCTTTGTCAAGATACAAGTGAATCAGGGTTCCGTACCATCAAGAATCGAGGTTTCAATAGTTGATCAGTCAATATCTTGGATTGATTCCTCATGAAACAGGTCTCTACATAATCAATAATACTCCATTGGGTCAAGTATGAATCCAATTTAAGGTTGTCACCCAAAGATCAAGAACAGGGCATTTCAGGATCCCCGATTAGGGTTTCTGATCAGGAAAAGTCAACTCTAGTTTGACTTTTGATTTAAAAGCTGTTCCAATGATGGAACCATGGCCCATGAAGCTCATATGGATTATTTAAGTCCAATCAAGAAGTTTCAAGACCTCAAAAGACCCAGAACATCAACAGTCGATCCGGTAGTTATCGATCGATTAGTTCGTTTGACTGAAAAGTCAACTCTTTGACCATAAGGAATTTGACCTCATAGTTTGAAGCAAATATGTTCCTAATAACATATTACACTTATACATGAATATTCTTGACCATTGGATCAACGATTGAGGAGTAATTGAAAAAGTCGGGAATTAGGGTTTTGAAAAGGGCAAGACCATAACTTCCTAACCACACATTCAAATGAGTTGGTTCAAAGCTTGTTGGAAAGGTCTGGAAAAGTACTACAAAAGTATCACATTGGTACATTTGCAAAAAATGCATAGATTGAGATTTATAGTCAAAATCATCATAAGAGGGAGAAAACACTTAGAAACTTAGAAATTTTCTGGCCTTTTTAGGCATGTTTTCAGCCAACTTTAAGGGGTTTTTTTTAACCTAGTTCCACTTGTAATCTGAAACTTCAGTAAACATGAAAGTTGTAGAGCTCTATGAGGGCTTTCCAAAAAGTACTAGAACTCTTCCATAGCCCTTGTGAGCTGAGAGTTTTGAATTGAGCAAGTTGGGCCTGTGCACTAGTTTGTCAACTTGGCAAAACTCAACATGGACTTGGTTTCCAACCATGTAATTCATTTCCAACCATGAGCGCACATCTGGTGTGATGTGTAGATGGAGATTTGTACCAGATTTAGGGAGAGAATCAAAGCAAAGCCAAGAATCTAACCAAAATTCAATTGTTTATTATAAAAAAGTACAAAAGTGTACTTGAGAGAGTGTGGATTTGATAAGTTTGCTTTTTCTCCTCTGCAGCCCCTACAAACCAGCATGAAGGAAGCTGTTAATAAGGTTAATAACTGATGGAAGAGAGCTCAAACCAGTAGATATGGGATCACTTTTGAAATGATAAGGTTTTTCCCACTTAAATGTGAATTTGCTTTCCAAATGAAAATTCCGCCCCAAACCCCCACTTGGCCTATAAATAGAGGTTGCATTCCACTTTTCTCAACACACCAGAGCTACAAAAAACACCAGAAATGCATATCTCTCCTTCCCATCCTCTTTGCTTGTAAGTGAAGAAATTCTCCAAAACCACCAAATTTTCCCTCTTGCATTTTTCACACCAGTCCCTTTTCCAAACATTCCGCCACTTCAAAAACTATACACAAACGCTCAAAATGGTCATTTGAAGTTGTTCCCACCATTAGTTTTATCAAAATATACTTAGAACAAAAAGTCAACTTTCATACCACCTTGCTTTGACTTTTGTGTATATTTCACACTAAATCATTATACAAACCATTTTCTGGCATCAAAACACTTGGAGTACTTCATATTTATGATGTATTAGTTGTCCATAATCTCAAATCACAGCTAGAAGTACATTTTCTCCAACTTTCCATAAAGTTGCTTTCTTTCTTCAAGAGGAAGTAACTCTCACAAGTTTACTCAAAGGGAAGAATCTCTGGTTTTCTTGGCAGCTAGCATAGTGAGGAAAGACTACAAGAGGTATGTCCTTATAATCTCACCCATGGATATGCATAATCATGTATTGTTTGGTTCTGTTGAAAAGCCTATGCATTGTCATGATTGAATGAGTTTGTTAGCTATATTGTCAAAATGTATGAAAGGCCAATATCATATGTTGATTGCTATTAAAATGACATTAGGATTAGTATGTGTGTTTATTAATTTTGTAAAAGTATAAGTTGATCTTTTAATTAGGTTTATGGTTTTTAACATTGTTATGTTAAAAGGACTACCAACTGTTTTAAAACGTTCTTGGCATGAAGGATGCTTTGAGACTTTCATTAGGCTTTGAGACTGTCAATTGAGTCTTTTGGTTGAAGACTGCTGTTAGAGGTTAGATCCATCACCTCTATTTAATAATGCCTAAGGTTATTGACCTTTCATGTAGTTGCATCTAGCTTTGGAATATGATACCAGGTTTTTGGTTTTTTTCTTAGTGTTGACTTAATGTCTCTAGGCTGTTTGAGTTTCAGTGGTTTGGTTTTAAACTGGATTTTGGTATATTCAAGCCAGGTTTCACTGCTGCCTATGACTGTGCTTGATATTTGAGTTTGTTAACTAAAATATAGACTTCTATCAGGTTGTTAGGTTTATGTTGTTGGTTTTGGAACAGATTTGGAGGACCAATTAAGGGTGGTCTTAAAGACTTAAGTTTGTTGCTGGTTAAATCATTGGAGGTTGTTTTTGCTTAGAGGTTGTGACATTAATTCTGTTGGGAGCATTTGATATGTGGCTGGTAAACTAGGGTATAGAGTTGCATCTTGAACATTGCCATGTTTAGTACCTTTCATTTATGATCTTAACCTTGAATATGTCCAACTTAGTATAGTTACACTAGGACTGTCTTTGAGATTTGTTGGCTTAAGACTTGATGTTGGAATTTGTGTTAGAGCTGTCCATAAATGTTTGAGAGGCCTAAGTGGATAGATGATTTGATGATTGTCATGAGGGTCTTGGGGCTGCTTAGAGCAGTCAGCTTTCTATTTGAGTTAAGACTTCAGTTTACATCAAGACTGCTAGGCTTTGGTAAGATTATCATAACTAGGCTGGTGATAAATTCAGTGGATTTTTTTTGTTAGTATACCTTAATGAAAGTAGGACTGTCGTGGGTCTGTTCTGCTCTTGGAGTGCTAGATTTTTTATTGACATTGTGGTTTGATGCTGGGCCTGTTGTCCAGTTTTGTTGTTAGTGCTTACCATTTTAAAATTCTCATTGGTTTTTACTTTGGCGTTTTGGATTGAGATTGGTTGCTTCCATTATGCATTATTACTACCAAGATCTGCTTGCATTAGTAACTGACACTTGAAAGAGTTTAGGCTGGTTTTCTTGATTTTGAACTTTGTTATTGCTTGATGTTTTGGTAATTGTCATGAAGACGTTAGTGTTTGATATGGTAATGATCAAACATTCACTTTTATTTGAGGAATTTGCAACTGTCATACTTAAATTTTTGTGAATCTAACTAACCTATATGTGTGAATTGGTGGCTGTATTGAGGTTATTAGATTTGCATCATGAGTTGTTGCTTCTGGTAACAAGATTAGTCTTGTGTGGTTGGTTTTCATTTTGTTTTTAACTTACTGTTAGAGCCATGATTGTAATTCATTCAATGGATATTGATTGGAGCACCAAGAGCTAACTGTCAACAGCTGCTTTAAGTTTGTTAACTTTTGTTGTCATCAAATTTGTTCTCAAGTTGTTACAATGTGGTGTGTATGAGATATGCAACTCATGTTAAATGGATTAGGGGCAATTACTGTCATGGATTTGCTTGAACAATAATTTCATCTTTGAACACTCTCATACCAACTTTTTTCTTTAATGTGTTTTGAACTAACCTTCTTATTAGAACTTATTCTCTTACATAATGTGTTTTGCCTTTAATCATGACTGTCTCAACTTTAAAGTTTCCAAATGCACCTCAAGATATCCCATTTGCATGAGCATTCGAATTTTTTGTGTGGGTGTAGTATTTGAAAATTTAGTTTGTGCCGTTCTCTTCCTCATGAAGAATCAAGCATGATGGACTTTTATTTCATCAATTTTGGTTGAGAATTGAAGGATTTAGATTGAAATCGTTTTTGGAGTTTTCACTTGTCTTGACCACAAGAACTTGCCCAGAAATGTGCATGTTTTGGTATATATGCAACTGGGGTGGGTTGATACAATGAATGTATCGCCACCCCAGTGGTTATTGCCTTGCCAATAAGTACCTTGCCATGCCAATGATACCGAGTTTGACCCTCAGCGAGGGTAATTTTTGCTCATTTTGTGATTTTTCTTGGTTTTTTTTAATATTTTTGTTTCTTTTTCCATCCAATATTCACACGCTTGAGTTGGTCTGGTTGGCTAGATTTTAAGCCCATGACCCCAAGGTCTTGGGTTCAAGCCTTGGGTGATACATTTCATTATTTTTTTTTAATCACTTGTCTCTTTAATTTTCATTTAAATTTCAAAGTAGCATAACTTCTTCATTTTTAAATGATTGTTTTTGCTAAATTCTTATATTAATGTATATTTTCACATAATAATTAAAGAATTCTAAAATTCCTATTTAGAAACACTTTATATTGTGAAAAAATTGTAATTCATTTTAGGGTTTTCACCCTCCTATCTCTCATCCTTCATTTCAACTTTTGATTTTATTCTCTTTTAAGTTTAAGTTGAAATTGGTATAGGATTGACTTCTTAGCTTCCTTGTATATTTGAGTTTGAATTTCAAAACTTTTTCTTGTAAGCTTCTAAGTGATTCATTTCTTGAACTTTTGGAATCCCAATGAAATTCTAAAGCTTTTGCTTACATTTTTGTGACTTTGTTTGGTTGTCTATGGTTGATTATCATCAAATGTATGATGCTTTATCATGTAGTAACATATAGGATCCTTTAAAATTACTCATCTTTGTTAAGATATCCTTCATCTTTGTCAAGATATATCCCCATCTTTGTTAAGATGTGCCTTGGGTTTTCACCTTTTATTTTGAGTCTTGTAAGAACTCACCTTTAGATATTGAAATATCTTTAAGTATACTTTGGTGTTAACCACTGCCTTGTTATAATCTTTGCTTGATATTGTTATAGGCTAGCATGATCTTGGTTGTAACCATATCTCTTGTATTCATCAGGTTTGAATGTTTATACCTTGTTAAGAATATTTCCCCAAGTGATAGAACTCTTTAGTTCTCATCCAAGTTGCCTCATCTTTTCCATTCCAAAGGAAAGTTTCTCTATTGACCCCCAGGGTCATAGATAGCTCATTACCCTCCCTTTGACTTTGTTAAGTCATCTTGAACCATAACTTAGTTATAACCCATATCCATTAGACTTTGCTTTAAGTCTATAAGACCTACCCCTTGTTAGGAGTATCCTTCAATTAGAACTTTAAGATAGAGTTTGTTAACTCTATGTAAGAATTATAGTGATAATTACTTACTCCACTCTTGACTTTTTAAAAGTCATTTCCTTTGATTGTACAACTTAGAAATAGAGAGTTTCATTAAACTCTACACAAGCATTGTTATATTTGTTCCCCTTTGAACCTTGATCATAATCAAGATTTCTTCATCCCTAAGTGAGGTGAACTACGGTTGCTCTGGTTCTATCCTAGTTAGGATACGTAAGCAGAGGATGCGATATCTTTGCGAGCAAATTTAGAAACTATCTTTAGGTCTTTACCTTAACCTTGTACCTCTATCCCAAACCATAGCAAACATCTAACAAGTGTAGCATACAAACATACAAAAGGCTTCTGTAGAGTACTACAGATTTTTAGGATGTGAAATACCTACCCTAGGCATACCCAACCCCCGGTCCCCGATCTCTTAGCGTTGTTGTTACATCGCGCAAAAGGTCTTTCTTTCTTTAACCTTTCCTTTGGATAAATCAAAGTATGGTTGTGAATTTAATGAATTAAGATTCAAGTTAATAAATAGCTTGCTATCACGATTCTCACAGCAACAGAAATGGCCACTTCACGGGGGACCTTTCTTAAACTTGAGGGTTTAGCTTATTTTGTATGTTTATATGCTATATTTGTGAATATTTTCTTAACATATATATTTATCAATATATATGTTTGTGTGTTGGATATTAGGTTCCTTGAGAGGTGAAATAAATCCTAACCCGGATTTGAGTGACACATGAGATAGGATTGTGGTATGATCAATAGTTGGGCTATTGGGAGTAGTCCTAATATGTTTAACATATGATGTAATCATGCTCAGTGGAGACTCTTTGAGATGGTTGGTGATGCATGAGTAGTCGTGTATTCACTAATTGTTTCAAATATGAGTCTGTGAAGCTGAGGACTTTTAGTGACATTTTTACCCCACTTGGCCTTTTTAGGACGTAGTGTGGAAACTGTTAGGGAGTAGTCCCTCAATAGTTGTCACGCGATGCTACACTCAAACGAGTTTATCTTGAGAATATTGTTGACTCACGTGAGTAGTCGCGTTAGTTGGCAATATCCGAAGGATTTACTATGACTTTGGGAACTTTGTTAGAACCCGTTTGGCAGGTACGAAACAACTCATAGTACAAATCCTTGGGGATGGGTATACCTTTGACTTCATGCTTTGACCTTGAGCTTAGGAAATCCTTGTGTATGCATATGCACTATATTTTTAAATATTTGCCTTTGTGTGCATACTTGCTTTTGTGTGGTGTGTGCATCATCTCATCATCTCATCATAAGCATTTCATGTTGTGACTAGTTTTGTAAAACTCAGTTGATCTCTTTGTGTGTAAAATCCTAGACATATCATGGATGTTGGAACAAGGAACACTAAGAGATACACTTTCAAGAAGCCCGATACCTCCTAATTAAGAAAGCTAGGAACTATGGTATCAGAAGATTTTGGAAAGAGGTATGGAAAGATCCTAAGCCTTGTCAGGATGGGAATGGAAGAAGGGATTCTTAGTACTTTGGTTCAATTTTACGACCCATTGTATCATTGCTTCACTTTTCCCGACTATCAGTTGATGCCAACGTTGGAGAGTATGCCTATTCCATGGGAGTTCCTGTGAAAGATCAAAAACCTTATAGTGGATTGGAGAAGTTACCTTCACCAAAAGAAATTGCAGATGCTCTTCACCTTGAAGCATCCAAAATCAAAGCCCACCGTGCAACCAAAGAAAGCTACTTATCTCGCCAAAGAAGGGAGTATGGATGCCTTTGAAGTCGTACTAGCTCTGTTAATCTATGGACTAGTATTGTTTCCCGAGGTAGAGGAATTCGTCAATTTCCCTTCCATCATCATATTTTTAAGTGGCAACCCAATGCCTACCTTACTAGGAGATGTGTATCATTCAATTCACCACCGTACACTTCAAGGAAAATGAGCTTTCCTCTATTGTGCACCCTTGTTATACAAATGGTTTGTCAATCATTTGCCAAGAACCGATGCTTTCAAAGAGAATCCCAATGGATGGAGATGGTCTCAGAGGATAATCTCTTTGACTCAAGCAGATATTCATTAGTATGATCCCACATACGACCGAGGAGTCTATTTTGACCATTGTGGAAGTTTCCCAAATATACCACTTATTAGAATACGGGGAGGAATCAATTACAATCCAGCTTTGGTTCGACGACAGTTTGGCTTTCCAATGAAAGATAAGCCCAACAATTTGCTTCTATCTGGTTTCTTTTATCTCAACACAAAGGTATCCAAAGGTGTGAGAAACAGTATAGTAGATGCTTGGGAGAACATCCATAAAAAGATGAAAGCAGCTATGGGGAAAAAAATTGGATAGCTTTGGAGCCATATACTCAGTGGGTCCAATCTCGAGCAAAAGACTTGAAGATGCCGTATCTCCCAGAAAAGAACACGCAGATCACCATCGCGTCATCATCCTCTACCATTCCCATTGAGAAGATGGAAGAATATCAAGAGCTTCTTGCAAGGGCACAACTTGAGAGAGACACTTAGGAAGGAAAGTACCATTCACTTTTCTCCGAAACAACAAGGCTCTCCCGAGAGGTGAAAGAAAAGGATGAGTTGATAGATTGGCTCGAGCGACGAGTAATTGATGGTGAAATAACAAAGGAGAATTTATTTTTCTCTAGCATCAAACTGACTCAAAGTAATAACGAATACTCCAATATCCCTCCTACCTCTAGAGCTTGGAAAGGGATAGTGGATAAATTGGTAATGGAAAATGCAATCTTGAAGAAGTTGAAGAGGCCTCGCGTCTGAAATCATTAGTTTAGGCTGTGAAACCTAGTCTCTTGATGTAATTTAAACTTCTTGTATTGTATCTCGAAAGTTGTAAACTTTTACCAATAATGAATGAAATGAGGGTTTGACACAAATTGATCTTCTGAGTTTTGTAAAACCAGTCGCATTTGCATTGTATCTTTGCATTTACTAACCATTCAAGGAAATTCAAATTTTTCTTTGCAGACATCAAACATGGTACGACGAGGTGGGCTCCCATTCCCAAATTTACAGTTGGACAACCTTAAGATCTTGGCAGGTCTTGTTAGAGATTCCACCGCTTTCACTGCGAAATATGGAGATTTTCTGCCTTTGCTTAATACTCAAATTGATGGATGCATGTTGCACGCATTTGTTGAATTTTACAGCCCAGTGTACCATTGTTTCATCTTCCAGGATTTCCAGTTACTTCCAACCATTGAAGAATACATGGCTTACCTAAGGCATCTTTTTTCTTTCAAGGCTCCCCATGGGAAACCAAAGAGAAGAGATCTTGCTAGGGCGCTACACCTTAGGCCAGAACCTACTATGAGAGCCAATGGTGGCTTCTATGGAATGGAGGCAAGGCCATTTATAGAGATGGCTGAATTTCACCATGAGAATAGAAATTGGGGAATTTTCGAAGCAATCTTAGTATTTTTGATATACGGCCTGTACCTTTTCCCATGTGGTAATGAATTTATCAGCGAAGAGGCTATTCGACTCTTCATCGACCAAAACCCCATGAACAAATTACTAGCGGATACTTATCTTGTCATCCACCGCCACACATTATATGATCTCGGATAGTTCACATGTTGTACCGCACTACTCAGCAGGTGGTTCACCTCCCATTTGCCCAAAACTCACGTTCTATGGAACCTCAACTCCAAAGAAGATTGGATGGCAAGATTAACAATTCTCAGCCACTATGACATTAATTGGTATGACCTCCAGATTGGGGGAATACCCATGATTCATAGCTGAGGGGACTTCCCCAACATACTTTTCATTGGTACAAAGGGGGTTATTAGTTATAGTCCAATCCTCGCTCGACGCCAGCTTGGGTATACAACTGGGCCAGAGCCAGAACCAGAATTGCTAAGAACTCGCTTTTGCAAAAAAGGGTAGTAACCAAGAACTAGAAGCTCAAGCTAGCTACGCTTGGAGGCATCCTCACATACAAGGAATGACCTCCGTGGAGAATATAAGATGTCTACCTACTAGATCTTACTTTCTTTGGTCAAAGGAGAGGGCTTTGGCAATGTTCTACTCCTGTGACTATGAGATCACAATGGAACCAAAAGTTCCCATGATTAAGGAGGTGATGAGGTACGCCCTAGTCAAAAATCGGTGCAAAAATGAATACCTACGGGAGATCATTCGACAGTATCAAGTTTGCACCAAAGCTCAAGAAGGAGAAGGATCATCTTGTTAGAATAATCGATGCTTCAATATTTCCTGTTTTCCCTAAAAAGGATTGTAATCCTATGTTTCATTTACTTTTGTCGCATTTACTTTTGTTGTAAAGAAAGGTCTTGCTTTTTAGCAAGGGCCATCTATTGTAATGGATCCTAATTATCAATGAAAAATTTTCGTTTAAAGCGCGTTGTTCCTAATTTTGTTTGTAAACAAAATTTTCTTTTTCCTTGAATGGTTGGTTTTTTGCATTTGCATTTGCATCTCATATTGCATTGGTCTTACATTCGAGTTCTGCAGCTCATCCGTTGTTCTTGTTCATTAGAAAAAGAGACACCACGCTGAATTCTCATAAATACAACACCCGGGCTAAAGCTCAGTGCAGGATGGCAGACAATGATCAGAGAATCGACCAGATTGACAACGATATTGAGGGGATAAAAGACAATGTTAGCCAAATCATGGAAGTCCTTAATGTGATCAGAGCGAAGATGGACACGCAAGCTACAGTGGTTTCCAAGGTCACTACATCGGCAGCAAATCTCCCAACCGCTCCAGTTACAACAACAGAATTCCCATTCGACATGTCTAGGGATTTCCTACCACCAGCCAACAATCTGCATTCGTCCAGTTTTCAGCCACAGGTTGATCCAATGGTGACTAACCCTATATTCACTCAAGCAGGTGGACTAACTCAGGTCCGACCTATTTTTAGTCACCATCAACCCATCTTTGATATACCAGACGGTTCCGAAGCCAAAGATGAGAAACATGAAAAGTTGAGAGTGGAAATGGACATCATGGCCAAGAGAATGCGAACCATTGAAGGGAGTAACGTCTTTGGGTCTGATGCCAAAGACATGTGCTTAGTATCCAGATTGGTGTTCCCACAAAAGTTCAAGATGCTCGTGTTTGATAAGTACGAGAGAACTACTTGTCCCAAGGTACATTTGATCATGTATTGCAGGCGGGTGGCTCCGCACAGTGAAAATGACAAATTGTTGGTGGACTGCTTTCAAGACAGTCTCAAGGGAGCGTCAGCCAAATGGTACCTAAGCTTGGACCAAGCAAAAATCCATGGTTTTCAAGATCTGTCAGATGCTTTCATCCAGCAGTACAAATATAACATGGATCTGGCTCCAGACCACCGTCAACTCCTCAGTATAATGTAAAAAAGCACCGAGTCCTTCAAAGAGTATGTGCAAAGGTGGTGCGAAACTGCCACTCAGGTTGAGCCGCCTCTTACTTAAAAAGAGCTAGCAGATTGGTTTGTAGATACATTCAGGCCATAGTGGGAAAGTGGGAAAGTGACAACTTCAACTGCCAATTCAAGCGCCAGTGCTGCCAAGAAGCCGACTAACAACTTCCACAAGAAGAAGGAAAGTGATGTAAGTACCGTGACATATGAGAAAAGGGTGCATAGTTCAAAAAATCATCATCAACAATATCATCAGTCACCTTATGTAGCAGCTGTAACACCTGTTTTTCAGCCACCAGCTCATCAGGGTCCTCAACAAGGGGCACCCAATCATCAACAACAGTATCATCAACAAGGCCAGCAACCTCTGAATTGGGATCCAAGGACCAACTACCAAGGTAGTCGGCCGAAGATACAGCCTATCCCAATGAGTTAGACTGAATTATTCCCAATGCTAATAGAGAGGGGATTGGTTAAAACAAGGAAATTAGGCGTTCCGCCTAACCCTTTGTCATACTACTACAATGCCAACGCACACTGTCCATTCCATGAAAACACTCCCGGACATGACTTGGAAGGATGCTTCACGCTCCAACACCTTGTTCGTGAATTGATTGAAAATAAGATCCTGTCTTTTGAAGACAATCACCCGAATGTGAAGGATAATCCTCTACCGAACCACGGTGGAGTAAATGTTATCACCGAAGAAGGGGAAGGATTAGAAACCAAGATCGTCACTACTATTGGTGAAATCAAGCTATCGTTGGTAGAATTGCACAAACGTCTTTCTAAAGCTTGGGTGCTCAAGAGTTCCCATGAGAACTGCGAACAATGTCTGCTGAATCCGCAGGGTTGTGACTTTAGAAAAAAAGAGGTTCGAGCACTAATTGATCGAGGAATGATAGAAATTACCAACAGGAAGAAAAAGGAAGACGTAGAGATAATTGAACCAGTGTTCAATATACCCGAAGAACCCTACAAGAGGGCTATCTTCAGAAATAACAATAACAAGGCGACCAGGAACAAAGCAGTCCGGCCGGTGTTCCGTGACGATGTGGCACCCAAGTTCGAGAGAGGTCAACCTATGTTTGAACCAGGAAGAGGATCCAAATCTCACCCGAGGGTTGTGACGCCAAAAGATGACCATTCATGGTGTGATGAGATATTCAAAGAAATAAGACAAGAAAAAGTTGCCAACATTGTCGGAAGAAGCAGAATGACCCGAAGCGGTCGCATGTATCAACCTCGAGCATATCCTGCCGCCTCTCAACTAACATTTCCCATTCCCAAAGCTTCCGTCGCTGCTCCTAAAGAATCCATTCAGAAAAATAATTCTAAGGAACCTACCAACAAAGGGAAAGAGCCCCTTAAACATGATGAGGAGGAGTTCCTAAGAATTATCCGCCGAAGTGACTACTGAGTGGTAGATCAACTAAATCAAACACCGTCTAAGATCTCCATAATGTCACTGCTATTAAGCTCTCCAGCACATCGTCAGGCGTTGTTGAAAATCCTGACACAAGCTCATGTGACGAAAGATATCACAGTGGGACAATTCGAATTTGTTGTGGAAAACATCACAACATGTAATACTTTGAGTTTCGATGATAATGATCTGACAGCTGAGAAGCGCAAATACAATCGTTCCTTGCATGTGTCAATCAAATGTGAGGAGGATACATTAGTCAGGGTGCTCGTCGACACAGGATCCGTGCTTAATGTAATGCCAAAGAAAACCTTGGCCAATTTAGCTTATCAAGGTACTGACATGAGGCCCACATCTCTGATCTTAAAAGCTTATGATGGTTTCATAAGGACTGTGATAAGGGAAGTTGACCTGCCCATCATGATAGCTCCACAAATCTTTAAGATTACTTTCCAGGTGATGGATATTAATCCAGTTTACAACTGTCTATTGGGGAGGCCCTGGATACATGTAGCGGGCGCTGTGACCTCCACCCTTCATCAGAAAATGAAATTCATTGTCGATGATCAGTTGGTCATCGTTCATGGAGAGGAGGATTTAATGGTGAGCAATTTGTCCATGCTATTTTAGTCGACGAATCGATTATAACCTGTGGTCCATCTTTCGCTTCTGTCAAAAGCATCAAAGTTGCGCTGAAGACCAGACTCCCATTGGGATGGGGAGAAGTTATTGAAGTCAACGCTCAAGCAAAGAATGACCGACAAGGGTTGGGTTACAAACCAACTCTCGAAGACGAGCCAGAAGAGAGCGTCATGAAGAAGAAATCCTTGAAAGATATTTTCACCAGCGGCGGTGTCATACCCTAAATTTTGACCCCTTAGATCTCCATCATCATTTTAGGATCATATTCATTTTATTATCTAACCTCAACCTGTTTCAAGTTTGTCTTTGTCAAGATACAGGTGAATTAGGGTTTCGCACGGTCAAGAATCGAGGTTTCAAAGGTTTGATCAGTCAATGTCTTGGATTGATTCTCCATGAAACAAGATAAAGGATACTAAATGGGGTCAAGTATGAACCCAATTTAAGGTTGTCACCCGAGGATCAAAAACAGTGCAGTTCAGGATACCCGATTAGGGTTTTCGATTAGGAAAAGTCAACTGTGGTTTGACTTTTGATTTAAAAGGTGTTACAATGGTGGGATCATGGTCCATAAGGTTCATATGGATGGGTAAATTCTACTCAAGAAGTTTCAAGGCCTCAAAAGACCCGGAGCATCAACAGTCGACTCGGTAGTCACCGATCGATCGTTCGGTTGACCAAAAAGTCAACTCTTCACTCATAAGGAATTTGACCTCAAGATATGAGTCAAAAATGTTCCTAATGACATATTGCACCTACCCATAAAAGTTCATGACCATTGGATCAAGGATTGAGGAGTAATCACAAAAGTCGCGAATTAGGGTTTTGAAAGGGGCAAAATCATAACTCCTTAACCACACATCCAATTAAGTTGGTTCAAAGCTCATTGGAAAGCTCTTGAAAAGTCCTACAAAAATCCCAAAGTGGTCCATGATCAGAAAATGCATAGATTTGGAATTATGACCAAATTCATTACAAGAGGGAAAAGTAACTTAGAAAAATTCTAAGTTATTTCACTTTTAGGCTTGTTTTTCAGCAACTTTGAGAGGTTTTTTGGCCAAGTTCGTTTGGGAATCTGAAACTCATGAAAGCATGAAAGTTGTATAGCTACATGAGGGCTTTCCAAAATGTAGTAGAACTCCTCCATAGCCCTTATGAGCTGAGAGTTATAAATTCAACAAGATGATGTTTCAACACTTGAGTCCCACATTTTCAATTTTTCACAAACTCATCCTTTGACCACTTGAGCCATTCTCAGCCTTTGGATCTTATTTCTATCTGGTATTTAGAGGATTTGAAGAGAAGAAATGCAGAAAATAAGGAGGTTTAGTGAATCTTGCAACTTGGAGGCAAGTGGGAGTATTTTATTCATATAATGGAAGAAAGAGAAACTTTATTGCACACTTGCAGCAAACAACCCCCTATTGCCTAGCCACTCCAATCACCATTATGTCATTCTTGCCACTTGAGTAATGCATCAGCTGAGCCAAAGATTTCAACTTGCAACTGCAACAAACCTCAAGCAAAGGGTTACTTTTTCAAACTCCCTCCAAAAGTGCCAAGTTACAAATCTGTCCTCACCCTTCATTTTCCTATAAATAAAGGCTCCCTCTATGTTACTCCATATTGTTGCACCCTAATTTTTGACTCTAAGATTCCACATCTTTTTGCATCATCTATATAGTTTATCATGTCTATCATTTTTCATAATACCTAATTTATCAGCTGAAATAAAATTTTTGGACAGTTTAAGTCATTTTAGCGGGTAAAATTTATTTCAAAATTTGACCAAACGTTGTATTTTTTCGAGTCGTATATTTCGCGCCGATCATTTTAGTGTATTCATTTTATTTTTTTGAGCACTTTGATACCGGTCCAATTATTTGTTTTTAACCCCTTTTATTTTTATTTTTTTAATTAATATTTATTTTAATTCATTGGTTTTATTTGTAGATAATTTCATTATAGTTTATTTTATTTTTATTTTATTTATTATATTTCTTTATATTTAATTTTGTTTTTTAATTTTTTTTAATAGAAACTTGTCTAATAAGTTTTTGTAAGTTACTTTTCACTTTTGCGGGATTTTGGGAAATCAATTATGTATTTACTTGACATTACACTGCTTTTCTTTCTTCTTTCTTGGAACCATGCATCCTTTCATGCTACATACACGCCACCTACCTCCCTCTTTCCTGGTAAAAAAATATCACAAGACCCACTTTCCTGCACATACATACTCCTCACACATAACTCCAACACTCACTTTTGCTTCCATAGTTCTACATAAACCTTCACAACTCCTACTACAACGACGATTGTCTCATCACTCACCATCCTCAACTTACCTCTATACAAACCATATCGTTTTCACACCATCATAACACCACCCTCACTGTTCATGTCAAATAAGTTCTTACCTCCATTAACCTCACCATCATCACCACTTACAAACCTACGCTCTTCCATTTTCCGATGCCGTCGACACATCTCATCAAATCAACTTCCAAAAGCCTTAACCCGTAACAGCCGTGAAATCCACAACTCCTATCGCCGATAAACCGCACACGACACAACCACGTGAACTTATCACTTCCAACAACGTTCCAACAATTTCTCTGCAACAATACCAGAAGCGGCAGCGTCGACGGTATTGATTCGAACTCAGTGCATTTGGTGTTTTGAATTTATATTTTTCGAAACTGGATCCATGATCTTGTGGTTATGATACTTTATTGGTTCTAATAATTTTTAATACTTTGCTGGTTCTAATACTTTTTGCTTTAACCTTATTTTTATGTTCTCAAATGTTGATACTGTTTCTTTCATGTCTTATACATAAATGTAATACTTGTTTCAGTTTTATTTATGGTTTATGGTTATATATATAGTACGGTTTATATTACAGGTATAATATGTGGTTCAAATATAATAAGTTACAGTATATTGAAATTGCATCCCACTGAATGTACGTTTGGGTGGGGGAGTCGTTGGTTTTGTTCTTTTCTTTTTTTTACTATTATTTTGTTATAATAATTAGTTATATATTATGTAATTTTAATTTTGTTTTAGTTACTTATTAGTTATTAATATCTTTAATTTTTGTTTTAGTTATTATTTTACTTGTGCATAATATTTTATTTGTAATTATATGATATTATTTATTCTTAATTGTTATTTTATTTACTATTATTATTTTATGATTTAAGTTTTAGTTTATATATATTTAGTGTTTTAATATCATTTTTTTAATTACTTATTTATTAGCATATTCTAGAAAAAGATCAAAAAATATTTTACTCTTTTACTTTTTAATATTTTTATCAAGTTTTTGTTGATATTATAAAAAATAATAAAAAATATATATTGTTGTGACTTATTAATTTATTTAAATGTTTTTATTTAATATTGATTAATTAAATTATTAATTAATCTTATTAAATATTTATATTTAAATTAATTTATAATTCTTTTTGTTGCTCGATTTTGTGCTATGACTTTTTGTCTGCTCGTGATGCTTTGCCATGTTTGTCTGTTATTCCCACGGTGTTTTTTTTCGTGAATGTTTATCCCAGCCTTAGGATTTGAGTCACCGTGCTCTATTTAGCGTCCCGCCGCGGACATCCTTTACCCTTTTTATCCTAACCTTAGGATCTGAGTCGCCGTACTCCTGTTTAGCGTTCCGCCGTGGACATTCTCTACCATAACAATCTCAATGTAGATTCAGGAGTCATCGCACTCCATGTAAGTACTTCCATATGAATGCTTACATCCCCCTGGAACCTTGACCACAGTCAAGAGTTCCTCACCCCTAGTTAAGGGAACTACGGTTGCTCTGATTCCATTCCCGTCAGGATACGTAGGCACGAGATGCGATGTCTTCGCGAGCAAACTTTACCATACTTTGTATATCCTTTATATCTTTACCCTTAACACATTTCCTTTAGCAAGCAAACTTTAGCAACCACAAATATTAACAAGAGGTTCCTATAGAGTACTACAGATGTTTAGGATGTGAAATACCTACCCTAGGCATAACCAACCCCTGAACCTTTAGATCTCTCTTTGCTTAGCTTTAAGCCTTGCTTTTTGCTTTGCATTTTTATAGGTTTTTCTTTCTTTAAACCTTTCCTTTTTTTGGATAAATTAAAGTCCGGTTGTGAATTTAAGAATTAAAGATTCAAGTTAATCAATAGCTTGGTATCACGATTCTCACCGCAACAGAAATGGCGACTTCACTGGGGACTCCCCTAAGAGGGTTAAGCCCACCTTGTTTATATTTATGTTTGCTTTATGTTTACTTGCTTTTATATTTGTATATATTTATACATCTATCTGTTTGTGCTTGGGTTCTTCTGTATGCAGGGTTGTTACTTTGAGTGGTGAGGATAAGTCCTATACCCGGACTCGAGTGCACTTATGATAGGATGGTGGTATATTCAAGAAGGCTTATAGGGAGTTGATTCCCGACCAAGCTAACTTGAGAAACCACCGCTTAATGGAGGCCCTCTCGAGAGTTAGTTTTGTTGAACGAGTATTCGTGAAAACATTACTACTTTCGATTTAGGAGCCTTTGACACTGAGGACCTTTAGTTACCTTTTATCCCCACTTGGCCTTTTAGGACGTAGTGCGATGACTATGAGGGAGTATTCCCGAAGTAGTTGATACGCGATACTACACTCAGACGAGACTCTCTTGAGAATATTATTGATTTCCAAGTAGTTGGTGTGTCGATAATATCCGAAAGATGGGTTGAGGACTCTGGGAACTTTTTTAGAACCCGTTATGCAGGTGCTTTACCCATAGTACATACCCTTTGGTTGGTTCGTTACCCAGACCTCATGTTGTGGTCTTGAGCCTTTGATCTTGTTATGCGTGTTTTGCATCCTGTCTTGCATCGCATTGCATTTTGCATCTTTGCATGGTTCGTTGCATACCTCTGTTTGTCTAGTCGCTCATCTCCAGTTGTCTTCATCGTCCAGTGTACCTTTGAGTCGTCAAGCTGATTCCTCGACACCGATATCGGACTAGAGCTAACTATAGACGCAAGATGTCAGAGCAGGAAGTACACAATGCAGAAGTTCGAATGGAGATCGATGAATTAAAGTCAGGCATGACTAAACTCACCGAAATGCTTCAAGTATTGATTTCCAGAGGAGAGCCATCTCAAAGGACTGTCATTCAAGAAGTTTCAAGTGCCGATCGTCCTCCTGTTCAAATCCCACAATCAACTTAGCCAAAGTTCGGTTTACCTCCCAACTATTCTCCACCCCTTGCATCTACTGCCATGATTGGTCAGGCTGTCAGACCAGTTTTTCCAGCTCCTGTCTTTACAGAGCCCAGACCTGTGGTCCACACTGTTGCTCAGAACGGCCAAGCTCCCTTTGAGACTCCTTTCTTTGATTACAATGCTGCTAGTGCTCAAGGTGAGGACCGTGAAGATTTTGTTGAGCCTGAGATTGTCCGTGAACAGTTTCATAATATAGACAAGAGACTCAAAGCTGTTGAGGGAACTGACTTCTTCAACATTGATGCAGACAATATGTGCTTAGTTTCTGGTCTGGTTATTCCTACAAAGTTCAAGACTCCAGAGTTTGTGAAATATAAGGGGCACTCATGTCCAAGAGCCCATTTGGTCATGTACTACCGAAGGATGGCAGCCTACACCAACAACCAGAAGCTGCTCATCCACTGCTTTCAAGACAGTTTGAGTGGTGCCTCTCTAAAGTGGTATATGAATTTAGAACATAACAGCGTCCACTGCTTCCAAGATCTCGCCAATGCCTTCATGAGACAATACAAATATAATTTGTATATGGCTCCTGACCGTCGTCAACTTCAAAACATGTCTCAAAGTGAAAGAGAATCATTCAAAGAATACGCTCAACGTTGGAGAGAGTTAGCTTCTCAAGTTGAACCCCCTCTGGCAGAAAAGGAGCTAGCTGGAATGTTTATGGATACTTTGTCTCCTTTCTATTGGGAAAAAATGATTGGGAGTGTATCTTCAAACTTCACAGACCTGGTGACCATTGGCTAAAGGTTAGAAGAAGGACTGAAAAATGGTAAGGTATCCAAAGCTGTTGAACCTTCTAATAGTGTGAAGAAATCCTTTGGGACTTTCCATAAGAAGAAGGAAGAGCAAACTAACGCTGTCATGGTTGAAGTGAGAAATCCTCGTCCTCAGCCGAGGTATAATCACCCTGCTATTGCTGCCGTTACTGCTGCTGCTGCTCCACGACCAGCTCAGATTCCTCAACGTCTAACTGTTGGACAAAACCAGTATCGAAATAGGAATCAATTTGATCCTATTCCCATGACATATACAAAACTTTATCCTGATCTGGTTCAACAAGGGTTGATTACTACAAAGACTTTGCAAACTCCTAATCCTCCTCCAGCTGGATTTAGAGCTGACCTCCATTGTGCTTTTCATGAGGGTGCCCCAGGCCACGACTTGGAACATTGTTATGCACAGAAAGCTAGAGTGCGTGAGCTGATTAAAACTGGAATCCTGGGTTTTAAGGATAATCATCCGAATGTCCAGAATAATCCATTGCCATAACATCAAAAGTGAAGCTTCAGTCCGACTCCAGCAGACTATCTTTTTTTGAGCGCCAGTGTTTCAGACAAGACAAATTTAGTCACTAGGCCTTTTGTTTCTCATTGTTTGCATTTTCCTTCATTTTGTTTAAGCTTGTTTGCTTTTATTTAGTGTTTGTACTTTCATCTTAATGAATGAGCATCACAATTTTTGATTTTAAATCATTTTTCCTATTGTTTTCACTTTTATGCTTTATCTTTCAAATATTTACTCCTTGTCCAAATTTTTGATTATGCAAATATTTGAGGGAGGATGATGAAAACGTTATACCCATAACTGTTGTTGGTATGCTTTCAATCAAACTTTGTTGACGATGTAAGGCATTGTTTCAACTCCCAAACACTGGAGAAATAAGGAAGATAATCCCTCGTCAACCTCTTCGAGCCTAGAAGTTGGAGTTTCTTTCTTTACAAAAACCTGCAGTTTTAACCTTGGGGTGGGTTAGTTCTCAGTTAACTCGGTTGTGTATTCATACAAGACACCTTTCATATAAAGGTCGCAACCACAATTTTTCCTTCGCACACAACAAACAAGTGTCGAAGATGTTTTTCAAGCCAAGAAGCCGATGATGGTTCACCGTGATCATTAAGCTAGGCAGTCACTTTATTTCAACAAACAAAAATCAAAAGAAAAAGCCCGCTAAGTCAAAACCTATGAAGGAGACTTAGGCAAAACTGGGGCATCCTGCTGACTGTAAGTTTCAAAAGAAACAGTTCAGGAAAAAGTTAGGGATAATAAAAAGAGGAGATCTTTAAATCCTTTAACTTCAAAACAACCAAATGTTGCAAAGAAGCAGTGACTGCCTTTTCAAAAAGTCTGTTAACTTCTGAACCATCATCATTACTATCATCAGTGCAATTCCTAATCTATGGGAACCTGAGCACATAGTCTGATTTAACTGAGCATAGGACTGGAGATTATCACGTAGATTGGGTGGGTACAAATAAACTTTGAGCCTTTATCCTTTGTTTCTTAAACCATGAACCATGCCACATTACAACCCTCAAAAGACCTAATTGAAACAAGGTTATTTTGAAAGCATACTACAACAAGCTTGCGTAAACTGACTCCAAAAGATTTTTGTAAATCAATTATTTTGGCAGTACACCTTTACTTTAAACTTTGAGTGCCTTGAACCGCCGTGTTCAGACCAATGACTCTTTTACTTTGCATCTTTCAAAAATGATTTTGATTTCAAAAGTTGCATGAACTTTACATTACCATGTTTGTATGAACACTTTTGTTTGCAAACTGGCTTTCCTCTCAAAGATTTTTCAAACATTGAGAAACTTGGTCAGTGATTCTATCAAGGGCAAGTTCCTTTTACATCCTGTCAAAGAATCAATTGAAGATTTGTTCAAGGCATGGTATTCTCAGATTTGGTTCATCCAGAATATATTTCAAGACTCAGACTGGGGCAAGCTCTCCAAGCTCCCGATGCATCAGTCAACATCAGACAAGCTGAAGTCATCATTAGTTCATCTACAATAATCACCTAATCTGGGGCAGTTTACTTGAAGAATCCCCAAGCAGCTCTTCATCCTTCCTACAAGGATCATCACCTGATACAGTTTACCAGTGTGGCAGAGATGTGTTCAGCAGTAGCATATTGAGTCCTCAAGCAGTATGACAGTGATCTCCGTGTTGAGGAATCAGTCTTCCAGTCTTGTCTTCTCACCAAAAGAGTCGAGCCTTGTCATCGACATTTGCATCTGTATTTGATCATATGTCATCTGCATAATTTACACATGCGTATATCATAAGCATAATTCATGTACATGTGCACATCATGGGTGTTTTATCCCCATTTGCTTTTTCTCCCGAGGTCGTGTTTTACCCGCGTCTTACCTTGTGGATAAATTTCAATTTACCTAGCATCATGGGTGTTTTATCCCTATTTGCTTTTTCACCCGAGGTCGTGTTTTACCCGCGTCTTACCTTGTGGATGAATTTCAATTTATCTAGCATCATGGGTGTTTTATCCCCATTTGCTTTTTCTCCCGAGGTCGTGTTTTACCTGCGTCTTACCTTGTGGACGGATTTCAATTTATCTGGCATCATGGGTGTTTTATCCCCATTTACTTTTCCCCCGAGGTTGTGTTTTATTCACGTCTTACCGTGTGGTCAAAGTCCAACTCACTTGGCACCTACCAAACAGTTTGTGTCGTGACTTATCTGATGGTCTTCCAGATATTTATTTCTCTTTATGATGGTTTTCCAGATTGAGTCTCTGTTCTGATGTTCTTCCAGAACTTATCTAATTTTTTCCAGATATTTACCTTGATTCTGTTGTTTTTCCAGAATCTATCCGATGTTTTTCCGGATATGTTTCTCTCTCTGATGTTTTTCCAGATTGAGTCTTTGTTCTGATGTTCTTCCAGAACTTATCTGATGGTTTTCCAGATATTTCTCTTGATTATGATGTTTTTCCAGAATCTATCCGATGTTTTTCCAGATATGTTTCTCTCTCTGATGTTCTTCCATATTGAGGATTTATTCTGATGTTCTTCCAGAACTTATCTGATAGTTTTTCCAAATACTCCCTTTAAATTCTGATATTTTTCCAAAATCTTTCCGATGTTTTTCCGGATATGTATGTATTTTGCTCTGATGCTTTTCCAGAATCCCTTTGTTGCTTATTTGATGTTCTTCCAGATATGTCTTCAATTCACTTTTTTGGATGTGTCTTAGAGTTTATTCGATGTTTTTCCGAGTATCTCTGGTGTGTTTCAGAGTTCATTCGACGTTCTTCCGAATGTCTCTAATGTTTGTTTCTTTGTCCCTGATGTATTTCCCAAGTTTCTTCTCACCTCACTCATTAATCTTCTGAATATTGTGACTCTTTTTCATCTAGTTTCGTTCATAGATGATGTATGTCGCTTCCTCGGTGTTGTCAGTCTTTCCCTAGTGGAGTTGCAGCATCTTCCAAGTGTATATTCATCTCCTGTGATATCTTTCTTCATGGGACCTTTGTCTTGCATATCATATCATAAGCATTTTTGTGACATCTTAGGGTCAAAAATTGTGCATGTTTGTATTTAAGTCTCTCCGACTTTGTCGAGATGAAGATTTCAATTTTCACATCTCCAGATCGAAGAAACTTAAATAGGGGCATCTGTTGCACCCTAATTTTTGACTCTAAGATTCCACATCTTTTTGCATCATCTATATAGTTTATCATGTCTATCATTTTTCATAATACCTAATTTATCAGCTGAAATAAAATTTTTGGACAGTTTAAGTCATTTTAGCGGGTAAAATTTATTTCAAAATTTGACCAAACGTTGTATTTTTTCGAGTCGTATATTTCGCGCCGATCATTTTAGTGTATTCATTTTATTTTTTTGAGCACTTTGATACCGGTCCAATTATTTGTTTTTAACCCCTTTTATTTTTATTTTTTTAATTAATATTTATTTTAATTTATTGGTTTTATTTGTAGATAATTTAATTATAGTTTATTTTATTTTTATTTTATTTATTATATTTCTTTATATTTAATTTTGTTTTTTAATTTTTTTTAATAGAAACTTGTCTAATAAGTTTTTGTAAGTTACTTTTCACTTTTGCGTGATTTTGGGAAATCAATTATGTATTTACTTGACATTACACTGCTTTTCTTTCTTCTTTCTTGGAACCATGCATCCTTTCATGCTACATACACGCCACCTACCTACCTCTTTCCTGGTAAAAAAATATCACAAGACCCACTTTCCTGCACATACATACTCCTCACACATAACTCCAACACTCACTTTTGCTTCCATAGTTCTACATAAACCTTCACAACTCCTACTACAACGACGATTGTCTCATCACTCACCATCCTCAACTTACCTCTATACAAACCATATCGTTTTCACACCATCATAACACCACCCTCACTGTTCATGTCAAATAAGTTCTTACCTCCATTAACCTCACCATCATCACCACTTACAAACCTACGCTCTTCCATTTTCCGATGCCGTCGACACATCTCATCAAATCAACTTCCAAAAGCCTTAACCCGTAACAGCCGTGAAATCCACAACTCCTATCGCCGATAAACCGCACACGACACAACCACGTGAACTTATCACTTCCAACAACGTTCCAACAATTTCTCTGCAACAATACCAGAAGCGGCAGCGTCGACGGTATTGATTCGAACTCAGTGCATTTGGTGTTTTGAATTTATATTTTTCGAAACTGGATCCATGATCTTGTGGTTATGATACTTTATTGGTTCTAATAATTTTTAATACTTTGCTGGTTCTAATACTTTTTGCTTTAACCTTATTTTTATGTTCTCAAATGTTGATACTGTTTCTTTCATGTCTTATACATAAATGTAATACTTGTTTCAGTTTTATTTATGGTTTATGGTTATATATATAGTACGGTTTATATTACAGGTATAATATGTAGTTCAAATATAATAAGTTACAGTATATTGAAATTGCATCCCACTGAATGTACGTTTGGGTGGGGGAGTCGTTGGTTTTGTTCTTTTCTTTTTTTTACTATTATTTTGTTATAATAATTAGTTATATATTATGTAATTTTAATTTTGTTTTAGTTACTTATTAGTTATTAATATCTTTAATTTTTGTTTTAGTTATTATTTTACTTGTGCATAATATTTTATTTGTAATTATATGATATTATTTATTCTTAATTGTTATTTTATTTACTATTATTATTTTATGATTTAAGTTTTAGTTTATATATATTTAGTGTTTTAATATCATTTTTTTAATTACTTATTTATTAGCATATTCTAGAAAAAGATCAAAAAATATTTTACTCTTTTACTTTTTAATATTTTTATCAAGTTTTTGTTGATATTATAAAAAATAATAAAAAATATATATTGTTGTGACTTATTAATTTATTTAAATGTTTTTATTTAATATTGATTAATTAAATTATCAATTAATCTTATTAAATATTTATATTTAAATTAATTTATAATTCTTTTTGTTGCTCGATTTTGTGCTATGACTTTTTGTCTGCTCGTGATGCTTTGCCATGTTTGTCTGTTATTCCCACGGTGTTTTTTTTCGTGAATGTTTATCCCAGCCTTAGGATTTGAGTCACCGTGCTCTATTTAGCGTCTCGCCGCGGACATCCTTTACCCTTTTTATCCTAACCTTAGGATCTGAGTCGCCGTACTCCTGTTTAGCGTCCCGCCGTGGACATTCTCTACCATAACAATCTCAATGTAGATTCAGGAGTCATCGCACTCCATGTAAGTACTTCCATATGAATGCTTACATCCCCCTGGAACCTTGACCACAGTCAAGAGTTCCTCACCCCTAGTTAAGGGAACTATGGTTGCTCTGATTCCATTCCCTTCAGGATACGTAGGCACGAGATGCGATGTCTTCGCGAGCAAACTTTACCATACTTTGTATATCCTTTATATCTTTACCCTTAACACATTTCCTTTAGCAAGCAAACTTTAGCAACCACAAATATTAACAAGAGGTTCCTGTAGAGTACTACAGATGTTTAGGATGTGAAATACCTACCCTAGGCATAACCAACCCCTGAACCTTTAGATCTCTCTTTGCTTAGCTTTAAGCCTTGCTTTTTGCTTTGCATTTTTATAGGTTTTTCTTTCTTTAAACCTTTCCTTTTTTTGGATAAATTAAAGTCCGGTTGTGAATTTAAGAATTAAAGATTCAAGTTAATCAATAGCTTGGTATCACGATTCTCACCGCAACACATACACCAGAGCACTCTAGGAACCAAGAGAAAACCACAGCTCTCATTCCTTTCTTGTTTGCTTCATAAGAAAATTTCCAAGTTTTCTTCAAAAATCTGCCTTGGGCAGTTGGCTTCCCAAATCCATTTCCACACATTCCAAACCACCACAAACCCTCCACACAATCCATAAATGATTTGTGGGAGGTGTTCAAGCCTTTAAACCAGAAAAAACCTTCATTTTCACAAAAGTCAACTTTCAACCAAGGAAAGTTTGACCTTATACTCAAAATCTGCCAAACTTCTGTCCAGACCTGTATTGATCATTCTAACCCTCCACACACCTTTAATATATGATGCCTCAACTGTCCATAACATAAAATAACCTCATCCTCATTTATTTTGAGATCTGTCACAAGTTCTTCGCATTTCCTTCAAGTGCAAGAAAAGCTGTTTTCATCAAAGTATTGGCTGGACAGCAGTTGGAGTGTTTTCAAGGTATTTTTTACTGCAATAAGCTTGCTTGGAGGTCTACAAGAGGTTAGTGGTCACTATCCCTTCCATTTCTGTCATGAGCATGATTGGCATGATTGGTGTTTAAATATAAAATGTAGTCCATATGTAAATCTGCCAGTTTGTGTTGTGCCAACTATTTTGAGCATGTAACTGCCTTGGATATGTGCCTTTGCCTTGATATATGTCTTATGAATGTTGAGATAGTTTCTATCATAAGTTATTGTTGGATGTTATCATAAGTCATGTTTGTTTTACCTTGGTTTTGCTGCAACAACTTGGGAGGTATCATTGCAGCCTCACACAACTTTGATCTTTTGTTGATGATTTTTGATTAGGGTCCCTATATGTTCTATTCATGTCATGTTTGAACTCTAGGAGATTTTGGTTCACAACTGTTGTGCTTAAATTTGGATTTGAGTGTTGAGTTGTTTCCATGAACATATTGTTGTTGATACTTTTAGTTCAAGTCAGAATGTTGGTTTGCTTTTGAGCATTTTGTTTGATTGTGCCTAACATGATTCTTGATATATCTGATCTTTTGCTGCTTGAATCTAGCATAGGACAATTTTTATGGCAGTTGTGTGCATAGACCATTTTCTTTTTTAAACCAAATGCCTTGTTGTTGTATCTTTGTGTGAAATCTGCATATACCATGATTGCAATGTATGTCTATCTGTTTTGCATTTAACTATCATGTTTCATGTTTTGACCTCTTTATGCATCAACTGTTTTGAAAAGGAAAGTTGTTGGTTGTTTTAGCATTGTCATGCCTGCTTTAGTTTGCTGTTAGGTTGTATTGAAGCTTAAACTTTGGAATGATTCATGAAACTTGTTTTGATTCATAATACCCTTCTTGCTGTCAAATACTTGTAATCACCATGAGATACATACTTTGAATATGAGGCTTGCCATTATCATGTGCATATCTGTTTTGTTTTGAACTTTCTGCTTGAAGCTTGGCCTATGTTTGTGAACATGAAAATATGGTATCCAATATGTCTTGCCATTATCTTGTGCATTTCACATCATTTACTGTCAACATGAGATTTGTATGCTAGAGTAGGTTTTACACCCTTTTGTGAAGTAATGACCTGTTTTGTCTAGGCATTGTGTTAAGACTGTTCATAACCATACTGCTGCTTGTATGACCTCTTGCTAAACATGTATGCACCTTTCCATGAAGATTTCCATGCCTTGTAGACCATGTTTGAAACCTGTTTTGAGATTCACTTGATCCATGTTTTGAATGTTCATGTCATACCTTCTCTGCTCCAAGTCTAATTGCCATGTCATTTTTTCAAATGTGTTTATCTTAATTGCTTCTTGCTATTTGTAAACAAAATGCATCATGTTTCATTTGCTGCTGGTCATTGTATATGTGTATTGCTGTCAAAACTTTGATGATGTGTGAAGGATTTGATTATTTGCATTGCCTCACGTTTCAAGATTTGTCAATCTTGTAAGATATCCAAATCCCTTTGTGAGTCCTTGTAGCCTATGTTTGAAGTCCATGCCTTGACTGAAGTGTGAATCATTGGAGTCATATAGCATGCTGCATCATAACTTGTTCTTTTTTCCAACAGCATTTATGTTTTGTGATCCATAACTGCAACTTACATGCCATGTTCTATTTTGGATTGTTTTTTATTGGCCTTTGAATCTGAAATCCATCATTGACATGTTTAGAGTTTGTGTGTGATGATTGCATGAAATGAACCTGCTTAGTTTATGCCTTGACTTTCATTTTACATTTCAAACTTGCCATCTGCATCTACTATCGAGTTCCATTTTCTGTGCATGATTTTGAAAATCTATGAATACCTTCATGTTCCTCATTTAATTTCAGGTGTGTTAGGCTTTTAGTTTGTGAAATTTGATGGAGTTTTGGTAGAGTTTGAAACCTTCACGCATTGGCCTTGGTTGCTTGTGAGGCATGGCCCAGTTTTATTTGTTTAGCAAGGCTTATGTATTTTTAGGGGTGGCTTAATACACGGATGTATTGCCACCCAAGTGCTTATTACCTGCGTGCGTTATACCTTGTCTCATGCTTGTCCTGAGTTCGATCCACAGTGGAGATTAACCCTTTTGTTCATTTTTCACGTTTTGCCTTGTTTTCATATTTTGCCCTTTCTTTCCTTCCAATTTACAAATGCGCGCTTTAGCTCAGTTGGTATAATTTTGAGTTGGTATTCCAAGGGTGGTGGGTTCATGTTTGTGATACTTTTCCACTTGAAAGTTGCTTATCCTTAAGGTTGTTTACCTTGCTTCTTGTTGAAATTTCTCTTAAGCCATGCTTGATTTATCTTGTAAGATTTGTTTGTGATTGATTCCCTTGTGGTTGTAACCATACCTCTTATACATTCATCATGTTTGATTCACTTGATTGCCATGTAATATCCCCATGATGTTTGACTTATTTGCATTGGTCGTTACCTTCATCTTTGTCAAGATGTGCTTAAAGTCTTTACCTTTCATTGAGTCTTGTAAGAACTCACCTTTGCGTGCCTATTGTCATACGCTTGCATGTTTTAGTTGTAACCATTCCTTTTATTTGACGTACTTGCTTATTATAACATGCTTGTATATGCTTGGCTGTAACCATCATGTTTGTTTAATTGTTCATGCTTTGTTAAGTTTAATTTCCCCAAAGTGATGGAAATCTTTAGTTCTCATCCAAGTTGCCTCCTCCTTTTTCCTTCCAAAGGAAAGGTCTCTCTATTGACCTTTGGGTCATAGATAGCTCATCACCCTCCCTCGACTTTTTCAAGTCATCTACACTTAGTTAAGCTAGAACCTGTCCTTTAGACTTTGCTTAAGTCTAAGAAGCCTACCCCTTGTTAGGAGTGCTCTTTCAGTTAGAACTTAGGATATAGTTTGTTAACTCTATGTTAAGAATTATGAAGATGATTACATACTCCCCTTTCTTGAGTGTTCAACTTAAATCTAGAGAGTTTTTCTTAAACTCTACACAAGCATTGTAATGTTTGTTCCCCTTTGAACCTTGATCATAATCAAGTGTTCTTCATCCCTAGTAAGGTGAACTACGATTGCTCTGATTCTATCTTAGTTAGGATACGTAGGCAGAAGATGCGATGTCTTTGCGAGCAAACTTAGTGTATATATTTTTAGGTCTTAACTTACACCAATCCCAATCCATAGCAAACATTTAGCAAAACTTAGCATACAACAAACAAAAGGTTCCTGTAGAGTACTACAGATGTTTAGGATGTGAAATACCTACCCTATGTGTAACACCCTTCTAAACCCCACGAATAATATATGAATAATCAGAGTAAATTTCCATGCATTTACAAAAGGGCATTACACATACCTTTCAAAATATCAAAACCACCTGTCATGCTCATTACTATTTCAATATAAAATTATGCTTTACAAAACTTCATTTTGCATGTAGCAGCGGATTCAATTATACCACAATTTTCATAAAAGAAACATTTGTTTTTATCACATAAAACAACATCACTTAGGCACTAAGGCCAACATCATAATATTCCAATGGATATAAACACGTTTATAGAGTACATAATGTATATCTTAAACACAACCCAAGCGATCCCAGTATTACATGACCAGAGCATGACTCGACCTAAGATAATTAAATCACTAAACGGCTACACCAAAAGCGACCTCGTAACTACGAGCAATACTACTCCTTGATACCTGCACGATGTCATGTAGGACATCATTCCAGCAGAAGGGTGAAAAATATTATCATAATAACAATGCATATAATTATATATACACAAATACACAAGCACAAAATACATATATTCCACATTTTCTCACCACAATTCATTATAACTCATCATGTACAATACAACATATATATAATCAAATATGGATAATCACCAAGCATATTCATCATGCACGTATCCATAAATCTCAACATTCCACATGAACATACACATATTATGTTTACTCACTAATTCCCAATTACACATTCACAATTCTCAAATCAACAATTCATGTTCATAAGTAAACTTTCATACAATGATCACATATTCATAACTCTCAATTACACAAGTAATGCACATACGTATATTCCACCATTCTCACCATACTTCATCATATACTTCACAAAGCATATATATATATATATATATATATATATATATATATATATATATATATATATATATATATATATATATATATATATATATATATATATATATATATATATATATATATATATATATATATATATATATATATATATATATATATATATATATATATATATATATATATATATATATATATATATATATATATATATATATATATATATATATATATATATATAGGCAAATACAATCATCAAACATATCCATAGTTCACAATTACATAAGTCATGTACATACACCTATACATAACTTCATGCAACAATCATATATTCATTCCATGA